>JALIRH010000002.1:26592219-27192219 GCA_023055505.1 Callipepla californica brunnescens
AGACCACCTGGGCCTTGTTTTTGAATTTCTTATTTACTCGCTGAATGTGTTTTATGTGGAGAACATACAGTCCTACAGTCCTGCAGCAACACATCCCTCTTTCAAAACTCTTACTACTTTTGCCTATGAGCTATTTGGAAATCAGACTTTGTCATGTTCTCTTTCATTTGAGTGGGACTGGGTTTTCTCCAGCAGCACAGGAAGGAAGACTTGCCAATACTAATATATTCGCTTTCCAGGGGTCAATTAGTCAGATCTTGTGTCATCTTTATTGCAGTAAAATGGAAATACGATGATTGTGAGGATTCTGAAAGAGAAGACTCTTCTCATGTGAAATCCAAAGAAGAGTGCGGCCTATAGGACTATGCTTTTGCCTATTGAGGTCCGAGAGGTGACTGCTTTCCCCAGGATTTTTTCTTATTTTTCCTTCCTGGATGGAGGAAGACCTTTATCTGATGGGAGGTACTAAGAAGAAATGGCTCAGTTAGGTGTAAATAGATTAATACTCCTTTAGTTCCAAAGAGTATAGTTCTTACTTAAAAGATTATTTGTTCATTTTGTACCTTGAATCTCTGGATTCAAGAGTGGTCCATCATCAGAAATGCCGTCTCATTAATATCTGTAGACTGTAAGCAGGTCTTATGAATAAAATAAACAAGGTAAACCTGTGAATTCTTTAAGATGAGATATGTGTTCAACAAATTCTTGACAGTACCACTGTTTGCTACTGAAATGCTACTAGTAATCTCACTTCTGTCCTACACAAGTGAAATACTCCTTCAAATACCAACCTCTGTACACCTATTTCTGCCTTCTCTCCTAGTTAGGACAGTATGTGTATGAGGGAGATCTGTTTAAATATTGGAACCTTGTTATTGCCACTGCTTTCATGACTCCTTTAAGTATGGTTCATAAATGCAGACCCTCCATCAAGCAGCAGTAAAAAGTGGTGTCAGAAAGATAAGCTCTAATAGTTTTTGAGTCCCTGTGGCTAATAGATTGTGAAAGAAATCTCTGTTCAGAAAATATTCTGATTTGAATTATTTCATTCTCTTCTCCAAAATTCTGCTTACAAATTTAGATCTCCTACCTAATCATCTGTCACAGTGGCAGAGTAGTGTTCCTGTTCTCTGTTCCAGTTCTGCACTGGCAAGAAGAGGAATAGACATGAAATTATCCTGTAAAGAAAGTTATACATTGTTACACTATTCCTGCCCAAACGTTAGTTCACCATTCACTGGTCTTCCAATTTCAGTCAGCATAGGTCTCTTTACATAAGTACCATCAAGAAATCAAATACTGTAGTTGTACAGTTTACAGTAACTCTGTAAATTCTCTGAACATTTGTGCAACTAGAACTTGAAATACAATTTCTATTAAAATATTTTTGTATATAATGTATTCAAAAGCATGTTCATTTCTCAACATTTGCTTGGTCCTTTTTAGATACATTTGCCGGTTGTAAATAATGCATACATTAAACTGCATGTTTAACATTGCTTGGTTTCCTGATAGTTTTTATCCTGCTGTAATCTTCAGCAATAGACTGATGAGAGGTTCTGTTTATCATTTGGTGTTCATTTATTATTAATTTTAGATTTGACAGGCTCCAAGATTCTATTATTTTTTTTACTGTGGAGCTACAAGAACTGGTACGTTTTTCAGATTTGATGAAAATACTCATGTGCATTTTTCTAAAGTGGTGTTTTTTTTCTTTCCAAATACATTGTCTTCTAAAGGAGATTATGGCATGTGTAAGCTTATTTAGCACACTTTATATATACATATAATCAAAAGTGAGCATTCAAAGGAAATTATTATGACATTTTCTGCATTTTATTTTTGCTTGAAAATTGTATTATTATAGGATCAATTAAAATTCTATTCCAAGATTGAAAAGGAGAAGGAAACAATAAAATACACACACACGCACATATATATATATATATATTGCTAACTCTGAAGACAGTAAAGCAAAAGTGCTTTGGTACATTTGTAAGTTCCTATGTTTTTATTGCATCAGAGAATGACATAAAGAATGATATTTCCAGTGATTACTTCCAGAGTTGTATTTGGAAGTAAGCTGAGCTCCTAAATTTGATCCAAACTACTCTCAGGGAAATCAAAGCAAATGAAAATGGATATGTAACAAGGGATAATATTCAGCTGTCATGGGGAGAGGGTGATCCAGATCTTGAATACTGTCAGCTGCAGCTTCATTATCCGCACCATGCCCTTCCTTGGTACATTGTCTCTGTCACAAGACCTGCTCTTTCAGACGGCTGTTACCTCCTGCTGTTTCATTCTGAGTGTGTCTAAGTAAGATGTGTCTTATCCACATGAATAAAAATCATTTACATACCTTTCCCATTGTCCTTAAGTTTTTTAATTCTTTAACCAAAGCTGTTTATCTGCTCAGATTTCCTTATGCAGTCCTGCTTGTCTTTAGGTTTGTTTGACCTTTTGAGATGGAAGTCTCAGGTCTGAAAAGCTTTTAATCTATTTAGTGACTAATATCTAGCAATATAAATAGAAAGAAAATCTATAATTTGACAGGTAGCAAGGGAAATCAGTAGTAAATTTAGATCAATTCATGGTTTAAATTCTTGGAAATGGTTTTAGCCTTTTGTAGGTTTTAAACTGATGCAAAGCAGTTACTGAAACAACCACAGAGATTTACCAAACATCTGTTCACAGTCAAATATAGTAGCAGTATTCAGAAAGGCGTGTGTCTGCATGACACTTTGCTAATCAGTTTTATCTGTAAAAATAATGGAATTTATATTCGTGGTTATGTAAATAATGAATATTTAAAAATATATAAAAAATCAAGAGATACCTCAGAAAATGTGTTAGCATATAATAAAGGTAACGTTTGAAGACCTTTGGAGACAAAAGTCTAGGAATAATTCCTGAGCATCTCTGATTTCTTTGCTGTGTATACCAGCAAAACTAAAATCTGACACATGGAAATCATTTCTATGATCAAACAAATGCTTTTTGTAGGTGCAAAATACACAAGATGGTTTGTGTCCATCCGTCAGTGAGACTGTAAGCATTTTTTCTTCATTCTCTGTGTATCCCCACCAGAGGGAACCTGCAAAATGGCCCATTCTTGTCTTCAAGGACCAGCATGCTGCGAAAATTGAACTGCTCTGGTAATAAGGAACAGCTCAATGGAAGTAGGGGGATCAGAATTTTAACTGGCACGTTCTTGCAGCAATTAATACAAAAGATCCAAGAAATCAGGGGAGAAGAGAGTGCTTTAAACCTATCCTAAGCTGTGTCATATAGTTTCAGGCAGACAAGCAAGTGTGAACACATACATGTACACCCCTCACAGCCCCACTGACAAAGAGCTGTGCATTCTTGTTCACAGACGCATACACCTTTGCTTGACATTTGAATGGTCTTAATAGTGACTTTGATGATCCTAGCAACTGACCTGTTTCCATAATGAGATTTGATTGTGGTGGAGCCAAAATAACCCCACAGAAGATCTCAAACTTGGCCAATAACTGAAGCAGATAAGAAAACAGAACATCAGAGACTATTCTTTTTGTACATCAGTTTAAACACAAAACGTATATCAAGGATGCACTGCTTTGCTGTGATAATGAATTGTTTTTCATGTTCATTGTTATCATTTTGAAGGCTAAATTTAGTTCCTGGATCCAAAACACTTTAAGGAAGAGCTGTGCCTGGAGTTGGATGCTTTGGTTCTATTTTAGACTCCTCAGGGAATCCCAGACACCAAATGAGCGGGCAAAGAGTCTGCTGCAGGATTCACTGTATCTGCCATCCTCTTTTAGTTGTCTTGGATGCTCAGTGGCCTCTTAAAGCACACTAGACACTTAGGTTTAGTCTGCAGGATTTCACCCTGGGGCTCAAGTCACCATATCTTCACTCCCAGTGAATGACACTGCTTTTAGGTGCATCAGCAGCCAAAAAATTTGAGATTTGACTGCTTTTCTTGCCTTTATTAGAAGAAATTCATGACCACTGTGAGGGCACCTTCAAAGGGATTGTACAAGAACACTAGGAGGGAGATGCTACTTGAAAAATGGTAAGTTACAAATGGCTTCTCTGAATTCAGTGTTCTGTAACAGTATGAGTTCATGTCATTTTGACAGATCCACATCATTCCTGTTAAGGAGACAGTTGTCATATTTTTTGGAATTCACTGTTAATAGTGAACTCCTAAATAGCTATTTAGATATCCACAAGATTTTACACCCACACCTGTCTATTATCACATTCGTTAGTCTTTAGTCCAGAAAGTGATAAGTAGCCTGTAGAATATGACTTCACTTTTTTTTGTTTGTTTTATTTTTAATTTTATTTTTACTGAAACAGCAAGAATGCAAATTGATACATGCTCTTCAGTGTATTGGATTATGTCTGTGATGTGAATCAGTTTTGTCTGACTTTATCACAAGCAGTTGACTTACTCCTACATGTCTATACCTAGACTTCACAATAATGAAATCACTAAACTTAGGAAACACAGGTTGCTTATTTCAAACACGATTCTGCATGGTATCTGTAATACTTCACTAAATTCACTAAATGTACATCTATGCTCCTGATGTTTACGGACTTTTTAAATCCACCATCTGACACATCCAGGAGATGTTTGTGTATACGATGTGGAGATCAATTCTTGCTGTCAGGAGATTGCCCTTCCACTGGTCTGACAGACAGATGTGATTGGAATACTGTGAATGGGGCTCACTGTTGGTGTTTTATGTCTGAATTTTCTCGTTCTTGTAGATTCAAGTGTTTGTATTTTGTTTGGTATAAAGAACATCTTGAATTAAGACTAGTAGTTATCAGTTTGTCACCTCCATAATCTTTTTTCTGTTAATAATAATAATAAAGAAGGAGATAGTAGACATTTCTGATATATTTTAACCTGCGGAGCTATGAAAGTTAATAGTCTGTGTGTTATGAAGACAATTGGCAATGACAGTGAGGGAGAGCAGAACTAGTTTTTCTAATACTCTGCTGGACTTAGGAGGCTTAAGTTGCAAAGGGTCTGTTTGATGTGTGACATGGGTAAGTCATTGTTCTCTCTGTGTTTCTATTTGCCATTCCTTTAAATGAGGATAAAGCTGCTGACTTCCATGATGAAAATAGAGAGAAAGAGAAGGAGAGAGGTAGGGATTTTTAGTTCTCAGAGGTGTAAAAATCACACCAATGCACATGAAGGTATTACAAACATGCATGGGGAGGGAAGGGAGTAGAATTCAACAGTAGTGATGATATTCTTTTTTTTCAGATGAGAGTTCATTTAAGAACCAAAAACTATAGAACATGGATGCAAGGTGAATGCTCTGAATGCTCCCCTCCCCTCCCCTCTGAATGCTCCCGCTCCCCTCCCCTCCCCCCTTTTTCTTGACAAAATATTGCATAAATAGTGGGAATTTGGGCAATTTGCAAATGTCTTGAAAATGTTTAAATGAAGATTCAGATTTGCATTTGGACAACTAATCTTGTGTAACTACTGCTATACTGTTTTTTGTTGTTCCCATACTTCCTGATAATCATTTCTTGTTTCATGATTCAGAATAAAAGACATTGCTCAGATCTTTGTGTCCTATTGTTTTAATCTTCTTGCAAGTGCAGGAAGATGTGACTGCTCTAGTTGATATTCAGCTCACATTCTCAGCCTTTTCCTTGCACCAACAAGGTATTGCTAGAACCTCTTTTGTACACGATGAAAGCTGAGTATCTGGAACATATTTTGTGGCAAGAAATAAACTGCAGATTCACCAAATCACGTGGTGTACAGGACTCTGCTTGTGGCAACACATCCATCTCTATGAGTTCACATGGATACTAATGTGTCTATAACAAATGCAAACAAATTAACTGTTTCTAATTATATGCTTACTAATACATAGAGAAGCAGGTTAAAATTTAATATGCTGAACATACATATTTAAAATCAGAATGAGCATGACTGCTTGTTTGTTTCTCTTAGCAAGTGAATAATCTCTATTTTTTTTAACCATATCATCAGTAACCCTAGTATGAATACATTTTCAGAATAACAGCGCTGTGAATAATGGAGGCCAAGTAAACTTGATGTCACCAGTTACAGGGTCATCTGGCTAGCTCAGCATTTTATTTCAGTTATGTAAGGTCACTGCAGAAACACAGATAACAAAATGTAGGAGAAAATAATGACTCAGTATTCTGTTAAAAACATCATTTTCTGTCAATTAAATGCAAAGACTGTGCAAATCCATATGCCTGAGAGTGGTATTAGAGGCAATTATAAGCATGAGGTAGAAGGTTTCATCTTAGTTAGAAATTTGCCTTTGGGTAACAGGGCAGTAAAAAATGCTTGTGCCTGTCTTCTGGGCATGGTTAATTACCCGCCTGCAACACCAGGGTTCCCCTCTCAGTCACCATGGCAACATGCCTGCTGTTAGCATCCTGTACTCTTCTGTCTGTGCTCTGGTCACTTGGAAACATATCCGAGGAGTTTAAACAATGTGAAAATAATACAGATGTACAGAAAAGTGAATGCAAAACTGTGCTCATTCTCTCTCCTCTTCAAGAGCTCACAGGGAGCAGCTGGCCCTGGGGAAGCCAGCAGCACTGCTGGGTGCGGCTCATAAACAAAAACCTGATATGGGGACTGTGAGGACTAGTCCTTTGCTTCTGTGCCATTCCAATTCGAAGAGTACAGTCTGTCTCAGTTAACCATAACACACACTTGATTTCTCAGTTGTCCATGGATAAATGAAATTCCTGGAGTCCAGCTTCCTGCGCAAAACTTACTTCTGGGTTTTATGGACCCCTTAGATACAGATGGGGTTGGAGTAACATTCATCTGTTGCTGCTCCTATTAAAACTCTCCTCAAAATGGAGATGTTCTCAAGCATCATCTTGTTCTCTGCCACCCAGTGTGTTGTTGCCTCTTGTCTTTTTGCCAGTGGAGGAATGATGTATTTCCATATATTGACAATGGGCATGCTACAGTGTCTCATTTCTTGGTAGAGTTCTAGGAAGTAAACCAACAGTTTTATGGATAGCCGATCAATAAAGGGTATGCTAAACCTTATAGAAGCTGACTTCAGGAAGGAGGAGGGAAGAAACAGATTATTGACCTGTTGACCATCATTCTAATTAGTTTTGTCAATCAGGATTCTCTTGGTCTTCCTGCTAGAGATTTTTTTACTTTTTTTTTTTTTCTTCTTTTATTTTATATCTTGAGGTGCAGGAAAAAAACACTTTGTTTTGACAGTGTTGCTTTGGGAGCTATTTTGGTGGTATCAATGTCATCACTGTTAAACTGTTCAGGCTGCCAAAAATTCATTGATCAAAATGGAGGAGAGATTAGTGACAGAACCATGAATATTTAGTTTTAAAGACAAAATGCTATATGATTTTGCAAAAGTGAAAGAAGGGAGACAAGTAGTCTTTCATTTGAGAGTTCTGGGAGAAGGCTAGGAAATCACCTCTCGTAATAGCTGGATCTATAGTGCTGAGCATACGTAAAAGCAACAAAGAATTGAAGCCTAAAAATAGGTTTCATATATAATGGATACATCATGAAAATTCGGGGATTCACACCTGCTTATATGTTCAGTGGGTTTTCTGTTAATGACTGTAGGTCTGCCATTTGCAAAATTTATTCCTTGGTTAATCTGACTAACTCCTGGCAGCAAATTTGATGCAGACACAAATGCACACATAAACGTACACCATTTCTAGTTAAACTGTGGACAAATGCTCAGAGAAAAATCTGCCACTTCCCATTTATTTTTATATTTATGGACATCACACCATTATAAGCAGTTAAAATCCTGTAGTTAACTATTTCTGCATTACTTGTATGTTTTAACACATAGCAATGACTTTATCATACTTTTCTTAGTTTCTTGGATTCTGCCATCCATTTACTATTCATTTAATTCAGCACTTTAGGAGATATTATTTTTATGATAAAAATAAATAGCTGCTGAGGAAGGGTCTGTACAAATAGATGGAAAACCAGTGTTTTGTTGAAGGACTGAAAACCAATGTTTTGTTGAAGGACTGAAACTCTGTTTCTATAACCCCTGTTCTTTATGTTTCTTTCCTTAACTAACTGGGATCCTAAAAAAGTTTTGCAAAATTCTTGTGAGTGAGCTGAAGCAATAACCTGCTTTGAACTCCAAATCTAAGCATTTCAGAATTGAATGTAGGCAGTGACTAGTCTTCCAAACCCATATTTAGCTAACTGAAAAAGTGACCTGATTTCCAAAACACTGCATGTGAACTCTGAAATAAGATTTTTGCTGACAGCTATGAGAGTTGTTGTGTGTAAGAACATCTGAAAATCAGGTCAGCTATTTTGCAATTCTGAACTAATAGTATGTGTCAAATTTTGTGCTCATAATTTCTGAAATCTGCGAGTGCTTAAAGTTTGTACTCAGGTCTGACTTGTTTGGAAGATTGTATCTGAGCCCCAACATTTTTCAGGAAACCTGAAAAAAGCAGTAGTGCTACCTTTGTCTCTTTAGTTAAAAAGATCTCAGAAGTATAGCCTAGGTATCATGGTAATATTACATTAAGGATGAGTTACATATCAGCAAAATGAAAGAAATTCCACCTGATAGATTGCTGGTCCACAAGTATGGGACTGCCCTTACGTGGTTTAATTCAAGACTGTGGCTTCAGTCACAAATCTGCTTCCAGCCTCCAGCCTCCAGCCTACCCGTCATGCATGCTATCCTGCTTTACCTCAGACTTCTTCTGGATCACTATCCAGATCTTAACTGCAACCTTGGTGTGTAACACCAGGACAGTGTGTCCATATTCTAGTCACTTGTGGCAGGTGCCACGTCTGGTGTGTTTGACCAAGAGGTGTTCAGAAATGTTGTGACATAGAAAGAAAGAACACTGAGAATGAAGTTTTTTTACAAATGTTACTTCCAATAAATTTAATCACAGAATCATAGAACATCCTGAGTTGGAAGGGACGCACAGGGTCATCAAATCCAACTCCTGGCTCTGCACAAGACCACCCAAAAATTGAACTCTATGTCAAAGAATATTGTCCAAATGCTTCATGAACTCTGTCATCTTGGAGTCATGACCATCGCTCTGGGGAGCCTGTTCCAGTGCCTGATCACCTCTGGTGAAGAACCTTCACCCAACACCAAACCTGACCCTTCTTTTTCCCTTTTTAAAAAAAAAAAAAAAAAAATTTCGTACTACTTGGCCTTTGTTAGGTGAGAGGGCTATGAGCTGTTATATCTGCCCTTAGGTGAGTTTTCTTGAAAGTTAGTGACGGTGATTTTATTCTTTAACCAAGAATCTCTCTGCAGGAGAGGCTATAACATCTTTGAGGAAAAGGCTATCTTTCTTTTATGGTATGTCTTTTTTTGATACTTTGTCAAGCGTGCAACTAAGTGGACTTCAAATTACATTCTCATCATATTGAAAATCCAGTTATTTGCAGGTATAAAGGAATTTATTCACATTTGCCATTCATCCCCAACTAGTCACAAATTTATTTGACCCAAGAACAGATTATTTCCAATGACCTGAGTAAAAGGCTTTCCACACCTGTTTATAAACTTATAAATGTTTTTTTACTTCTCAGTCATCTTGTTGGAACTAGTGTTGCTCTTTGATGTTTGCTTTTATCTTTCAGTATAAACAATCATATTGAAATCTCATAAAACAAACCACAGACCAGGTAGTATGACATTTGTTCTTCTTAGAGAAGGAGATTCCTAATGCTGTTGGTTTTATTTACATATGCATAATCTAAAACTTCAAAAAGGTTTCTAAAGTGCCAAGTTTATTTGTTTCAGTGAAAAACACAAAACAAAGGTATTTGTACAAATTTTAAAATACCTTTCTGCTGCCTGTGGAACATTGAACTGTAGCTGTGCTGTGTGTTGCTTAATCAGATTGGATTCAAAGACTGAGAAAAATATCTTCTGGAACTGGAAAGAGATCCACCTCATTTTGCTTTTAGCTCACGATTTTTCACTTGGGACACTTATGTCAGGATCAGGACAAATAGTTCAAGTTGAAGTTTCATGGAAAATTATTTGAAATATTTCTTAAAGTTCAGACTTGGCACCCTGAAATATCTTGTCTAGGGTCTTGGGATATAAGCACAGATTACCAAATTACCTAATAATATTAAATCTGGACCCTTAGGATTCATCCATCCTTAATCCAAGTGTGTCTTAATCTGCTTTTCTCCACTGCTGATAATGACTAAAAAATAATAAATCTGTTGTTTGTTTTGTTTTAGTTTAACACTGATATTTTATCTTCATTTTGCTGAGCTTCATTAGATTTTCCAAAATATAAATCAAGAATCCTAAGACTGAAGGCTTTTTGGAATACCTGTAAGAATGCAAATTTTGCAAGGGTGTAACTTTTATGAGGAAGGACAATCACTGGATGAAGAATACAATGTATGAATACGGAAAACATCAAAGTCAACAGAAAAGTGAGAGACACAGTATAAAGCAGGAAAATAGAAAATGCCTTTAAATTTGCACCTGGAAATTGGAAGAAAAAGATGGAGATATCTGTGCTGAGGTTGATTTAAACTGTGTGCATAGTTGCTTTATCAGTCAAAGTGCAAATGTATTCATTGTGTTCTATGTTTGCCTGCTCAGACCTTTGCCTATTTTGTTTTGCGATAAAATTTTCAGCACTTGATTAATCCAGAGCATACTGGCCAATAACTCAATGACCGAATGGAGATCAGTGATGAGTAGTGTCCCTGAGGGTTCAGTACTGAGACCGTTGGCCTTTAGTATCTTTATCAATAACTTTGACACTGAAATCAAGTGCACCCTCAGAAAATTTATGGATGAGACCATGTTGTGTGGTGCAATCAGGAGATACCCAACAGAGATACTTAGACAGGATTGAGCAGTAGGCTCAGGAGGGCCTCACCAGGTCCAAAAAAGTCAAGTGCCAGGTTTTGTACCTACATCATGGCAACTCCTACTATCAATAGAAGCCCAGAGATGAAAGGATTGAGCACTGCCCAGCTGGAAAGGACTTGGGGAACTGGTGGAAGGCAAGCTGGACATGAACCAGTAATTTGCCCTTGCAGCCCAGAAAGCCAACACTGTCTGGGGTTGCATCAAAAGAAGTGTGGTCAGCAGATCAAGGATGGTGAACCTGCCCCTCTACTCTGCTCTGGTGAGACCTCACCTGAAATACTGAGTCCAGTTATGTAGTCCTCAGTACAGGAAAGTCATGGGCCTGCTGGATTGCATCCAGAGGAGGGCCACAAAAATGATCCAAGGGATGGAACACCTCTCCTGTGAGGACAGGCTGAGAGAACAGGGTCTGTTCAGCCTGGAGGAGAGAAGGCTCTGGAGAGACCTGACAGCAACCTTTCTGTGGGGCATAAGAAGGAAAGGGAGACTTTTCAGCAGGATCTGCTGTGATAGGACAAGAAGAAACGGAGTCTAAGTGAGTGGTGAGATTTAGACTGTATATAAGGAAAAAAATTTTTACAATAACGGCTGTGAGGCACTGGAACAGGTTGCCCAGGGACTTACTAGATGCCCTGTCCCTGGAGACATTCAAGTCAGGCTAGACCAGGCTCTGAGCAACCTGATCTATCTGTAGATGACTCTGTTCAGTGCAGGGGAGTTGGCCTAGGTTACATTTAATGGCCCCTTCCAGTTTTAATATTCTTTGATTCTAATATGACAACTCTTCTGACGCTAGGTCTTAAGTAGGACGTAGTTTGGTCTTTATGAACTTTCATTAATTCTCTAAAAATGATGCATGTATTTCTTCTCTCTTGGTTTTGATGAGTCATAAGCAAACACGAGGGGCATGAACTTCACAAGAAAGCAAAAATGTGAGTTTGGGAAATGATTTTTGCTCGTTTGTTTAACATCTAATTGACAAATTTTAAAATCTCTCTAAACTTGAACATTCAAATAAAACTGATGTTTGTCTTATTCATGAAAGATTTTCTACATCTGGAAATGCTTCAGGGAAATGCAAACTGAGTAGTTACTGCGTGCTGGGAACTGTTTCCAGAAATAAGGAGTTCTGGATATTTATTACACAGAACAGCTGAAGTTCTGTAATAGACTACAGAAAAGGGCATATCTATAAGAATAAATCCTGACATTTTTAATTTAAAACATTTTAAAGAAAACCTTCTTTTTCCATCTGATGGGAAGACAAGGAATATTTTTAATCGTTTCTGTTTTACCCAAGGTACAAGCATACATTCAATTTCCAGCTGAATCCAGAATTTTGGTGGTAGTGTAGCAATGCTACATTAGAAGTCATCGCGCTCTCAGGAGGAAGAAGCCCTGCAGGGATCTGTGAAATGTGGCCTTTGAGACATTTGGAGGTCAGATACCTAGTCTAAGCAGATGCAAAAAGAGGCTAGGATGAATCCCTATGTGTGGATAGACTGCACTGACTGCAGGGACAGTCAAAATCACAGAATCATAGAATGATTTGTGTTGGAAGGGACCTTTAAGATCATCTCGTTCCAACCTCACTTCCTGTCTACAGGAATACCCCCCTGGAGACCAGGTTGATTAGCTGCAATGGTTTTCCAATTGCTGAAATTAAGGGAAGTGAATCCCATCCAATTACTACTTTTAAGTGCAAATGTACACAAATTCCATGAGTTTGATTTTTGTTTGTTGGTTTGTTTATGTGTGACAAGTACAGCAGACTGTGATAAAGTAGAACGGATTTATATTCTGTAAAGAACTTCTAGGAAATAATGTTCAGGAGAGGAAATTGGTAATATCTACGTGGATATTAATCAAAGATGTAGGAGAACATTGCTCTCCAGATCTCTTTGCTTACTGATTTTTTTTTCATTGCTGAAGGCTACGGAGCAAATCTGGGATTTCATTTAAAATGCTCAGTGTTAAGGGTTGTTAAGCAAGAGGTGGAGAAACAAAGAAAAGAAGCAAATTACAGCAAAACATGCCTCAATTACTGGACACAGAATGCATCACAACAGGCCAGTGCAGAGTACATGCCCCATGCGAGGAATAAGGCATGTCAAGGCATGTGATTGATTAGGTCTCTAGTGATCTATTGAGAAGGTCAGTGTCTGGATAGTATGACACAATCTATGTAATTCTGAGAGATGAAAAGGTGAAATAACATGATAACTAATGCTTTTATGAGGAAAAAAATCCCTAGCACTTAAGGAAAGTACTTGTGTTTACTATCTTTTCTTTTCCACACCTTTTTTTTTTACACACCTTATTGATAAATTGAACAGTTTTTACTATGTGTAATATTGAAACTTCGAGGAAATGCATATATTCTTTAAGTAATATGCCCCTCGATCTTGTGAATTCTTGAACTACAAACACTAGTTAAAATCTAAAATGAGGGCAAAGGTTGATCACTCTTCTGTGATTATCTGATTATTTCATTATTGTTCTTTTCTGACCAAATCAAATTTGAAATCAATGTTTTAACCATTTTTAGTACTTTTCTGAAATCTTTATTATACTCTTATCCTGGGCACACTTTCCATCATGCCCATGCCCCTGAATTTGAGAGCAACTAATCCAACTGGACAGACACTGTTGAAAGTATTTCATGAATTGTACTGGTGAGGGTCAGCTGGGAGTCTATGATCATTGGAGGGAGAGACCTGCACAGGGAAACTGCCTTGCCCTCATCTTCATCATCCTGTTGAAAAATTTAAAATTACTGAGTTGTCGTTTTGCTTCTTCCCATCCCCTCATCAACCCACAACTGACTTTTCTTTTTATATCACATCAAATGGGAAGCACTTGGCTTCACCTTGAAGGCCCTTCAAAGCTGCACCTTCCCTACAGATCATCTATAATTCACAGAAAGTGTCATCTCTCAGCCCTAACAGGTCACTGATGCCAGCTTCAATGTTCACTTGTTAACATTTCAAAGGAGCACTTTCATGTCATCTCACATACTGCCTACAAGGAGCTAGCTGCAAACCTCCATGATGCTGCCTCATTACCCTCCACCAGACATTGCTGAAAGCTCCTCCTGGTTGGGGTGCCTGTGACAGCCTCCAGACAAGGAGGCTGCTGCCATGCTGTGCCTGGTGGCAGCTGTGCTGCCCACCCTGTGCTTCATCACTCCCATCTCTTCCCTACCTGGTTGTCTCTTCTCTCAAGTTGTCAGTTTTTTATCTTTGTTCCCCTAACTGATATCCTGATCTATGACTCTTGAGCATTGTGGTAATAGTAACTTGCAAGAACTGAAATGTGACTGGAGCTCAGTTATTTATGACCTTATGATAGAAAGATTTGGTTCACCATGGAATTTATCAAACATACGCCTTGTTTAGTGAGTTGTGTTTCTGTCCCATTTACTTCAAATTAAGAGTGTGGATGTTTGGCTCAATAAAGCTCTTGAACAACCTGTGCTTTTGGTGTGATTGGATAAGCTTTCTTTGCATTGACATGTATAGGTCTTTCCTTGATAACTCTGCTCTTCTAAGCTGTGTGCAGATGCTTCACAGGGCATGCCATGAGCACAAACGCAATTAACCATACAAGTAGAAAAGACAATGAGAGCCTGTCCTAGGAAGAAGGGCATATCTTCCATTTGGGGTTAATTACACATAATCTATGCTTTTGCACAGTTGTGTCTGTGTGCATGTGAACAGAATTAAAAGAAAGTGAAAAGTGATATACAGAGATCAAAAGTAGGCTGGAGGCCTGGAGGATGGAAATTATCTATCACCTCTAAATATACTCTGGCACATTGCAGAACAAGGACACATTCGTTCTTTCAAAGGCCAATGTGACCTTTGCATTTTATGTACTGCATGTTGGAACAAACTCCAAAAAGAAAAGAGGAATATCTATTCAGTTGGAGAATATTATTAGTTGCTTTGGATTTTTGGAATAAAATTCTCTTAGAGCAGTATAATAGGATAACAGTGCTGGGTGTATTCTGCAGAGATGTAAATAGAATGTACTGGCACTCTGTCTTATTTATGGAAAGCCCGACTGATTGTAATTTGGAATTTTTACTGTTTAGACTGACAATTATGCACTCTGCTCATGCAAGGTTCCTATTTTAGACACTCCAAAGTGTGAAGGCTGTAAGTAATGCAAAAAAGCAAAAAACTGAAGAAATCTATCGAACAGTATGGGATGAATATATTCAGAGATGCTTAAATCTAGGTTGGGCTGAAATATTGTGTATCTCTTGGCACAACTGTAGTAAGACAGGGTATCACTCGTGCTTGTGTGAATGATTAGTCTGGAGCTACTAGTGACAGTCTGCACATCTGTCAGGTTTGCTCATTTGCCAAGTGACACTCAGTTTCACATTGAGTCTAGGCCTCTGTTGCTCCCCTGTGACTTGCTAGCTGTTCTGCCCTTCTCTGACAAATATTCAGCCTCTGGAGAGCAGCTGGTCATCCACATGCTTAGTGCCATGGGAAGATCCCATCTCTTCAAGGTATGTTTAAAACTCATTTTATTATTATTACTATAATTATTTCTATTTTTATTTTATTAACCAGTGTACAGACTTTTTGCCCTGGTTGCAAAGCTCTCAAGAATATAAGAAGGGATTGTTAGAAGTTTCCACACGTTTCTTGGCTAACTTCTTTAGCACACTATTTATGCAATCTCTGCTTGTTTATTTAGACTTTTTTCTTTAAAGTTTGGAAGTGGTGGTGAAGAGCATAGACTTGTTTGTATAATAATTTTATCAAACATTTTTTAAGATAGTATACTGCTGACTGAAAGTAGGAATTAATGAGAGATTACCTTTAAATAAAAAACAAGGTTTTTTATGGTCTCCTGATTGTTTTCCTAGATAAAAAAACTACCCAAAATGTTTAAGAAATTGTGGGGAAAAAAAAAAGAAGATGAAAAACATAAAAGAGAAATAAGAGTTAATGCCTTGGCTACTGGTTGACATATTTTCTAGTAAATTAAGAAACCAAAGGCTTTCAAGTTTTTTCCAATAGAAAGCCTGGTGGGTATAAATTTTCATTCAGGAAACCAACACATTTTGTCTAATGTGTTTGTAATATGCCTGCAGTGGCTCTAAGTAGAACTTTCTGGCTGAGAATTGTTAGAAAAGATTGGGTTCTGAGGTCATTCCACACCTGGAGAGATGGTATTGTGTGAAACTGTAGCTTTGAAAATACATGGTCAAACCCCACAGGGCACCTGATTATCAAAGGCTCCGTCATTTATTATTCATATGGTCAAACCTAAACCCCAGGTTCCCAACCAGACCTCTCTGATCTTTTCCAGTTTCCTCCCAACAGCCCAGGAGCCCCATTTCATCACAGGTTGGGCCACCAAGTTTTGTCTGATCTATATTTTGGGTAAACCTATGGCTAGTACTTATTCTCTGGATGAACATTGAAAATACCTGTCTGACATTTCTCCAGTCCTGTGACTAAGCCTATCTCCTGCAGCTTCTGGTGGAATCCTTTGATAGACCCTCAGTCTGATTCAGTACCTTGCTTTGTTGGGAACATTTAACCAAACCTTTCCCTACCACCATGACCAGAGTTCTGTGCAGGCCCCCTTGGAATGCTCCCTAGGGAGGGTACTACCTTGCAGTTGCAAAACAGCAATATGCAGTGTATAATTTAACAGCACATCCCATCTGAACTTGGCAATCTTCCTCCACTGTGAATCATCACCTTGACAGTAGTGACTTATGTGGATGTGTGCTTCTGGAGAATAACAAGCATTTCATGCTCTGACCTCAAAGCTATGTTTTAATGAGCTATTGGAAAGCTAAGGTTTTTCTGCTATTATAGCTTTCCAATGGGCAGCTGTAAGTAAATTATAAGGGCATAGACCCAAAAACTGCTTTAACTTTAGGAGACATTTCTTCCTGAGCTTGATCCGTAGTCAAGTTATGTCATGGCAACTACTCAAAGTATTATATCTATTTTTTTTAATAAAAAGAATATTTAAATGAATTTATAATTTACTGGTGTATACTACAGTAATGCAAAATTCAGAAAAGTCAAATGAAATGTAATTTAAAACTGAAACGAACACGTCCTTCAGTTTAGAAACGTGAAAGCTGTTCTGTCACGGTCCAACGTTTCTTTCCTCCATAAATTTATTTCAAAATGAAACTCTTCTAAAACATCAGTTATTTCCCTAGGTATTTTATTTTTGACAGAAGGACATGCATAACAGGGATGGGATTAAGTTCATTATCTTTTCCCAGTACCATAGAGAGGTCCATTTAAATGACAAGGGCTGTTTTAAGTCAGCAGGAGGTATGCTTCTGAATGCAGCAATATACCTATTTTATTTTGAGCCAATAATGTGTATTCATTAATATGTACATTCACATGTATACTCAGAAAGTGCACTGCAAATGAATCTGTAAAAAGTAGAAATCAGAATTTACAGCTATGTTGATTTTATTGTGACTATTTATTTAATTGTTGAAATCTCCTGCTCCTGTGTATGATAAAAAAAACCTACAGTCTTTGTGGTTAATGTTAGAGATCCATTAAATGACTGAGAAATAGAGAAGTTTGAGGTTACATAGCTCTCCATTTTGTTTTCATTGTGAACTGTTTTATGTTGTATCTGAGTAAGTTGTATCTTGGAGATGGCTCTAGGTTAGTTAATCACCAAAAGAACTATGATAATAAGCTCAGGATCCTTCTCACAATTAGTGGAAAAATAGTTTCTGTCAGATCCTGTAGAGTGTTGTACAATGGTGATCTGATCCAGTTGCTGCCTGCACGCTGAAGTAGAACAGAGTATGAAGTGGCTTACATAGAAATAGTAGACATTCTAAGGTAGCATTGCAAAAAAAAAAATTTGAAATTGTTATAATGTTGTTCCTAACAACAAGTAACATCTGTGTACGAGTGTTTTTTGTATTTAGTAAAACAACTATCTAGTGAGCTTATTTTTCAGTTCTTTTTATTTAGATTTTGTCTCTGAAGCCAGAGTAATTTGAACAGATTGAACTATAATTTTAGTAGCAGTGGCCTTTTAAAAGGAATCGATTCATCCTTCCTCTTGCCCTCAAGTTGACTTCCAGTGCAGCAACTCTGAAATGTCATAATTTATTGAGACTGACAATGTGGCCCATTAAATTGATCTGCACCAAACAGTTTGCTAATGACACTGAGCCTTGTTTGCTGTTTTTAATGATTGTTTCAGATACTATTTGATAGTCTTTCAATGATCAGAGCATTGTCCCTTTGTTCTTCTTGCAGTAGCCAGCTGTGTTTGCCATCTGTGTGATGCTTTCCTCCAGTGTATATTATAAATTGATGGAAAATGGTCAGGAACGAGGAATGGGCTACTTCTGGTACTCATCTTTTAAGCCATAATCTTGTGGTATATATCTATATTCATCATGTAGGTTCTCCAAAAGATAGGCTGTAAATACTTATACATGGAAGAATGAGCACCTCAAATCAGCTATTGAAATGAGTATCCCTGTTCAGGAGACACTAGTTGACTGAGAATTGGGGCAAGTGTTGCAGTTTTATGGACACATCCTTGAAAAAGCCTACATGGTTCAAAACTGACAGGGTTGTTCTTTCTTGTTTGTTCCTGCTGTTTTACATGTCTTTATACTTTGAAGTGCTGTGACTGAAAAGCTGCTTAAGTTCATCCTAGTCTTTCTTACACATTTTGAGGAAGTTGGTGCATTTAGTTTGAAGTTTACTGTTCCTTCTAAGTTTACTGGAGGTTGACAGAAAGGCAAATCAGTTCCATCCCTGAAAGTAAGAGATGTTTTGATGACTGTTTTATTTTTTGTTTATTTTTGTTTATTTTTTTAATTTTTCTCCTACAAGTTTAAGTCTGGCATCTTTATTGCTTGACATTAATAAACAGTTATGCATATATACCTTCTCTTTGAGGAATTAGCTGGTTAAAAAAAGTATCTTTTATGCTACGAGGATATCTCCATCATTTCTAATGACTTCAGTGGGATTCAAGATCACCTTCTCTGAGTGTTTGATGCCTCATGCGAATGAAACATTTAGATTTAGATCAAAATTAAGAGAGAAGGACTTAAACCACAAGGGAGCTAAAAGGGTGACAAAAAAGAAAGGATCACATGACAGAGAAAAGGGTAAAAAGATTAACAGCTCGTGTGTGTGGTACTGACCTGGGTTCCTGTCAGGCAGCCTTGAAGGACAATGACCCAACCCTGTTGTTCTGAGTAAACCATTGAGGTCAAGCCTGTTTCTATGCTCTGGAAAACTGTGGTTGGGAGATGTTTTCATTGGCAACAATAGAAGACGGGTAAATTGATCAAACATCCCAGCATCCCTGTGTCTGTGCTTCTTGCAGGCTTGACAGCAAAGGCAAGTGCCCGTCACTTCTTAATGCCTTCCTTTTTTCTGCCCTATAGTGAATATGTATTATTTAAGGCAGGAATTATTCAGATGCATAGCCTCTTTATGAAAACAAACATGGATGCATAAGATAAGCAATTCTTCCATATATGGATATTAAAGATGCATGATGATTTCTTTCATTATTCTGTCAAGTATCATTTGCAATGAAGCTAAGACATCATTCTCTGAAAGTGATTACCGTAGTATCTACCACTGCATTTAGTTATTTTTTAATGAATTCACATTCCAATGGTATTTGATAAATATATAAAGACTGAAAAAACACTATGCTGGTTTCATACCTTGTATAATTTTTTTTCTCATTTAGAAGAGTGTAGCTTCTTTCTCATTGGTGAAGCATCTAGTAATTCTCACCTTCCTTGAGAACCCTCATCTGCACAATATGCTAGTTTTTACCCAGAAACACTGTATTATGAAGCATTTAAAGGTAGGTAACGAATTTTACTAGTATTCTAAGAAATGTCTTATTCACCATTCATTCACAAAATTCATTAAACTGTTTTATCCTCTTGAGACAAATCTGCCGCTGGCTGTACAATTTACAAATAAGATGTTTTGTAAATCAATGGGATAACAGACTGGAAAAAATAAATACCAAAAACCACCTCTCACTCCAAATTTCATACAAGACAACAATATCAAAATACTCAAAATTATCTATGCTTTATGTTATATCTTGCTCTTTTTTTTTTTTTTGGTCAGAAAAACAACAAAAACAAAATAAAACAAAACAAAGAAATCTCCAAGGGAAATAGGCACAAAAAACTGCAACACACCTTGATTTAGAAAGGAATAATTTGCTCCCATCAGTTTGTGGACAGAAGTGACATCAATATTCACGTGATTTTTAAAAATACTACTGTATGCTTGCTTTCAATTAACTCTATTTGACAGATAAAGTCATGTATCTCTCAAATGAAGAAAACAAGATTTGTTATGCTGGATCTAGATGATTTTATGAATATATTACTACTTAAGAATAATATAAAGAGAGCAGATTGACTGTAACTTCTAAGCTTAAAAATATTTTTTCTGCCACTTGCTATTTTGGAAACCAAACAGAACTATTCTCAGCTTCATTATCATCCTGAGTATATGTTGGGCTTCATAATACATTGATGAGAAAGTCAGTCATATGTCTCTAAAACATTATACAGAAATGAAATCTTCCTTATTTTTGACTGTGACACCAGTTAAGTGATATTTACATATAGAAATTCTCTCTTGAAGGCGCTGAGAAAATGAATGTGTAATCAAAACTGACATAAAATATCCCATCAGGAGTAAAGGAGATAAAAATGCAGAACAGGATGTTGGATTTTTTTTTTAAATAAAAAACTTCTATATGTGTCATGGATTTATGATTTCTGTTGTCAGTATTCCACATCATAACATCATGTAGTACACTGCGAGTTAAAGAGTTTATGCTCCAGTTCTGTGGATTGTCAATAGGTAGACCTTTCTCAGAAGAGAACTACAAATCCCAGAAGACTTTACTGATCCATTTCCATTTTCTGTTTAGAGGGAAAGATAAAACTGATTGGGAGTCACTAGACTGCTCATCTTTTTCTGTTCATTTCTGCAGTGTGTATTTCCTAAGTACTGCGCCTTCAGCATTAGATTAAGGCCTTTGAATTTGGACACACTCTCTCTCATTTTACTTACTTAATTAGCTTCAGATCCAATTATAGTGTATTATATTGTGTTACCTTGCATTCTATTATCATATTTAGTAAATTAGCTTTCTCTCTCAGCTTGTTGACACTGTTTTGCTTTTAGGACCATCAAGGGGCATAGATCCATGGGTTTCACCATCCCATTTAGTCATGGAACCAGGCCAAACTGGGCCAGAACTATTGACAATATGTGAATATACATATTTACTTATGTATTTAGGTCATTCCCAAAGCAATACCTCCTATTTATTTTCATGAAATCTACAACAGATTCAAAGAGCACAATAACACTGTCTGATAAAGTAAATTCTCAGCTCCAAAACACTATTCTTCAACATAGTTGCCGTCATCAGCTATGCATTTTTTTGCATCCATGAACAATAGCCTAAATGCTGCACTTACAGAAGTCTGCACCAGTGGAGGTGACCCACAGACAGTGTTGTCACTGTTGAAACACATCACCTGCTGTATCACTGTGTTCACGTCCACTGTCTGGTCTCTGTAAATGTTCAGCAAGTGTCAATAAATGTCAATGAATGCAATTATTTCCTCCATGATAAGAAACAAGAAAAGAGAAAAACAAGATGCAAATCATCTCCACTGACATCTTCCTTCATTACTGAGAGATCAGGGAAAGGCTGAGAGAGCTTCTCAAAATGTTCATTCTGTCTAGAAAGCTCTAGAGTGAGTGTAAGCACTTGAAAATGTTCATTTTTGAAAGCAACTGATTGTGTTATAAGAAAATTTCTCACTGGAGCACAGCCTTTCCTCATTGCCAGACCACTTTCCAGGAAGTTCACATAGAAGAATGCCAGACATGAATGACAGTAGACTTCCTTCAGCAAACCACATCTTATTGAAATTTGTAAAGTAAACTATGCTTCATAGAGGTTAGAGTCAACATCACTCTGGTCCCTATTGGAATTTTGAAAGTTTCTTATTCACAAGAAGAAAGGGAAATTTAACTAAATCCCCCAGTAGTTCATAACTTTAACTGTGATATGTCCAGGGGCTGGCACTGTTTGAAATATAGAACAAGAAAAACAATTTCTCTCTTGCTTCATAACAAGAAGCAATGATTGAAATAAATAAAATAAGTGTCTAATCATCTTTTAGGAGCTAGTAGGTTACTGTTTTTTAAGAACTAAACGAGTGTGAGAAATATAAAAGATACTTCTTATTTGATTGTTATTTGAAAGTACTCAAGAAGAGATCTATATGAATTTTGCTTTTCTTTCCTCCCAGATTTTAATAGTTAAAATAACACATTCACTACAGTCTTTTAGGATTTACTCAAAATAAAAATCTGTCAATTAATCAAAACTTACTGATATATATATATTTTATCCTAGACAAAAGAGTCTACATTTTGCTAGTTTTAATACATAAATTAATATCAAAACAGGCATTCTGTATACCAGCATGTTAAGGGTCAAAAATAAACATTATGACAAATCTATCGTTCAAACACTGGACAGAGAAGATTCAGATTTATACATAGTAGAAATAGATATGAATAAATAATTTATGATGTAGAAAAACAGAGAAGAGGAATAAAAAACATGGTTAAAAATTGTATTATTGTCTCCAGATATTTGTTTTATTACCAGTCACTTACATGCCATCTCAGTCCTCCAAAATAGAGAAAATCTAAGACTCTTTCCATTGAGAATAATAAATCAAAGAATTCTTTAATGCACACATATTGTAGGAGACTTCCAACGAAAACACAAGACAGCTGACTGCATAATAAGAAAAATCTTAACAAATGAGTATGTATTTTTACAACCCCCAGCCTATGCATCGATCCAAATTGGCTTTGTTCTTAACCTTTGAAATGTCTTTCCCCATACATGTACTAGAGATTTATCAGTACTTTATTGATAAGTATCACAAGTTGTCTAGCTATCCTAATTGATCCATCTTCATCTTTCACTCTCCAGGTCAGGCAAGTCAGCATCTGTTCCCTGGTCTGCTCAAAGTTTGAGTCTATGAACAGCAAATAATATTGTGTTCTGTATTGTGAGAGACTGACTTGTTGCTTGGACCCAGAAGCAAAGATAATGGGTATTAGAATTAAAAAAAAAAAAAAAAAAGGAACACCACTCTGTGGCTAGTCTATCTGAAAAATCCTAGGAGCTAGGAGGAGACTGCTGGGTTGTCAGAAGGAAATATGAATGAATTGGAGGGGTGGTGGGAAAACATAACATTGAAACTTTAACTTGGGAGGATGCAGGAGTAGGGAGGATGCAGGAGTATTAATCCATGTTGGCCCATAAAAAAACCCGGTAGCTGTTTTCTATGCTGCTTCTGTGTGCTTATTGTGACAAAACACTTCAGCAGTTCATTCAGTAACTGTATTGAAGTTCAGTTCCTCCAGCCTTTACTTCTATTGTAAAGGGCCAGAATGTGTGCAGTAAAGTAACTTTCACCATGGCTGGCACAGGAATAGCTCCTATGCTGTGTGAGACAGCTTTGTGATTTTTGCACTGGAGAAGAGATGCATAATAGTTATAATGTAGTCAGAGTAGAGGTATATATTTCCTATTCTTTTGTTTCTTTTGAAAAGGAATCTGACTGTAATATTTCAATCTTGCAATCTTTTCTTTAAAACACTTAAATGATCACTGAAATGTTATGAAGTATTTTTACTTGACAGAACGTTCTGTAATACTTTTTTCAAAAAATAATAGATCATATTTAAAGGAGAAAGATCGTGTATAAGAAAACATTAACGTAACATTTACATTTTTAAGATCTTCCATTTCTTTAGTGGTTGTAAAGTACAGTTCACTGTAAACATTCCCTCTCAGCTAGACTGCTATTGGGAAAGGTGTCTCAGGAACTTTGGATCTCTGTAAGAGCAGTGTCAATCAAGCTGTCTTCAGAAGACCACATGTCTGGTCAATGCAATAACTCAGCAAGCCAATGATTAGAATTCAAGTTTCTGCTTGAATTCTACCAAAACCTGGGGAATGCCCCTGCCCCTGTATTACTGTAGAGTTTCTCTTGTTAACATTCAAAGCAAAGTAATAGAATAATTTTAAAAAATACAACACAATTTGTAGATGTGATTAAATCAGTCAGATCGTTATTAAAAAAAAAGCCATCTAGCTGAGGATTCTAAGGCCTATTCTATTGCACTACATCAAAATGGTACAGCAGTTCCTGCATCCATATAATTAAAATGTGCAGAACTGGAAGGCCACCTCCATTGTTTAAACTGGATATGAGCCCTAACACACACCCACTCCTGATCTGTGGATGAAGAGTGCTGTGTAGCTTTCGTTAGGATTCAGTTTAGCATATGTAAAACTTCAAATGATTTTGCTCCCTTGGTTGAGGATGTTGCTGATGTTAAATTCACTGTACAAGAATACCATGAAGTTCTCAAATTTATCAATGAGAGTTTCAGCAATCTTGTGTGTGTAGTTCAAAATAAAGTTTAGATTTCCCAACAGTATTTATTTATTTCATTTTTGAGGTGACACACGAAGTACTATTGAAGTAGGAAAGCTGAATATTTTTAATAATTTTCTATTATTTATTTAGACCGTAATGGATTTTGCTTTGCTGACCATTTTGTGCATAGTTTCCATTAAAATCTGAGGATCAAGTGTTTGTGACTCTCTAACAGGAATATTTGTTGTTGTGAGCTAACCCAGCAGACAGCTCAGCACCACACAGACCCCAGATGAGGGATACAACTGGAAACAAAATAGGATATGTGAGTTAAGGTATTTTTTGTATAATCCATTCCATTTCTCACAAAACACTCATGTTCTATCCTGTTCAGAAAAGTTACTAAGGAGTTCTGTTTTATGATCTCATCATATTTTGGGGGAGAGAGTAGAGTTTCTGTTTCTTTTTCATCCCTGCAAAAAGCCTTGCAGATGGAGTTCAGAGCTGGTATTTCCATCCACGACTGTGTATTACAACTGCTTCCTTAAAGGGGCATCATTGATTTTTCCTTCTGTTTAACAATGGACTTTAGCAGTGTAGTTTTCCCTACTGACACTTATTGTGAACCATGGAACATGTATCTCTTCTAAAGGCAGTTGAAATACTTCCATTGACTCAAAGAGGTTTTGATGACACTTGAGGGAATGATGTAGATGTGCAGTGGAAAAAGAACTCCACAGACTGCTTGTCACTATTCCATAAGCCGAAGGAGAGAATAAATTATTCACTGTGAATCATTCAGCCTGCCCTGGTAGGCACTTTCATAGTGCAACAACTTTAAGTGAACTAACTCCCTTCCCTCCTCCCAAAAGTGCCACTGATTCGTAATGCATAGTGACACTCAGTTAATGTGAAAGGCAAATGACCTAAATGCTGGATGTGAGAGTACATTTGTTAGTACTCATAAATATTTTACGGATATTCTTTTCCACAATCAAAGTGAAAAGATCTTCTGAAATACTTTTTTGTTGTTGTTGTTTGAAAAGGGAAAAAAGTGAGAGAGAGAACATGCTTGTTGTAAAGCAGTTCATTATTGAGGGTATTACCTGGAATATAACACAACCTACCTGTAAACAGATAGACTATTAACTATTTCACTCTGAAGTTGTCCCTGTCTTGCTCTGTAATAAAAATTCTAACCTAAAAGCCCTTGAATGATAAAAATCATGGGAAAAATCTTGTTTCCATAAATACATGTCAGCAGTTTGCGGGCCAGTTTGACCCAGTACCGTGATGACTGAGGCAGGGGACTTACTGGAAGAGGAAGGGGGAAAGGGAAACAGGGAGAAGGGAGATGGGCCTAGGAACAAAACCACAGCAACAATCTGAGGAGGAAAGCTAATTTTACTAAATAAGATATTGGAAAGCAAAATAACACAATATAATACAATATAATTGGAATCGAGGCTAATGAATCAAATAAAATGAGCAAGAGAGAGAGTGTCCGATAAACCGAAGGCCTTACGCTAATGCTGAAGGTGGACGGCTGCAACAAACACCCACTGCTGAGTCGATCCCAAAGGGAAGAGAGAATGTCCCGTGATCACAGACAGTTTTTATCTTTCCCTCTGGGCGGAAACACATAAAATACAAAGCATCGCACAGTCCTCTGTGGAATGTAGTTCTTCTCTTCTGAGACAGGTACACCCAGAAGTACTGATCCACAGAGATGGAGCATTAACTCTTTAACTCCCAATACATGATGTTATGATGTGGAATATCAGTAACATAAGAAAAATCATAAAGCCATGACAATACATTTGGTTTCATTTTCAGAGGACAAACCACTTTGTGGGAACATATCAGAAAAGCTTAAGATTCCAGGCTTGGAAGTCAGTACTTTTCTTGTACATATACACATTTTGCATACTGAATGTTGTTGTTTTTCAGTTTGTTCTCTTTTTAACTCTTCCTTTCTTGTCCCTGCCTTTCAATCTCATGTCTGCAGACTGTTTCATTGTTGCTCTTTAAATATGAGTGATCCTGTTCATGCATGCTGGGGCATAATAATTGTCCAATACATCTTGCAAACACTGTTTTTTCATAACTTGTAGCATAACTCCCCTCTCTTGCCATTCCCTATAGACAAGTCATAGGGAACCTTTCCACTGATCTTAACAGTTTGTGAAAACAGATCTGGATATTACAGGTCTGAACAGGTTAGTGCAGGACTATTAGTCTAGCTGAAGGTAAATGCCATCATCAGCTTCATTGTTTCCACTCATTTTAAGCGTTTAATCAAGTGTTCTTTCTTTCTTTCTTTGTGGTCATATAATTATCTCTGAAGGTCTCACAATTAAACTCACCTCGGTCTATGAGGTGTAGCTTTGTCATTGAGAAATGTCTTAACATTTCCTGTTTCAGACCTTTTTTTTTTCATTTTAGCAGACATACCTTTTCCTAAACAAGCATTGTCTAAGGTTTTCTAAGTAGATTTATCTTTGTAGAATTATACATAAGAGCAAATAGTGGACAATTCACTGTAAGAAAGAGCATTCTGGATGGCACAATGAATGGTTTACCTGGGAGAAGAGTTCTTGCTTTCTGCCACACACTTCCCATAAGTGAATTGCTTAACAGCTTTGCTAATCAGATAGATGCAAGATGTGATTTCACTTCTATTTCTAGCTTGCCCACACTGTGAGGGTTCTATGGTGGTCACTGTGTTTGCTTACATTCCATAAGTATGTGTTACCCACAGCTGGGTCTGTCCCTGATAATAATTACAATGATAAAACTCATGCAAAAAAGATAAGTTTAAAAATAAGTTACTCTTATGCTTGCCATCCGTATTCTGTTTCTGTGCTCTGGTATGTGGATTACAATTTCAGTCAAATCCGATTGTTTCAGATTGTCAACTGATGTTATCAATTTGTGACTTAAATCACTATTACAGTGCTGTGACATCCTGACTTCTTTCATTCTGTGCTGTTGCTTTGATGAAGATTTTCTGCATAACCTTGTTATTTTAAGGTTGCCCACTAAAAAGACCAGTAAGCTCAGGAAGGCAACCTTTTATAACGATGTGAATTATTATATTTTCTCTCCTTGTTAATTATTCTTGAATTCACATTTCTGAAATCTAAGTAGGGAGTAATAGTTTCCCTTTCATTTGGGACTTGGCTGGCATTCTGGTTAGACTTCCCCTGCTCAGGACTCCCCATGCAGCAAGCTTGTTCAACTGTGTAGGCTTCCTGGCCTTTCTCTTTGCTGAGATGCAATGCTCTTGATCTTGGAGAAGATGATTATTCAGTACTAACAAGATTTCTTGGGCCCCTCTTCCCTCCAGGGTTTTATCCCACAGGACTCTGCTAAGCAGGTCACCGAAGAAGTCAAAGTCTTCTTTCCTGAAATCTAGGTTCATGAGCAAGCTGTGCATCCTCCTTTTGCCCTAAGGATCTTGAACTACATCATTTAATTGTCAGTGTACCAGGGCTGCCCTTGAGCTTGACATTCCTGCCAGCACCTCCTTGTTGATGAGAAAGAGGTTCAATATAGCTCCTCAGCTTCTCTATTACCTGGAGAAGGAAATTATCATCATAATTGTAGGGTACCTGCTTTAGCAGGGAGTTGGACTTGACATTTTGAGGACCCTTCCAATCTCTGCAATTCTATGGTTCTGCTATTCTGCAACACACTCTAAGAACCTGCTGGATTTCTTATGCCTTGCTGTGTTGCCTCTCCAACAGATATTGGGGTTGTTGAAGTCTGACATGAGGACCAGGGCCTGTGAATGTAAAGCTGTTCCTCAGTCCAGCACAGCATGAATACCTCTGCCCCATCACTGATTACTGGTGGATCAACCCTTTCTCACCCTGCAGCCACCAGACAGGCTGAAATACTCCAGAGGTGGCCCTTAATTTCTGAATTAGGTTGACGGAGGACAGCTGAAAAGTTATGAAGGCATCTAATCCCCTACTTCCCATCTCAAAGCACCTTGGAGCTTCCCAAGCACCTCGCTGGGCCTCTTCAGGATACCAGTAGCTTCCAGTGGAATTTTTCTGATATTTCACAGGGATAGTATCTGAGCACCAGTTGAATCAGCACTGCAAAGCATATCTTTGTTGTTACTGCAGGCAAAAATTATTTAGCCCTTACCTTCACATTTGGTTCTGCACCTGAGAAGCTCTTTGTGAGCTTCTGTAACCTGTACTGACATCCCTATGTTTCTTAATGAGTCTTAAACAAAGGCATGCCTAGGGCTGTACCTAGTGAGTAGTATGGCTGACAGATCTCTAATTTGTTTGCTCTTTTACTCTTAGAAGATATATGATAGACAAAGCAATATGTAAACATTCTAGAAGTAATTATTACTTGTGCATTATGCAAAAAATGCAACTCTGAATAGTCTACAGATCATCTCCACATGAACAATATACTCTTTGAAAATACTTCTTTTTTCTATTTGTTTTATTCTTACTTGATATTGGACTTATGACCAAAATCTTGAAAAAATCCTCGCCCCACACATTTTCTTTTCCAGAAAAATGGATTCTCTTTCCAGCAGCATATATATAGCTGCTGACTTGGTAAAAAATCAATTACTTGAATAACTCTTGTGATAAATAAATATTTCTGAGGAAAGGTCTAATGACCATTCATTCCAGGGAGTATAGTATCCATCCATTCTAGTGAACTGGCATGAAAGATACCCATTAATGCAGTACTGGACAGACTTTCATTTTACAAATGTGTTAAGGTTGAAGGAATGAATCCTCAATGCAAAATAAAACAGAAATGAGATTTCAAAGAGGTCCATTTAAAAATTATTAGATGAATGCATTTGCATGGAAGTATTAAAGTAGTTTGAATACACATATCTTTGTTTTCTTTGGTCTTGGAGGTTGCTCCCTTTCATTCTGCAATTCCATTCTTTGCAATTGCTATTAGTTTTTAACAAATGTAATTTTCCATGATGTAACCTCTTTGCAGATCTTGTTTTGTATCTCTGTGAAGAACTGTGATAGAAATCAAGCATGACGAACGGCAGAGTACATGTGGGAGCTGGCTCATGCTTGTAAGGGCAACTCAGTCTAACAGAATTGCCAGGTTATGAAATAAAGCAACATCAGTTAAGGGAATCGTAATCAACTCTGATCACCTGACATAAGTTTGCTGGCCTTTAAAAAACAAACTATCGTGTTGGTAGGACTTCAAATATTCCACTAAAGATCATCATGACTTTTTTATTTTGTGTTCATTACTATTACCTTAAAAATGGAATCAATATGGACTCTGAAGTGCAGACATCAACATGTTAACTACTTTTCAAATCTCAAGGCATTCTAATTCCTAAATGAAGCTGGCTTTAGAAGTTGCTCAATGGAGACATCATACCAGCAGTAAATGATTTATCTTAAGGTCCAGCCAGACACTGTTGTTTTTTTTTCAAGTGAAAGTATGCCCAATGAAAAATAGCACCGTAAACATGTTTTAAATGAGTACATTTGTACATAGTTTCAAAGCTTAGCATCAGTTCCAATTCATTTAACCCTCTGGATTTTATAGTTTACAATTATTGAGACAAGATTTACTTTAAGATACTTAGAGTACCTAGAGTACCTCAAATAGAGAGATGGATTTGAATGGATAAAGAATCTGTTGTATGGCTGCAGCTAGAAGATTGTTGTCAACATCTCTACTCCCAGTTGAGGCTGGCCACAAGAAGTACCTGCCAGACATCTGTCCTGGGACCAATGCTCTTCAACATCTTTATCAGTGACAAAGAGAACATAATCTACTACATCCTTGGCAAGTTTCAGATGGCATCAAGTGGGGAAGGGATGCCATCCAGATGGACCTAGACAGATGTAAAAAGTGGGCTCACCTAATGACATTCAATGAGGCCAAGTGCAAGGTGCTGAACTTGGGTCAAAGCAATCCAAGGTATGTCTACAGACTGGGAGAATAACTCAGTGAGAGTAGCTCTGCAGAGAAGGTTGCATGGTTCTGGTGGACAAAAAGCTGGATGTGAATCAGCAGTGTGCTTTTGCAGTCTGGAAGGCCACAGTATTATGGGCTGAATGAAAAGAGGTGTGGCTAGCAACACGAGGGAAGTAGATTTTCTCTACTCTGTCCTTCTGAGGCCCCATCTGTAGTGCAGCATACAGGCTTGGAACCTCCAGCAAAAGGAAGATGTGGAGCTGTTGGAGTGGGTCCTAAGGAGAGCTACAAGGATTATCAGAGTGCTGGAGCACCTGAGCACCTCTCCTATGAGGACCTGCTTGGCTTGTACAGTCTCGAGAAGAGAAGGCTCCAAGGTGACATCCATTGTAGTTTTTCAGTATTTAAATGAAGCTTATAAATAAGGTGGAGTCTGACTTTTTACATAGTCTGATAGCGATAAGTGAAGGGGGAATGTTTTTTAAACTAAAAGAGGATAGTGAATCACTGAAACAGTCTGCCTAGAGAAGTTGTGGATGTCCCATCCCTGGAGGCAATACAAAGAGGCTAGGTTGGATGGGAACCCTGGGCAGCCTAATCTAGTGCGTGGCAATGCTGCCCAAAGCAAGGGGTTTGGAGCTGGATGATCTCCAGGATCCATTCCAACCTAAGCCATTCTATAATTCTATGATTCTATGATACTTACTTTACCTTACATTACAGACTCAGTAAAGGTGAGCTATCCATATAAGGTCTATGAGATCAATACTCACTGTGCATTCCTACAGGGCAAACCTCTCTACTGGGACAATCTCAATACAGTACTCAAACGTAGGTCTATACAACAAAGGTGTTAGAAAAAATAGTGTATTGTCTGCATTTGACTCTACTGATTTTTTTTCTTTCCTTGTTTTGTCTTCCATTGTCTATGGAGTCAATTCAGCAAAATTGTCTTTAATCAGTGTGTCCTAAAAAAGAAACCCACAACTCCTTCTTCACTGTATAAAAAATATGTCATTAGAAGGGACCAAGGAGAATTACAAAGACATCAACAAACTACTGTTTAAGCTTCAGAGAATACTTGACCGGATTTATTTAGCTAATCCTATCTTTCCTTAAAAGACTACGGGAATTGAAGTCAAGGGCAAACTTTATGTCAACTTTGCCCTCTGAGTCCAAGCTAAATGTAGTTCCCAGTGGGATCCTGAAATTCAATTATGTGCTCCAAAAGATTCAAAATTGAAATCTGGCGACCCAAAATAATCAACATGTATCACACCCCAGCTATGGCTGGATCGATTTTGTTTAGATTCTATTTAATTTTTTTGCACCGTATTCAGGATTCTTCTATAATTTGTTTAAAAATGTGTACGGGAGTTGCAAAGATATACATAATCAAAGACAATCCTCTGCTCTAGGGGTGGTTCTTAAGAGAAGCATAATGTTTTTGGCTATAATGTGGAAGTCCAGGGATGTTATCTACTGTTTTATAAATAATGCTTCAGTTTGTTCTTGGGTGATTATCATATAATCTGTACTGACTTACAACATTTTGACAAGTATCCTGACTTCTGAAAAACTTACTGATGTGAATTTGACTGGAAAAATCAGGACGGATTTCAGTATCATGAGAATAAATTGTCAGAAAATTGGGGGGAAAGTAACAGTGCAAAAATAAAGATGAGAGTCATTCTTGCATCGGTGCTTACATTGAGTTGTTTTCTATCTGCCTGGTAGTGATTTGTATTATGATGTGGAATGCTCCTTGAGAACAGTTTTTATAAAAATTTTAGGTTAGCTAAAAAGTTTACTCAGAAATTCATTTTTTCTATGTCTTTGCTATAAAATACATTGCAGTTTAAGCTATTTATATTTTTTTTCATAGAATAATGGGATCATAAAATCATTTTACTCAGAAAAGACACTTCTGATCATCAAATAAAACTGCCAAATTAACACTACCAAATCTACCATTTAACCATATCCCTTAGTGCCTAGTCTGCACATATCTCAAACACCTGCAGAAATGGCAACTCCAGCACTTCCCTGGGCAACCATTCCAGTGACTAACTGTTCTCTCCATGAAGAAATTTTTTCCAATACCCAATCAAAACCTCACTTAGTGAAACTTGAGCCCATTTCTTCCAGTCCTATCACTTGTTGCCTGAGAAAGGAGACCAATACTCATCTTGCTGTAACATTATTTCAGACAGTTGTAGGGAGCAAAGACGTCTGCCCTCAGCTGCTTTTTCACACTTAATTCTTACCTTACGAGATTTTTTTTTACCAACATGCATAGATTCAATGTTGGCTAGTTAAGGACAAATAAATGCAGTGTGATCTAGATCACTCCACTGTAGAGGTAAACAGAATAAACTTGGCTATTTCTTTCAGGTGATGAAACCAAGTCAGTAGCCATGCATGGGGTACTGAAGGGCTTTACATCAGATAAAGCCTGGAATGGAATATCACAGTCAACTCTCAGTTACATGATTAACTCTCTCCTCTGCTTGGTAGAGTGCCAAAACTTTTAATGTGCAATGGACTGGGAAGATAAAAGGATTCAATAAATGAGCTGTGAAGTTAGTTTCCTAACTGTAAAGTTAAAACAACTTCACAGAGTTGTTCTCTAGAGCCAAGACAACCTGTTCTCTTTTCTCCCATGTAGTTAACCTCTGGACTCTTGCTTTTTCTTTGGATGAATGGGGAGTCAATATCATACTCCAGTTATGATTACAAACAATAGCAATAGACAAAAGACTGCAGAAGAAGAAATTTTTTATGAAATTACTTGTAAAAACTAGTACTCACTATTCTAAGTTTGAATTAAATGATGATTCCCTGAATGAAATACAACACAAACTATATGACTTTCAGTAGGATTTTATGTCTGTTTGGTTTTCTTCTAAATTATTGTTATAAAAAGCAAATAGAGGAACAGCTGCTGGCTTGTTTGCTTATCATGACTAACACATAACTTACAAAGCAGTCATTCTTACCTGATGCTACATTGTTGACACATCGTTAATAGACTTTCGATTTTGTTAGCTTTTTTCTTTTTTTCTGGTGCAGTAACAAGATTTCTAACATGAAAGACTCTAACACATGTTTATGCAATATCTTCAGAGTACTAATAATACTGTTTATATATGACATTTTAACTCAGGTCTGTTTGAATTAAAATGTGACATTTGAAGCAATAAATGACAAAAATTAGGAGTAGGAGGGCAGCTGTGAACAATAAATTTTTGCTGTATACCATTTTTTACTTTCAGTTGGCTACTGCTGGTAAAAAACAATTTAAAAATATTTCACCTTTTTCAAAACACTGCATGTGGTTCTATTATATGTAGACAAAAGAATGGCAACTGATGTTGTCTACCCGGACTTGTGCAAGGCCTTTGACATGATCCTGCATCTCTAAATTAGAAATATATACATTTGAAAATTGGACTATTAAGTGGATAAAGAATTGTCTGGAAGGTCGTAGCTGGAGGGTTGTTGTCAATGGCTCTATGTCTAGATGGAGGTTGGTCATGAGTTGTGTTCCCAAGGGGTCTGTCTTGAGGCTGGTACTATTCAACATCTTTAACAATGATATAGACAGTGCACCCTCATCAGGTTTGATAATGACACCAATCTGAGTGTTGCAGTTGACACAATGGATGGGAGGGACACTATCCAGAGGGACCTGGACATACTCAAAAAATGTATACATGAGAACCTAATGAGTTTTAACTTGAGGCCAAGTGCAAGGTGTTCGACATTGGTCAAGGCAATCCCAGATGCATCCCATGTCTATAGACTGAGAGATACTTTCCAGTCCCATGTCTGCAGACTGGAGAATTCAATGAGAGCAGCCCAACAGAGAAGAACTTGCGGATGGATGAAAAGTTGGACATGAGCCAGAAGTGTACACTTGCTGTTGGAGCAGGTCCAGAGGAGGGCCGTGAAGATAATCAAAAGGTTGGAGCATCTCTCCTGTGAAGAAAGTTTAAGGGAGCCAGGCTTGTTCAGTTTGGAAAAGAGAGGACTCCGTGGAGACCTTATTGTGGCCTTCCAGTAATTGAAGGGAGCTTAGAAATAGGAGAAGGACCAACCTTTTATGCAGCCTGATAGTGACAGGATAAGGGTGAATGGCTTTAAACTAAAATAGAAAAAAATTGTTACATGTTATGAAAAAATCTTTTACTCAGAAAGTGGTGAGGTGCTGAAACAAGTTCATGTTGCTCTGAGAAGATGTGGATGCCCCATCCCTGGGGGTGTTCAAGAACAGGCTGGATAGGATCTTGGACAGCCTTATCTAGTGTTTAGATTTTTTGCTCATGGCAGGAGGGCTGGACCTGGATGATCTTCAAGGTCCCCTTCAACTGAAATAATTCTATGATTCTATGATTATTTGATTATGAAGAAGGTAGTGACTATAACTTATTTGCCCATTAAAAAAAAAAAAAAGCGAAGCGAAGCGAAGCGAAGCGAAGCGAAGCGAAGCGAAGAGAAGAGAAGAGAAGAGAAGAGAAGAGAAGAGAAGAGAAGAGAAGAGAAGAGAGCATAAAAAAAACTGTTTCCCAGGATTAGTTACTGGCCTCTAAGGAGGAAAAACACATTTATAGTCATGCCTGTATAGATAAAAGAGGCTTGTAAAAAGTTTAGGATGCATTGACCAGAAATCTGAACTTCAGAATGGAACTGAATCCTAAGGAAAGAAATAAGTCTGGAAAAAGTGAAACGGCTCAGTCATGACCACTTAAGCACAAACAATCATACTTCAAGGCAAACACAAAACAGGCCTGCTCAACAGGGAATAGTATAAACATATTTTATGAAATACATTTAAAGGGAAAGGAGCTAAGATAAAAAAACTTGCATCTATAGTTGTTTCAGATATTCACAAGTGACAAGTAATAACTAATAGATATATAGTCACAATGAGTGTTCTAGAGTCCAGCATTACATAAACTTCTCTTTTTCTCCTTATTTTTTGATTTAGTTTAAGAGAAGGATCCAGAAGTCTGTTTTCAATTCTATTTATCCTCTGCCTTTGGAAGACTGTATTTTTCTTCTTTAAATGCTGCTTTATGATTGAAATTCTGAGCTGCTTCAAGATGATATCCATCTGATAAGAGATCCTGCTTTTGTTGTAATATCTATAGCTAGGCAGTGATCCATTACGGCATCTGTTTCTCAGATACCTGGTAACAGTTCCACAGTATTGAATGTGTCCAATCTCAGGTAAAGAAACAGGAAGATAGATGATATCAAGAAAATAGAAGATCTAAAGACAAAAGAAAGACACAGGTGACCAGATAACCTATCACTTAACCTGAAAAAGGGAAACTAAAAGTTATGAGGTCACAGGGATCCCCTATATAGGTACCAGTGTTTTCTTTTTGCAAAATTCATTTATTCTTCTAGATCTCTTAAACACTGGAATAAATATGCCATTTTTGCTTGAGCTTTTCTTTCAGACATCTAAAGGTATTTCTTCAGAAGAAATGTAATAGCAAAATCATGCAGAAATACATTGTACATTCACTCTCAGGAAACAGAATTTTGTGTTTGTTGCCTGTATTGTTGAAGGTAACCTTTAATCCTAACTCAAAAGAAATAAGACTTGTAATTTCAAAAAACACTTTCAAAATTCTGCACACGCATGATTCTGTCTCCCACACTGTTTTAAACATTTCAGACAAAAAGCTTTTCGTGGGCACGGCTCTGTAGTTCTGAAAATCACTGCACAGGAGCTGATTTCTGGGCCTTTGCAATCCCATTTGCAAGATATAAATTTGCAATGCAGTGTAAGTATACCACCAGATTTTCACTTCCATAAATTCGCTTTCATCTTAAGTGGCTTTGTCAGAAGCAAGTAGATCTTTTATATTCAGAACCACACTAATTCCACAGCTTTAACATTTAAGCCTTCTTTCAAAAGTGGTATCAAAAGTAGATATTTGAAATTCTGGAGAGCAGGACACCTCATATTGTGACAAACAAGAATTAGCAAGAATTGTCTCCACAGAATAAAGATCAAGTTCAAATCCTGAGCAGATAGAAAAGCATACCACAGAGAAAAACAGTGTTTTAAGAGCACTTCAATGCATAATAAATGTATAAGTTATTTCCCAGTGTTCTCTGTGTCCATTCGTGATTCCCTTTAATCAACTTCAAACTTAGGAGAAACCTCTTCGCTATTGAAATCAATTGAAGATGTATCAAGAAAATGAATCTTGCCTTCAGGCTTTCATTTGATTTCTTTCTTACTTTCTTTCTTTTTGCCTGTCTTATATTTTGTCTCAAATCAGCCTGTGCCAATACAATATCAGTCCAATCATTCAAAGGTATTCTAATATAGCCCAGTGTTGTCATATTTAGGATTTAGAAACTATGATCATAAAAATGAAACTGCTGTAAAAGTAAGCCAAAAAAGAAAGTGCTTGTTTGAATACATGTCAGAATGTCTTCAACACCAGTGACGTTTTCATTTCTACTGCATGTCTAATTTGAGAAGTTTAAGATACTTCTACTTCCATACTTCTGATAAACAAAAGGGATTAATAACTATTAGTCTCTGAGACATGGAAATGTATTTTCATAATAAGGCCCTACTGAGTATGGAAAAGTCTTGAATTTGAGCATCAGAATATAAATTTGAGCAACAGAATGTATGGAAAATATTATATTTACTTATGAAAAGAGCCGTTGTTAGGAAAGATATGTGCACACACAAGAATAAAGAATACAGGTGAAATAGTACAGAGCTAATGGCTTTGAGTCCCAGAGGCTATGTTGAGCTTGAGTACGATAAATTCAGATGTCTAATAAATCCATCTAAAACTGCTGGTGTGGAAGTTAGACATAGGCGAGGAATAAAATAAGGAGTGGATGTGGCTATTCTAATTATTGGTCAACAAGAATAAACACCTGAACCCTGAGAAAGTTGACCACAGGAACGTATTTTAACATTTTTATTATCATTCAAAGAATTATTCCTTCATTAACACCAATGAGGTCATTAAGAGGTGACCTCATTGCTCTCTGCAGCTCCCTGAGGAGGGGAAGCGCTGTGGGAGGTACTGTGCATAGGAATGTTACAAAGCTGCACCAAGGAAGGCTTGGACTGGTCTTTAAAAATTTCTCTGCCATAAGAGTGATCAAACACTGAAACAAGCTTGCTAGATTGGTGCATGGTACCCCATGACTGCTTGTGTTCAAGGGACATTTGGACAATGGCCTCAGTAAAATGCTTTAATTTCTGGTTCCTCCTGAAGAAGTCAGGCAGTTGGACCAGATAACCTTTGAAGGTCCCTTCCTACTGTTCTGTTCTGTTCTGTTCTGTTCTGTTCTGTTCTGTTCTATTCTATTCTATTCTACAAAATGTGATTTGCATAGGAGCTGCCTAAAGCATTCAATAGAAAACACTAAGAACAAGGTCTGTCTTAAATCGCTGTATATATTCTAGGCACCTGAGAAAGCACTACTGAATATTCAGGAATTTGAATCTGTTTGAATATGTTGAGGATAAGCATACAAGATCTTTCAAAATAGATCCTCAAATAATTATAATTCAGTATTCTTGTAGACCTAGCCCACAGGTAGATAATGGAAGCAAGTTGTTCTAGCACACCCAATGACACAAAGAATCACTGTCAGGGCTGAGTAGTGGTCAGATCTACATCCAACCCTGCATACTGCCCCAGATCATTACAGGACAGTGCAGTATCTTATTATATGTGGATCTGAAGAAAAAAGAAAAGTCAGCTCATCCTGAAAAAAAACAAGCAGAGTTTTGCATGGAAAGGTATCAATTGCATGGAGAGAGAACACATTTATCTGAAGCACGATTGCTATGAATGTAAATGGCATAAATTTGCATAGATTGTAACTCAATTTTATAGAGCTGTAAGCTGGGGAAAAATGTAACAGAAAAGTTAATGGAATCATTTAATAAAGGACAATGAGCAGGCATCATAATTCTAAGCAGGATTGGACATTAGAGAAATGTATGCAGTACCTCACTTGGTACAGGAAGTATTCCTTACGACTGTAGGACATTTAGAATAACGCTTTTATGCATAAAATGGTCCATCCTAACAAATCATCAGCAAGTTTATTTTAACCTTCACTGCAAGATAGTATTGAAAACTTTGGTGGGATTTCCATGGATTTTGAAAGCCTGGTGCAGTTACTTATTTTAGATGCATCAGGATGTTAGGTTTCCATTGACTCTTATTGCCTTCCTTGAACTGAGGAGAGAGATCTAAAGTCTGTCATAGAGAAACCAAATCTGCATGTTTTTCTAGTAGTTTACTGACAGTTTTGAAAGCTGATGTTAGAAGCATAACCCTCTTATAACTATCTTTCACTGTCTCAGGATACCTGTGGTATGTCAGTGGAGAGCTTGGTCACAAGAAGAGCAAGGCCATGTAGAGTACTGCTAGTCCCTTTCCCCACAGACATCCATAGCAAAGCTTTTAAGTCCAGAATCTGATATCAAGTCAAGGCAATTTCCTGTGTTTTCCCAGCATAACTTCTCCAGAAGAGGGATTATACATGGGACCATTTTAACTGTTTGTACAGAGTCCTGGCCTCTTGCTTCACAAAGCCTCAGAGGAGACCTTTGAAAGGTTTTTATAATAAGATATCCCCACAGTAGGCAATTTCATCACCTGGGGACCTCATTCAACACTTTTATTCAGAGAATTAGATCCCCCACTGACTTTAACCAGGCTGCTATCTGAATAAGCTTGGACTTTTGAGTACACTCCACAAATAATAATTGCATATATCAAAAACTGAAAAAATGATAATTACAAAAATCCACAGTATATGCACAGTTTCTGCTCTCCCTGTAACTTTATATTTACATGCACACTCATTGACATAAACAAACACACTGAGAAAAGAATAAAATCTTTAGTAATTTTCTGTATTCACTGACAAAGGGCCGGAAACTCTTTTGAAAATTTTAAATATGTTTCTGGGATTGAACAACCACCTTGAGAGGCATCTATATAATGTATTTTATAGTTGTTAAATAACAGAAAATCACACAACTGAGTGGTTATAGAAGGATGCTGTAAGAGAACAGTTTTCATTATAATTTATAACCCTCTTAATACTGGACAGCCCATGTATGTAAACTGCTACTCCTATATGATGCCTCACTGACTTCAGGGAATATCAGAAAATAGGTTTGGAATGTTGTCAAGGTGCCAGTGAGTTTATCTCCTGGTCAGAAGCAGAATCATAGAATCATAGAATCACCAAGGTTGTAAAAGACTACAAGATCATCCAGACAACCACCCACCTATCACCAATAGCTCTCATTAAATCATGTCTCTCAACACAACACCTAAATGTTCCTTGAACACCGCCTGGGGGTCAGTGACTCCACCACCTCCGTGGGCAGTTTCAGTACCTGACCACTCCTTCAGAAAAGTAGTACTTCCTAACATCGAACCTGAAGCCACCACACCTTAAACAGGTAGATTTTACCTAACCTCTTGAAAACTGCTGGTTAGGTAACCTGTCTGGATAATTTGACTGTATACTGAATAACATTTGTGAGAAGAAACTTTCTTTCTACGTTTGTAATGTTTCCCTTGTTGTTATTTAAGTCCATTACTTATTTCCTCTGCATATGAAAAAGTATAATTTTCCTGTTTGTAGTTATTTTTAATTATTGTACCAGTTTTATCATACAAGAGACGATGATTTCCTTAGTCAAACCTTGACTTAAGGAGAGCAGATTTTGACTTTTTCAAGGCAGAGACCTGTGGAATAAGGCCCTGGAGGAAAGATGGGGAGGGAGAATAGAAGAGGGAGGCAAGAAAGCTGCTTGATATTCAGCAATAATTTCCTGCAAGTTTAAGAGTAGTGCATCCCAACAAAGAGGAAATCAGGCATAAACATCAGGAGGCCTACATGAATGAACAAGCAACTCCTAGCCAAACTCAGACACAAAAACTACAGAAGGTGGAAGCAAGGACCTGGAAAGAATATAGAGACAGGATCTGAGCGTTCAGGAATCAAGTGAGGAAAGTTAAAGCCCAAATGGAAATGAATCTGGTCAAGGATGTCAAGGGCAACAAGAGGGACTTCGATGAGTACATAAGTTAAATTAAATAGGAAAAACAGTTATACAGGACAGGAGGACAAAGGAATTACAGGCTGAAACTGCAGCTCAGTGTTGATCCCTAGGAAGATGATGGAGCAGACCATGACGTGAATCAAAAACGTGAAGGACAGTTACATGAAGTCTACTCAGAAGCCAATAACAAATGGAATTTCAGTACTGTCCTGTCCCATTTAACACCTTCATTAATGAATTGGAAAATGGGGTTGAGTACACCCTTAGAAAGTTTACGGGTGACACAAAACTGGGGTGAGTGGATGACTCACCACAGGGCTGTGCAACCATTCAGAGAGGCAAGAAACATCCTGTAATTTCAATCTAAATTAATCATAGTTAGAGGACATATTCTTATTAGTAGCTGCCATACTTTTAAAGGCAATATAGAATATCTGGATACTGTGGATATTGTTCTATGGTAAATCTTTGAGCACTGTAAGCCTCCAGTCATATCACTGAAAAACATTTGATCGAAACACATTTAAGAATTCCAAAGTACAGCATGGACCTGAATGAAGTAAGAAAACTCATCAATTTATTCATACCATTCTTCAGGACAAGAAATGAAAGGAATAGACCTAAGTACTGATGAATTGAACACCTGTGTGCTGATATCATACCAATTATTTATTTTTTAAAGAAGGAGTTAGATCTTCTATTGACTGAAAATGTCACAACAGCTACAAGGGATAGGTCTAACATTGCAATGAGGAGTTTGTACCTGCCTTTTTGAGCCAGGCATGTTCTAAAACTGCAAGGTTTACTTTCAGAATATCCCAGCTATGATAGGGTACTCAGTTCTTCTGAACCCTTTAAACTAAAAGAGTTAGTGTCACTTCACTGTTAAAGGTGAGCTCATATCCTGTCATCATGCTTGACATTGCAGTATCAGGCAAATTCTACACCTACCTTCTTGAAGAATAAATTTGAAATGCACTTGAGTTCTGGGCATAAAATGAAAGTTCAACTTTTTTTCTCTTTTCTCTAAATTATAAAGACTAATATGATCATTTTCTTATCAAGAGAAACATTATGTGCTATAGACTGCTCTTCTTTTAAAAATAGTCTATTTATCAGCACTCTGTTTAGTCTAAGCAAATTACCCCAGTGCATGTTATTATTTAATGACACACTTTAGCCCTCAAGTATTTATTATAAAAGAGATTGAAGAGTTTAAATAGTAGCTGATACAATATATAATTAACTTCATTCAAGCAACAAGGTTTATATTACTGTACAAATTGTGAGGATTATCTGAATTATACCTTTAAGTTTCCACTGTTTTGTCTGTCTTTTGAAAACCTATGAAGTCAGCATAGCTGTGAAATGAAAGAAGTCTTTGTGTGTATATTTTGTGGTATATATATAGCTATATATATATATATATATATATATAGCTTCAAATGCAACCCTTCTCTCTTCTTTCGGAAGTGTTTATATATTGCTCTTTGCCATTAGCATTTGAAGATTTTTCAGCATGAACTTTTAAATGAAATCATAGGTCATTTATCTTAGAATGCACATGAAGAATTAATCAATTGTAGCATCACTTTATTGATGATGTTTTGAAAATCTTCCAGAAAAACTCTACCTTATTCTGTATTCATACTGATTGGATTGATTTATGCTAAAAATATTTCCTTGTGTTCCACAAAAGCTACATTTTTATGAGTGGCATCTTGCTATCCTTCATTTGGAGTAAGAATAAAAACAGAATATTATTGCTCGTGAAAATACTACATCCATTAGCAGAATTCAGTTATTTAGATAAGTACAACTGAGCCATTAATAAGTCTATAATGACATCAAATATCTCCCAGAAAACAGGAACATTCTTTCTTATATTTTTGTGTACATTCAACAGACTGAAGCCTTGTTTGTGATACTTAATAAAGAACAATACTGAACACAACAGCTGCTTAATTGCAAAGCAAAAATGGTTTTAGATTAAGAATGTCAATAAATCCAACTTCTGAAACAAGGTAATGTAGCAAAATATTTTATTTTTCTTGAATTATTTTCTGTGTAACTACTGTTTATCCCACAGCAAAGCAATTCCCAGAGGCAAGACAGACCCTAATTAGTTTCAGCTCTAATGGATGAATACTAATGGATTCTAAAAGACAGAATTAAAATAATCAATAGGTCAAAGCCAATGTGTACAGGATGGCTACAAAGCGTTTATTAGTCTAACAGTATTATAGTATTTATAAACCTAGAAACAAATTGGAGTGGATTGAACATGAGTGAGATGCAAAAATAAGTAAAATTGTTTAATTTTTGAAGCATTTTATGAAATCTCCAATCTGAAAAAGGCTTGCTAAATTATTTATAGAAAAGCTAATAATTAAATTTAACTCCTATATTTTGGGTTTACTCTTTCTGAAGTCACTGACACATATCTCTTGCAACAGGATATCAAAAACATTCCAAAGACTGCAGAAATAGCTAGAAGATATTAAAACAGCAATTTCCTCATGCCAGTACAATAACTGTGCAATTTCATTTACATTAAACTGAAAGCAATGAATATTTTAAGAGAAATTAAGGCCTTAATTTTTCCTTGTTCACAAGAGCCCATACATTTGCAAATTATGAAGGACAAAGTGCCTTCAAGAAACCAAAATTGTGCACCACTGTCATGATATTCTCCTTCATTTATCAACACATTGATGGCAAGTATTGTTGTTGGCAGAATTGCAAACTCATGTAGAGAAACGTGGCCATGGATAGCTTTTACTGATCATGGAATCAGTCTTCTAAGAGGTACTGTGCTGTATGCAATCCCAGTGAAAAAAAGAGTAAAACTGCTATTTGTCATGACAACTGAAAGCATCTAGTATTGGTTGGTAGAGGTTTAGAAATGAGTTTAAAAAGGGTTATAGTCTTCATGAGATGTAAACTCAATATTTTGGCTTTCAATTTCATTTTTTTTTCTTCACGGGAGAAAATTTTTTATGCGTATGCTCATGTATGTCTGCTTGAATGTGAAAAAAAAAGAGAAAGAGAAAAGGGCTAAAAAAGGTCAAAATAGTTGGAATAAAGGTATTTGTCAGAAGAAATGAGTTCTGGGAAAAATCTGAAACACAGTAGTTGCCAACAGGATTTTTTTCTACACTCATACAGATGCATCATTTTAGGCATTAGTTACCAGCAGTAGACAGTAGGAAAAGGATAATGACTGAACATGATTAAAGTACCAAATCACAGTCAAGCAACATTAACAATGGCAGGTCACTGGTTTCAGAAAATATTAGATTTCCAAGATAGCTAGAAAGGCAGACACAATATTGACAATTTTTTTTTTCCATTAGTTTTTCACATATTTTAATACTATAATGTCTTCTCTTAGTAGATCTATGTGTTTCACAGTGAATTTACTTTGGAAAATGACATATATAATGGGAAAAATAACGACATCAGAAAATCTGATCTGGATTTTCCCACTGGTTATAGGAGGCTGTTTTACTAGCACAGATTAAACAATTGTAAAGAAAATTGAACAGTTTAAGCAGGTGAATACATACATCTCCTGAAGAATAGAAACTCAGTGGTTTAGAAACATAAACTCTATTGGAGATATGTAAGGAAATTTGGGCTGGGAACTCAAGGCTCTCTGATCCCTCAGGCAGAGACAAGAACACAGTTTACCATTCTGACTTTTGGCAGCATCTGGCAAGAGGTCGTTGAAGAGGGAAAGTAGCTGGAAGCAAGACTAGAGAATGGACCAATGTCCCTTGCCCTTATGACTTATTTAGTACTGGTAGTCTTAGGTGTTAGCTTCTCACAATCCTAAGCACTGCTAAATGAGATGTGGGGAAGCTAATGCACTGTGTCTGGAAATGGAGGATACTTTCAAGTGCTCCAGAACCCTCTTCCTGACTGTGTTTGGTTTTTTGCAGCCTATTCCCCCATCGCTCAGGAGAGTAGTAGAGATCTCTGTTTCTGGAGGCCACCTCTGTGTGCAACTGAACTGGGAAGGGAATTAAACACTTGACACTGAGGTACAGAAGGATGGAGAGGAAAAGACAGATGCTCCAGCAATTACAGCAATTATAACTTTCAGAATCCAGAAAGAGAATTTTAAGGGAGAATGTATGTATTTTTAAAAACCAGACTGGAAAAGTTTAACAGGATAAGAATGGCATGCTAATGCCAACAAGCTGTGCTACAGACCAGCTTTTGCTTTTATTTCCGTGTTGTTAGATACTGCAGGTGTTTTGTTATGCTTTCATTTTCATATCTTGCCTTTAATATCATTTATCTTTTTTTTTTTCTAATTTAGTTTTTTATATTAGTCCGAGGAAATGCATTAGCTGCCCTCCTGGCTTAATATTTCCTCCTTGCTTCGGGAAGATAGTTTTCAATATTTTTTGCGAAGATTAAAACATTCAGTCAAAGTGCTTGCCTTTCTTGTATTTATTAAAGAGCTGTATTTATCTTGCCTGTACAGTGCTGGCAGATTTTTTTTTGCTAGAAATATGTATCTTCCATCTGGGAAATCTTAAATTCTAGTACAATAAATGCGCTAACAACAACAGAACATGAGCAAGGCAGACAGATACCAGGTGAGAGAAAGCTGGAAGGAAGCAAGGTATTGTTTTATCTTATGGAGAACATGCAGGGGTTATTAACAGCTTCTAAATCCCATTGAAAGCTCATTATGTCCTGTTAGTTACAGGGTAGCTCTCTGCATTCTCCCCAGAAACAGAGTAAGCCAGGTAGGCAAGGATCTACTCTTCCATGTGCTGGGGAAATGTGCAAGAGTATTGCAATTTAAGAATTCAAGAGTCTCTCTGAGGAGTTGAACCTGTGTCAAATGTGAAAGGAAAGGGTTTTGTGAAATAATTTCATCCTTATAATGAAATCGCTGACATGAAATCTCCCACTTGCTGAATTATTTAGAGGAGGAAAAAGTAATAAGTAAATTTCTCTCTCAGAATCTGCTTTTGCCCTTCCTAAAATAATTGCTTCAGTAGCTTCTGCTCTCATTTATTTCTCTGAAGGTTTTTTACATCTATAAATTCCAGATGTACTGTCATCAAGTGCAGACTTAAACAGTTTCTTTTAAAATAAGTCCTACAGTAAGACACAGTGAAGACAGTCAGCACATTCAGCTCACTATACAGCACCCAGTGGCTGCAACCAAAGAACCTTTTGGAGCACCAAGACCTGCAAGGAGATCTGTATTCAGGAGCATGGGTGTTACAGCCACAGGTGTCTAACATTTAGGACCTCGCTAAAGTTCTCTGAAATGATGCGAAATTCCAGGTTTTGACTAGAGGTCATTGAAATATCAAAGCAGTGTTCAGGCTTTTAAATGTCTGTTTATTTTCTGGATGCTTCTTTTGCTTAGTCAGATTTGATCAGATTGTTGTATGCACACTGAATTTTTTGTGGTTAGCACACAGGCATGGCCTGCACGAGTCTCATCTGTGCCCCTACACGTTTAAGAGCTGAACTCACTGCATATGTACATGCTGAAGTTCAGCTGATTTCCAGAGACACCTATTACTGCAACAGTCCTTCTACATGTAATGTAACATGAAGGGTAGAAATTGCTTCTACCAATATGTTTTGTTAATAAATATTGATTTGGCACTTGAATTTTGTTTGTGCTTAGACATCAGTGCTTATGACTCATTCTGTTAGTTGCAATTTTCCTTTACACCATTATGCTAACATATTTCACTTGTGAGCTATTGCAGAAAAATCTTTTCTAATGTGGTTTTCCATCTCCTGTGCATCATTAAACCTTCAGTCTCCCCCAAAAAACTCAGCTTTTTTTTCAGGTCAACCCTTAATTATTCATCTGAGCCCTCTGCGGTTATTCTCTCTCTGTAGTTGTGATTGCACTACTAACTCATACAGTGTCATTTATTTTTCCTAGTAGTTATCAGCAGGATTTTTAATGGAACTACAACCAATGTCCACTGAACATTTATGGAAATGTAGTGGATGCACTATATTTATAACGTTATAAATATGGTCAATTACATGGATCTGAGAACTCCCAGAATTTGGAAGCGCACTCTTGACAGAATTCTGGCAGCCATGGAGATTTTGTTTGGTATGACTTTGAGTATTCAAAACAAAACTGTACTCTGTCATGAAAGATTGTAAACATAAGTGAAAATGTAGTGGTCACTTCCGATAAGCCAGATATCATAGATGTATTAATTATAACAGTAAAAAGAGCTCTTAATATACATCTCTTATGACAGAATCCTCTGCATATTTTCAAGGAATTAAACTTAAGTGATGTTCAGGAAAGCAAAATAAATGATATTCCATTCAGCTGGCTAGAACTTGCAATATTGAAAAATAGACTGCACATTTTCATTTGTTCAATTTACTCATCTCTGAATAATTTGAGAGAGCAGGGTTCTCTTTTTTGGGCCTTGGGTTATTTTTTATGTCTCTAACCTTATCATTTTTTTCAACAGGTAACCACAAATCACTAGATGATAAGTTCAAAGATATTTGTTTAAACTGAGCTTTCACACGATTATTTGTATGTATTCTTAATAATGCTGACAGAATAATAAGCAATAACATCTCCTTTATCAGTCTATCTTCCTCTTGCATAGGATGCTTACTTTTTTCTTCCATTAGAATTGCAAGTAAAGTGATAAAAGCTGTTCCACGTGATCACAGTGTAGGATGTAGAAATGTTGCAGAAACTATATCAGGTGGGCTTCATTTCCCAGCGGTAGTGCAGACTCATTCAACCCTTTTTATTTCTGAGACAGATGTAAGGACAGTGTTTAACAGTTCTGGAGATCATAATGAAACTTTTTATTGCACAGGATATTTGTGAAACCATGCTATTATTTTTTTGTGCAGATGAGGAATTCTTTTCTTAAAATAGTTGACAAGTTGCTGCTTTCATTGCTGCTTTCATTCATTAGAGCTGATACCACGGAGAATGAAGCATGTGCTCAGATTTAAGTGCAAGCACGACTATGTTGGCTTCAAAAGGAGTATTAATAGGATTAAATATATGTTTATTTCGTGCAATGGAAAGGACAAGGGAGTTTTAATCCCCTCTTCAAGCATTTTCCCATACTTGTTTCTCTAGATAAAGAAAGAACTGATGAGAAAAAAACCACCAAAAACCCATAGTGGATTCTTAAGTTATAGCTACTCTTTTTTAATGTAGGAATAGCATACAAAGCAGCATTCTGAAGAGGAAGCCACAAAGCAGCATTCTGAAGAGGAAGCCACAGTAGAGTAAAAGGTTCACAGTGGCATATAAGTAGACTGAAAATTGTTCCAGTGCAAAGCAGAAGGGATGGTATTATAAGGAAGATAGACAGAGATTATGAAAAGAGGGCTTGCCTTTCCACTAGCAAAGACTGCCAATAAGCTGTTCTTAAGCTTATATGCAAATAATAAGTTATTGATTGAATTAGGACAAAAACTATCCTATCTTTGGTTTAAAACAACATTAACTGTTCTGCAGTAGACTTTCATTTTCAGACAGAGATTCAGAAAAGGAATTTACAATGGACTTAATTTGGTTACCAACATTTCCCTTCCCAGTCCTACTTTGTTTTGCAACTTCTTCTATATTTGTATTTTTTCATTCTAATTTGAACAATTATTTTCCCTTCTACCAAATATTCCTTCATTTCTTCTGCAGAAGTAAATGAAATAACTTGAGTGCATAATCCTCATATCTTAGAAGAAAGGCGTATATTAACCCTGAAAGGTCCTTTGTATGCTCACGAGTCTGTAAGGCTTTTGTAGAATGGGAACAACCAAGTTCCATTTCTTTTTCATTTTTATCCTCACGTGTTACTTGCAAATTATGATTTATGGAAACTAAATCTAAACTAGGACAGTTTTTCTGCTGGATTTTTTTTTTGTTACAAATTTTATGAATATGAAAGATTATTTATGAAGATCTCTTTACATCATTATGCAGCCTCTCATCACCACCAGATTTCATTGCAGTGTTTGGGGTGGTAAAGATGGTTCAACTAAATCATCTATGCTTTTCGATTTATTGTCTTTTTTACATCTAAGTGATGTGTCAGGGTGATCCAATATATCAGCTACCTTAGGGAGGACAACTCCTTCATTTAATTATCTGATGCTGCATGAAGTCATATTAACTAAATTTCCAAATTGAACATCTCTTGGCTTTGTCTCAGCACTCAAAGAGGCTGATGATTACTAGACTCTAGCTGAAATCTAGCCAGACACAAATTCTTCTGCTTTTCTTTTTTGCACTTGAATTAGACGTTTTTCAGATTCTTCTAAGAATTTTGCTGTTCAGGAAATTGACATTTCCAGCTGCACATCTGTGACTATCTAAAATGTAGATAGATCTACCTTTTATCTGAACAAGGGGCCTAAAATTCATTTGTAAAGACTGAAAGCAAATATACACTTTTAGAATGAGATTCATCTCAGACTAAAGCAAGTAAGATGAAACATGCCCTAAAAATACCTAAACACTTATTTCTCACTGCTAATTATTAAGAGAACTTGAGGCAACTAGATCAGAGGTAGAAATTTACACTTAAATATTTAAAGCCAGGACGGTCTAAATCACATGTAACATGTACCCAGGAAGTTTATTACATAGATTGCCCTAATGCTTCCCAGTTCCATCAGAAACTCCTGACATCCCCACATGTGGCTTCCATCTGGATGTGCAGTCTTACTTCCAAGAATTGTTGTTTTTCTTGCCATTAAATGACATCAGACCTCCTCTTACTCAAAGGACAGAATATTTCCTCTGGCCCTGGGTCTTCTCTGAACACTGTGAATTTGATCCCTTTTCAGATTTTCAGTTATTTCTTGCAAATCAGTACTAATCTTGTACTAAGAAATATCTCCCCTACATTGAGAACTAGCATCTGATATACTGGAGAAAATTACAATTTGTGCACCCACTGTGGTCCACTGGGAGTTTCAAGATATCACCATCCTTCACAGGGATGTTCTGTAGTACCACCTATTTGTTGAAAACTGTCTTTTATTTGAGGCTGCATCGTGGCTAGGTGGTGCCTCTTTTTATTTTCTGTTTAGCACACTGGTTTGTATTTTGCTTATGCCTATAGTCCTTTCAAACTTCATACAAACCAATTACAGAGATTCCCTTTCCTACTGTTTTTTGCCCTCTACTTTAGTTATTTGGACTTACACAACTAAATGGGGCATCCATAAACCATGATGGAATGCTTCTGGTGAGAGGCTTTGACAGTGCTGTTGAAAAGCACTGCTGTCTTTGCTGCTGTGTCATCAGCCCTGATAAGGCAGTAGTTAAAATCTACCGTGTGTTGCCAAATTTCAGTCTTACCTGCTTGACCTCCCAGGACTTTGGTACAACAGTAGTACTTCTGAAGCCATCTTTTGTAATACTGCTGACAGAGATTACACAGGTTTGTGGGACACAAGTACTATTCTCACCCCAGATGACGAGGAAATCCTTTTTTTTTTGAGATCCTTACAAATCAAAGTTAAGAACATAAGAATAGTACTTCTGTAAGGACTCAAGTCCTTCTGGCAAACACCCCATTTGCTCTGATCTTTAAAGTATATAGCTGAAGGGATCATACAGTCTTTGGATAATAGTACTCAAAACTTTTTCAATGACAATTGTAAAATAATCTTGAAAATTTCTTCATTTGTAAGGAAGAGTCCCCATAACCATCATTACAGTCATCTGAGTTTGACACTCATAGTGCTACAATAGGCTGATTGCCTAAAGTGGAGGAAACAAGACATTAACATACTCTCTGGTCTTTAAAGGTGATCCTTCCAGTGCAGTACTGTAATAGTGCAGTATTTGTCTTTGTTGCCTTTGTATATATTAGTTGCAGAGAAGACACATGGACAGAAGGTTTGTTTTTTAATAATTTACTATCATTACTGAGGCAATTTAGCAATCCTAAATGGAGGTATGCTACACATAACATTTTCTTGTATTTTAGATATGAAATACACACACCATCATTCTGGATTTTTTTAGTGGATGATATCAGATTTAAATTTTCACAACAGTTCTCTTAAAGATCATATAAAAACTACAGGGCTGAGACAGCTCCTTAGTTGCTGTCGTCTTCTGGCATATTATCACCTCAAAAAACAAACTTAGCACATCCATAGTATTACTATTCATTATTGCCTAGATTGCATCACTGTTAGTCTGTGAGATTCAGGAGCTTTTAAATGGCTTTCAATTTTTTTTTTTTTTTCAGTATTAGCACATCACATAAGGTGGCACAACTGCTTGTGTCATATTTAAATTAATATGTTTATTCCATAGCTTGGCAGTTAGTCTGTGCTGCAGAAAATTACTCAGTGATTCTCTGGTGCTTTGCTCATCTTCTGTGCTACACATACCATACATGTTACAGCAACAGAAAAGGCAGCTTAGTAAGCTTTTTCTTATTCTAACCTAATACTTTGCCTTCAGTTACTTTACTTTTCTTTAGATTGTCTTTTAAATTTAGATTTTCAATTATTAAGATTTTTTTTGTAGTAAAAATGACTTTCAAAGGTACTGCTATTTTTTAAGGCAAGTAAGAAAAGTAATGGGCTTTCATCTAATTGGAAAAAATATTATACTATTATTGAATAAATTCTAACAATGCCTTGCCAGAACACTGATGCAGGGGTCATTTAGATGACTAATGTTGTCTCTCAGAAATGCTAAGAGATTCACGGGCTCCATTAGGATTCCAGAAAGGGTCTGCAGCAGAGATCCTTCTGCTGATTAGGAAAAATGCGTTTCCTCAGGCAAAAAGAGACAGGGATGTAAGTGAGGGAGGATGTAAGAGGGAGGAATTTTAGACTGTTGGAGAAAATGGACAAAAAGTAGAGATTTAGATATATCTGCCTTGTCACCTCAACACAAAATGGCAGGAGAACCACAAACCTTGAAATGACAAGTCCTATCGACCAAAACAACAGCATAATCTCATTAATAGGAGTGGCATAGGAAGATGCAAGGCTGCCCAGGGGCTTCTAACTGCTCTAGTGCTATTCTTTCACCCTTTATTTAACACCGCCATTAGAAAGTCTAATGGACTGTTTATATCACACTATTAGACATATGGCAAGATCTTTGGTAATTGGAGTGTGATATATAGTGATGGAGTTTCATTTGCTTGATGCTACCTACAATGAAGCCACCACTGAGTACTTTTTCACTGCATGTTATGGATATAACAGCACAGGAGATGGGGCTGCCAGAGATAGATGTAAGAGTGGGAACTAGCTTTTTTGAGGCCGTCAAAGCAGAAACATTAGCTGCTTGTTATATTTGCATGCTTTTTTTTTTACACGGTACAGTGATTTATTTAATAATATCAGCTTGAGGCTATGCTTGGATCATATTTCTTCAGAAATCTGTCTGGAAGATGAAGCCAGACAGCGGTGCCATTAAATATATATTACAAATGTTCCAACAGATTGAATAATTAATTGTAATTCATTTCTATAGGAAAGGCTATTTGATAGCATTGTTTTTCTTATGGAAGATTAGGTTTAATGATGTTGCATTATGATATCTTTTCTGAGCCACTAAGACTTATTACTGTCTTCAGAAAAAGCATACTTAAGTGTAGATTTCTTTTCACACGTTTCAAATGTATTTCTATAGTGGTAGACACATTAGCAGTGTTAAATTTGCTTTTGTTTCTTATAGAAAATTTGAAGGCTGAAGGTAAATCAATAAAACTCCTGCAGGGTATTTTTTTGTTTGTTTGTTTGTCTGTTTGCTTTTAAAAAAGAAAGCATTCTTTACCCTCCAAAAGCCCCATTTTTATCAGGCTAACATTTGTATCCCTTTAGAGGATGAGCACACTGTAAGTTTTAACTGGTCATTTATTTTTGCTGTAGCACTAAAATTCTAGCCAACAAAATAAGGTCATATGAACCCCACAACTAGCCACAATTATAAACTCCCAAATATTTTTCAGTCTGTTGTAATGTATTGAAATAATGGCATCTATGTAAGAGAGCAAAGCCCTATAAGTATTTGGTTATGTTATTGAGACCCATCTCTGCTGGAGTGGGGCTGCAGAGCTCTGTCTCTGCAGGGTAAGCTCTTGGATAAAAGCATCCATATTCATGTGTGGAAAACTGAGTTGATTGCCAGTACAAAAGACTGGTGAATCACAGGACCATACCCTCATAGAGGAGAAGTCTAAAATTTTTCTTCCTAAATAAAATAATGACATTTCCTACCTGTGGAGAAATTAAAAAAAAAAAAAAAAAAAAAGGGTAGAATTTTGAACATCATCTTCAAATTATCCTTAACATGACAAGATAGTATGTGTGCAGAATATCTTGCCTTTGGATACCATCAGTGAGGGCTACAATCTGGAGTACATGATTCTTCTTTCAGAGCAATTTAATATCAGTGTCTGCCACAAGTCTTCAACTGGTAGACATTCAAGTCATAAATAATTAAAAGATTGTGTATACCTACAGATTCCTGAAGTATAGCATCTGCAGAGGTTTTGCCTAGGAAGAAGGGCAGCAAAGCAATGAAAATGATTCTCCTGAAAGTGAAAAATAGATTCCTCTAGTAATCAATGGACAGAAGTGATCAATACTAAATTTAAAGAAGAAAAATCAATAACACTCAAAACACATGATTTCCCATTTGAATAGATTATCCTACTATAATGTTTTCTCATTCTGTGGCTTGGAAAATTCCAGTGTGCCTCCATATAAATTCTCTTTCATCAGTGGGGTCTAATTGTCTTCTCCATTCATATAATTAGGAGACATTGTAGATGTGAATTATTAAAAAAGGATAGGAAAAATCACCTCCATCTCAACTTCTACCTCAAATCAAAAGGGAGGCCTTTTCAGTTTCTTTTAGTAGAAGACATACTCTGTAATAATCATTATTCCAGATCTTCATGAAAGTGAGTGTAAATGTTCTGGGTTATTTTACGCAAATGTCATAGCGGCAACAAAATGCAGATTACTTATCATTGATTTTGAAAATATTATAAAGAACTCAAAAACTGATGAACTGTTGGACAGTAAAATAGCACTGATAATTTTGCCAAGCTTTGCTGAAAGAAAACAACAGGATTACACGGTGTAGTTTAACTGGAGAGTTAGAGAAGGCTGTTATAATGCTAAATTGCCAAGCAATAATGATGTACAATGAAAAGCTAGATGCCTCATAAAGAAGAAAACTTTACTATATATAGAAAAGGAAGAAAATTGAAAATGGAACTCAAATTAGCCAGATTTTTGTTAAATTCTTCATATCTGTAAGTAGTTTTTTGGACTTACATTTTTAAGAAAGCTTAAATGAACATGACAGTTTCTGAAAAATTTGATCAACCATCTTATACCTCAGTACCTCTCTTTTTGTATTCCTTTGTAAATGTTGCAGATCATCACTGATGGCTGGTTATAGTCACATAAAAAATATGCCAGGACTGAGGATGGACAGCAGATATACAGCACACTATCTGCACTGAGGAAGCGGTTTGTGTCAACATTTTATTCTTGCAGTATAAATGAGTTGTGCATGTAAATTGCTAGTACTTGGTGGCTGATGCTTTGTAAATTTGCATCATATCTCATGTCATTGAATTTTTTCTATGTGACCATGTTTAAAGATTTTTTTCCTCTGCCCGAATATTTTCTCCTGAATCTTGGCTGCTGTGCGGGAAGGTTGTCACTAAATAAGTTTAATCATTTCAGTGACAACTTATAGTCATGTTTGCAATACCATACAAAGGTACTGAGCAAATTGAGTTTTTTTGAGCTTTCTTTTCCTATAGTTCATGAACACAGTAAAAAATTAATTCTGGATCTAATTAACATGAACATAATTGCATACCTCAAAAAATAATTTCAATTGTGTCATATACCCTTTCCACATAGATAAGAATGTATGCATTTTTGCCACTATAAATACTTTACTTTGCAACATTTACTTTTCTTGATAACTGAAGAGGCAGAGCTCATTACTGCAACGATCATGAAATGCAAATTGGGGTAACCAATATCTGAGAGTGATACAATTGATTCATCTCAAGGTTAAACTAAAATCCAAACCTTTTAACTAAAGGTTTACTCACAGGGCCATTTGTTTTGATCAGCATGCTTGTCTTCTCAGTGAAACATCTGGTAAAACATATGTTGCATTGAGGTAAAACAAAAAACTTGTCAGCCTTTTGGGTAGAGAGTTCTCAGAAATACAGTGCTTGTCAGGGTAAAGTTGATTAACTGTTCATAAAGTGTAGGATTCTCTTGATGAACTTCCAGGAGAGATTTAGAAATTCATTTCCAATATCTGAAGTGAAGGAAGCAATTGAAAAGATTCATCGACCTCTTCAGAAGAAAGGATTTATCCAGAAAAATATCATGTGACAAATAGAAAAATAATTGACCTGAGCATTTTGATATACACTGTGCAGTATATCCCAAGGAGAAAAATTACAGGAAAGAATTTGGAGGCTCAGGGAAACATGTGAAAAGCATTAAAAGGATTTGTATTTGATCAATCTGAAAAACTGTCTCCAAAGCCCATCACTGTTCTCAAATACCTGCTAAACCACCATACTCACGCCATAAACATAAATCTACTCACTGATCCATTATTATGTTTATTCTATCCATTCCTCTTCTGCCATTTGACCATGTTGGATCTCAATTCTTACCTGTAAAATGCTGTTATTAATAACAGATTCTTTTTTTCTTCTGCCTTTTTCCTCTCTGATCTTTTAAGGTTTCAGTTCTCTAGGAGTCTGCCTTCTCTAGTGTCTTTCAACATTTTGGATCGCTACTTGTAATTTTTGGGGGTTTTCTGCAGTGTGTGATAACTGAAAAAGTGGGCAATTGTATGTCTGCCAAAGAAAGGCAACCTGCCAATGTGTAATGTGATGCTGTCTCACTAAGTGCTTCTCAAATCTCACATTTGCCCAGTGTGTTACTGAAAGTAGAAATACATGTGTCTGTCCTTCAGAGTTCATAACCACATGAGTAACTCTATCCTGCTTTCTCCTGGAAAAAGAGAGAAGAAATTTTCAAGCCTCCCAAATTTTTATTGAGTACTACTCTAATTATGAAGATGATGAAATGTTTTAGGGGATCATAGAATCACACAGAATCGTAGGATAGCCTGAGTTGAAGAGGACCTCAAAGATCATCGAGTTTCAAGCCCCCTGCCATATCATGGGCTGAGTCACCAACCACTAGACCAGGCTGCCCCGATCTGCATCCAGCCTTATCTTAAATGTCTCCAGGGATGGGGCAATCACAACCTCTCTGGGCAACATGTTCCAGTTCACCACCACCCTCTGAGTGAAAAACTTCAAAACAACTAACCTAAATCTCCACTGTCTTAATTTTAAATAATTCTCCCTTGTCCTATCAGTATCAACCCATGTAAACAATGGTTTGCCCTCTTGTTGGTACAAGTACTTCAAGTACTGGAACACCATGATGAGATCACCCTGGAGCCTTCTCTTCTCCAAGCTAAACAAGCTGAGTTCCCTCAGTCTTTCCTCATAGGAGAGGTGCTCTAGCCCTCCAGTCATTTCAGTGGTCCTCCTCTGGACCCATTCCAAGAGCTCTGCGTCTTGTGCTGGGGGACAGGCCTGGATACAGTACTTCAGATGGGGCCTCACAAGAGCTGAGTAAGGGGGAAGCTCCCTGCTGGACACTCCTTTTTTTAACGCAGCCCAGGATGTAGTTGGCCTTCTGGGCTGCAAGTGCACACTGCTGACTCATGTCCAGCTTCTCATCCAAGGACCCCTAAGTCCTTCTCCATAGGGCTACTGTCCAGGAGTTCTTCCCCCAGACTGTATAAAAACCTGGGACTGCCTCAGCCCAAGTGCAGCACCTTGCACTTGGCCTTGTTGAACCTCAGTAGGTTCACATGGGCTCACTTCTTCTGCCTTTCCAGGTCCCTCTGGATGACTTCCCTCCAATGTATCAACTGCACCACTCAGCTAGTGTCATCTGCTAACTTGCTGAGGGTGCACTCGATTGCATTGATGATGATGTTGAAGAGCACCGGTCCCAAGACCAACCCTTGATGGACACCACTCGCTACCAGCCTCCACTCAGGCATGGAACTGTTGATCACAACCCTTTGGCTGCAACCAGACAACCAGTTCTTAATACACTGAACACTTCATCTTTTAAATCCATATCTCTCCAATTTAGAGAGAAGGACGTGGTGAGGGGCCATGTCAAAGGCTTTGAAGAAGACCAGGTAGGTGACATCCATCACCCTTCTCCTGTCCAACCGATGCCACCACTCCATCACAAAAGACCACCAGATTAGTCAGGCAAGATCTACCCGTGGTGAAGCCATGCTGGCTGTCTTGGATTCAGGAATTCAGGCTTCAAGTTGCCTCTTCTGTCAGAAGTTGGGAATTTGTGCACCTTCACCTGCTGTTCCCAGAAGTCCCAAGAAGTTCTGGAGATAGTTCTGGACCAACTACAATCACGGATAGTGGTTAAACAGGAAATAAGAACAGTGGGGTAGTATACACCTGTGTGACTGATGTGAATGACAGTACCTAGATCAGACCATAGCTTGAACCCATCTGAAATCACCTTCCTGTGTTGACTACTGAATATGTCCTCCTACCACTTCTGCTGTAGCAGATACACAGTTAAACAGATCAGGATAGTGATACGGCTCCTGGTGTTTTCTCTGTACTGCTGTATTTTATTTTCTCCTCATAATGGCCATAATCTTTTTTAGCCATGACTCACTAAGTAATGACAAGTACACAAGAGTTAACAAACTTAACTGTTTTGGTAAAATTCTTCATTTAAACCAAATGTTATATTTTCTTCAAAACTTCACCTTTCTATAAATATTCCTGCCATTGTCATCTTAAGATAAGACACCTGCAATGGACTTCAAACAGAATCAACTATTGATCAACTAGAAAAATTCAGGTTACACTCAAGAGAAAAAAGTCAATTTCAGTGACACTTGATCATAAGCTATTGTAACTGGGTAAGTAAAAGTAAATTGAAGAGCACATATTTGGAGGTACTTAATATTTATAACAGTTTCATTGTAATAGTGTGTTCCTTTTAAAATATATAAAACTATCATTAATGATTAAAGTGGTAATCCCTGTTTTCATTAAAGAGGCACTTCTTTCATTAAAAACAGTCACACTAATTTTACTTTTTCCAATAAATGTTTGAAAATGTGAATCAAGGATAAAAAATGAGATGCTATTTGCCTAAGTCCACAGAGAATGCCTCAGGCAACTCAGTAAAACATCAACTGCAAGGCACACATTCCAAGGAAATACAAGAGTGACTGTGCATCAATGCAGTGTGCATCAGGCCTTGCTCTCCCACATACCCAAAGTAATTCACCTGCTAGGGCTTCTGTGAATTCTCTGGGGCCATGTCTACTTCTGGGGGATGAAGTGTGACAGCTGCTATGAAAAGGAGATGGATAACTTGCTGACACATCTGTTTCAAAACAGTATCATGGGGCTGTTCTTCACCAGAACATCAGACTAGAATTGAAGGAATGGATAACCACTTTTATCCCAGAGTATATCACAGGACAGCATATAGCAACTTTCTCTAAACTGAAAGTTGTTCTGCACTCAAAGTCAGAAGACATTTAAAAAGGCAAAAGGAACTTTTATATGAAAGGATTTCTACCATTAATCAGGAGAACTGAGAAATACAGAAAGGAAACTATTTAATAACATGCCAGTGTTCACTGAGAAGGTGCTTCCCAAGACAGTGGGTAAGGATTGTGCTGAGCCATATAAATAATAAATATGTTAATTTATATATTTGTCTAGAGTATAAATTCTTGTCTGATCAGGGACCGTGAGATTTAATCTCAGAACCTAGGCTGCGAAATCATTAGAAGACAATAAAGCTTATGACATGGATTATGCTCCCTCATCCCTAAATTGTTACAGATGGTTTTTTTATTGCTTTAATTATAATTTGTTTACGATGTTTTTGTATCAAGAATAGATTATTTTAAACCAATGTATTCAAAAACAGATATCTTATGCAATGTATACCCTGGAATAAGTGAGTTATCTTGACATTTCAGAGTATCATATACTCTAGGATTTAGAAGAAACAAAGGCAAACAGAGGCTTGTATCTTGTAGATCATGCAAATATAGTATTATTTAAGAAGTACAATTGAGCAAAATATAACCTTTATTTCACACCAAAATGTGTGAGTGATCTGTACTACGATTTTATGTGTGGAGTTAGATAGGAAAAGTAGTACTCTGAAGATGATGCCAACTCTCGCCAGGGTAGATGAGCTGTGCTGTCATGAAAGTAATACATATTTGCAATGAGTGTAGTAGAACAGAGCAGATTTTCTAGCAAATAACAATTAAATCAGCAGCTTTCATGACACTGACAAACTTGGACTGCATTGCAGGTTAGGTGCACATCCAGACTGGACTTCTTAACATAGGATTACCTAGATTAAGGCACATGTGGTTGAAAAACAGCCTTTTGAATCATCAAGTGAAAGGTGACCTGGCAGTGGAGCCTGAGGTGGAGGCTCATCTTTCTCTATTATTCTTCCTTTCTCTACAGGCAATTACTCAGGTTGCTGACTGTTTTTTGCTTTTTTTTTTTTTTTTTTTTTTTTAGGTGAGAAAGAATGTTTAGAAGGTTTTAAATTGAGCTTTTCAGATTTAGAGATAATAACTTCAGTGAAGATCTGAATCATTCTTGTATTCATTCCAGAAAAGATTCCTCACAGGAACTGAATGTGACTGTTTCTGTCATTGACATTCAGATGTTGCATTAAACTTATAACATCCTGATGACATTGTACAGAATGCACCAGCCACAGTGTGATGGACTTACATGTAGTGCTTGAGATATAAGAAAAAAATTGAGGTTTTCCAGATGTAACACAGCTCATTTAACCAGAAAACAGAATGGTTTCAGCTACACATACTCATTTATGTCTCCTGGCTGTGAATATACTGGTAGGGTATTTCTATTAACATTTGCTTGAATGATATAGGGCAGACTGGATGGGGTGCTGTGAAAAAGAGCCTGGTAATAGTATGGGAACACTCAGGAGACTGACTGATTTTACATGCAATGAACTGTGCTGCTCTGGCATGTTAAAAAAAAAAAAAAAAAAAAAAAAAAAAAGAAGGCTTGACTGGGGACATGGGCAAGGAAGAAAAAGGAATGGTCTGAGAAGTCTGCAACAAATTCCAGGAGTTAAAAGAAGAGGAAAGATTTATCAGATTGGTCCATAAATAAATATATTTTTGTGTTAGTTTGTGTTTGTTAGTTTGTGTTAGCAAGAACATATAAACGGCCAGAAGGTGGTTACATCATTTAAGACATTTTCAATGAGCAACGTAAAGAACCCTTATTCACAGGGGCTGGTGAAATAAGACATGTGGGAATGGCCACAGTGACACATTAAGATGTTCTTGCTCTGGATTCTAAGGCCCCATGAATTTAATGCCAGCACAAAAAGGGGGAAAGAATTAAGCTTTCTGATTAGTGTAGACACATTTTTTCTTACTAGAAAAAATCTCCCTTAGAGTGCATTATTTCATGCACTTGAGAAGGCAAAACAATTTTATGATGAGAATCCTTAGAAGTAATCTCGTTTATCATTTTGAAATATGACAATAAATTTTAAGCAGGATATTCAAGTAGCTCTCCTCTGTTTCTCCGTGGTGGCCGTCCTACATATTAATGGCTAGGTTGTACTTTGATATTTAACATCAGAAGATTTGTTCTTGGAATTCCATGTTACTGATCTGTGCTTTTGGTTATCATGAGTCACATTTTCCTAGTAATTCAATGGTAAGGTATTTCTTGGAAGAATTTGAATGCTAATCAAGCTTTTGCTTTTTTACTGTCTATGCAAGGCTGCTGCAGGTATCCTAGTGGCATCTATTCTATTAAATTAGTTTCTTACAAGGGGATAATTGCAGGTTCTCGTTGGAAAATCTCTTGACACTATTTCTGTTGCTTTATCTGTCCTCTCAGTGCAAAACTCTTGAAGGAACAGTTATGTCACAAATCTTCTGATTTATTTTGAGGTCTGTGAGTTAACTTGTAAGTGCTGTACAAATGTCATACAGGCAGGGAAACAGTTGCTAATTTACTAGGTGATTAATCTGTAGTAAGGCAGCTTTATATTACATCCAACAGGAAGTCTGCATAGCAATTTGACATCTCACTGCTGTTCACTGTACTGTGGACCTCAATCCAGTTTCAACTACAGATTCACTGAACTTTACAAGGCCCTCAATTAAATATTTCTTGTTAACTTGCCCAAAGAAGTCCAATAAGATAAAACACCTGTTGCAGAGTTTATATAGTCTAAGCAAAACATATTTACTGGAACTGGGAAGTTTCATCAAAGCAAACATTCATGGAAAAACTTGAACAGACATAAATCTTAAGAAATCAAAAAGCCCAGCTCATCCCTAAATATCATCTTCCTGTTGTTACTGACAAACTCTGGGTTTAGCTCCTTCTGATAAATGCTGTGTCTTCAAGAGCTGAACTGCAAAGCTTAATGTCATATCCTCGAGGACATTCATAAATAATGAAACTTGAACAGTGATAGGCAAATCTACTGAAATTTCATATTTTTGTCTCCTTTTCACAAAATGATTAAATATTTCATAAGCATGAATTGTATTAAGAAGAATATTTTGAAAACTCTAATTTTTTTCACTTTTGTATGAACCAAGTAGATCTGGCCTGAATTTTCCACTGCAAACTGAGCCATTGCGTATTAATCAAAGTCCACACACCAAGATAACACAGGATTTTTTGATAATCAACAATATTCAGACTCTTTCTTCAGATGTAACAGATCTGTGCCTTCAGGCTACAGCAGTTAACATTTAAAATACTGTGTTTGCTTTGGCTTGAAGTATCTACACTTTCTTCCACACTTGAAAAGCCAAAGGAATTTGGTTTTGTACTTTACAGGATAGGAGGTGCTTTGCTTACTATTTTACTTCAAACAGGAGAGTATGTATGTAGACTCATCTGTTTATCAACTCAAGGTTTAGTACTTACTGATATTTTCTGCTCTATTCTCTGGTAGGGTCTTTGGATCAAAAATGGTGTGTAGGATTTTGGCATGTGTAGTACAAAATGATTTTTCTTTTACAAATGTTTTTCTTTCATTCATTTCACTATTCATTGCAATGTGCTGTGGAACATAAGCAAGGGGTTTTAAGACTGAATTCTGTATAAAAACTTGTAATGAGTAACTTGTTTGATACTACAACACACCATGCCCTAAAGTAAGAGAAAAAAATCACCCCTTTTGAATCTAGTTTTGACAAAAAAATACATTAGGAAGGTAAGATCTGTTGGTTTCCATGGTTACCATCTACTGTACATCAGTATTCACCATGACTGGCATATTAAATGGCCCAGGGTGAGTCCTCAGTCCACAGAATCTCACCTGTGACATATTGTGTGTCATATTCCAGAAGCTGTTTCAGCTGCTGACGGTGACACTGAGATTTGCTACTATAATATACTGAATAAATTACATTCCAAATAAATATGGATTGCAATGCAGTCAGCTGAACTCTGAAGCTAGATGCCACAGTACAGTATGTGTTTGCTTTTAACAATTATGATGTCTACTCAGAGATGGGTGCTTAAAGCAGTTTTCTTGAGAAGTCAAGTGTGCATGTTTTCTTATGCGCTACAATACAGACTCTCTTGTAATGGTTAATTGATCCCTGGTGATCTCTTCCCACCAAGTTCTCTCAACATAAACACATTCTGAAGACAAGAAGTTGTCAGTATCCAGATAGTACAAGTTTTGTCATCACACACCTCTCTCTGATCTCTTGGTGAGTGATTTCTTCTTTTCATAGAGTCTGAATTAATAAAACCTTTGAACTTAAGTCATTATTTTTCAATTGGCAAATGTTTTGGAATGAAAAAGGGCAAGTGAGGTTTTTTATTGAAGTTTTCTGGTCCTGTGATGAAGGATGCAGTACAGCATGATGAATAGTCACCATGCAACCCTCTTCCCAGCCAGATAAATGCTGGCTGAACTGTTGTTGCATCAAATCAGCACAATGCTCAGCAGTAGCGAGACGAATTCAGGATATTATTTATACATATATTTAAAATTGCACCCATTAACAGTTAGGAAAATTTTTCCTTTTTCTCCCAATCATGCTATCTGTCCAGGTTTGAGAAAGTCTCTAATGTACCTCTACAATATTGCTGTGCTTACACAAGCAGAAAGATGATGTTCTTAATCTTCACTGCTTATTCAAAGTATCTGGTCATTATGAATCCACTGGAGCTTCATTACAGAGAGACCAAGGGTAATAAATTTGCACAGTGTTCACAGATGTTGGAGGAAAATGCTAGAGAGCTATGTGGTACTGTGTGAGCCTTAGTAAGAAAATGATTTAGACAAAATGCTGCACAGTAATGAACTCTATAGCGGGCAAATCAGATGTTAATGTTAACAGGAGGGTTTTTTAACATTAGTATCTGCAGTAAGTGGCCTAATTTCTTTTTCAGTAGCAGAGATCTTTCCTATAATGAAAACTTCACATTTACATTGCTTTGACATTTTAATGTCAGTCCTTTTTCCCCGTTTTTGTCTTATTAAGTTGTACATAATGTTTCCAGTTCTTTAGAAAATGGGGGGCAATGTCATCTTAAGCTACGTGAAAAAGTCTTCATCAGTGATTGTTAGGACGTTCTTATAAGATGCTTCTCCCCAGCCTTTAATATCCCCATACTATTAAGTTTTCTCCATGCTTATTCTTAAGTAGAATACAGAACACCTTTACCTGTTTCACTCGTCTCTGTCACACACTGAACCCCTTCACTCCTAAAGTGCATTTATAATGTGCAGTATCCAACTGACTCCACATGAAGAATGAATAAGAATACAGTGAACCTACCCAGATGGGCAAATGATAAAATCAGTAGTTCTGTTAATGACACTTTAAGGAATTGTAATTTAGATTACTTAAGAAAAGAGATCTCTGCAAGTCAGTAAAATGGGAGAAAAGAGTAGAGATGCAGCATATGATCAGCATTGGCTCCTGAGGGCTTCAGGCAGAGGCTAGGGCATAATCTGCTTTTTATTCCCACACACTGGTACTTGAACTTCTAATCAGTCTCACAGCTGTTGGAAGCTGAAGTACCTGTCTGTCTTCTGAGACTCTGGCTGGTAGGCTACAGGATTTGGAGCAAAAAGGAAAGAAAAATGTTAGTTTCCTGCTCAAGGAAAACCACCTGTGTGAGGCTGGGTCATGGTTACCCATTTTTTCCATTAAATGCATACGGAGAAAATAATGGAAAAAAAAAAAAAAAAAACCTCATCTTCCTCAGAGAGATTTAACACAGCTAAGCTAATCGTGAGAAAAAAAAAAAATCTTGAAGTTCTGTTAAAAATCACAGGGATTGCTTGAGGGTCAAAACTTGTTAGATTTAATGACTAAGTGAAGTTTGCTCAGAGCCGATAAACCTGCAGCAGAGGCTTTTTTGTTCTTAATCACCATACATTATAGGCAGTTGCAATTGATTCAGGCCAGTGTTTGTGACAGGCAGCCAGATGCTTTCACACTGTACTCTGAGGGGTTCAGAGCTGAATGCTTAGTGGTGAGAACCATCACTCTACAGTGCATTTGACACCAACATGCCCCATGAAACCACTCAGATTTGAATTAGAATGAAGCACTAGACAGAGATGTGGACAGAAGCTCATTTAATTGCTTTGATCAAGACAAAATCTGTGCAGTCATAGGGACAGATGCAAATACAGCCACAGTCTTGGAGGTGGGAAAGTCTTATTACAAACACACCAGCAGTCTGTAACCCTGAAAGTTATACAGCTATCTCTGACAGGAGCAGTGAGAGCTAAGGGTCATCTAGACATGTCTGCTAAACTGGATTTCCCAAACTCCTCAAGTAATTTTGGATCCTATCAAATCTGCTGGTAAGAAAATGTACACACACTGCTCATTTTTCAATTGACTGAGCTACTAGAAGTGATCTCTGTTCCTCTGTCCTACATGTAGTGATGCCTAGACAGACACTAGAGACAAAGCTGTCCAAAGTTGGGTCCAAAGTCTTAAATGAAAAATTGGTGGATCTTCATTTTTTGCTATTTTTCTTAATTTAATTTTTCCATCAGTAGAAAACGCTACTTAAATGCCATTCAGAGAGTTTTCTTATTCAGCTCAGAGAATAGATGTTTAAAAATACTTTGAAACTTACTGCCAATTGTAGAAAATATGATCACATTTGTTATTTATGTCCACCCCATGGGAAAAAGGAGTGTAAATATTTCAGTGATACAATGAAAACACAGGTCCTAGTTAGTCTTTCAGTCCTGAATGTGCTCTTCAAATGTTTCCAATCACCTTTTTTTTTTTTTAATAATGTTTGTTTAATAAGTCCCCAGATTTTTAAAAATAAGTGGAGAAACATATTTTAATTCCCATGAATTACCTCTAACTGTTCATGTCAGCCATGTGATACTAAGCAAAACAAATGTACACACATATGTATGATAGTATGTGCACAAGTGTCTGTAAATACACAAAAATCTGTAACATAGAAACAGAATCATGAAATGGCCTGGGTTGAAAAGGACCTCAAAGATCATAGAGTTGCAATACCCCATGCTGTGGGCAGAGTTGTTGACCACTAGGCCAGGCTGCCCAGAGCAGACACTAACATTTATATGTAAAAGGTCATAGGGGGAGAAGAAGTTTGAATACGTTATTTTTTACATGCTGGCACTTGCAGAAAGCTGAAGATATTGCCGATAATAGCAGACTCCTCAGTGAATTCAGTGGATGTTGGATCAGATTCTAAACTATTATACTGCATCCTTGTTTATCTATATATTATATGAAAAGGACGTTTGTTCAGTACATTTCAGGGAGAAAAGGATAACAAATATTATGCAAAGCAAAAGACAGGTGAGTGCTATTTTAGTAGTGTTATCAAAGACGAATGTTAGGCTGTTAATGCAATTGACTAAATCTTATCATGACTAACGATAATAATATCCTTTCAATAGATTTAATGTCTTGGCTATTATCACGTCAGTGCTGTATTAGGAGAGAATGCTACCTTTAGTGCTAACAGCAGTTTGGTTAGCAGAGCATCATAGAAGATGATTATAGATCATGCTATAGAATTTGCTATAACATTGTTATAACTAACTATATATAAATTTTTTTTAGCCATTGTCCTAATTCCTTGTCTCTAACATAATAACACTGTATATTAGAGTGAGTGGAAGAAGCTTTGAAATGAGGAAGAATGAGAATTTCTTTTCCATGGGGAAGAAGAAAAATGGTAGGAAGACTAAAGGGAGATTTTCTAGAAATTTCTGGGTAGTAATTTACAAAGTCCTAACATGCTATGTACTTTTGCATTTCATTCCCCCCAGAAATTGATCTGTATGTATTTATTTTGTAATTCAATAAGAGAAATGAATTAACTACAACATATACAGTACAATTATGTTGAAGATAGGGAGTTCTGTGCGCTCACAAGATGGCAATACCAAAAAAAATTTGCATGGTTTAATGTTGTGTAAGCTGATGGCTGCCTTGCAGAGAAGTGTTATATCTTCTGCAAGCATGACATTCTGCATTATTTTTCAGAGGCAACAATGGGGAAGTTGTGAGTGAAGGCTCCTTAATAGACAGGACCAGACCCAGGGCCAGCTGTGACCTTCTTGGTAATTAGTAGGACAGCAAAACAGCACGAATAATCATCTCCTATCACATGTATAGAGGATGTGCCACACTGGATAGTGCTAATAGGGAGATGCTGTCCGCATAGCTCTTCTGTACATTTGTTTCTGTCCACAGAGGCACCCACATTCTCCTTGTGTTACATTTACTTCCCTTGGGTCACTGTGGGGATCTGTCATACCGGTTCCTGTTAGGCATCAGGTGTTTGATTAAATCAATTATTTCAATTTCTAAGGTTATTGCTTAACATTTTCTGCCAGTACTGGGCACTTTTAAGTAGGATCCCAAGAGTTTAATCATCTAACATACATTTAAATGATTGATTTTTACATAAAAGTAAAATCAACAGGAGTTTTTTTAAGTATTTAGTTTTTATTCACTTCTAATTGACAGTTTTAAAATTCATGTTTAAACTGGACTGCTATCAGTTCTTCAGTTTCTCCTCCACACCTGCAGAGGAGGTGGTATGACATGACTTAATATTTTCTCATTTTAGATTCATATAATCTGACAACCCTCCTAATCTGCAAGGCTTGATGGCATTGTCTTTCCATAAATACATATTCCCTGGGAACCTGTTGGGAAAGGACTCAGGTGCTCTATCTCTTTCAATTATATTGCTTGATGCAGTGTGGCTTTGCACTGCCTGCAACAGCAGAGATGTATGAAAAGCCCATCCTCCTCCAGAAGTTTGACATCCTGACAATGGTGTCTTCAGGCTGTATGTGAATGAGATATAGAGGAACAAATCTAAAACCTATCTGGTTCAGATTCTGACCTGAGTGGTAGCAGCTGTGGTAAAGGCTGGGGATACCTATTGTCTTACATCCTTGGAAAGCAGGGCATTAAAAACAACATGTTGCAGGAGATGAACCTCTGAATTAGCTAGCTATGGACAAGTAACCTACTGCCTTACAGTGCCAGATCTCTTATGGCCTTACTTCACTTTATTCAAAATTTTCTTGATTTTAGCAAGGTGGGTTCTTTTTTTCCATATAGGCAACTTGAGATATTCATGTAAGGTAGAAAAATATCCCATGTGGCTGACATTCTTTAAGTCCCAGTAAAGTCAGTAGAATAATTATATGCATAAAATTTTGGAGGTGTATGTGTATATACATATTGTTCAAGAATATGGAGGGTAGCTAAAAACAAGTTGAGAGGAGCATAGTCCAATTTGGGTCCTTTCTTGCATTATACACTAGGTGGACACAGAGGTGATGGTAGCTTCGGACTGGCTGTGCAGGTACCAGAAGATGTACCAACAGAATCACAGAATCATAGAATCACCAGGTTGGAAAAGACCTCCAAGATCATCCAGTCCAACCATTCATCTACCACCAGTATTTCCCCACTAGACCATGCCCCTTAGTACAACATCTATATGTTTCTTGAACACCTCCAGGGACAGTGACTCCACCATCTCATTGGGCAGTACCTGACCACTCTTCTGGAGAATAAATTTTTCCTAATGTCTAAGTTGAACCTCCCCAGTCACAACATGAGGCCATCCCCTCTAGCCCTGATCGCTATTTACATGGGAGAAGAGGCCTATTCCCACCTCACTACCACCTCCTTTCAGGGAGTTGTAGGGAGTGATAAGATCTCCCCTAAGCTCCCTTTTCTCCAAACAGGCTTGTGCTTCAGACCCCTCATCAACTTTATTGTCCTCCACTGGACACACTTTGGGGCCTTGATAACTTGTAGTAAGGGCCCCAAAACTGAACCAAGTACTCAAGATGCAGCCTCACCAGTGCTGAGTACAGAGGAGTGATCACTTCCTGGCTCCTGCTGGCAATACTATTTCTGATACAGTCCAATATCCAGATGAATTCACCAGGGCTGTTGTCCCCATTCCCAACGAGGAAGAGCAGTCAGCAGTGGCTCTGTGTTCACACCAGGGGAACTGTTCAGTTTAGATCTGAGCCCTCATCCCCCTGGGTGAGGGTAGTAGACATCTCCTCTCTAGCCTATGCTAATACTTTCTGTTAGATAGTATTCTCTGTATATACACAGTACATTTAATTATATATATGCAGTCACAGACCGGTTTTGTGTTGTTGCTTTTTCATCTATATAAAAATGTAGAAAATATCCGAATATATCGTTCAGTTTGATTTTAATGATTTTCATTTAAACCTATGGCATGATGTGTTTCAAATGTAAGTTATCTTAAAATAATAAGAGAATTAAAGTGAATGAGAAAATATATACCTTAATTAACATGCTCTTTGTGAGCATGTTAAACCTCCTACTCTTGCATTTAGCACAGAAAATAAGCTATCTGCCTTCAGTATAAAGTAATTTGCCCTAGTAGAGTGATAGAAATATTCCCAAAGGTAACCTACCACTCAGGAAAAAGAAAACAGCATTAGACATTTAAGGCTTCAATGGTTAAAACGTTTACTTCATAAATATTAAAGCCAAGCCAAAGATTCTACCTCTCCCACTCCTGTAAAGGATGGTGTTCAATCACAGCAAAGCTGGGAGGGTGTTGGTGAAGATGCTGAAAGGATCAATACAGTTCCCTAGCAACAGGGCGACGTGCCTGGGGTTCCTGCATCCACAGGGACCCTCCTGACCCACTAAATCAAGGCAGCAGCTTTGCTACTGCTTTCATTGTGCTTACTTAGAGCAAACATTTCCACTGCTCTTTATTTCTCAGATCAACGCATAGATAAGAGAAAGGAACAGCAGTGGGATGGGAGGAAGCTAATTATGTTGCTCTTTAAAAAGACAAGCACGTTGTCTGTCAGGATAATCCTTTGGAGAGATGTAGCTTTGTGAAGGAGAAGAAACCTCAAATTCTCTCATACAGTTATTGCTTTCTAATACCAAATGATGGACTTAACATTAGTTTTATTATAGAGCAATTATGGTCCATAGTCACAGAGTATAGTTTCTGAGCAGAGGTTATATTAACTGTGTTCTTGTCTGACGGAAAATGCAGGCAGTGAAAAGCATGCAGTTTCTTTCCTTACCATTCTTTTAACCTTATTGAACTTCATATTTCATTTGTGGGTGGTAGCTTAAAAATAATTTAATTTCCTATTATGAAAGAGCGTGTTTAGGATTCTTCCATTCTCCATGAGAAAGCACTGACTCAGTAAGCATGGTTTGTTTGCTTGTTTGTTTCTTCCAGCTGTGTTTAGAGCCAATATTGAGGTCCATGTGAAATATCTGTTTTGGTTACAATTATGGTTCCCTAACCAAAAAAAAGACACCAGGAGAGGAGGAGCAGACTGATAAATGTCAACTAAAATTAAAGTCAGAGGCATCCTGAAGTCATTGTTTCCATCAGTATATTGTGGGAAGAAATGGACTACATATGTTTTCTATCAGGACAAGAAACAGTTTACTACTGTTATCATAGAAATATGTGTTATTCTTGATGCCTTTGACAGTATTTTTTTCCCCACATATTGTATCATGAGTATATGGTCCATGTTTTCCCTCTCTCTTGCTTTCTTTCTCTCCTCCTTAAAGGGAAAACAGAACTCTTTCAGTGTTGTGTGGGGTGTTTCAATAGTCTGCCTGACCTCTACACAAAATAGGTAGGCTTACCAATGAGAGGTACTAGACAGTGAAAAGAGATTTCCAGCAGCAATGCTCCTTGACTCTAAACCCATTTTTCAAAATGCCAAGACTATTTGTGAGTTGAGACTCAAATATGCTGACAGTAGATATTTTTAATACAAGATACCTTAAAGCTGCAAGACAAACTTTGAATAATTAATCGATTCCACTGAGTGATTATGAATATCATCTTACACAAGATTATTTGAGTTGACTTTACATTATAATTGTATGAAAACATTAATATTACTTAGAAGTTCCTCAGAATCAGTGAGAAAAATGCACTGTAGATATATCATGCAATCACAGTAGGGCCAAACTCAAAATAGGCAATATTTCTTCATTTTCTACATTGAAGTAATTTCTATATAGTACAAAAGACTATAGTACAAAAGACTGAACGCTGTAGTGGAACGGTTATCTCTGTGCTAATTGAATCATGCAGGTATAACTAAGAGCAGAATTGAGTGTTCAGTCATAGGAAAACAAAGTTTTCATCTGCTAATGTCTCTGGCCATTAATTTTAGAAGGTCAGAACTGCTGTTGAGAGGGCAAATAGGAGTAACAAAAGTTGAAATGGAAGACAAAATCTAATGATCTCTGAGTTTTCACTTTTTTTTTAATTACTATAGTAATTGTCTGGACTAGTCATACATTTATCTATAATTATTATTTTTAATAGTTAATTAATACCCAGATCTGTTAATTAATACCCAGATCTGATGATGCAATCCATGTAATTTAGAGCCTACACGCTTCACATTTTTCTTTTGCAGTGTTAGCAGGCAACTCTTCCTCTTCTAAGAAATGAAGGCCAAAGTAGTATTATTCATTACCCTCTCTTTTTCCATGCTGTGGTGCAGGATATGGCAGGGTTGCATTTCTGTAGATCAGCAGCATCACCCTACGGTTCTGCAAGGCAGAAACTGTCTCTTCAAATATCTGCTACCCAGAGAATGAGGTTTTATGTTTTGGTTCTCAGCTGTGGGAAGGTCTTTGCCACAGAATTTGTTTGTTTGTACAGGATGATATAAAAAAGTCCTACCTTCCTGTAGCCTCTTGGTATCACCTTGGTAGGTCAATGAGTCTTAAAAATATCCCTAAAGGAAAGCAGGATTTTCTTTTGCCTTCGGAAAAACTGGTGTTATCCAACTTGACCTTAACAAAAGGGCATACTAGAAGTAGTTATGTAAGGACTATAATAGAGCTCATTGGTTGCTCACCTATATAATACTCCTAAGAAATACTGCCAGCTAATAACATAGGATAAAACAGGTTTGGCATTGTTCTAGCCTGGAGTGAGGAAAAATATCTTTCCCTCACCACCTATCAGACTCTTGAATCAATGGGACTGGAAAATGACATTTTTCTCCATATTAGAGAACTCTCTAATATGCCACACTCTGCACAAGGAAACTTTCTGAAGATCCATACTTAACACACAGCCTTCAGCTGTGACTGAAAATGAAAAGTAAGGCCACTTCTCACACAACTTTATCTGAAAAAAATTTATACTCTTTGATACGGAAAGACATCCTTTTTTTGTCAGCCAAACATCTTGACAGAAAGATATGTGAAAGATGAAAAACCTTCCATGCCTCCAAAAAGCTACAAGAGTAATTGAACAATTTGGGCTCACTGAGGTGTGGAGGACACAGCTAGGGAGTGCTGGCACAGTTCTTCAGGGCTTGACAGCTCCTTGGGAAGAATCTATTTTTTAGCAAGTTGCTCATTAATCAGGATTCTCTGTAACACTTGGGATAGCCCCAGGACCGTAATCAATTATCTTTTTTTTGGTAGAAAGCTAGGAAAATACAACCCTGACATCATCTCCATCCCCTGGGATTCAATTTTGTATTTTATGGAGTGGGAAGCACTTCCTGGGTGCTATATGCACTTGTAATAAATGCTTCTTTGGATAGCCTATATCCTGTCAGCAGAAAGCTATGGCCACTGATATGGACTGGCCAGGAGGTTCCTCTGTCACACAGCATCTCCTCGGTGCCACGTGGCTTCAGCCCAACAACCAGCTCCCTCTGTTTAGGCCCCATATTTTTTACCCTTCCTTTAGGCTACAGCGCTGAAAAGAATGGAAGATTCATGAGTGCATCCAAATAAATAAATAAAAGAACAGAGTTCAGTAACTCACTGGTGATAGTCACTGAGGTGTCTGTGCTTTATTCAATGCCTTCTCTTACCTCATGCATAAGGAGTTCCTCCTGAAGGTACTGGTGCTCCAAACCCTCAAGGGACCATCTTCCTTCTTCAAAGGCTGTAAAGCCTTTGATATAAGTGAATGCAACTGTAAAATAAATGGTTCCCAAAACCTTGGAGTTATCTAAGAGGTATTGTCCATATGTTAGCTAGACAAGATAAATCCTGATTATCTGGTCAAGCCATCATTTATCTTTTCCAATCAACAATTTATATGCTTAGGAAATAAAGTGTAATGAGACATGTAAACTTGATTATACTGAATATCCAGGTGTCTTATGTTAGGAATTAAGCACTGCTATTATTTTCCTGTGTCAGCATGCCAAATTTTTATATCATTAATCTATTGCTGTTTCTGTAAAGAAAACACAATATTTTAAACAATAGAGTACCTCCAAATTTTTCAAAGTATATTTTTCACCAAAAGCCTATGCTGTTTTAATTCAGAAATCATGCTGTTTATGTACACTATGTATATTTTTATTTCTAAATGTAGGATTTAGTTATATTTTCAAAACTGGAATTAACACTTTTTTCATATGAGTAAATCTCTATGAAGCCTTGGAGTCCTAAACATCCTGGTATGACTAATATGAAGTATCATTAACAAGTATAACCAAGGTCTGTTATATTCATCACTTCCAGAGTTCGATTGTTGAATCAATAAATCCTACGTTTTCACACTTCACTGCTTAGGAAAAGTCCAGAGGCATTCCACCCAATTGCGCCTTTGTTGTTTTTTTTCTTTAACAAGCTGACCTACTTCTTTTATTAGAAAGTCAAAAATAATTTCCTTCACTTGAAGGCCTTGCTTGACTCTGGCCAGGTTTTTTGGGGAAGCACGAAGTAATTTCTACTTCATTAAGAAGTTTGTACTCATGCAGCTCCATGCAGTTCCATGCAGCTTCAATGAATTCCAAGGGGAATGAAAGTCAGCTGCGTGTACAACTTAACAACATGCCATTATAGGATCAGATGGAACTCATACTTACAATATTATAACTGCCAATGAATTAGAGATTAATTTAGTAAAAGAAAGCATTAATGGAATATATATCAGGATGATCTAAACTATTTATAGTAGATTTCATTCAAGTTCATCGTGCTATGGATTTAAAGTCTTTTCCTCTTATTTTAAATTTGTGTAATTTGTTGCTCTGTAGACTTCATATTGCTAAATGATGAGTAACCAAAGCTGGACTTTCCTCATATTGTGCTTGGTAACATCTGCTACATTTTCAAGTATTTAACTATTGTATGTACAATAAATTGGTCCTTAATAAGGAAATTTCCTTAATTAGGAAAACATTTTTGACCTACACATCCACAAAATTCCAAGAAATATTTCGATAATTCTATGTAGAACTCACACAGAATCACACAGAGTTCTAGGAATTGGAAGGGACCTCTAGAGATCATCTAGCCCAACCCCCCTGTCAAAGCAGGCTTCCTAGACCAGACTAGGTTGCACAGGTAGTTGTCCATGCGGGTCTTGAATATCTCCAGCGAATAAGATTCCACAAAGCTCAAAGCTTTTGTATGGCTCTTGGAAATACCCTTTACAGAGGTACTGAGAAAAATAGGACTCTACAGATAGGAGGCACCTCTAAAGTAATCCAGTGTATTTTCTTTCTTTTTCTTTCTTTTTTTTTTTTTTTTTCACTGCAAGAATATTTTGCTTTCATTCAGAAGATATTTGTTTTCATCTATTAAGTAACATGGCCATGTGTTATGTTAGTTGGAGTGTAATGTGTATAGAAAGATGGTGAGGGACTCAGAGGTATAATTCAATGAGATATTTGCTGACTATTTTGTCATCAACAGTTTTTATAAAACTCTATAAAGTTGCTGCGTCTGTAAGGATGCTGTAAGTTTAGAATTGAAGTAATTGCAAATGTGTCATAGAGTAATTCAAATACATAAAGTATCTCAAGTGAATCATGGAATACATGTAAACAAACAAATTGAAACTTTGGGTCTATGAAAGAGGCTGTTGGAAGAAAATGTTTCACAGCTTTTTATGAGATGACATCTTTAATATCTGTTTGTAATTTTGATTTACAGACACAAGGGATAGTCACTATCAACTGAATAGGAAAATACCAATAATTTTCTGGTTTAGAAGGGCATCCAGTAATTCTGTTTTAAAACAAATGGATATTTATAAAGCTACACTGTGGTGGTTAAAAATTCAAAAGTAGAAGTTGCAAAGATTAAGTAGGCACAGTTAGTTAACTAGGCTCAGTTCAGTTGGACAGTCAGCAGTGTCTTACTTCTTGTTCCCAAATGTTCCCAAATACAGTCATTCAAGGCTTCTCAGATTTATCCCAGCTGCTTGCATAAAACATATTGTTTTATTATTACCATATGGATTTTGTGTATATAGTTGTAAAACAGCAATTGTTTTCAGAGTTACTGTATAAACGAATGTAGAACAACATAAAATGTTACTAATCTAAATAATAATAAAAACTTCTGGTGCAACCCCCTACTTGAGGCTTAGATTTACAACGCATGAGATCAAAACAGATGACACACTGATGATTTACTTTAATACTACCAGTCTATAGAAGAAGAAAAGTGCTGGTATCAAAGGACACAGTTTATTTCATATAGGATCCAGTATTACTTTTTAAGAAGTAATATATTTCACATTTCAAATGGATTGTAGAAGTGTAAATAATAATACAGATTAGGACTAATACTTTTTATGCTAAGGTTAAAAACAATCTTCCCCTTTCCTTATCTTTCTGAAATATTTCACGTCTTTGCTCTAGAGATGTCAATTCAGTCCTTTTCGACATTGGTCACTAGCCAATAAATTAGGAGATTAGCATAATGTTGGAACCTCATGACTGTAGGCATTTTCATTAAAGAAAGAATGTCTTTTCATTATTTTTCTCATGCTCTAAGGGTAGACAATGTTACCACTGTATCCTGTGATTATCATCCTATATTCATCTGTGCTCTGAAATCCATGCCATAAATCTAATTTGTATTATATAACATGAGATTTCAGTGAGACTGTAAGCAATGGCAAAGAGCAAAGAATGTAACCTTCTATTTAGAGAAAATTTAATCTATTACAAACACATCTTCTATTTTAAAAGAACATTTTTTTCTCCCAAACACTTAGCAATCTGTCAACATATATTCCTAACTCAGTTGCACAGATTACTCTGACCCAGAGATTTCATAATATAAAACATCGTTATGATAGTTACTTGAATTACATCAACATCAGCAAACATTAATTGAGCTAATTCTAGATAATGTGCATTCTTGTTTTAATATGCTTCCCAGCATTATTGAAGACCTGAACTAGGTTCTTAAACAGCCCAGTTACTTGCAGCAAGTTTATATACCAGGTTGAGAAGCAGAAAGGAAAGAATTATTATTTTTTATTCATATTGTCTATATTTTCCAGCCACTTCCAGGGTCTTTCCAGCCCTTGAGGAAGTCTAGGTGCATACTGAACTTATTCATCAAGCTTAGTAATTTCCAGTTTTTCATGGCTTTTAAATGAAATCTAGCTGTTGATTGCTTGTAAATAATGTGTTGTAAATGAAAAAAAAAAAAAACAAAACCAAAAAACAACCCCAAACATTTTGCTGACTATGACAATGTGTTATTTTCTTTTTATATGTGATTTACAAGTCATGGAAACCAACTTTCTGGACTTCCACTAATTTAGACTATAAAACGGGACAAAGAATGTGAGCTAGAATTCACAACAGAAACCTTGACTTTCCCTGTGTTTATTTTTAAGTGACCTAAATCACAGTGAGTATTAAATTCTTTCTCTCTCATGGAACAGTGCAGGAAGGTTTTAGCAAAGTTCTCACCTAGACTCTTTCAGTGGGAATAAATCAAGACAGATTTCATGCTTTCGTGTAACATAAAATGCAAATTGTCAGGAAACTCACAGTATCTGTCAGCTGTTAATCATTTACATCACTGTCAGTCCAAAAATACACCCACTTTTGCAGACATGCTCTTGTGATATTAAAAATTGTGAGAAAAAGTCAGCAATAACTGAGAGAAACATGATCTTTCTCTTGTGGAACTATTGGAGATTTTTCCAATTTTGCCTAACTGACTTTGTATTATTAACTATTTAAATTTCACGTGTTTTCTTTATGCAAGTACAATAAAAAGATGTCAGTTAAGTATGTATTTCTGTCCTTACTGAAGGTGCTAAAAGGCAGACACTATCAGTGTCACAAAATGCCTTTACTTAAAAACTATTATCTATCTGGGAACAAGCAATTAAATGCTATTTAGAACTAGATGAATATTCATCATTTTCATCTTCCTCACATGGAAATGTATAGTTATTTCTGTCCTTGTTTTTCAGAGAAATTATTGCAGAAACAGGAATAACCAGATACTTTTATTCCTTATTTTAAAAGTGCTACTAGGATTAATTGCCATGAGAGCAATACCATCTGTCAGTGTCCCACAACAACATATCATGAAAGTATCCAATTAGCAAATTTAGGATGCAGTTTAATTAATCAAATATAAAGCTTCAGATTTAAGACTGCTTATTTCTCTTTTCACTTCAGTAATCCCCCTTGTTTTGTGTAATACAGTCAACTCTTTTTTATGCTGTTTGCATTAGCTAACCTTCAGTTTGCATCTGAAAGTTGTATTTTGAAAACAATATTTTTTCACAGTTTTATGCACTTCAGCTATTACATGTATCAAGAGCTAATTTAGAGCTCTTTTGACTTAAAACAGGACCTAACTGTAAAGATTAATTTTTATACCTGACCTTCACAACTGAAGGATTAGATTATTTCTGGCTACTGCTGTATTTCTTCCTTTATAGGTTCAAATGGCAGCACTGCATTAAACAAAGTAATTATGTTCATTAGTTGTCTTTATGCCCCTACAGAAATAGTCTGGGGGATTCTGTCTGTTTGCCTGTGTACATTTGTGGTTCAGTGGATGTCCTTAATATTGTGGTGGAAGAGGATATTGTGGAAATAGTTTTTATAGCTTGGACTACTTTCAATTTTGTAGCATATCCTTTTAAATAAAATCTGATAGATAAATTCATTGGTAAATAACTTTTACTCCTATAAAACTGCCACGATTTGATAGAAAAATTTCCAAAGTGCTTCTTATTATTGATGGTGATGGTGAAAGACTTCTTCCAATGAGAACTCATGAAAAGTATCTGTCAGGAGAACAGTGGGATTAGGCCTAGGAAATTTCAGACAAGATCAACAATTTGGTCCTAAAAACTATTTTATAGTTTCTCTTTTTCTTCAAATAGGCAGTAGCAGATACTAATCCTTTCTCATCAGTTCACACTACTAAGTGTCTGAAATAGCAAAGTGGTAAATGTTTGTTCTAAGGATTGTAGGCAAGTATAAAAATGCCATTTGTATTATATCTCTTTTGAAAGTAATTGTGCAGTTTTGTTGGAAGGTAATAATTGGTAATCACAGAAATGAGAAAACTGTCTGGCCTACCAAGGAGAACAATGATTTTTGAATGCTATGGGGAAAGCCTGCCATTTTGATTTTGTTTTCTGTTTACATTGAGAATCAGTCAACTTTTTCATCACAAAAGCAAAACAGAACAAGAAATACAGGGATGCAGGAAATACAGGGATTATCAAATTTGCATCTGTCATTAATCACTCATTGCCTATCATTAGTAAATGTTATGGAATATACGTTTGCAATGCATCCAGAAATTAATGCTATCAAGTTCTTCTGCAGGTCCTTTGAATGCTTCTGAATTTGTATCCACATCTATGTCTGTATTTAAACAAAATAAATTAAAACTTAAAAACTCCTAAAATGATGCTAAAATGGTTCTCATTTACAATCCTGTGTTAGTATCATAACATCTTCTACTGAACCCCTAAACCTCATTTACATTCTCATGTATACATGTTCTTCGATCCTTTCTGTGACAGAGGTTGTGAATAATAGTAAAATTACTAGCTATTTCATACACCAGCTTTAAGACAAAAGCCAAGAGTGATGAATGACTGTGGGAAGAACTGACCTAAATTCAGTTCTGTGATCAATATTACAGATCAGGTTGATAAAAAATAGCTGAAGAATTACATCTCGTTGTTAAGCAAGACTTAATTGTATTTCTGTTTCTTCCCTGATGTTTCAGAGCAGGTCTTTGAGCTGAGAGAATACCTTCTATCATTGCTATATCACTTAAATCCCGAATGAAATGATTATTGAGCTTCATATCTTGAACTCAGCCCCACTCCCTTATGCAGAAACATAAAGATCAGATTTTCAAAGATTTGTCTTTATCTTTTGAATGCAGGGTCTTATTTTCTTATGATATTGAAAGAGTTCCAATGAGAACACATGAAAAGTATCTGGCAGGAGAATAACAGGATCAGGCCAAGAAGATGTTTTTTATTTATAATTTTATTTTTTATTTTATTTATAATTTTATTTTATAATCACATGAATAAAATAAGTACAATCCTTTTAAGTAGAGAAATAAGCAAGTTTGTATATTGTCCTTTGGCAGGAGAGTGGCAAACATATCTCAGGAGTGTCAAGGGATCTCTACTATCCACTCCCATCTGTCCATCTGCCTGCAAGTGGAGTGTCTTTTACAACTTTAGTGAGTACGATTCTATGATTTTCTGGTTCCTCTGTTTTCTCACAAGTTTTTAAAATCTATAAGCTGGTGGAATTGAAAGGTAAACTTGCAGTATGGTAAAAGCTATCTGAGTAAGGCAAAAGAGTATAATTTTCAAAAAATATATAATCTTGGTTATTAGCTGCCTCAGAAAGATATTCAGGTATGGCTGCTTCCTAAAATAAATCACTCAAGTGCTGCATGGTCCTATAGGAATTTTCTCATGGAGGGCTCCATTGACACAGAGTTACTGATTTTTACACGTCAAGTAATTGATGTGCCACAGACATTCCCACAGCACCTTAACCACCACAAGGTGCCAACAGGGATTACACTTCAGGGATGGGAAAATATGTTCAATTTTTCCACTGGCATCTGTCACCCTGATACAAATTCCAAGCTATCATCCCACCCAGTGCCTCCTGGATATTCAGCATGGTTAACCTAAACTGGAGGAGTTAAGTGGAGTGCTTTAGGATGAATTCTGTCCTGGGAATTCTGTCCATCCACTGAGGGATTTCCAGCTGCAAAGATCCAGTATGACAGAAAGTCTAAGAGAATATATCTGATAAATCAGGCAAGTTCTATTTCCCTGTTCTTCTTTGTGTTTGAAAAGGTCAAGTCACTGTGACATAAAGAGGAGAGAGGTCAAGTAAAGTAACTACAAGTCCTCATGATGCTCCCTGTCAGGGAAGTATCATGCCTTCATGCAATCTTCTTCTGCTCATCTAGTAGCTTAAGGTAAATAACTTTCACCCGGTATTCATATCTTCAAGCTGAGTCCTCTCCTCTTGCCTCCTCCTCCTCACTTTTTATCCCATCTCTCCCACAGCAGGCCCAGACTGCCCTTAGCACTTAGCCCGTAGCCCTTCTTCTAGAAGATGCAGAGTGCTCCACTGCAACTCCTGAAGGACTTATTCTTGAATTACAGCACAGAGTAAAACATAGAATCATTCAGATTAGAAAAGACTTCTAAAGTCATCTAGTCCATTCATCAACCTGTCACCACCATGCAGTAGCCCATGTCTACATATTTCTCTGCCACCTCCCTGGGCAACCTGTTCCAATGGTTGACCATTCTTTTTGGGAATAATTTCTTCCTTTAAGAAGATGAACGTCCCCAGGTGTAAATTAAGGCCACTACTTCTAACCCTATCTCTGTCACTGGGGAGAAGAGGTCAAATTCCACCTCACTCCAACCTCCTTTCAGTTAGTTGTAGAGAGTGTTAAGATCTCCCTTGAGCCTCCTCCTCTCCAGAATAAACAACCCCAATTCCCTTTGTCGCTTCTGGTAAGGCTTGTAGTCCAGGCCCCTCACCAGCTTTGTTACCCCTCTCTGGACACACTCCAGAGCCTCAGTGTCTTTCTTGTAATGAGGAGCTTGTAGTACTTGAGATGTGGCTTCACCAGAGCAAAACTTAGGGGGACAATAACCTCCTAGTACTTCTGGCTACTCTATTTCTGATTCAAGACAGGCTTTCTTGACCACATGAACACACCGTTGGGCTCATGTTCAGCTGCCTGTCAACTGACACCCCACTCTGCCACTCTGCCACAAACCTGTAGCATTGCATGGTGTTGCTGTGACCAAAGTGGAGGACTCAGCACTTGGTCTTCTTGAACAATCCCATTGGCCTCAGCCCATCAATCCAACCTATCTAGATACTTCTATAGAGCCTATCTACCTCCAGGCATATCAACTCTTCCTCCTAACTTGATGTCATCTGCAGACTTAGAGAAGATGCATTCAGTCACTCATCCAAATCTTCAATAAAGATATTGAACAGGACAGACCCCAGTACTGACTCCTGAGGAACACCGCTCATGACTAGTCACCAGCTGGATTTAACTCCATTTACCACTAATCTCTGGGTCAGACTATCCAGCCTTTTTTTTACCCAGTGAAGAGCAAACCTGTCTATGGTTATATATATTTAAATACAGGTATGAAACAGAGGCTTAAGTCCAGCAGTGTTGAATCACTAAATATCATAAGCATGTACAGAGTCAGTTAAAAATCAGTTTATTGGTTTTTGGGGAATACCATTCCCAGTGGAACTGTTTTCTTAGCACTTCTAATATTCTGTACCCAGACAAGCATAAAATGGGCTAATAGATTTTCCAGAGGACTGATATGACTCCACCAACAAACTTAAAAGAAGTTTTTTTGGCAACACATGTATATTTTTACTCTTCATACTTATAATACCAGAGATAAATATAGATACCTTATAGCAAAATTCAGTATGGAGATGCTGATATTCGGATTGCCTTGTTAGGGAGAAAAAGGAACAGACAATTTTCATAAAAAGCAAAAATGATGACTCTTCAGCAAAGAGAAAAAAAAATTAATCAGTTTAATTACAAGCAAATGGAGAATTGTATAACATTAAAACAGCTGTAACAGTTGGTCAGAACTTATTTCTCTGTTGTGAAACTATGCTTCATTGATTACATAGAGGTCAACATAATATTTTGAGGCTAAAATACAAAAAATTATGAACATTTTGCTTATACTTGTGATTGTGTAAATATGAAAGTAAATAATGACTAAACTGTTCACTTTCTTTAGCAGAAAACTGGTATCTTTGAAGTAATGATTGTTCAAGAATAAGGTATTAATATTTCACAGATTAACTAAGTTTTTCAACATTTATTGATTTTTATATGAGATTCAGAAAGTTACAGTACCTAGTGTTTGTCAAAAACTGTATTACAGTATTCAGTTTTCGTGTCAGCTTTATGAACTCCCCATGTACTGAAGTGAGAATGTGGATACACCTGCTACTGACAATGCATTGGTAAATTTGTTTATTAAGACTGAATTCTGCTCTGCTGATGGCTGAATACAGTGACAGATTTTCCTGATTGATTGGAAGTTCATGGTTGTATGAGCAGCATCTCTGCTGCAGGGAGAATGTGAAGCTTACTTTGGGTGCAGCCTTACTGAAGGTCATTTGCTTATCTCATGCACAAAGACGCTGCTTCTGCAGTTCAGCAGAGTTCAGAAGGAGTGACTAACATTGCTTATTTATGTTTTCTGTGATGGATATGAGGTAACTTTCAGAGTTAAAAGCAGAATTAAGTAAGAGCTACTCAAAGATCAAGCAAGCAACCAAACAAAACCTACAAAACTTAATGCTCATCCCTTTCTGTATACCATACACATCCTATCTTGCAGACACTGTTTTATATTAAATGAATAATGCAAGACTTCATGGATGGGACCCTTTTACCTATCAAGCTGAATACAAATTTGAAATGCAAATACAGCTGATGCTCAGGAGAAGGAGGAGCTCACTCTGGTTAAAGCAATAGAAGAAGACTGCAGAGATCTGGATGCTATGCTTCATTTTATAGTATTTTCATGTGCAGGTAATGATAGTGGTAACTATGTTTCTTGTTATAACAAGAAGATTTGCTTACAGTCAAAAGTGTATTGATGTAAATACCAAACAAACTATATTATAATAATTTGTATTAAAGACTATGAATTTTAGCCCGCATGAATTCAGAAAATAAAATTTTCTTTCACATTGCCAACTCTTACCATATGTTGATTTTCTCCCTGTTAAGCTGAGAAGCAAAAAAAGAAATCTGGAAATGTCTGTCTGTGAATGTGTGCATATCATAAAGAGTTTTATATCACTATAACCAAGGCTTATGAAAAGTCTATAAATACCGCATGAACAAAGAGATCAGAATGACAGCCATATTTTACTCATGGACTCTAGACACTAAACCCTCTAGACTGAAGCATTTATTCCAAAACATTTATCTTGAAAATCACTAGAAAGAATATGTATTTGTCTCTTATTTCCAATAGCCAACTATTGGGATTATTCTATCATAATTGCATGGATTTCAGCTTAGATCAGGAAAGAAAAACATATTGTGAAGTGATTCTAAAGAGAATTTATTGATACAGGGCTCTATTGTCAATATTAGAACATCTCTTTTTTCTATTTTTTTTCCCTCTCTTTAATGTGCATTATGAATCCTTCATCCTTATTTAGCTATTTTTTTTCTTTGTCTGGGCTTTCTTCCCCTCCCTTTGTCCTTTTTCTTTTCTTTTGCATAACTAAGACATCACTGAGCTTTAGCTCTCTTTGCATTCAGAACCAGCCACAGCACAGAACATTATAACTAAGAGCTGAGAAACGTAATTACGGTAGGACAATATCCTGCTTTGCACAAGCTTCAGAACAAGCTCCGATATTTAGTGAATCAATGTATAGTTGCCATAGCAACATTCAGTGATCATGTTTGACCTTGCAGCCACAAAATCCTTCTTCTCGGAGGCAAATAGGAGTGTTTGCTCTGTTAACCTTTGTAGCCCTGATTGTAATGAGGGACAAAGTCCTGAGCAGTATCTGCAATGGGATAAGTATTAGAAAAAGTATGGCATGAAACTGTATTTCCACATTGTAGCTCTGTACCTGAATCATAAGTATGGAGGCAAATTGGAATCTGAAGTACTTTCATGTCACATTCAGTCTGTATTGGAAGAGTAGCAGAAAAATATCAGAAAGTATTATCTATTGTCTTTCTGTTTCTTTGTGAATCTCCTGTGCTTACTGTAACATCTTTGATTGTGACATATAGAGGAGGAATTAGCAATCATGATGAACAGCTACTCTAGGGCTATACGTTCTCCTACTTCAGCCAGAAATTGAATCGTCACCAATTATTTTACCCCTAGCTTGCAAAAGCTAAGAATACACAGTAAAACGTGCTACAAACAAGCAGTAAGGAACAAGACTTTCTGGTGTATCATTGTTCCTTCCATTGATGCTCAGAGGCTAATCAATGCCCTGCTGAGGCTCTGAGGCTAAGGGACTCATAAAAGTTTAAGTTGTTCAAATGGCATAATGACTTTGATACTTTGTGATATTCACCTTATCATATGCAGGCAGCAGATTCACTTCTTGTTTTAATAGTGCAGCTCTTGATATATAGCTACTTGTTATTTTCTGATTGTTAATTTTTATGAGCTTCCTTTGTTGAATTACTGACACATGGCACATCATGGCTGCATTCTCTCACAGTTCTGCTGTTTGAACAAATAAAAAACCGTACGATCATACTATCCCAAGGGATACTTTAAAACATCATCTAATAAAATTCTTTAATATGTAGTTCTTGTTCTTTTAGAGGTTTATGTACAGCAGTTTTGTATTCTATTCCCTTGTGAGTCTTGGGATGGAACTATATTTGACCTCAATATCAAGCATTTAAAGTATTTGCTCTTTTTGTTCCCTCCAGACACACACACACACACACATACACACACACACACACACACACACACACACATATTCGTAACAAATGGACTGTACTGTACAAATTAGGCTTATGTGGCAAGCATTTGGTAGTAGGGGGCTGCAGGAGCTGCCTCTGTGAGAAGAATCTAGAAGCTGCCCCGTGAAGGAGCAGGCTGTCCCCTTCAGTCCACAGGCACCATGTGGAGCAGACCTCATTGTGTAGCCCTGGAGGAGACAACAGGGCAGCAGTGTATGTGGCCTGAAGGAGCTGCAGCTCATGGAGAGGAGCCCATGGTGGGGCAGGAGGGCTGGGGGAGCTGCACCTGCTGGGACTGCATGGAGCAGTGCACTCCTGAAGTGTGGGCCCAGCAGTATGGAGCCATGATGAATAAGTGCTGGGAGAGCTGCAGCCTGTGGAAAGGCCACGTGGGATCCTTACCCACGTGGGTAAGGATGGCACCTGTGTGAGGGACCCCACGTGGAGCATGGGCACAGTGTGACCATGGAGGAGCAACAGAGTCTTACAGGTTATGGGCTGACTTCAGCCTCCATTCCTCTGCAGTCCTCAAGGTTGAAGAAGGTGGATGGATGAAGACATTCTTACTTTGCTTTTAGTTCTCACTGCTCTGGTAATAGGTAATAAGTTACATTAATTTCACATATACTGAATCTGTTCCGTCTGTGACAACAGTTGGTATTCAATCCCTGTCCTTATCTCAACCCATAATTTTTTTTTACCATATTTACTGCCACCTCCTTCTGAGGAAGGCAAGTGAAAGTACAGTGTGGTGGTACTTACCTACCTATCAGTGAGAAATCACCTCAAGACAAATCTGGAGCAGACAGCTGGAATCACACCCTCTTCAGATGAGAATAGTTCATGCTATGGATCAGTTCACTTGTTGAGAATAGAGGCCAGAGGCAAAGTGAGGATGGGTTTTCAAGTGTCAGGAGTCAGGAGGTGATAGAACCTACTCAAATTCATACACGTTCATCTTTCTCTGCACTTGCATTTTCTGTTTGTCTTAATTTAATTAATTATATATTTTCTCCTTTGGAAAATCTATTGCTTATAGCACAATACATCTTTAGGATAAGAGAAAATTCTTTAATTTCTCATTAAACATAGGTTTTTCAGTGATTTGGGCACTTCTGTAAATTTTAACGATAGTATTTATTCTGTCATGTGTAAGGTTGCTATTTCTCATTAAGGACAAGACTGAATTTTGAGAGGCAAAATCAGTCATAAGAAATGAAGGACCATGAATTCTCTTCAGCTTGTAAGAATGGAAGGGACTAAGAATGTGTCATGGTTAAAAAATGAACTTAGCCAAGGAAGACACAGTCCATCATAATAAAATAATTAAATAGACATTTTTTCAACATTCCTTTCTTTTATGTCTCATATTAAACTTGTGACTTGTGGTTTGTCAGCACTGAGGTCCATTATGTTTGCTTACTGGTATTTTAAAGTGTCACAGCACTCTTACATTCCCCAACAGGGAAATGAACTTTTCAGGTCTCTTTTGGAATCATCACTCTCATTTTCAAGAAAATGAGAATGGAATACACAGGGAACTACAGGCCAGTGAGCCTCATCTCTGTGCCTGATAAAATTATGGAATAGATCCTTCTGGAAGCTATGTTAAGGCATATGTGAGATGAGAAAGTGATCTAAGACAGCCAGCATTGCTTCACCAAGGACATATGCCTGACCAGTCTGGTGGCCTTCTGTGATGAAGCGATGGGATTGGGGGACAAAAAATAATAACATCTACCTGGACTTGTGCAAGGCTTTTGACGTAGTCCTGTACTACACCCTTATCTCTAAACTGGAGAAACATGAATCTGTAGGGTACACTATTCAGAGCATAAATTATTGATTGGATGATCACAGATAGAAACATTGTGTTCATTGGCTCATTGGTTCATAGTCCAAGTGGAGACTAGTGACTAGTGATGTCACCGAGGGATCCATCTTGGGACCAATGCTCTTCAACATCTTAATCCATGACCTAGACAGTGGGATTGAGTTTGCTCAGAAAGTTTGCTGATGACATCAAGCTGATTGGTGCCATTGGCTCAATAGAAGGAAAGGTTGACATTCAGGGGGCCCTAGACAAGCATGAAAAGTGAGTGCATGTAAACCAGAAAAAAGACCAAGATCAGGGTGTTGACTTGGTCAATTGCAGATATGAGTACAGACTAAGAATAACTCATTGAGAGAAGCCCTGTGGAAAAGGACTTGGGGATCCTGGTGAACAAAGAGTTTGTCATGAGCCAGCATGCCTACAGCCTGGAAGGCCAAATGTATCCTGAACTGCATCAACAGAGTGGTGGCCAGCAGGGCAAGTATTATGATTGCCCCTCTATTACTCTGCCTTCATGGGGACCCACTTTGAGTACTGCATCCTTGAGTCCCAAACAGAAGAAAGATGTGCAGTTCTTGGAGCATGTCCAGAGTGGGGCCTCAAAGGTGATAAGAGCACTGGAGTGCCTTTTTTATGAAGAAAGGTTGAGGAAGCTAGGCTTATTTAACTTGGAGAAGAGGGAGACTTCACTACAGTCTTCCAGTACTTGAAGGGAGCTTACAAACAGGAGGGGGACTGACTTTTCAGATGGTCTAATAGTGATTGAACAAGGGGAATCACAGAATCAGAGAATTTTAGGGGTTGGAAGGGACCTCTAGAGATCATCGAGTCCAGTCCCTCTGCCAAAACAGGCTCCCTAGGCCAGGTTGCACAGGTAGGTCTTGAATGTCTCCAGAGAACAAGATTCCACAACCACCCTGGGCAGCCTGTGCCAGTGCTCTGTCATGCACACTGTGAAAATGTTCCTTTGTATATTGGTGCGGAACTTCCTATGCTTCAGTTTGTGGCCATTTCCTCTTGTCCTGTCACCATGCACTACTGAAAAGTATGGCCTCATCCCTTCGCCTCCTGCACCTTAGATATTTACAGACATGGATTGGATCCCCTCTAAGTCTTCTTTTCTCAAGTCTGAACAGACCCAGGTCTCTCAGTCTAGAATGCCATTGGTCATCTTGGCCACCAGGGCACACTGCTGACTCATGGCCAACCTGGTGTCCACCAGGACCCTCTGGTCCTTCTCTGCAGATCCCCCCTCCAGCAGGTCATATCCCAGTCTGCATAGATACTTGCAGTTATTCCTTCCCAGGTGCAAGACTCTACACACTGCTTTTGTTAAACCTCATCTGAATCCTTACTACCCACCTCTCCAGTCTGTCCAGGTCTCACTGAAGGGCAGCAAAGCTTTCTGGTGTGTCAGCCACTCCTCCCAACTTTGTATTATCGGCAACCTTGCTGAGGGTGGAGCAAGGTATCCCCTCATCAAGGTCACTGATGAAAATGTTGAATAAGACCAGCCCCAGCACCAACCACTGGAGAATACAGCTAAGTACAGGCCTCCAACTGGACTCTGTGCTGCTGATCATGACCCTCTGAGCTCTGCCAGTCAGTTCTCAACCTGCCTCACTGTCCACTTGTATATTCCACACTTCCTCAGCTTCACTATATGAATGTTGTGGGAGACTTGTGCCTTGATGAAATCAAGGTAAACTACATCCACTGCTCAAAAATGAAAATGAATTTAAACTAAAAGAGGGAAGATTTAGGCAGAAATCCTTTACTCAGAGAGATAGAACAGGTTGCCCAGAGTAGTTGTGGACGCTTTATCCTGGCTCAAGGCCAGGATGGATGGGTTCCTGGGCAGCCTGACCTAGTGGTTGGTAACCCATGGCAATCCATGGTGATCCTTCCCTTCCCTTTCTCTTTCCTTCTGTTTCTTTTTTCCTTTCCTTTCTTTTTTCCCTTCCTTTCCTTTTTCCTTTCCTTTTTCCTTCCCTTCCCTTCACTTTCCTCTGACAACATGCAACTTGAGAAAGACAGTCTTACACAGGGATAGGACTAATCTTTTAGACAAGCAGTTATTTTCTCACAAGTAATGCAGCTTTCAACTGAGTCCATGCTTGTTTTGTTAAATAATTTTACAAGGAGCGCACAAACACACACACACACACACACACACACAAAACCAAACTTGCACAGTAGCAGTTCTGAGAGATGAAAGAGATGAAGGATAGATTTATAAGAAGGTACTAATACTAGTTCAGCTTTACAGATAATCCCCAGATTTGACAGATCTTTATTGTCAATTACAAGCAGTAGGTCTAGAGTTGGAAGACATTCAGACCACAGACCACTGACAGAGGATGGTTTCTCCTTTGCTTTCATTAATGCTGTCTACCTGGCAGGGTTGTTATTTATCCACCCACCACCTTGTGTGGGGCCAGACAGCCTCTCCCAGACTCTATCGTGGTGACTGCGACATCCCCAGGAAAAGGCCCCAATAGTTTTATTTTCTTTGTTTGAATTGTTTATAGCAGATTAAAATGGGATGCTATGAGGACTATTTTAATACACCATTTCCTGTTTTGGAAAAATATCAAACAACATCATACTACATGATATTTAAAGAAAGTGCAATAATTTGCCTTAATGAAGTAACGTCCACTTATATGGAGACAAAAAGGAACTGAAAATGGTTTCTCATTTATTTTATTGCTCTCATCACCTAATTCTTACTCATACAAAATCAAGACCTATGTGCTACATGGAGACACACAGGTGAAACAGTGAACTCCAAAGTGCTGTTTTTTTTTCCTTTCCTTTTAAACCTCTTGTGCTAAGACAGAGGAAGCCATTTGCAGAGCGTAGCAAGGTTGCTAGTTCTTAGGTAGGACCGAGGCTGTGCATTCTTGAGTGCCATCTACTGGCATTTTATTGACAATCTACATATACAAACTGAAAGCACTTCTGTAATCTCTGGTGCTATACAGAGAGATGGAGTGACAGGCTTTGTGCTCCCAGCTGTGACCCAAAAGGATGTTTCCTAAGTTTGAAAGTCAAGACAAATGAACAAAATAAAAAGTATTCTCAGTGTGGACTGATGGAACAAAGAATGCTAATTTAAAATATAAAGTGAAACATTATACATATTAATGTAATTCTTAAATCCAGGCCTGCTACCAGGAAATAAAATAAAATGAATGGATCCAGGCTATGGTGAAAATCAGTAAATTGAACTGAAGCCAAGACAAATTCTTCCTTGCTCATTTAAACTTGCTGAGAGTGTTGGAAAGAGAAGGGAACAGAAAATCTATTATAACATTGTTTCCACCATTTTCTGCGCTACTACTATCTGACAATCAATTTCTCAGATGTACATTGCCTTCAGGTTCACAGGTGTGTAACTGAATATCTGCTTTTCATTGTTAACAGGCCACAGGAGAGAATGAAATATAGTTTAAAAATATATTTCCATTTCCTTCCTGGTGGGATAGTAACTGGAATCTTAGAAACAAACAAATAAATAGAAGATGCAATATCACAAGCTTTTGCCTTCAGAGTCATCTGCAGCACAAATAGCAAGCCTTCAGTTGTTGTGTTGTTCACTTGTCTTTTTTGGTAGGTCTGCCACTGGTAATCCAAAGAGTGGACTAAAACAGCAGGAGTTACATAGTCTGATTTTTTTTCCATGCTTATTTCCTCACAGCCTCTTCAGCCACCCGTTAGAGCTTGTAGTTTCGCCTGTCAGGCCTATGCAGACAAGCCCTGATAACAAGAAAACTTTCCACTACTATTTTATTAAGGAGGTGGTTTATTTGTCTGTGATGCTTAATCCTAAACCCTGGCAATGTAAGGAAAAACTGCCTCCAGTATTTTTTGCAAGGCCAAGACCTGGTTAAGCAAGGCAAAACTCTCTCCAGCCTTCTCAATCCCAGTGCCATGTCCAACATACTGTTTTTCTGAATTCTTTGAAGTTGTTTAACTGAAGATATCATTTAATTTGCCATTGTTAGTTTTATCATGATCTCCCTTGACAATTTTTTTGATTTCATTCCATAAACTTTCCCATCAGTAGAAATTGCAAAAAACATCCCCTAAATCATTTGTTTAGAGCATATACTGGAGATTGAAATAACATTTTAGAAGCCCCAGTCTGCTCTCTTTATAGATAACAAACCTACAACTGATAAGTTCTGTCCCTGGGCAGTTCTTTTCTCCACGGCAGCTTATTGCTTGTGCTTTCCTGTATAAATTTTGAGATTCATGTGTTTTACAGTTACACTCATGGTACTCGTTTTGATTCTCTTCTTAGAAACTGTCATGTGTTTCAGCTTTCCTGCTGTTAAATCTTATTGTTTGGCAATCAAACTCACACTGAAAGCAGTTCAGTGGTTTTGCATGAGCAGAATTTTTTCTGCAGCAGCTTTAGATGAATACCCATGTTTGGTGAGTGTTTAATTAATTTTCTGTCTTTCAATCCTGTTTTTATAATGTGTTATATTTCACTGATGAAAAGGGATCTGTTTCACAGCAGTACACCTTGAGGGCTGCGGACATCCAGTGACTGACATTATTTCAGGAAGTGCTGTTTAAAAGCAGTTATACTATCCTTTCGACATAGCAAGTGAGCCTGTGTGACTCAGGCAGACCTTCTGTCATCGTGGTTGGTGTGTTCAGTACTATAAACTGTTCTGTGATGGAGCCAAGGGTCTCACAAGTAAATTTGACTGTCAGCATTAATGGGAAGAAGATCTAAGCATCGAATCCCCACTTGAGCACCAGCCCCTGATATTCTTCACCTCTGCTCACCAGCACGTTAGTTGCATTGTGATTAAACATGATTAAGCCAGTGAGCACTGCAGTTCAACTTATTTGCCTCCTTACTATACTACATTGGGAATAAAGCCTAATTTACCTTATGTTGTGCTGGGTTATCCTCATGCTCAAATTCATTGTGAGGTTTGACATCTCTTCGTAAGGACCCAAATAAGTTTCTGCAGTAGTAGTCATGTAGTAATTCATACTACTTTACCCAAGGCCCAAACAATTTCTTTCCCAGCAAGTGAGACAGGTCTTATCAGAAACATAAATATGATTGAGAAATCAATTCTAGGAGAAAGTGTCATTCTTTCTGCAGCTTAAAAGTAAGTTATATTTTTCCATACTGGAGCTAAAACTGCAGAATTAAAAATCCTTCAAGTCTCTAATTTATTTGGATAGAAAATGTAACTTAAGCAGACATATTCTTAGCCTGCTTCTCATGGCTCACAGCAGACGTTTGTCCAGAATTGTCTGAAATGCCCAGACATCCTCACTAATGTAAGGAGACGATTATATTGGAGGTTTATGCTTATTTATTGACTTTTTTTTTCATAAAACCATTAGCTACAGGAAAGAGGCTTGAGGACAGATATGCTTCAGTCTTTTCACTATGCAAATGTATTAATTTCCTCCTACTGAAATTTCAACTTCAGGAGCATCAGTCTCCAATGTCTTGCAGTCTGTAACAAATTGCTGCTCATTTTTAGTTCTTTTTCTGTATGTGACTCAAATGTTTTACTGAAATGTAACTGATTGCCTGCAGCTCTTGTTGTGGCATAAGGCACAACCAGATTGTAGAGGGTGCCACAGGGTGGCCATCTCAAGGCAACCTTCCAGCTGGACAGAGATAATGATCTGGAGAAGCTGCTGATGTCTTTATTGCTTAGCTAAACACTGACCTGCCCTCACCAGTGGGTAAACTGCAAATGACTCAGGGAGTTGCATAATAAAATAAATATTTTATCCTTTAAAATAATAAACAACCAGATAAAGAATGTTTTTACTATCCCAATTACAGAATTTAGCAGTGCAGCTTCACCTAAATAGGACAATAGGACACTAATCTGAGGAAAAGCAGTGACAAGTGACAGAGACATCACATGAAGACTATACTTCAACATAAGATAAATACATTTGTGTCCTCTGCGATTTCTACCTAATAAACATTAGAACTGGAACATTAAATAATAATGTTTAGAGAATTAATTGCATTCAATCCATAGAGAATAAAACCTCTAACACAGAAAAAAATGTTAATAATTTTTAATAATGGATAGATTTAAAATAAAACCTAATCCCCTTGTGGATATTCTGTGAGAAGATATACCTAAATTGTCAATGTTAATTATTCATTATTAATTATATGCCTACTGTTAGATCCTTGCGAAGTATTATAGTATGGTTTATGGATAAGCTAAAGAGTCAGAGACATTTTGGATACTGCAAGGTATCCTGCCTCCAGGAGTAGTGAATAGCACAGGTGCATTTTAGGTGCCAGACCTGCCAGACCAGTATAGATATTTCAGACAACCTGCAGCACATCAAGGGACGCTAGATGCCTTTGTTTAGATCTCCGGAAAAAAAAAAAAAAAAAAAAAAAAGCCATATGTCTCATTAGGCATCTATTGTTCTATCCTTCAGGAGATGATTATTCCTAAATCTCATGCTACATTCACCATGTGGGTGTCCTGGAGAACTGTATGGTGTCACAGATGCTACAAGACACCTCGAGGGAGCATCCTAGACCCCTCTGTAGCTCAGAAGAGTACTTAAAACTATAACACTGAACAGCCAGGCTCTTGGATGAGTACAGTCTCCCACCGAGCTCCAGACAGATTGTCATAGAATTTCTTTTTTTTCATCATCTGCAAATTTCTCCGGTACTCACTTGTAACAACTGAAAATAACATGCAATAAAAAATGGGCAAAAGTATTCTATAAGTTATTGAAAAATATAAATTTGAGACTGCCATTTTTTCAGTATAATCTCATCTTGAATATTTTGCCATCTATATTTCATTAGTACTGGTGGTTTTTTGTTTGGTTGGTTTGTTGATTGGTTCAGGTTATGTTTGTTTCTTCATTTTGATTGTACTCTTAAAAGAGAAGTCACAAAACAGCTATTAGAAATGGCAGTAACACTGGCACAGTGAGACAGTGGTTAAGATGTAAAAATTAATATCTATTAAATTCCATTAGAGCAGCATTTAGATAAGATAGCCACTAAATTACTCTTTTCACGTGGTAAATTCCATAGCTTTGCTTTATATTCTGGGTAAAGACTGTCCTTTCTTCCTGGTGGTAATCAAGATGGCCAAGACATTTTGGTGCTCCACAATTTCTATTTCTGAATTGTCAGTGAATGAGGTTAAAGCAGGGAGTATGAATATTGCTAGTACTTTACAACTAATTTTCTTCCTGTTTTACTCTTTGACTACTCAAAATAACAACTCTCTAGTCACAGAACATGGCATTTGTATGTACTAATACTATAGTTCCCATATTCAGAGATTAAATAAATGAGTAGAAAGTGGAAGGAGTTGGAATTACCACTTGAACAATCTGGACAATAGCTGTTTAATTGCATTAGAAAGCCAAGATTATTGACAGTACAATTTGTAACAGATAGTTTGTTTCAAAATGTCATGAAATGTTAGCTTCATTTTTTTTTTAGAATTTTCAGTGCTCAAAAGTTACTGCTCTATCTACACTTTGAAAGTCAGAAATCCAGAGATACTTTTTAAACTTCATGTTTATATAGAACTTCGTCACAGAATGATACAGATGCATTATTAGAAATATAAGAATGCGTCAAAAATCAGTTTTAAATCTATTCACAGATCTGAGGTTAAATGTATCAGCCACATACACTTTTATTGACTTAATGCATACTTGGCCAAAATCAGAGAGGTTTTTCAGAAATGGAAATAGTCCTTATGCTTAGCAGCTCTAAGATAGAACACTACCTGAATTGCTATTGTAAATAAGTGACAGTGGAAGGATGTCAAGTTACTAGGAGGAATTTAAAATGTTTTTCCAAACATGATGATAGTCAAAATGCTGCTACATTTACTTATTTAAGTGCAATTGAGTTCCTCATGAGAGAAAATTCCATAGTGCATAATAAATAAGCTATGTGCGAGACTATTTCCAAATATATTATTTCTCATATTTGGTATCACACCTTGCTAAAGACCCGTTATTTAAAACCACAGGAGAGTTTGGGAGGCTCTCAGCAAAATGAATTAATGTAGCAAAAAACTCCTAGATTTTATTATTTATTGTAATAAACACAATAAAATATCCATTACCACCTAAGGGTAAAATGTTTTAATGTTTTTTTTTATAACAAAACATTGAAATTTATGTTTTATTTTCCAAATTTTACCAACAAATCTAGTATTGTAAATTTTAGCAGATTTGTTGATAGTGTTTTTATCCCCGAAGTATTTCCATTTCTCAGTTCACAAGAAATTATTCTGGAGCTGTATTGATGAGGAATTGTCAATATTTGTAATTAGATTCACTTATATCAACAGTTTACAAGCTGGTTTGGTCCAGTTCTGTGATGACTGGGGAGGGGGGGACCCACAGACCCACACTCCGGGAAAGGGGAAGGGGGAAAGGGAAAAGGAAAAGGGAGATGGGCCTAAAAGCAAGACAGCTTATTCACTAAATAAGATATCAGAATGAAAAATATAATTGGAATTGAAACTAATAAATCAAATAAAATGAGAGAGAGAGAGGGTCCAAAAAACTGAAGGCCTTATGTTGAATGCTGAAGGCGAGACGGCAGCAAGCACCCGCTGCTGGGTTGATCTGCAAGGGAAAGAGCCTGTGTCTCATGACACATGAACAGTTTTTACCTTTCTCTGTGAGCAGAAAAAGAAAAAAAACGCAAAACAAAGTCCTCTGGGGAACACTGTACTTCTCTTCTGAGACAGGCATACCCAGAACTATGGATGATTCACAGAGCTGGAACATTAACTCTTTATCCCCCAATTACTACATGATGTTATGATGTGGAATACCAATAACTAAAATCATAAAACCATGACAACATAATTTAGTGATTAGAGTCTTATCATGTAGCAGTATGATGACACCATTTTAATATCTCTATAAAATTATTTTTTACTACATTATGACTTGCCTGCTGTTCAAACAATGGACTTTACTCTCTGAAAACCTGAAAGATTGTTTCAGTGGCTCTAATGGAGTTTAAGATTTCAATTTATGTTTGTCTGTTTGTTTTTCTCAACGTAGTCCTTATTTACTCCACATGAATATGCAGGAATCTGAAGAGGAATTTGCTTACTGACATGGGAGCATGATTCAAAGGTTCTTGTACTTAGATATTCTGGTTGCCTTTGAATACAAAATCTGTGCATGTTGGAAATTAATATGCAGAACACAACATAGCTAGCTCTATAAAATGCTAAACAATGTGTAGATGAACATGGCACTACCACCCATCACAGTGTAAAATGCGATTCGCTTTAAGTCTGCAGGACCTAGGAGATCATTTTAGAACTTTAAAAACATCAAACTGAACTTTGCCTTTCTTTTGATCTCCTAAAAGAAACTCAGAGTGGATTAATACATATATCATATGTACCACAATGCTGAAAATGGACTGGAAAGTTTAATTGTTCTTATGAAATGTGCAGGACATTCTACTCTCTTCTACTTTCTGGATGGGTTCGCCAAAGCTTCCCATGAGAAACACCAGTCTGAGTTTCATTAGTTTTCAGGTTTCACCATCATTTTGGCAAAGTTTTCAGACAACTACCACCTTCAGCAAACACACTATCGCTTGACCTGTAGCTATACTAAGTAACAAATAAACTCAGAATTACTTCTTGGAAAAGCAAAATGTGGTAATTCATAATAACCTTATGCACATTAACAGCTCAGTGCACTCAATGGCTTCACTTCAGAGTGCTAGTCAGACACTGGTAGGGAACAAAGTACGAAATGTCTGCAAACTCTGTTTTTATTTAGCACAACATCAAATAAATAAAATATACAACCACATCACGTGAAATTAGCAGAGTGCTTCTGGAACTTACTAAACCTCATTACCACACTGCCCATTAATTTGTTTATAAATTTTTAAGAATGAGTTTGCAGGATAAAAAATCTGTTCTTACACAAAGTTGCTATTTTGAGAATTTTAAAACCTCAAGAATATGAATGTTTGAGGATCAGTGTACTAACTAATGAGAACACTGGCACCAGCAAGGGCTGGTCAATGTGCCAGTGGAGCATGTAAGCTTTATGGTGTGCACTGCCTTCTAAACTTTCAAGGATCAGGTACAGAAACTCAAACAAACTCCTTTCCAGACCATGAACCCAAATTTGTTCTGCAGGAAAGGGCCATAGTCATGTGCTGTTTTGAATTAAAGTTGGGGTACAATTATGACGCATTTGGAACTTGGCTGGAAAAATAGAATCATGCTCCACAGTACAGGCTGAACTTTAAGGAAATGTAAATGACACAAGAGTTGGACTGCATTATTAATATGCAATATTTTCAATTTTGGTTTATGTAGCCAACAATAAAGATATTGTGCAATCTATAAATTGTCGATTTCATGGACTTCAGCAAGCTTGGGCAAAATGTATATAGTTACATTCTACCAGAGAAGTTTCTGATACCGTAATTCTTCATTGAAGATAGAAAACAGCATTGAATTCAATATAATTCAATGCAAAAGTGCAATCAAAATTACAATTAGAGCTAATATGCACTGAAAACAAAGTATGAAACATAAGGTCAGCATGTAGTGAGTACTCCAAAAAGAATGTATGTGTATCTTCATTACAAGAAAAAGGTAGGATCAAAGTAGTGGTGAATTTCTAACAGTGCCTGTTAGAGAAAGATGAGATGACAGATGATTGCACTGTCAGGAAATAGCAAAACAAAACAAACAACAACCAACCAAACCCTAACAATACAGACAAGCAAGCAAGCAAACAAAAACCAACAAACTAACTAACCAAGAAAATGTAAGAAGCAACACAGTAAATCTGGCTTAAGTGCAACAACTCAGCTTAAGAGTAAATAAAAATAATAAATAGACATTCCTTGTTAAAAGGGTGATGTATCTAATAACCTTCTCAAGCTGCCAGTGCTGCCTGCACTGTATTCAGCAACTGCCTTTCTGGGTAAAGTGAATTGCTGGTCCTACATCAATCATGAGAAACAGAACAATTTTCTAGTGTTTTCTCAGGATCTTCAAAACTTCTAGTAATCAGTAAGACCATGAAGAGTGTAGCTGAAAACCCCGGAGTGAAGCTCCCCAGTGTCACGTCTTCCCAAAAGAACTCAGTAGCAAAGCATGTACAAAGAGCTATTTTTTTTTAATGTTTTGTTGTACTTATCTGTATTTTTCACATCCACTGGAGTTTTTAAAAGCAGCCCTGGAATAGAAGTATCATGGCTAAGTTCAACAACCACAAATGGATTGAATAAAAGAAATAAATTTGTACTCAGTCTGTCAGTGAGACTATTTTCCTTAAGGAATTTCTCAGTGCTCATATATTTCAGAGTAATTTCTCAGGAGAATAAATCCAGCACAGTCTTCTCTCTCCATATACTTGAAGAATATCACTGCATGTAAGTCAGAATCATTTACAGAGGCAGTATAATTTCTTCTACTAGTTTCAGATGAAATATGAGCCATCATCTATGACTTTCTGTTCTTGTCCTTTCACACTATTTTCAAGAAAATTGTGTGAAAGGATTGACTATGGACTTCTGCAATAGTTAACAGGAAAGAAAATGAAACTATGGGACAATAATGTAAAAACAATAAAACAGTGAAAACTTTATTACCTGTAGCCTTGAGCATTAAATGATAGTTAAACACTCAGTCTGGTTCACTAGGTAACAATGAGAATTGAAGGTATTTTATGAATGTGTGTACAGAAGCATTTCAAAGTCTGATCTTTGCATTTTTTAGCAAATTGGTTTATTACACAGATCAGTCTTTCAGTGCAAAATCAGAATACATTTTGAGAGAAAATTAATTAAAAGAAAGTACTGCCGAGTCTTAAGTCACTCCAGTTGCTCATAATGTCTCCGTTCATGAACTAAGTTAGTCCCGCTGAAGTAAAGACCCTTCAATGTGTTTTAAGTGGTGATATGTAATAACCAAATAGTTGGTTAAGAACACTTCATAGGTGAAACTGAACTAATGACTTATATAGACATTAGTAAGGAAGATACCATTTATTTTTGTAATTTAGAAATATCTTTTGACTTTCAACAACTGAAAAGCAAATTATTTCTGAGATTATTTTGTTTCCTTCTTTCATTACAAATATATACGTTGTGTTTTTTTTCAGAGAAAAATGGAACAGAAGTCATTGTACATGGAAATATTAGGAAATACAATGTTGTTTTGAATAATCTATGCTAGGAAATAGTACAATCCTCCTTTTTTTGAAAGATAGGCATCATAGTCCAGAGAGGAGACTGGAGGCATGCCAGGAGGAGACAGCAGATTTTCAGCAGGTTGGTGATGGGCCAAAACATTGTTTTTCCCTTGGCTTTCTGTTTTTTTTTAAGAAATTAAAACATCTAAGAACTTTGAAAATGGCATTCAGAACAAATCTAGAATTTTCTGTTGAAACAGAGTGACATTTTTTAGAACATTTCTGTGCATATTTCTTGAGTTCTCTGTCTCTGAATGCTACAATTTTGTCTTCACTAGCTACGTATTTCTGAAGAAATAAAAGCAAACTCATCTCACATTAGGTAGAAATAGTAAGCTTGTTTTATTTTTAGATATGAAATAATTGTTTACCTGTAAATATCAATCCATTCAGATTGCAATGTACAAAACTGGAGACTTGTTTATCAAGAGCTTTTCTGAGAACTGTCCAGTCTGAATGCAAAAAGTTGCAGCACATTAATTTCAGCTTCTGACTTTTGCCTTGAGATATATTTGTTTTGGCTTTAGAGAATTGTGCAATCTCTATTTGTATTGAGTTTTTACCACAGCATACATTTCTGGGGTTGGGGGAATTTTTTGTTAAGTCATTTAAATATCCTTCCTTGGACATGTGGAAAGCATTTTTGCTTTTTTTTTAAATTTGCGTGAGAAATTATTTCTCACTACAGGAATGGATAGGAGTTGCAGATTCCTTTATATTACCATTGTATCAAAAACTAGTATGGTTTTAAATTTATCACCTATCACTCTACAGCCCCAGCAACTAGATTTCTGAAAGAGTCGCATTATTTTTATAGTTTGTGTTTCACTTTATTACTGTTTGGCACAGGATACTGTATTTTTGTAGCATCGGTTCAAAGTGTATAATCACAGTGTTCTTGTATTTTACTTTCTATTATAAAGGTTTACGAAAAACTGCTTCCATAGAGGAGATAACATAGTTCTACAGTAGCCCTGAGAATATAGGTTAAGTATGGTTAACCAACACCCTGCTGTACATCATGCATCTGCCTTTGCATAGTACCATGTATAGCCAAATACATGCATGGCAATTTGCAACACATGGAACACGATACTCATGGAAAGTAAGCGGTAGGTCCAGTAATGAAATATTCAGACTGGATAGGATATTTGCCAGGAACTCCTTGGCTCTGCGGCAAGCTCTCAATAATCTTCAGTATTTTACTAAAAACAGTTTTCAGACTTGGGCCAACCTAAGACCTGTACAACTCTGTAACAAATCAAGGGCAATCTCAGGAAAAATTCTTGCTAAAATAATCTCAAACATGTAAAGTTTGTCAGGGAAGCAAGCCAATAGAAACAGTGAGAAGATGAGAATCTCATCCAGATTTGAATATTAGGTACAGGATGGAGGATGCTCACTGATTCTTGCACCATCAAGTACAAGTGGATGCGGTGGAGAGAACTTGTTCTGGCAGCATCAGTGAGAGGAGAAAATCATTACAGTGGTCACTGAACAACCAAAACTGAGAGGAAGCTTACAGCCTTACAAGGAAACTTGTGTTTTGTCCACAACAGCTAGATACCATTTCTTATCTAGAGCTAGGACATTTATTTTTGTTTTTGTGCTAAAAAATTCACACAGTGATTTAATTCTTATCCCTGTGAGTAATATACTTTTTTTTCTGTTCACAGATGGTTGTCTTTTCATTTTTATTTAAATTTTTTTGTTGGAAAAATTACCTTTAATAGTCATTAAATACTAAACTAAGTGGTGGAGTATAACAACTTGTAAACTTCCCCACTGACATTTTCTTCTTTTTTTTTTCCAAGTAAGTAGGAAGATCCAGAACAGTTTGCCAAATCGTTCTTCCCACTTGATCAATAGCCTGTGTACAAAATTTTCACACAGGCTGAAAATCTTTTGATTACAGTTCTTCAACGCTGTTAATTTCCCAAATTAAACTTCACCTATGTGCAGATGTCTCATCCACTTGAGCACTACTTATCACAATAAAAACTAAACATAAGTTGTCTCACAACAGGCCCATAAATTGAATTGCCTATTAGATACTTAATGTCTCATTGGTTATAAGCCTGTTCACAATCCTGCCTATAATTTCTAAACTGCATTACTTTAATTTTTTGCTCAATTTGTATTTAAAAGATTGTGTCTGTTGCACATATAGCTCTGTGAGCAAATTTAACTGCATCATAACATGATAAAATATGTATTTTTTTTTTTTCTGCTTCAAACAACAACAGAATGTGTCTTCTTCATCGGTAACATCTGATACAAATACTTTTGTATCTGTTGTATGACAAACTGGAAGCTCCATCAGCCCACTGCTGCCAGTCTTCTGCATTTTGAGTGCTATCTTATGTCACCAATAGACATTTTTTCTGCAAATAACATGAGGGTAATAGACTTTAAAAAACCTTGGGCCGAAATGAAACCATCTGGTTGATATATTTATGCTGTCATTTTAACTTGGGTTTCAGTTCACCCTTGAAAATGAACTCTCTAAATAATCTCCACTCAGACATTAACCCTGTAGCCACCCATATGAGTGGGTGCCATATGAGGAAACACAAATGGACAATGGGGGCTGGCTCCAACCCCAGTGCTGTGGCCACAGGCTCCTTGAACACAAGAAGCTCAGCTGCAATGAATAGGACCTTAAGATCATATGTATAAAAAAAGCCTTTTAAAATTAACCCACTGGGACTTGTTATTCTCAGTGTGCCCAAATGGGTGACACAGATCACATCTCTTTCATTGCGATAATCTTTCCACCAGTGCTTGATAAACTGCCTACTGTTCTGCGAAATATTTATCATAACGATAAATGTGAGCTCTTCAATTTCCATGAACATTACATCAATATGAGTATTTATTGTGATACTATGAATTTACAGAGGAAAATACAATACCTTTTAGATCTGTGGGAATGGGTCCCTAAGAATCAGCAGACCATTATGGAAATTAATCCATTCCTCTGTAGTGAACATCGGCTTTCCAAAGTGGCTATGGAGACTACAGTTTAACCTGACACACTTGTTAGATCCCCACCAAGGCACAGACTGTTCCACGCTCTCATTTTTGTACAAATCTCACAATTTGCCTATCCAAGTATCTAAATAACTGTAAGACAAAAAACCATTATTGTGGTTTTCTGAGTCACTGAAATTCAGTGACACCTGGAAATTTGATTGAAGTGCAACCTACTAGATGAGGAAGATGGGAACCAGGAGGTCAGAAATCCTCACTAGTCATCTGGTTTTACTGCAGATGTACTGCATCTCATTAGGAAAACTAAATGCCATGCCCTGTTTTCCCATTCTACACTAATGGGAGGAAAAAGTACCATTGAACTAGAACATTTTGCAGTCCCTCTGCTGCTCAGACTAGTGAAGATTTAGTCTACTACATCTAGTAGCAAACACACTTTTCAACTATGCTACTGTATCTATTTCCTGTGAAAATAAGCTTTTTGACATAGTATGGAACAAAATACGCAGCAACTTCAAAGCAATTGTAATAAATCTATGTACTAGGAAAATCGTTGCAGATATCACAGAAGTTAGTGTTGAGAGAACTTAATTATTTACATTAGATAAAACCCAGAATAGTGAAGTTTTCTTTCTATACTGCTGGGTATTTTGAAGTGTATCAAGTTGATACATTCTGCAAAGCATAATTGCATATAATTTTCTATCCAACAGATTGCCTAATATTTTTATGCAAATATTGCAATTAGGAGGAGTCTCAGCAAACATAAACACTTCTAATTACTACCATATTGTCATGTGATTTAAAACTGCATCTTCTATTTATTATTAAAACATTATTCAAATTATTGCACAGACTGTTTGGCTGTTTCAGTAATTCTAATCTGGTTTACAAAAGAAACAAAAATCATAAAAGCACATTTGCAAACCACTTGTAAGTGTCATATAAGGCTATTTAAGGAAATATAACTCCCACTCCTTTTTTCAGCATTACTTTTTTATTCTTTTTTCTCATGAGGTCAATGTCCCTCAGATCCAAAACTGTTGCCTCTGCTCACAGTTATGTCACTTCTACCCTTTGTTTTTCCATTCATCACATCAGATGTTTTGCCTTCTTGTACTTAGCTGGTTAGATTTAGAGGCAAGGACCATCTATTTCATTTTGTATTCCCAGTTGGTGCTGATATATTGTATGTCACATTCACCACTTGAACACCATTTGTATGTTGTTTCTAACTGCTTGTATGTTATAAATTTCCATCTTGGTTGAAATGTAATGCAATTAATCGGAGCACAGCAATCTGGATTAAATCACTTATAAAGAGAGGTTTGTTGCATTCTAATGTTACAAAGTTTTATTTCAATACAACATCTCCCCTAGGTTTTCTATACAAGAAATGACAAAAGCATTAATTTCACTACCACAAAGATTTCTTAGCCATGAGGCTAGGGAACTAAGGAGGCCATTTGTGCATGAACAGTAAGGGCATTGAAGTTGAAGGCAGACTGGCTGCTGTATGAAAGATGCAAAGTGTTTCCTCCTGGGCGTATCTGTCAGGGGTTGCAATATCCTTCTGCACAACACTGGCAATTCTTCTGCTCCACAACTTTCTACAGGTGGGTGTGTGTGAATTGGGCCCCTTGTTGGCAATTTTAGACCCAGTGGTCTGGTTTGAAGGGGAGACAGGTGGAATGCAGATGTGGATCTTTAAGTCTCAGATGTCACTTAATAACATACGTAAAGAAGAAAACAAAAATGATTTCTTTGGACAAGGTTTGGACTGACCATTTTAGAGTGTCAAAGTCCTTTTTCTACACAAAGAAAAAAAGTGCCTTAAACTGCTCTACTATCTCAGAAGATTGTCTATCCAGTTCTGCCTGTATGTGGCTTCTTGTCCATGTATGGGTACAGGATCAGAGTTTCCAGCTCAGACATTCTGGTACCTCTCAGAAATACCTCAAAAAAAGCCAGGTGTCTGTTTCATTCAAAAAGAGCTCAGCTACAAAACAGATTATGGGATGAAGGTGGATTAAAGTTAATTCCAAAACATTTTAGTCAAATATATTCTGTGGATGGATGCTCCACCTCTATCATGGTTTGATCTCCAGCACCCAGCCTCGCCCCCCATCTCAACACACACATATACACCACAAGTATAAGCAGGCTGAAATCAGCATTCATGTGGAATTCAAAGCAAACACAAGCACAATCTCTGGGGCCAAATTCATAAAACCATGTGTAGTTCTGCAGAATTAATGGCATCTGAGTCTCTGCATGTAAAATAATCTAATTTTTAAAATATCCAACAAAATAATACATTAATTATTCAAGATAGTCTGCTTTTATTATGTTAATATTACAGTTTATACATTTTTATAAGTTTGTACTGTCATACATTTTCATATTTATGGTTTAATATAACGTTTTTTGATGAATTGCTTGTAAAATGGCTAATACTATGTGGATAAAGAAATATAGTTACTATGAACTAATGAAAAAGTAGAGAAGATGCCTGTGCAGGCATTTGAGACAGACTAATTTTCACACTATTACATATGTAAAATATAAATTTGCCTTCATTTACATTATGGTTTTAAATCAGATATTTGAGTACAAAAAACTAAAATCTATCACAAAAAGAATATGCGCATATATAAAATTAATTTTCAGAGATCTGTGAAATTGTCAGAAACCCTCAGCCCCATTTAAAGCCACCTCAACTGGTGTTCATGATGACTGTAGTAAAAGTTAAATTCACAAAAATACTGAACATAAATTGCACTCATCTTGTCTGAAAAATGCTCTCCAAAGATGCTAGAATATATTTTGTTCTTTTACAGATAATAATGAGATTTACACAATATTCAGACTGCAGTATGCATTGCTAATAAAACCATATATTCAGAGGTTTGGCCATTATCTATTCATTGTTTTTACCAATACATTAAAGCAGACTGGTATGAACCGGAAAAAAAAAGTGAGAGAAAACATTTTTAGGAAAGGAAGATTTCTGTCTGCACAGTGGTCCCTGGTATAGATTTGGCCTAAGCCAACTAGTGTTTCCAAACAGGCACAAGCAAGCTCAAGAGCTAAAAGCACTCAGACCCAAAAGGAAATTTGGACATAACCACCATGTTTCAGGTGATCCTACAGAACACCTGTAGGCTTTTCCTTGTCTGTTGGCCTCCAAACCAGGAAATGATATGATTACACACTAATATAGATGGAAACACAAGTTTCGTGATAAAACACAGTGGGAAAAAGATCTCTTGAATAGTTCCTATGATGAAAACTCTCATTTTAGTATAAATATGTTTGAGGTTTTACTAAAAATTTGATTTCTTGAAATTAGGTGTTTTAATTCTAACTTCCTTTTGAACAGCATCTGGTCAGTTCTTATTTTTTTATTTTCATTTATATTTTATTTGGGTTGCTTCATAGTGCAGCATAAATTAATCTCCCCAGCATGTCACTTTTGAGGGGAAATTTAGTACTGTAGTGGAGCTGACGGTCTTTTAATGCACAGGCCTCCTTACCCCCTGGAAGAATTCCCACTGATTTTAAAAGCCAGATCCTATTTAATGATGTCTTCTGCATTGTAAAAAGAAATTCCACTTGAGTTCTGCTCTTGATCATGGTAAAAACATGATTTTACAGTAAAAAGTTGCTAATGTTTTTTGATGCTTTCACTGACAAAAAGCAGTATACATAACTATTGTTGGGTGTCTACAGGCATCTATCATCAGAAAAATTCCCAGAAATCTCCCATTAAGGGTCATACAGAAAAAACTCAGAAGTGAAAAGTGAGCTTGCATTAAGCGTATGATACTTCTTATGGATACACAAAAATAAGCTTCAAACTGATGCATTTTGAATGTTGATCCTCCACGATAGGGGAAGTGTGTGAAAATAAGACTACTGTTTTAATCATGTATTTTATTGGCTTTACCAAAAATTATACTAGCAATAAAGATGAACGTCTCAAAGAATCAATTTTATCCTCATGTTTTATGCTGACCTTTCCTGACATCTGAGTTTCTGCAACATTGGAAGCTGACATTATTAGTTGTTCAGCTCTATCACACTGGAAATTTTGCCTTATTAAAATGCAGTTGCCATAGAAACACCACAGTTCTGTGATTTTTGCTGGCAGGTGGTATAAAAAATCTTAGTACCAATACACAAGTCAATGCACATCATTTTAAAATACCTTCTTGGTGCTCTTATGCTTTCAAAATGAAAAAAAAAATGCCTATAGGAAATGTAAACGGTTGCACTTTATCTTAATGTACTGGAAGACTGAAAGGTGCCCATAATCTTGGGTATATGTCACACCGAAATAATACCTAGACAGAAGTGCTTCTGAAATTGAAGTTTTTTATGACTTAAAGGAGACATTTTTGAAGGCCTAATTCTTCTCTCTCTTTATTTTTTAATTCATACTTACTCATTCCATTTGAATATTTTTATTTTACTACCACTGTCCTTGGGGTTGGAAGGTCTCACTTCTTGATAACTCTGGCAAACTTATCTTTCAAGCTTATATCATACTACTGTCCCTTATGATGAGGGAAAGAGGCTTTCACAGTTCATAATGAAGCACAAAACTCTGATCAGAGTAGTGACTAGGATAAGCAAGTCATGAGTATAGCAGGAATCAAACGACACCTACTAACAAAGCTGCAAGCTAACCTCCATTCACTTTACCACTTTAGCATTATTTATCTTACAGGCTTCTTTTAGTCTAGCTTTATCTTATTCATTTAAGCACAGAGAATTTATTCGTCTGATCGTATTTTTCAGAAACATACACAAACTGGAGGGAGAAAGCCCTGAAAATCTGGCAGAGCTATCACTAGTTGTTCAAGAGAAACAGATGAATGCTGGATAGCTAAGGTTTTATTCACAGCTCTAGCACAGATTTTCTGATTAAGTAGTAACACTAGGGATTCTATACTGGGCCAGGGGGAGGATTTGTGTGGAAAAGTCTTTCATACTCATGCCGGTCATTAGAAGATACATAAAGACAAAATAAGAGCAAATGTTACCTGTCCAATATCTGACAGCCTCTAGCAGTCTGAAGTTCAGAATACTCCAGGATCACCTTCTTCCATAATTTTGCCTAACATGTGATTTGGTCAAGCAAGTTTTACAACATCCCAAACTATTCAAAGTTTGACTGGAGACTCTATGAAGAATCTCACAGATTTTGAATTTGCCATCTGATTTTCTCACTTGGCATTCTGTAGTTGCTGAAATACTTGAGTCAGTAAGTAATTGAGAGTGAGAGGAGTACCTTCTTCACATTATACATTATTTGTAAATATGTATATTTGTACACATGTACATATTTGTAAATATGTATATACATATTTACAAAACAAATGATGCGCAAAACAATTGCTCAATATCTGCAGACCAATGCCCAGCAAATCCCTGAGCAGCAGCTGCATCCTGGTTCAATTCTTTGCAGTTTTTTTTCACATGACTCCATATGGTATAGAATATCCCCTTGGTCAGTTTAGGTCAGCTGTCCAGGTTCTGTTCCCTCCAAACTCCTTATGCTCCTCCAGCTCCTTTGCTGGAAGGACAGTACAAGAAGCTGAGAAACCGATACATCCTTGTCTCTGTTCAGTATAGCTCAGCAATAGCTAAAATATCAGTCTGTTATCAACATCATTTTTTCTTCTAAAGCTAAAACATAGCACTTACTAGACACTATGAAGAAACTCAACTCTGTCCCAGCTGAAATTGGAACTGCAAATTAGGCTGAGCTTTTCTGTTTTGATTCCTAATTTTGTCAGTTTCTTCTGGGAGGGTAGAAGGAGAAACTGGTGGCTCTGGCAGAAAGCTGATCATACCTTCTAAATCACTATGAAAGTTTTCTAATGCAAGAACAACGTGGGCCAACACTATATCTTATCTGAGGTACCATCTAAAGATGGCTTCACCTATGATGTTTTGGAGACAGGAAGATATTTTCTGCAGAACTTCCCTTTCCTGTCTGCCCTTTGCTCAACCACAGGAACAGGATACAGATGAACTGGGGAGGTCAGGGTAGATGTGCCACAAGCATAAGGCAGTGCAGGGGGACAAGGCAGAGAAACATGAAGACCTCTTCCCCCTGCATTTTCCCACATATCAGTGGTGCTCCCAGCCCTCCCCTTCACAAAGTCATTTCTGACATTTGCAGCAAGTCTGCCCGTTGGACACTGCATAATGAGTGAGTCTGGACAGGAGGAAATTCGGAGTGATAAGACCATGTTAGGAATTTAATCTGATCTCTATTTAGATATCTACAGGAGGACACTATTTTTTAGGTTATAACTGTCAGCAGCCCAAGGCAATAAAACAAATTTAAAACAGCTGTTACAGGGGCCAGGGAAGAGAAGAAAACTATCAGAGAAAATACCAGATCAGCAAAGGTTTTATGAAGTAAAAATAGTCTATGGCACCATCTGACCAAAATGAAGGAATTCAGGACAAGCTGCATCCAGAATGGAGAAAGTGATTAGAAAGGATTGATGTAGCGTCATGGCTAAGAAACAAAAATCTTAAATATTTCATGCCATCAGGGAGAAAGGGGAGTTACCAGTTTCCCTCAGCTCTCCTGGCTATACCTACTCCAAAGCTACTGTCAGATTTCCTCTCAACGTATATTTTTTCATTTTGCCAGCAAGGCAGCATTTCAGAAAGCCTGAAAAAGTCCCTGTGTTACATTATGTTACTGCTTATAGCATACATGAGCTCACTTATCTTTGAGAGTATCTGAATCTTAAAATAGAGCAGCATTAATATGTTATTGTCATAAATCACCTATGACATTAATGGGAAGTATGTCTTGCTGCATTCAATACTTATCAGCTTTATTCACTGATTAAGATGCAGACCTTTAGAAGTAAAAATCATTACTGAAGGTACTGTGCTGTTCTGAGAATTAAGACGACCCAACTAATTATTTGACAGAGAAGATCACAATACAACAATGATCTGCTCTTTAACGCAAGTAGTTTTATATCCAACAAACTAAAGTAATTTTCTGGCAGCAAATAAAACAAAATACAACAAAATAAAATAAACGATTGAAAAAAAAGAAAAAAGAAGAAGAAAAAGAAGCATTGCTTATAAAGAGAACATGTATTATGGGTAGATATAAGTCACGGAGTCCTACGATCTGCCTGGCCCAATAAGCAAACATAAATGAAGGAGCCTCTCCAGGAGAAGTGTCCTGGCAGCAGCTTCACTATGGTAGGCTGGCTGTTCTTCAGATGCTTGTTGGCATGAGCAGTCTCCACCAACACTGTTCCCTTACAGCATGTTTGGATATGTACCACACACCCATGTTTACTTGTAAATTATGTGTGCATTTACATTTGCTATTAGAGCTCACTAACTTTAAAGACTGCCAGATACAGAACAATCTGTAAGCAATTATTCTGCTTATCCTATTATCCATTTTGGGAAAGATTCAAATTTTTATTACACAAATTGCCTCATGTTTCTTGGATACTTTGATAATAACCTCACAAGGCATTGTTTTCTACTTCCAAGATACAGTTTCCACAATATATCCTCACTCACTGTCTTGCTAAATTACTGTGCTACAAAGAGGAGATTACTATCACTTTAGGTTAACAAAGCAGACTGTGCATATGACAGCACTTAATAATAAGTTTCAATTTTGTTAGTGATTTAATATCCATTTCTCACCACAAATTTTAACCTTTCTATGGATGCAATCCATTTTGACAGTTCAAATAGATTTAATGTTAATATATAGAAGCACAATGCACAAAGATATTTTTAAATCTGTGTTACTCATACTTACATGCAATCACATACTGTACATTGTTTTCATAGGTTGATCCACTCACTGCCAGCATTTCTGAAGTATGAACAGGTTGGATTAGGACCTAATTGAGAACCACACATTCATTGCTCACAACTATTTTGCTGAAAGTGTTCATGAGAAAGTGTGATTCACCTAATCTGCTAAGCTACTAAAAGTTTGTAGAGTAAAAAATATTGTTGAAAGCTTTCAGTACATAGGTGAGTAGTTACAATACTGAACACTGAAAAGAGGTCGATGTGCAAATACAGGCCACTTTTTGGTGGCATTCACACTGACACAAACTGAAACTGCTCTAGTAATTCTATTTTGCATTTTAATAGGTAAAAGTTAACTTTAGGTTCTAGGAGAAACTACTGGACAAGTCTAACTAGCACCATTAAACTTTGGCTGTAGAACCTTAACTGCTTAGTTTTCAAGACTTCATTGTTTGGGGGTCTATATCATCTTTAATGTGTTTGCATCACCAGTATTAACACATTACTTGATATTAGCAGGATTTCTGTAGATCATAGAATCACAGAATCATCAGAGTTAGGAGGGACCCGTAAAGGTTATTTAGTCCAACTCCCCTCCAATGAACAGAGACATCAAAAGCTAGAATGATACCACAGATGCAATGAAGCAAATACAGATCCATTAAAATGTATGAGTTATATATTAATAACATATAACAGAACTTACTAATTTCCTTCTACGCTCAGCTAAATAGCTGCTGAAATGAATACAACAGATGCAACAGATGCAGGAAAATATTCTCATCTACAAATGTAAGGAATCCATTTTATTAAATGCCTTTTTTTTTTTTTTTGTATTTTCAGCTTTACACCAGCTTAATGATTCTTCTTATTTCAAAGTTCAATCTAATTGATTGAAGTTTTATTTTGCCAAATGAACAACCTCCCAGATGTTCTTTCCACTTCTAAATTTAAATAATTCTCTCCTGCTTTCCATAAGATTTCTTAGATTCATTTTTCCTTTTTCAGAATTCCCATTCAGCTACAGACTGTTGAAATGTTGTATTGCAGAAAGGAAGACAAGGACAGGCTTCCACATCATAATCAACTACTTTAATCTCTATATTCTGAATTTAAAAAGGTGTTTTTTGTTCTCCTTCACCTGTCTGAAAAAAAACCAAAAAACAAAAACCAAGAAGCAGCAGCAATGCAGCTTCAGAAGAAGAATTAGGGAGATGCTGCTACAACTTTGTCACGAGACACATCCAAGTACAATACTTTCAAAATTCCAATTCCACTGGCATTTTCCAGCAGTTGCATTGTTTGTTGGCCGCATAGGCTTGTTTCTGTGTATATTATATTATTATCCTTAGGTTTTGCATATGGAGTATAGACGTTACTCATTTATGGATTTTGGGAAGAGGAGCATTCATGGTTAGACACTGTCACTGAAGATTAGAAATGTGTAAGTTTCTTTTGTGGGACAGATGTATGAGATGGGAGATTGTTATTTAAGGTCCTCGTCTTTCTTCCCTCAGAAAACTAGATCTACAGGTTAAGATCAGTGTAGGTCTGGTCGTCCCATCAAGATTCAAGTATGAACTAGAACTCCTTAACCTACTGTTAAGTACCTTAACAGTATTGAGGTTTCAGGTGCTTGTGTATGATGAAAACGTCAAGAGTTTTGTCAGCCAGACTGCGACTAAGGATGTTTCAGAGAGATACAACTGTAGAGTGTGGCTGCCTGTCTTTTGTGTTCTTGGTTTCTCAGTAACTATAGTACTGTTATTGATGTCTCTACATTGACAGTTTAGGAGTAGTCAAAATTGTATTTTGACTTTAGTTGGTGCTTCCCCATATTGTTCCAGTTTCTAACCTTTCTTTTGCTGTCACTTCGATCCATGACTCTGGTTCTCAGACATTTTGTTTCTCATTGTTTTACTGGCAGCCTGTGTTTTGTTGTACCTGTGCTAACCTCATTCATCTCACTGTACATTTTATCCCTTTTCTCTTATTATTATCACTGCATATGCTCTTCCTGTGCTGTGAAATACCCAATCACTGCAGATGCTCAGTTACCTCAAGCAGGACAAAGCATTTTAGCTTTCTATGTAATTTCCTAGTTACTCCTAATTCCTTCAATGCTTTCTTTTGCTCTGATATTTCATAGAACAGTTTACACACTGCAAATTTCCTCCTGCCTCCCTTCTGATTAAGCCACCATCTGTTATGCATTATCCTCAAATGTTATTTGCAGTCCAACAAACTTCCACTACAAATTATGGGCAATTTCCCTTCATTTTCTTCTTCACTCTAGATATAGCTCTCTGTAAAATGTGTGCAGCTGTTTGTTGCTTTCTCAGAGGTTTACCTGCTCGTTCAGGGATTTCTCTGCCATCTCTTCCATTTCTCCTTCACTTAGTTTCTGGTTCTTTTACTCTCATTTTTCTTTCTAGGCTGACATGGCAAGCAGAAGTGCTCCCATTGCACCTCCACAAAGATCTGCAACTCATTCCCCTCTATTATTTCCATCAAGTCAGATACCAAAGCAGGCATCCTTCCAGCTTGTATTCTGAACTCACTTGCCCACTCAGATACTTTGGTGAAACACAGCATGTTGCTAGGTGAAATATATTTCTAAATTTTAACATTTGTTTCGATAGAACATCTTCCCTTGCAAGTGTGACTTTACATTTAATCTCATCTGTTGTAAATACTGACTTTCATTTAACATTTAAGGCATCTGTCCCAAAGCTTTTCATTTTGCAATTTCTAAGTGAATGCTATCAAGATCCATGCAGCTGTAGTTTTCCTTCTGGTGAGGGGTACAGATGTGACAGTATCCAACATTGTGTGACAGTGTCCAACGTTTTCTAATAGTGTTTCTGCAGCTGAACAGACAACAGCAAGGATCAGCATCACCATCCTCATTATCATCATTCTTCTTGTCATTAAATGAAAATTCTCTATTTCAATCTCAATTAATCTAGTTTGCAGCTGGTTAAATCACACTTCCAGAATTAGTTCAACAGATTCCTTGGACCAGTGTATATTCTGTGAGTTATTTCTATCCTTGTATTACAGATGGTATGCAACTTGTTCACTGATCTCACTAACTAGAACAGATTTCTTTCCCTCTTTTAATTTATATATGGCTTGTTCTCCTTAGCTCTTTATCAGTGGCCTGAACCTTGATGTTTTCTTCACAACACATTTCCTTCATTATTTTCTGTCATATATTTTATCCGTTCTTAAACATCAGATCCAATCACCCTTGGTATGGACATCTTTAGTTAGCCAACAGATAAATACAACTTCCTCTCATAGACAGTGTTTCATATTTAAAGCTGCAGTGGAGACTAAGGACACTACATCATGTAGCTTGATCTTCTTCTGCCTTCTGTGGGCTCAAGGCAACTTTCAGGTTTTCATTTTTATTTAGGGACTAGTATGCTATCAAACCTGTTTATCAAGAAGAGTTATTTGAAGAAAAATTTAGAATTCTTGCGATTTATTTATCTTAAACCTCTCATATTCTGAGCCCATTCTGAGGTAATGTGTTTATTTTATGTGTACAGTGAAATTATTTGCTCTCCTTGCTTTGGTTCTGTCGCTCTATGTTGATTATATCAGAAACTCATTTCTTGTCTTCCTGAAGACAAATACATTATGGAAAATATATACACCACCACTGGTACAGATGGCAGAGGCTATGTGGTAAAAGAAAGTTAGATTTCTTCTAATTACTTCTGAGTTTACAAAGAGAAATGCTGTTGAAAACTTTCTAAAAATTTAGCTGCCTTTAAAATATTAGATTATAAAGAGAATTATCTTAGAATAAAGACAGTAGAATAATGAACAAAATAAGTCATCATATGAAAGTGGTAATTCATCTAACATTAGGAAGCCTTTTGTTTCATATTAATTCAGTATTTTCAGAACACACCTGACACCCCAAGGAAGTATAAAATATCCAAAAATATAATATCTGACACAACAATAAATTAAAGTGGTTTTATATTGTATGGCTATTTAATAAATGAAATTAGAAGTGTAAGTAGCTGGGGTTTTGAAGCCAGATCTGTAAGAAGACATTCTTTCTGCCCCCTGAGTTATAGTCTGGACAAATTAAAATCCTCATTTATATCCAGTCACTTCTACACTTTCCTACACTGAACTGTCCAATGCTTCATAGAAATATTCCCCCTCTCAATATTCTTGGCACATTAAAAAATAAGGAGGCAACAACAAAGTGATAGTTTCTGTTCCTAGTGACATCAGTGACAGAAATCCAGTGCTTTCAAGATATGCTGAAATGGAGTACAAGAACAAGAGCTTTTACCAGTTCTATTTAAATCCAGCACTTTCATGTTTTGTAACTTCTGGTCATAAGTCACATCACAGAAAATAGAATCAAAACTAGCCTTCATTGATTCTCTATTAAATGCAGATAGCATAAATGCATTTCAGCAAAACCTGGGTTGCTTCACAGTAACTGTGTGAAGCCAGTTTTAGATGGCAGATAAAAAGTAGTTTCACTGTAGTCAGATTAATTTTCTAAAGATATATTGTGATTGCAGAGAAGTAAACATAGATTTGTCTTTTAAAATATGCCCAAAGAGAGCAGTTTTAAACTGTGCTTCTTTCCATTTGTTATTTTTTTCTTGTCTCCTTTTTAACAGAATCACAGAATTGTAGGGGCTGGAAGGGACCTCTAGAGATCACCAACCCCCTGCCAAAGCAGCTCTCTAGCCCAGGTTGCACAGGTAGGCATCCAGGAGGGTCTTGAACGTCTCCAGAGAAGGAGAGTCCACCACCTCTCTGTGCAGCTGTGCCAGTGCACCGTCACTGCACTGTGAAGAAGTTCCTATGCACATTTGTGCAGAACTTCCTATGCCTCAGTTTGCGGCCATTTCCCCTCATCCTATCACCATGCACCACTGAGAAGAGTTCAGCCTCGTCCCTTTGCCTCCTGCTCCTTAGATATTTATAGGCGTGGATCAGATCCATTCTGAGTCTTCCTTTTTCAAGGCTGAGTAGATCCAGGTCTCTCAGCCTTTCAAATACATACAAACATATATATATATATATTTATTTATATATATACAAACTTAGCTCTGGATCTCTGAAACATCTGAGACACCATGAGTGGCACTCTAGAAGATAAAAATGAAAGTGAAGTAGATATTATATTTTTTATGTTTATTTTAGTTTTTTTCAGATGAAGATGATCCAATAACCTTTGCTGACAGTCAGTGGCTAACGTTACAAAAAATGACTTTCTACTTACACAGGAGATTGCAGTTTATACTATGTATCAATGTCTTTTTGGTATTTTTGCTGAGTAGAATAGATTCCATAAAGTTGCCAACATAGCATCAAAAATGAGAAGTGGGCAAATTAGGCCTGTGTAGTGTCCATAGGGCTGAGTAGGTTTTCAGTGCTCTCAGCTTCAAAATTATTTTTCCATTTTCTGTACTGAAAAGAAAAGTATTTGGAAAAATATGCCTCTGCCTTTCACCCTCCCACTCTGGGCTTCAAGTGTAATGGGAATACAACAGACATTGAGCAGCTCTCATTGTCTACTGCAAAGGTGATGTGGAAGTTGGTTTTACGCTCAACTTGCCTTTCAGAAAATATATAAACAAATTTTATTTGAGGTCTTTCAGTTTAATTTGCAAGGATGTAGACTGTGCTTTGCTGTAAAGTAGCATGTCCATAGTTTGCAGACAGCATGGGTTCACACAAAGTACACCAAGAAGCTGCATTTCTGGTCTTCTTTATGCAGTGTTGGCAAGGATTTTACAGAGCTGCAGCAGCCCAGACAGCACTGGTGTAACACTGCCAAGGATGTGAGTTAAACTATCAAAAGAACCACACACAAAGGTAGTAGCAAAAACAGTTTATTGCAGTAATACAATGCAAAACTGAGGCTTAATAAAGCCCCAAGGTAAGTCTCAACATTTACTTACTGTACAGAATATATAATCATGATGAAAGTTTGCCAGTATAGGATCTCAATGCACTGTGGTACAAGTCACACGTGATATCAGTCACATATCAAAGACATGCAATTGGAAAGGGGTCCCTCAACCTCAAGGAGTATGTCTGGGAATCTTACCAACTCAAAGAGAGTCCACCCGTGCCTTAGCAGCAAAAAGCTCAAAACAAGCTCTCTCTGCTTTCTCAGAATAACCTCTAGATCTAAAACAAACAAAAAAGATATAAGTGGGCATGAAGAATTAAGTTGCTCCCTCTTATAGTCTTCCAGTGAAGTGGAAATAGTTTTCTCAAGTGGTAGTCTTTCTCAGAGGGGAATAATCTGACAGTTCATTGTGGAAATATTAAGCAATTTCCCACAGACACAATTTCTAGCTAAAAGAGATGTTATGGAACCCACAAAACTTAACTGAAGTTCATACTTCTCTGTTTAAAAAAAAAGGGGGGGTGGAGATTTGCTTACTATTAGGGTTTCTGTGGTCATTTGAACTCAAATACTACAGTACTTCCTTGGCTGTCATTTAGTCTTTTCTCATAGTTCCCACTGAAGTCAACAAGAATTTTGACAAAAATAGGGTCAAACATTGCCAAATAACTTAGATATGATCCATGTATCATGGGAATATTTTAAGTGTGATAGAGTGTTTTTCTAATAACTCCAAAATAGACGTGTTATGTTTAAAAACAGTTCCAGTAAATATTGAGTAACATTTGTAAATCCACTATCAGTAATAACTTCTTAATAATGAAAAGTGTTTCAGATATTGCTCTTATGTTCTGTCTGTGAGACAGGAAACACACCAGCTTAAAAACCAATTCATACATTTATCTACTCTTTGCAGTGATGTTGCAGTATTTAAATGAGCCCATCCTTGCCTTCACTGTCTGTGCAGATCATCTTCATTATACTGTGCCTATTCTAGATAACTTTTTATGCAGAATAATTTATTTTGATGTAATTTTCCTTGTTCACTGAATTATTTTTCTGTGCAAGTTATAAAAACATATGTTTATCTGTTTCTGCCTAGATTTAATTAAAAGCGTGGATGTGGTTTAAATTGCTAAGATGAATTTCAAAGTTTTATCTATTTCTAAGTTCTTCTGAAAAGCTGCTTGAATTTTGAGATGAATGAGATAATTTCAGTCACCAGTGACAGACAGCCACAATGTAGAAAAGCTCCTGAAAAACACTTAAACCTCAAGAGGACACCAAACACCTAAACTGCATCTCTAAGAAAGCATAAATCACAAAGCTCTTTCTTTTCAAGAAACTTTACGTCAAAAATGACAAATGCTCTTCCTTGAAAATAGAAGGGAGGAACAGGTGGATGTTTAACATCCTATGCCCATGTCATGACAGAAAAATTGTTGGATGAGAATCCCCCCTGCTACGTGACTACAAAAACTGCATCTTTCTCTATATCAGAAAAGGAAGGCTAAAAAATATGATATCAGGGGTTTCATTCAGTTCTTCATTGGAGAAATTTCTGTTTGATCCCCTCCCAAGTCAATGAACGATTTAAGCCAAAGCACGTAAAGTTTCCAGAATCAGTATCAGAATAAATGCTGGAAGGATCATCAGTGCATTTCATTTCACTTCTCAAGCTGTAACTTTCCCCTATATTTTAAAGAAAGATGAAACTATACTTTAAACATGTCATTATACAACAGTGGGGTCTAAAAACCTGGATCTGCAAACTGTGGGCAAAACACATGGGCATTAACTGTCTTTTTTCAAACCCTTTTTGAATACAGGCTTTGGGAAACAGGCTGGCATTACTCTTCCATTTTCTTTGGATAACACTTGAGTCAGCTGTAAATTAACCTGACTCTCCAACGTTTCTAGAAAACATACCATGACAATATTCATATGAGAAAGATTCAGGAGTCTTGATTTTCATAGGGGCAGTCCCAGGTGCAAACGATCATATTTCTTCCAATCCATTCCAAAAAGCCATTATTGGCTTCCCCATTGAAAAGCAATATCTTATTAGAAACTAAAACGTTTTTTTTTTTTTTTTTTTTTCAATGAATCTAATGCTCTTTCCCTTTAGACTAAATGAGTGTTTGACCACTTTTTTTCTTTTTTTTTCCCATTTTTCAGCCAAATGAGCACCAGTATAATTCAGAACACCACCTGAGGTAATTTCCCTAATTTCTTCTTTCTCTGGTACAAAGATGAAACTAACATTTCATATTAAATAGTCATATTTAACAGAGAATCCTGTTACCACAGAAGTACTAGCTGGTAATTTGCTACTGTATTACTGTTCATGGCTGGGGGGGCCTTAGGAACCATGAAGGAATTGCAAAAAATAGCCATACAAATCATGTTAAAGAGAAGTAATCTCCAGGGAACGAGAGCAGATTTCTTCTCTATTTTTAAACTATTTTTAGGATGTTTCCAAATTAACTTGAAGACATGATCGAAATAACTGTGGCAGTATCTTATGGCATTTTGTTTTGTTTTTCCCAGAATAGTACAATGGCTGATACACATTTGGTCTTTATTGCACTCAGTTGAACAACCTGTGCAGACACTGAGGAGAGCAGTGGATAGTTTTATATCATAGCTATTTAGCTTGAGAAATAAATATTAATAAATAGTTTTATTAATTAAAGACGGATGTTGATAACAAGTGAAAAGATGCATTTCTCATTAAAAGACAAAAATAAAAATGCCTTTTCAATAAAATACTCTTCAAAATATAGGACAACTGCCCCAAAAGTAATGCCTCCTATGTTATTACGTTGTCTCCCTCAACATCACAGGTGAATATTGGTGGTATGGCAGTAAAAGTTGATCCTGCCTACCAATATTCTATCACATTTTGTTGCCATGTGACAGATGGCTGGAGAGGGGCAGTTTGACACAATGACATCTGCACAATGCAAGTGCATATGAAGCAAAGGTGCGCTACTGAACTCCTTCACATGAAAAAAGCACCTACTGATAGTCATCAGCATTTGCTGAATGTTGATGTTTGAACAGTGCATGCAAGCACACTGAGATGACGAATGGTACCTTTCAGCAGTGGCAAGAGGAAGGACAAGGCATGTTCTGGACAGCCACGAACATCTGACACATCATGAAATGAAGAGCATCTCAATCAGCTCATCTGTGTGAATCAGCTAATGAAAGAAACTTATTACTCATTTTACATAAAGTAACATCAGGATTTAAAAACAGTGATATGAACTAGATTTTTTGTTGTTAAAAGAGCACTGTCTTGCTTCATAGTTTATTGAATCAAATGTCATCTGGCTGTGAGCTACCAATGTTATCTCCAAGAAAAGTTTCAGGACTAATGTCTGAGAGAAGAATTTAGCATTACTACAAGAAGAATAAAATATTTCAGGAAAAGATAAAGCTGAAATGAGTGGGTTCAAGCAGTCATCTAGAGCACAAGAAAGAGGTGATATGCGTGCTACTGCAGAGATGTTTTCTAGATTTAATAATTTTTCTTGATATAATGTGTGAATTAAAACTCTAACCAAGGATAGTACAAGAACATGACTGTATAATGAACAAAAAAGGGTGCAGGAAAGAAGAAATGAAGGTCATGCAAAGCAAGAAAGCAGCCAGTGGTGAGTTGTATAACACAGTGCTGAGAAATACTTCTCTGTAGTAGAATTGATCTGAAGAGTTAAATATCACCACAGTTTCTCCCTTTAAATCCTGTTATGCTGAAACAGCTACATGCAATATTTCCTATCATACCACAGAGGTATCATCTGCCCACAGTGAAAAATGATTAGGATGGATTGTTTAGGCCAAGGAATAGATCAGTTTCATACGGTTTTATCTGCCTCATTTTTCTCTGTTGTCCCTGACAAATGTGTTTTTTTGGTTTTTTTTTTTTTGTTTGTTTGTTTGTTTTTGTTTGTTTGTTTTTGGCATACTAGAAAGAGCAGGGCAGGCATCCCATGTGAAAAGTGTCAAAATTATCTCCTTTCTTGAAAGAGGATGACTTTCCATCTGTTTCTGTGTCACTTGGCATATTTCTTTGGCTGCCAGGAAAGGAAAAGACTTCTCCTTGCATTCCAGAATGTGAATGTGGCACTTGAACTCCTCTCAAGTGTAACTCTTGTACCAGAAGTGAACAGCAAGGAAGGGAGGTCATGCAGGTGTTACAGAAGAGTACTAAATCATGTTCAACAAAAGTAGTCTCCGATTGTTCAGTTGGCCTTATTAAGGCTTTTTATTTATGTCACATCCAAGGATGACAGAACAGATTCTGAATAAGGCAAGTAATAACTCACTGGATGATGCCTCAGCACCACACATAACAGGATATCTCCTCTGAGCTGGCGGTCATCAAGACATTGTTTGAGGCCGTGTAGGGTATGAGAATGACACTGGAGAACTGATTTCTCTAACTACAGTTCTCATCAAATCTTTTACTGTAGTTTATAAAAATTTTTATTTATAGGCAGATAACAACGCTACAGGCAGGGTTCATTTTTTATGAAAAAGATAAATTTACAACTGTAATTCAAGGATATGTTGGTACTTTACTCTCCAAAGTTTTAATTTTCTACATTACAGTTACAATTTCCCCCACAAATAAGTCATTTGTACTACAAAAGAATCTATCATATCCACATTATTCTCTTATTCTAGAAAGGTAGGATCTAATTGTTTTAGCAGTCAGAATTCTCTTGCTCTGCTACAGAAGTACAAAAGACAAGCAAATCTGAGTATAGTTAGAGCACAATGAAGAAAAAAAAGTATACGATAGAGTTTATCTGAAACAAATAGATCTTATAATAAGCATGTACTAAAATTTTTTTCCAATCAGAATTAACTAATTCTAGAGAAAGCAGAAGACTGTGGGTGTTATCATAATCTTTTCCATGTAACAGCTTTGACAGCTTTCATTGCTGTTTTTACATGAATTTGGTAGAAAAAAAAAATAGATTTTTGACCTAAACTAGAAAACACTAACAGAATTATATCACCTATGATCTCTTCTTCAAGGACAGGCTGAGAGAGGACTGTGATATTTGAGTTCAAATGACTGTTCAGCCTGGAAAAGAGAAAGCTCTGAGGTGACCTGCTATCAGCCTCTCATTATCTAAAAGGGAGCTACAGGAAAGAAGGGTAGGTTAGCAGGTTCTGTGGTGATAGAAGAAGGGGAAATCGCTTCAAGATTAATGAGGGTAGATTTAGGTTAGATGCAAGGAAAAGGTCCTTTACAGTGAGGGTGGTGAGGCACTGGAAAAGGTTGCCCAGAGTTGTGGATGATGCTCTGTCCCTGGAGACTTTTAAGGCCCTGGGCAACTTGATCTAGCTTTGCATGCCTTCATTGCAGGGGAGTTGGTCTAAATGATGTTTAAAGGTCCCTTACAACTCCTAGGATCCTATAAATCTATGATTTTTACCACCTCAGATTAGCAAGAACAATGCTACATAAAGCTATCTTTCTCTTTTATTGCTTGTCTTGGTGGCACAGCAACAGAAGGGTTACTGAGTAAGCAGTCCAAGTTTAGTAGCAAAAAATATAACTTCAATCTGTCCTAGGAATCTATTAACAGAGGCAGTCTGAGGGCACTCTCAAATAATTTCATATTTGTTTTTAAGAATTTGGACTAACATAATTTATATACAAATCATGGGGAAAATATTTCAATTCCTTTTCCTTATGCAACATTTCGTATTAAGTTTCCAGGAATCCTGATAAAGTTTTTTAATGGTTTGCTAGCAGAGCCAATCAGAGAAGTAAAAGTTAAGAATGGTCATATAAATAAACTCTAATCCAAGATTAACAAAGTCTTAAAAGCTGACAGAGCACATTGAATTTTAAATGCCTATCTTGAATTCAGATTGTAATTTAAATCTTAATTGCCTTTTACTGCATTGAATTATTTGGTTATGAACACGTCCAGTCAGTGCTTTACACTCTTCAGTTTAATATAATGGAACACAAAGAAGAATCATTTCCTGAATTCTAAAAAAACAGTGATGTAGTATAGAGCTTTCTAAAAAAAAACTGTGTAACCATAATACTTCAGTATTTTTTCTGGCTTTATCACCTCGTATACATGAAAAGGTATGCACCGAGCCAATAACTTGACTCAGCATCTGAGTCAATGAAAAAATTTTTACTTATCAGAGATAGAATTCTCTTATCAGAATTCACACACAAATGGCATCTGAGTGTGGAAGTGAAAAGATTTCTCATGCTTTACTTTCTGGACAGTAGAAACTGAAAATCTGCTGATCTGGAGAAGCAAGATGAGACACTGGATAACTGCTGTTCAGGACAATTTTTGTAAAACCTAGATTTTTCTGTTCTGTGATGCTGCAGAAGGCTTGATTTTCAAAACAAGACATATCCAATATGAGCATAACAATTCATTCTGTGTGCCAGAAATTTAATTGCTAGAAGCATAATTAGGTTTGAGTTATACAAACAACAATTTGTACATACAAAGTAAAGATAGGATTTGTAACTCCGTGTTCTCCAGAACATTCCCAGTTGCCATTAAATATATCTTAGTTTCAGTTGTGATACAATTGTTTTCTTCAGAGTGTCTGTTATGATGCTATGTTTTAGTTCTAGGAAAAAAACACTGTTGATAAACACCAATGTTTATAGTTGGTTCAAAATAGTGTACCCAAAGCAGCAGATATTTAATGCATCACCTTCCAGTAATTCTGACCCAAGCCTGTAGCACCGAAAGGGGTTGTTGTGACTAAAGAGAAGAATCCAACACTTGGTCTGGCTGAAGCTCATGAAACAGGCCTTGGCCCATTGATCCAGCCATCCCAGTCCCTCTGTGGGGCCTTCCGACCCAAGGCAGATCAACACTTCCTCCCATCTTGGTGTCCTTTGCAAACTTACTGAGGGTACACTCAATCCCTTCATCCAGATCATCAGTAAAGATATTGAACAGGACAGGTCCAAATACAGACCTTTGAGGAACACCACTCATGACTGGTTGTCAGCTGGGTTTAACTCCATTCACCACCACTCTCTGAGCCCAGCCATTCAGACAATTTTTTACCCAGGGAAACATGTACTTGTCCAGGCCATGGGCTACCAGCTTCCCCAGGGCAATACTGTGGGAGACGGTGTCAAATATTTTGCTAAACTCCAGGTAGAATATGTCAACATCCTTCCCCACACCCACCTGGTAGGTCACTCAGTCATAGAAGGAGTGCATGTGTGTTGAGCAGGACCTGCCACCCAAGAACTTGGCTGGCTCTGATTCCCTGGTTGCCCTGCATTTGCCCATAAATATTCAAAAATGTTATGGTGAACTTTAGTGAAGTAACATCAATGGGAGAGGCATCAGATACTTGCCTGTCTCTATTCTGAAAAACTAATGAGTGACTGCAAGCAGAAGAAGGCAAAGATTATAATCATAAATGAAGCATAACTTTCTCAACGTCAAACTGAGAGTGAAGGAAAGATTCTCAACTGGGACAATGCTGGCTGCTGCTACTATTTGGATACAGTATTTTTTCGGTTTTGAGCTTTTTGTTAGTTTGTTTTCAGAAAACAATAACAAAAATCCCAGAGAACAAATAAAGAATAAAATTACAAGGCTGGCAAGAATTACATTTCTAATACAGATTTGACGAAATAACCCTCAGCTGTCATTCTGCTTTTGTTTTGGCTCTGCTTGCAGGTTTTGATATGCCTATGTAAAAACTAAGAAAAGTAAATAAATCTTCAAGAGTGAATTTCCCTTATATACACACTTATGGCTGATTCTCAGAATTTGGCCAGAACTGTATAGCCTGATCCAGCTTTGTCTTTACTTCCTCATTTCCTGAGTGATGGCAGTATTTCTCTCCAGATATTTGTTTTGAATGATCCATTAAAAACACATCTATCAGAACAGTGGTCGTTGAGCATATGGTTATCTGGTTATACAAACATCTGCTCCAAGTAGTCAGGCTGGTGCTAACTGCTTATAAGGGTTCCCTCAGACACTTCCTTGGGAGCAGAGACTGACAGGATAAATTCCATCCTAGATCTGTGTCTTCATTTCTGGACATAGAGTTATCTCTTTTTTCCCATGGAAGGGCTCTTCACAACAGCTTGCTGTCCAGGTACTGTGAAGCACACTTACAGCTTCAGTGGGAAAGACTGCAGAATCACATGTTCCTGCTGTGCACAAATGGAGTCAACTTGGATTCTGCACCAGGATTCTGCCAGGAACTGCATTTGGAACAACCTTCTGGCAATCCATCCTGGTCTTTGGCATCATTTCATAGTAAACCATCAAGACCAAACATAAAAACAGTGGTAAGGAAGTTTGCTTTTGAAATAGTTTTCTGTCTTCATTTAAGAAATCAGGAAAGAAGCCTGGAAATTTTTCAGTTGAAAACCTTCATCTTCATCATACTATTTAACCAGGTTAGTATTTAACCACTTGCACAAAGGTACTTTACTCTCCTGTGGCTATGCTTACCCATTTCCAATAACATGGATAAACAACTGTCTCTTTCCCTCCTCTTACTTTTATGCTAGTAATATAACTGAAGAGAAAATACAGAGAAAATAAATATAAAATGCAGCATAAAGTAAGTGTAAAGTTGTCATTACAAATGGAAATGGTGATCTGCGAACAGCTCTGACAGAAACAATAAACACACAGATTGGAAAAAAAATTGTCCTGTTTTGGAAGGCTTGATTCAAGTCTTCACAATTGTGGAAAATTGTTAAACTTACTAAAGATTATATAATAGATGTGGAATCAATATTCTTCTCAGAAAGAATAAATACCCCTGTACATTTTGTAATTTTCCTATGAAAAGAGAAGGCAAACACTTAATCTGATAGTTTTAAAGAAGAGTGCAATCAGCAGGAGAGGAGATGAAAGGGTCTGGAATAGTGACTGCAAAAAGAAATCTATAAAGAAGTCCTTTTGTATTTCCGATCCTCGAAGTTTATCCATTGACAATTGACATGTATGTGACATATTGCAGATTGGCTCTCAGAGCATCACCTTTTCTTTACTGAGAATTAAAAGGCAAAATCAAAATAGTATTTTTTTTTTTAATTAGAGTATCACCCCACACATTTTTGACTATCATCAGTTTCTAATACGGTTATCTCATGTGTCAAAATTTACTACTTGAAATATGAAATGATGAAGAAACTGAAATTCTTAAAGGAGTGGTTTATAAAACATGTGACTGGAAGAGCAAATGACAAAACTTTTTTTTTTTTGCTTGCTCTGATAATTAAGAATTGAAAAGAGTCAAGGACAGAATTGGGATTGCTAAATCTCGCTGTTTAGATGTCAAGTTCCAAAAGAGGTTAGAAATTACAGATGTTTAAAACATGAGTCATAAGATGAGCAACAGCATGCTTCCTTTTACTGTAGTTAGATTTATTACAATTACATGGATCCTCATCAACAAGATACTACATGAGAGAGATAAGTTCCTTTAGTTATTTCTATCCACATATAGATTAAAAATAAATTTTTACTTGTTTTAAACAACATCATTCTTTTCTCCTTTCTAAAAACATAATGTTAAGTATAAGATCTTTGATGGTAGTTCATGTTCTCAGGCTAGAAGTCCCATGGGATTCCTGATGCCATCTGAAGCTGAGGAGTTGCAGTAGAGCTTTCAGTTTGCATGGAGATGAGCACGGGATTGAGCTATCCATATTGCACGTTTATACAATAGGAGGCATTCCAGGCTTCTGTACATACCCACTACAGAATGGTCTAAACTAGACTACCACTGCTGTCAAATGAATACAGAGGTGGAAATGCCCTCTTTGGGATGATTACAGATCTTGATAACGTTCTTATTCTTACAGCAGGAATTCAGATGTAAGCTCAACTTCCCTGTTTTCTCACATAATTCACAGCTTTTTCTGTGTCATGCCATACTTGTGGGTCTTGTTTCTCATTTTCGTTACAGACAAAACTGATTTATAGTTTCCTATTATTTTATCTATTAGCTCTTCCATGCAAGGAGTGATATAAGCGTAATTAAAGAGGGATATAAAAAGGAGTGAAGTGAAGCAGAATGAGAGGCTGAAAGTAACCAAAGATGAATGCTTAATACACTGGCATTATGGCTTAGATCTAACATCAAAATTAAACTGGAGTCTGAACATGGTCCCCAAAGGTTAGCATATTGTACATAGATATTCCCTGTATGGGAGTTGGTGTCCCTTACTTTTATCCAGAGTTCATATGCAAAGCTTTGTGCAGGAGGGAAACACTTTCTCCTGCCATGGATTGAAGTCACAGATCTCACTAAGATGATCACTTCCATCTTTTTGCCCAAAGCTCAAAAGAAACATACAGATCAGCAACCCAAATATTCACTCACAAGTGGAGAATTCCAACATTTCAGATTTCTCCTGTATTTGCTAAGATAGTAGAAAAAAATCCCTGACTTGTCAGAATATGGCACAAATCTCTGGAGTAGGAGGGTGTCCCGTTCTGGACTTCCTTTGGTTGCTCAATTAAAACCTCTTCTATTTGCTGTAAATTTCCACTGGGACAAGGAATGGATCATGAGTCATATATACAACTTTCTATCCACCAGGCTGAGAAAGTCTTGAACTTCCATATTTCTGACTCAGTATTTTTAACATGATACTGTTGTAAAACATAAAAACTGAAGGACACCACTTCTCACAGACTCACAGTACAGAATTCCCATTACTTTCTACAGTGAACAGTATTACAATCATAGAAAAAAAGAAGAAACAACCAAAGGACTACTTTTCCCTAGAGTTTACATATGGCATAAGAAAGACAGTGAATGCATTGGATTTTGTACTAAGAAGACTAAGCAGAATTTTATTCCTATCTGTATTTCAGTCAGACTCACAGGTCATCATTTTGAAGCTTCATATACTGGAGATCACATTTCCTAGAAAACCCATAGAAGTTTTCAGTGGCTTCCCTCGTGCCTTCTTGTCTCAAAGGTTCAGATGGCTCGTTTCAGTGTTATGGTCGAGAAGGCTGCACATTTTATTTTACTTTATTTTTATATTTTATTTGAATATTTTCACTGTCTGTTGGAAAGTGAGAATCATCCTTGGCTCAGAAAAGGCAGCAAAACAACGTCTGGCAACACCGATGGATTTTATGCTGCTCAATCAAAATTTCATTTTGCTGTTTGCATTTCTGACTCTGCAAAGCATTTGTATTAATTACGAGTTTAAGTGTCATTTACATAGTAAACAAAAATATGAGATTCTGTTGTAAGATTAACACTTAGGATATAATAATACTTCCACAGAAGGGAAACCAAAAGGTACAGGCTTTATCATTGCATTTTCACTGAGTGCATGCTGATGGTTCTAATGACCTTTATAATATGAGTATTACATAAAAAATTTCCACAGGACCCATATCAAATGATACAAAATAACAGTATATTTAAAAAGGAGATTTAGAAAGATAAAAGAAACAGGTTTTCCTTCACTTCAATTTCCAGTGGAACAGAAATCTGAAGAACAGCAAATATCTATAATAAGTAGCATAGTAGTAGTAGGATTCATTAGCTTTGAGCATGGAAAACAAAATAATTGGCTTCTAATGCACTCTTGATTGTGTTCAGATGATGTTGCATCAACTGCAATTTGTATGTAACACTCTTCTCCTCTAAAACAGTTGTAATTTTTTTGTTTGGTTGTTTGGTTTTTTTTTTGTTTTTTGTTTGTTTATTTTTCTTCTGAGAAAGGTTTTCTAGTTACTACTTTCATTGCAAATGTCTATATGTTTGCAGCCATACAGAGTTATAAATGATGATCTTCCATTTTTGTAAAAAAAAAAAAAAAAGGTGTTTTCCACTTAAATAAAATGCAATATTTTGCAGAGCAATGAATTTCTTTGTTGCCACTTGATTTTGGCATCTATTATAACCATCATTTAGCAGCGGCAAACAGAACTTCTGCCTGTGCACAAGACTCCCTGACGTTCTCTTGGAGCACAGCTCCTCATAAAACCCTGTTGAAGTCATGATTCCAGATTCCATACCAGTGTTCTTTGGCAGAGAATTTCTCCCACTTGTTTTCTATCATTTCACAGCTACTGTCTTTATCAGAGCAGGCATAGACAGTCTGGTACTGGATGTTCTCACCCCTCTGTCTGTCTATCCATCTTATTTTGCCTTCCTCTTGGTAGGAGGTTATGTTAGCAAGTGCTTTGTTTAACATTCATGTCCAATTTCTTAATTTCTAAAGAAACAATGTTATCTACAGTGAACACCACAACACTACTGCCAAGTGCACTAGGATGAAAAATTAATCCCCATTTATGACGAGTACTGCGGCTAAACAACTTTTAGAGTTGCTTTAAGGATAATTAGAAAGCTGCCAGATTTTGCTCAATTTCAGCTTCTGGAGAGAGTTAAGCTCCAGCGTCTACGTATCTCTCTGGTCTTGCAGTAATTTAACTTCAAGGTGAAAGATACATGAGTAACAGAAGCAGTCTGAACAAATGGCTGTAGTCTTCTCATTAGCTAATGCTGAAATGTTACTTCTTGTTGACTCTTTCCACCTGATTACCAGTGAACCATATTAACTTTCAATGTTTTTTTCACGTACCATAATATAATTACAGCTACAAGTGCCACAGGTGTAAGACATAAGGAGGGAGAAAGACTGAGGACACTGAAGCCATAGGTAACCTGTTTCTGAAATTTTAATTATTGACATTTCTTTGTGAACTGAGTAGAAGAACTTGGGGATTCTGGTGGACAAAATCTTGATGCAAACAGGCTGCGTGTGCTTGAAGTGCAGGAAGCCAAGTGTACCCTGGGCTGCATCAAAAGAGGGGCAGCCAGCGGCATGAGGTAGATGTTTATCCTTCTCTACTCTTCCTTCAAGAGGCCCCATCTGGAATACTGCATTCAGGTCTAGGGGCCCCCAGCAGAAAAAAGATGTGGAGCTTTTGGATGGAGTGAAACCATTCTATGATGAACTCTCCTGGAACCTAACTGTCAGGCAACACAGGTAAGAGTCCACATGAGCTTTGTTCTAATGCTTCCTCTCAAAACAGTATGGAACTTTCACTGTGAAGTTCTGAAAGAGAGATCTATATCAGTAAACTTAGTTTTCATTCACTTGTGTAGTTTTTTACTATCAAATTTCCCAAGAGGTACACTTTAGGCTAATTTTAATCACGAATGCTTAACCTCTGGTCACTTGGGAAATAAAAGCTTCATAAGGGAACAAAGTAAGACTACCCACTACTAGGGTTAAAAACAAGGCAGAAGAGCTCTACAAAGTTCATCTTACACTTTATGGAAGGTGCTCTTCTTTTTACGATTTCTGTCTCAAAATTCTTCATTGAACAAAACTGCCAAAGAAAGAAAATGTCAACCATGCAGTTATTTTTGAAATATTGCTTACACTTTCACATAGACAGACAATATTTCGACAGATCAAGGAAAGTGAAATTTTCACAGTATATTGGACTTAAAATTCTTGAGTCCTAAATCATAACTTTTCTAGTTCTATGTAGAAGTACTCATTACTTAATATTTATTTATTTATTTATTTATTGTCACGTTGAAAGACTTTTATGAGTTTGGAGGCAATTATTACTTCTATGAAAGGACTAGATTCCACTTGGGTCAAGGAAGACAAAATTTTGCACAAGATCTCACCTGATATTGCTTGTATTTGGCTATATAGAAAGCTAGTTAGAAGCCATACAAAAAGCAGATGCAAGATGCAGGACAAGAACTAGATGAAATACATACCAGGATTTTCTTTTTGTTAAAACAAACAAAGTAAAAATATACAGACAGAATCCTTTAGCATAGAAATCCTTTTAGTTTCTGTCAAGAAAGTGGGAAACTTCTAAGAATCTGGAGAATGAATCAAAGGAAAGTGAGTGCATTATGGTGTATATATATTATTCTGCAGGCAAAAAAGATGAGTGTGAAAGAGAATGCAGTAGAAATATGCAGAATAGCAGAAGAATTTCTGAAAAAGAATGTAATGTATTTTCAGAGCTCTTTCTGAATTCTTTTGAAATTAGGAAGTAGAAGAGAAGACAAATTATGCACATATGCAGGAAAAGTTCTGCTGGAAGGATCTATTACTCTGACAGATACGGAGAAGAGAACTACAGGTATGAACTAAGAAACAGACTCAAAAATTGAAACAAAATTCTGGCTAGGAGGTAATGCTTCAGCCATCCAAAACAAAACAAGAAAACAGAATGTGGGATTTCAGGATGGTACCTGTTCCCTACTAGGAGTAGAAATAATTTTTAGGGGGCTGGAGCTCTCAGGAAAGGAAACTGTGCTGTTGGCAAAACAACGAAGCCAAGTGTGAAGTAGTATGTTAATGAAAGAAATATCAAAAAACCTGCAAAAGCTTCTGAAAGTTTCAGCACTAGCCAAAGCTCAGCTCATAAAAGATTGAGCTAGTCTGAATTCAGTTTTCCTGTAAAACTTGTTAGAAGGCTTTTTGCCTTGTTAAAAAGTTTTGCCCTATTAGGAAACTGTCATCAAAAACAAACAAACAAACAAACAAACAAAAAACAACACAACAACAATAACAACAACAAAAAACCATGATGCATGTTGCAACCTGTCTGTCTTATGCCAAAAAATTACTATTTTCATGCTACCTCAAGAAGAAAATTAACTCAATCAATGGCAACAGCAGTTAACATAATTTTTATGACCATGACCGTTCAAATGTTAAGCTTGAACAGTATCAGAATTCAGGCTGGCTCAGGCAGCCAGTTACAACGCAATGTAACCTCTTGTTCTTAAGGGTTACCTTCAATTTACCAGTGACAACAATGACCATTTAGCGATGACAGCTTGACATGGAATAGGTATATGGAAAGGTCATGGCATTTCATCAGCAGGAAGATATTGTTTTAAGGCACTGGGGCCTTTAAATATGTGCTGCTGTGGGATTTTCTGCTACTTTGTGCTGCCCATTTGCAGAATCTTCTTAAAAGTTGTTAATCCATATTCTGGTAAATTTGTTTTGATAGAGATAACATTCTAATGGAAAACTAATTTCTAAGTCAATCACTTTAGATTTAGCAGCACTTGCCCAGAAATCTTGTGTTTCTGTTGAAACATCTTTTTGTTTTTGCTTTTTTCTTTTTTGTTTTTGCTTCCTGCTATTTCAGGAACACTAGATTTACATTGCTATAATTGATGTGTATTTTAGTTCAGATAGACTCTGATAACAAACAGGTAAACTACTTATAAGTCTGAAAAGAATCTTGTCATAAAATGAATACAGTTATGTGCAGCATATTTTAAAGATATTTTATTTACATCCTTGCAAATTTTCATTTCTTCCTTTCACACTCTACAGAAACATGGGAATGTTTAGACAGGGAGGAAGGGAAAAATTAATAATTTGGCCTGCAGGCAGGTTAACCAATGGCATGAAATTTTGTAGGGCAATGGAAGTTATTTGTTGTGAACAGTAAGGAGTGTTACACTGCGGGACATTTGTGCAAGAACTCTTTGAAACCTCACAATACCACAAGAGATTCCTTCCCAGAAAAGAAGAGGGAAAAGAGAAAAAAAGAAAGCTCATGTTAAAAAGCAGTTCTTTAATTACAGATGATAAATAGGATTCCATATTGCTGCCCTTCATTTTTAGTTTCTGCGCTTCCATTAATATAACCACTGGAAGACCAGTGGTTTGTTTGTCAAAGGAGAAGCTGTTTCTGTAGGGCATTGTTAATCTTGTTCTTCAGACATCAAAAGCTTGCTGCTGTACTGAGTATTGCAAATGGAAGGGGAAAGGAGGTAGTGCATGGCTGGGAAGGATGGAGCTGCTGCCTCTCACCATGACAAGCTGCTTCTGGTAAGCTTTTCTTGGCAGAAGCTTTGCACTTCAAGTGAGCTCACATAGGGGCACCATAGTATAACCAGTATAGGCACTACTGAGCAGGCTCAGAGAATGGGCTGTGGTCCTGCATCTGCCCAAGGTGGTGGTCCATCCGACCCACATCTGACCCAAAAGCCATAGGGACTCAGAGGAGGTCAGAGTAGCCATCTCATTTTCACGCAGAATTGAGAGCTCCTCACTCAGAAAAGTGTTTGAAGGGAATTTAATAAGGAGATAGAATGGACTGCACAGATTGGGCACAGGGTACTGGCACACAAGTGATAAGATTAACTTTAAAAAAATGCCAGAAAGTGAATATCAAGAATTTCACATCCATGCTACATATTGCAGTTTTTAGCAGTTCCAGTGAGGTACACAGTAACACATAAATTTTAATGTAGTATTACTTAAGGAATTGGTATTGTATGACCAAGTCACTGAGGCCAGTGCTATTAATTAATCTACTGACAAAGGTAATCTCTGCCGTTTTAAAAAAAAATGCCTACTGCTATCAACTGAAGTACAATTCTCACAGAAGAGAGTAGCTTTTCTTACAGGAGAAAAACATATTCAATAGAAGCAGGTGGCAATTTGAGAGAAAAAAAAGTTCTGCCAGGTACCTATCGACAGAACTGCGCTCTGTAATTACTTTTATTGATCAATGGGACCATTCATGCAGTAATGTTCTTTGTGTAATGGAACAAAACTTGTTCCATGTAAATTCAGACTCAACACGGTTAAGGTGTACAATCTGGCTCATTTGTTTTGCAGCTACAAAGAACTAGCTTTCTAAATTATTATGGAAGTATCGACAGCTGTTCTCTCCATCCAGCTATTCACCTCGAGCTGAAATGCACACTAATCCATCAGTAATTAGAAACAAACCCTTCACAGAATACAAATAAGAAAAGAAAATCTCACTAGAAAATCTGGATATGTAGAAAAATATTTATAGGCTTAAATATTTTCACTGTATCTTGGAGAAAATAATACACTGAAGATTCACGTATGCAATCAACTTTTTGAAGAGAAAAAGATTAAAAAAAAGAAAAAAGAGTAGAAGAATGCCAAGGGAGATTTTGCTTTCTGCACTTGGTGTTTGAAAATCTATGACAAATTTGTGAATACGGATTCATACATTCCCCTGGCATAGAAAGATATTAGCATTCACACACAAAAGACAGCTACTAATACCTGAATCTCATGATTCCTTTCTGATCCTTAATTGTGAGAGTACCATACAGACAGTTGAAAAACAGAACATTACAAGCGTGTTGATGTGCAGTCCTGCATTGCGAGTACCATGAAGTACTACAATCCTACACTGCACAACATTCCACATCAAAGGCATTGCCTCAAAAATAAAAAAGGGAAGAAAAAAAAAAAAAGAGAAAATTAAAAGGAAAACCTCTTCAGCGGTGCTTAAAGATTACACAACTGAAGATGTTATTATGTAAGCAATGGTATTCTACAGACTTCAGACGTGTGATCAAATTTCTTAACATTGCTTAACAGTGGAGGCATATACCTGCCAGTGTTTAGAAAATTGTCCAGGTTAAGTTTTGTAGTTAATTTGCATTGACTTTGTATGGAAATTCTATTGGATAACAATAACCCTGAAGGGAGATTGTAGTGAGCTGGGGATTGGCCTCTTCTCTCTTGTGACTAGTGACAGGACTAGAGGGAATCGCTTCAAGTTGCACCAGGGGAGGGTCAGACTGGATGTTAGGAAAAACTTCAGAAGATTGATCAGGTGCTGGAATGAGCTGCCCAGGGAGGTGGTGGAGTCACTGACCCTGCAGGTATTCAAGGAATGTTTAGACATTGTGTTGAGAGACATATTTTAGTGAGAAGTATTGGTGATAGGTGGATGGTTGGACTGGATGATCTTGCAGATCTTTTCCAACCTTAGTGATTCTGTGATTTCTTTTACAAAGTGTTATTTTTGCATTTAAAATATTTTATATTTACGGAGTTCCACTGGTCACAGAAAGGCTGTTTAGATTTTGAATCAGTACACTGATGTGAGTTATAACAGACTTACAGTATCTATGTCATGCAAGGGAATTTTTCAGTTAAAAACATACTACATTCTTAGTTGAGCATTTATTCTATTTCCAGAAAACATACAAATGAATAAAAGCTTTCTATTGAAAGTGAATCAAATTATAAACAATTTCTACGTAAAATGTGCTAATGCAACAAAACTTCTAGTTCAATCAAGCATGGCTTCCAAAATCTTGTTATTCATTATTCACAATTTATTTATGTGGGTTCTAACTATAAAAAAATAGGCAGACTAGCCACTCATTAACCAATCAGCAATCTCCTGGAATATGTAGTGATTTGCAGAGCAGAAACAGTATCACGTGATTTATGGCAGTATTACTTAGAAAAATTTATAGTGTACATAAAATGCATCTGATAGTTTTACTTGAAATATTTCTAACCTGTTTGCAGATCGCAGAATAACAATGGAAATTAATAGAGTGTATATTTCCTACTGAATCAGGAAGACATCCTTGAAACAAACAGGGCACATAGGTGTAGGTAGTTGAGTGGCATGACTACCCAATACTGGCCAGAGTCTATGGGAAGAAGGAAGAGAAGATCTCAAGCAAGGACATCTAGGTTGTGATTTAGGCAGTTTTGAACCTGCTCTTAAAGCCAAACACGTCTCTTGTTCTCCAGGACAGAATCGTTAGCTGATAATAGAAGATAATGAGGGAGAAAATGTGGATCCTTATCACTCAATGCATGCATGCACATATAGTTGAGAGGGGTTACAATGGCAGTACCCAGCTGCTCTTGCTATGTGGCTGAGGCTGGATAGCCATTTACGCATGTCAATTTTTCCACAACTGCAGTCCTGTCATAGTTGTAGGATTTATGACCAGCACAAACTCAAGCTGCCTTTGAATAATACTCAGTCCTAAGTGCTCAGCTGTAGGCATCAGAAAACTGGCAGCGTGATTGCAAAGAGCTCCACTAGCAAACCAGCTGGCACCAGCCCAATCCATTATCTGCTACAAAATATGGATGTGCAGATGTGGTCCAAATTACCACTGCTTACTTTCCGTCATTGCTTACAAATGGAAGAATGGTAGCTGCTCTCCCTTATTCTGTGATTACAAAGGATAAAAAGCAGTGGGTTACTCTCTGTTTCATGTTGCATCCAGCTGACACAGGGCAAGATGAAATAAATCTCTCGAGTTGACCAAATTCATAGGAAAACTATTTGCGACTGCAAGTCATGTGTGGCTGTAACTGTTCTGTGAACAGCGGTTTTTATGAAACATATTTTAAATTACTGAGTAGGTTAGCAAGGTTATTTGGCCTTAGGTTTCAACAGCAGATTTTTAGCTGAATCAATGGACTGTCTGCCAGTTTACAGACTCCATTCAGCATTTCAATCCTCAGGCATGGTCATAGGTAATGAATACTTGATGCTCAGAATGAGACAGGAAAAAAAAAATAAACAATACCATGAAAACAGGAAAATATCTGACCTATTTAGAAAAATTAGGGTAGTCTTAGGAGAATATGAGTTTCAAAAGTCCTAAGATACCCATTCATAATTTGTGCATTCTTGATACCCTTAGAACTGCTTTTCTGTAGCTGGCAGTGCCAAGATGAGGGAAGTGCTCATGCTGTCTCATAGCTCACACTCTGCTCTGAATTCTCTCCCTGGAACTGGATGAGTTAAAACTCTTTTCCCAGAGTGGAACATTGCAAAACATGTTTTCATTCCAATTCAGAATGAAAGTAATTATCTCCACATTTTCATATGAAATAAACATCCAAAAATACTGGGGAAGAAGGGATTCATCATAGAACAGTGAACATTAATTTTTGCTTTTTGTATCATTTTTGGCATTAGACAGCATACCTTTAATGTGCGTTATGAACATAATGTCTTAGTGGCTTTTATTTAAGACAGTAAAAATGCTTAAAATATTCTATGCTTTTGTTGACTAAAAAACGATGAAAATCTTTAAGGCAGATGTTATCAAACAGCATCTAAGAACACTTCTCTAGAGCAAAGTTTTTTTGCGTTAATACTGAAATAATTTGCACAAGCAGGAAACACTTTTAGTGGTAAAAACCAACAATTTTTAAGGGATGGATATTGCAACATAAAGCACAAGCAAAATGATACATGAGTTCTTTGAAGATCTCAGCCCAAATTCTTAAACAATGAAAAGTTCAACCAAGAGTAGTGTTTTCTGGCCAAGTAAGTGTTCCTTTTCATCTTCTGTTTGAAAATTTGAATCAAAGTAAAATATTTGGCTGTCAAAAATTTTCTTCCAGTGCAGCTAGATGTCAAACCAGCAGTTACATAGTTTATAACTGTGATGAGATAGTTTAGTAATGTGAATTACAGTAAGCCATTTGTTCCTCCCTTCATTCACTCTGATGTGTTGAGTTAACCTGACTTATATTATAAACTGAACATGGGCATTAGCATTTGTTAATGAAGGCCTCTGAAGACATCTTGCATTTCTGTATTTCATAGAAAAAAAAGAGCTGCTGTAATACCATGTAATTTTATATACTGATGATGTTAGAAAACATAATAATATCAGAAAAAGAAGACATATATCAGAAACTAGTAGTTTCATAAGATCTTCCGGTCAATTATTCCACCCAGTCTGTTAGTTCATTTCTTTATGTGGTGGAAAATAATGCAGCTTTTATGTCTCTCTCTCTCTTCATGTTATTACACAAGCACCCAAGCACAGCCACATTCACATGTGGTTTATAGCACTCCTCTTATTGATCTTCAGTTAGTACCCTCTAATTTGGTATATTGCTGAGTTTCACAAAGGTATGGCAAAATAAGAAGAAAAATAAGAAAATAAGGTGTTTTTTTTTTTTTTTGGTGTTTTCTGTTTTTCTGAGCCTTAAATCTTTTTTTTTTTTTTTTTTTTTTTCACTCAGGTGCTATTTAATTCTTCTATATTCCATGTCAGGTATCGGCAATATATTTTCATTTTCTCATTGTAATATAATGGTATTTTCCCCTACAGAGGCCTATTATTCTTTTATTTTTCATCCAGGCTATTATCCATTGGAGATTTCTTTTTAACCTGAGAGAGAAGTATTTTTGAGACAGCTGACATTTGGTACTTGTGATGACATCTAAGACAGATCAATGGAGAGATTACAAATGGTTACAAAGACACACACTGAATCATAACGTGTTCACTAGAAAAGCATGAAAAAAAAAATCAAATCCTTATTTTTTTCTTGGGACTTTGATTTGGCTTTGATAATAGGATAGAAAAAAACAAACACACCAGGAGCGAGAGATTGAGGATGACTAAGACTCCAGCTCTGGCTGTGATGTGACTATGCTTTTGTTATTTCCTGTCTTGGTGCTCTTAATGAAGTGACAATCATGTACGATTTCATCTAAATCACTGTGACTTTCCAAACTAGAACCAATAGTACTGTGCCCTCATGGCGGCCTTACAAGTTTGGTTATACCATATTTGTACAAAACATAATCACATTTGCTGTGTATGACTATCAGATATGTCATGAACAACAGTAGCAAAAAGAAGCAAGTCATTTGCACTACATACAAATGACTTTTTCTACCACATAGCTTGAAAATAATATGATAGATGCAAGGCTGTCTGTCTTTCAAGCCTTATCTATCCTGACAGGAGCCTATAGGAAAGCTGGGGAGGGACTTTTTATAAGGGTGTGTAGCCACAGAACAAGGGGAAATGGTTTTAAACTAGCAGAGGGTAGATTTATACTAGATATCAGGAAGAAATTATTTACTGTCAAGGTGGTGAGACACTGGAACAGACTGCCCAGTGAGGTTGTGGATGCGCCTTCCTGGAAGCATTCAAGACCAGGTTGAGTGGGGCTTAATGCAACCTGGTCTAGTGAGAGGTGTCCCTGCCTATAGCAGGGGGTTGGAACTAGATGATCTTACAGGTCCTTCTAACCCAAACCATCCTATGATCTATTCAAGAAGAAATCCCTCAAGAAAGGGTCTTCTTCTCAAGTGGAAAATATAGAAATAGAAAACTAAGCCAGACAGAACATGGGCTGGAGAGAGGTGGATCCATTTTTAGAGTTTTATACACTCCTGAGAAACTTGGGAAATGAACAGTTTCTGTTACAAAGGAACAAAACCCTGATATCTGTGATACTACTTTCTTTAATGTGTTTTGGGAAGATATCTGAGTCATAGCTGGTGACTCTGATGAATAATAAATTACCAGATAGAAAAGGTCATGAGGAAGGGAAAGAACTGCATGCCCAGCTCTGTCAAAATAGTAATTTTCTCTCCCACTGCAGACAGCTTCTACCTGCCTGCTCCTCAGGGTCTTTTACCCCAGTGCAAATCTCTTTAATGCACCTAGACACTAAAATCCTTCATTTGCTCTGTACAGAGCACCTCTAAAACTAGTTTCCTCAGCTCTCACAGTCTGGTTTGCGAAGAAAATGCATCTGCAGAAAGTGAAGTACCATGCTTTCAGAAGCTGTAGGCTGGGACTCTCTGGTTTATGACACTGCTAATGAGCTGAAGTAGTTTTGTTTTACCTCTCATTCATCGAAGTATCTTAAGCAGCAACATTTCTCTTAACATTGAGTTGAACTACAGACGCATTAACTCTGACTTATGTCAGCCAATGGGAATCACTGCCACTTGCTTGCAATTACAAGTATCCAGGAGTCAGAGCAAACGAGATCATGCAGGGATGACTATTGCCTTCAACTGCAGGAACTATTGAAGTAAATGTACTAATGTACTTACTTTATTTAGAGAATTTTACAAATATTTTTCAAATCTCTATTGGAAAGCCACCTTTGATCGAGTAGCATGGATATTGTCACAGACAGAGTAAGCCTTCCAAGAGAACAAAATTCATTTGTAACATCACAGTTGCAAGCCAAAGGAGCAACTTTGTTCCTGCCTTCAGTACTCAGCAAACTGATTTCCCTTAATAGCTATCACTACCCTGCCAAATCCTAATTACAGGGCAAAAAGATTGCAACATCACTCAAGGAACACACACAGATGATTAATTACTCCATACAAAAGTTAATAGCTTACTCATTGCATAAGTAATTCTGGGAGAGCTGAATGCATAGATCGTAATATTACAGGAACAAGGGCTAGGCTGCTATCTGTGGAATTATTTTTATTTGCAGTCATTGTGACATCAGCTCTTTGCAGGATAGTTTGTGACTCCTCAGCAACTTTAGACATTCTGTATAAATACTCGTAATTCTCCGTTGCAAACAAGGTCGGTTACTGAGTTCTGTCCAAACCCCAGGAACTGCTGATAGCAGAGTATTTGCAGCCTTGCTCTTCTCTGCAACTGAAGGCCTAGGACTGAACACAGCCTCTTGACAGAGCTGCCATTGTCAGGGAAGTAAAATGAGAGTGAGGTTGAGGCTGCAATGACAAATGATACAATGAGAAACAGACTGAAATGCTTGTAAGCGTGTGTATCTGTCCGTGAACACACACATTGGGATTTTTTGCTTCTAATATCATCTCAAATTATTTAGTTCTTCCAAGTTGCATAATACTTATCTGGGATTTGTGTCACTGAAATCAACTACTGGCAAAAGGACAGAGTCAGGCAGAAATGAAAGCATAGTCCTGGTGCTGTTTCACTCAACAGCACAAGCAGGGTGAATGCTACTATGTGGTCACTCCCAAGGCTTCTAGGGATCTGCTCTGTATTAGAATAGAAGTTGCTATAGGCAAAGAGTGCATGTACTTGGCCACAACTACAACACATGCAGGGTTTGATTGCTTTTAGCATGTGAGTAATGCATGATAAAATTAATCACACAACCCAAGAGAGCAAATATAACTAAGTTGTTCCTAAACAACCTGCAGGTGGAAAATTGCATTACAAATTATTCACTAAGCATTCAGTGATATAAACATTTCCACAGAAATCGGATGTGTTTTTTTTTTTTTTTTTAAATCACATGTTTGCTTAAAAAATATTTGTCAAAAGTAAGAAAAGGCCATAAATGTCTGCAGCTGTACATGGCACTGAATCTAAACCTGAATCTAAATCTAATGGGTGAGGAACACCCATGAGGAAAGGCTGAGAGACCTGGGTATGTTCAGCCTTGAAAAATGAAGACTCAGAGGGGATCTGATCCACGTCTACTACAGTGATCACGTGACTACAGTGATTGTGAACAAGATCAAGCTAACTCACACTCTTGTTATAAATAAGAAACTATCATCCATTGCCCATTTTCCAAATAAAAAAATTCTATCCTCACAGTCTCATTGGAAAATGTTGGCAAAACACATTCTAAAGAAAAAGGCAGTCAAGATCTGTGTTGTTGGATCTATCCACTTACCAGAAGTGTAGTACAGCTATGGAAAAGAGCTGTCATCTGAAGCTACAACCCTCTGATCTACTATCTAAAAGTGAAGGCACACCGATTCCCCAGGAAGGGCTCACTCTACATTTCCTTAGCACTATCAGCAGGAATAAACAGATTTTATAAAATACAGCTTATGAACTTGATGATCTTGCCTTTTGTAACTCCTTCCCAATCAAATTTTGCATTAAAAACAATATCTGTCATCTCCTCATCATACCTGGCTCCTCCTCAGTAGGATGCAATACTCAGAGGGCTGAAAACTAGGTTTGAGGCTACATGAATAGAGTTCAAGCCACACTTTAGTTGCATCCAAATGGATGCACTCTTTTTTACTGCCATAGCCTGTGTTATTCCTGACTATGCCTGAGAAGAGAGCTTTTTGGCATGAATATAAACTACTATTCCTTGGAGTACAGTAGCAATTCAAGAGAATAAATGGCTATTTATAGTATTTAATCCAAAGCATGAGGTATGTGTAGTAGTAGAGATGGAGTCATAGGGTCTAAATTCAGTCCTGGCACCAAGATTTTTCTTTCCTGTCATGCATATCTGACCATGAATGTAGCCCATATCAGAGATCACGCTCAGTGAACCGTTTCTGATCTGCACCACATTTTTCTGCAGAACTATATACTCTATAGAAGAATATACATGCTAGGGTGGATCTATCATTTTCATGCCTTTGTTTTATTTACAACAAGGTTTCACTTTCTTCAGGGAAATGGTCCTTATGCTGAACTTACTGAGCATGCACATCCATGCATTGCAATGATGCAAAATATCAAGATGATCATTTCTAAATTTTATTTATGAAAACTTCTAGAAATGATAGTGAAAATACAGAACTAGAATTAGCATCTAAGGAGGGAATTGCAAAATACGCACAGAGAAATTTGAACTCTGTATTACATTCTTAATGTGAATGATGCATGATAAAAGTCTGCAGATTCTCTGATAATAGGTTACTAAACACAATTCGCTCCATGCAAAATATCATGAAAAATCCAAATTATATCCTCTGCCAGTATTCAGAGGTGAGACAGTACTGTTGTTTTGGTTTTATATGCACTCATTTGGAGTACAACTTACAATTGAAAGATTGAAAGAGACACCATGAGTATGTGTTTCTGGTATGACAAACAGATCAAGATCTAACAGTACCTTGAGGTCAAACTATATAGTAGAAGGTAATCAAGGTAATCTATGGCCCTAAAAGTGAAATCTCAGTGCCTAGCGTCATCTGTAAATCAAGTCTTATGGGCAGTTTTATCAGTCAGTGTTTGGAGAGCCTAGTAGAGGAGTAATAATTGGACTAAACACTAGCAAAACATATATTACACAAATGACAAATAGGGTAGAAAAGTAGTTCTTCACAAGAGATAGACCACACCAAAAGTAGAATATACTCTTTATTTATTAGCCTACTAGTTCCTGATCAACTGGATGCATGACAGGAGACAATTACAAAGGCAGCAAAGCATACAGATTTTATTACATTCCCTTTAAGCAAATACAAGTTCTTTCCTTTCTTAGTTGCCAAATTATTGTAGCTTTTGAAGTTCTGGTATTCTTTGCCAAACATCCAGAACACACAAGCTCAAATAACTATCTATCTCCATAAAGCTAACTTTCTATTTTGTTTTTCAGGGAAAACAAAAACAAACAAACAAACAAAAAACCCCACCAACATTAGGAAGTTTTCAAAACCTTGTATTTCTTCCTCTGGGACCAACCATAAAAAGTTGAGGAACACAGTTAACTCCCTTAGACACTTTGTAAAGGTGAACACTCAAAAGGATAGCTCATGAGCAAGTATACTATCTGCAAAAAGCCTTTCAGTTTCAGGGCATTTTTCAGCTGCATTTTCATCTACTTCTAAGTCCTAAGGATAAGAACAAATCTTAATAACTCTGCATGCAACAGATAGGTGCCTGGACTCAAAAACATACCAGGGAATTTAAAACGGTCTGTGTTGTTAATATTATCTTAACATTTTATTATTAAGAACTGCCCTCACAATATTCAGTGCTGCGACAAACACTGTGACATTTGGATAGGTCTATTATCATTATGGTACACAATCTTTTCACTTGCATTCAGAGTAAGACTGAAGCACGTAATCACTAGAACAAAGCTTAAATAATTTATTGATTGGCATTTCATTAAATGTGACTAAAAGTCACATGTAATGCTTCTTCTTTAATTTTTTTTTTTTTAAGAACTGTGCTGCAAAAATTATTTTCTATTTCTTTAGCTGAAATGAGGAAAAACAACCCTTGCTTTCATGAATTTCAATATTATCTCTTTAAGCCTGAATGTACGAACAAACTAAGATTTTCCTACTTTACACAAATCATACATAAAGATGTAAGATTAATTTGCACTGTATTCATTTGTTCTAATATATATGAACAAAACATGTACAAGTAGAGTGTTCTCTCCTTTTTGCTCCCAAACGCAATTTTCTTTTGGGAGTTTTATAAAACCTACTAGACAAAAATCCCTTGAGGTTGGTGATGATTTGGCAATGACCAGAGTTCCCCATCTGGTTCAGCCTTGTGCAGAGAGCAGGAATGCTACTTTTCTTATTCATATTTCAAAGCAGAAGAACTACCATAATTTTCAGGGCCAGACCATTGCATCCTGAGAGCACTCTAACAAAGCATATGTGACTAAATGACATATCATATACTTCACAAATTTCAAACTGCAGGAACCACAGGGATTTAATAGTGTTTATTGACAGCACAGGGTCCTCCTCCTCTGTTCGTTCCCTTTCTAACCTTCCTTTCAGTCCATAAACCTATGCAGAATTGATGGATTGCACAATTTTCCTCAGAATTATATCCATTGTTTCAAGGAAAGGAGCGTTATTTTTCAAAGTGCTCATTCAGAAACTTGGCAGAGAGAGGCCTGATCGCATTGGTACTCCACATCCCTTAGGATGCTTCTCTTTTGTTTTAGGAAAGAGGACATATAGAACACTTATAAAAAAAATACATCACATATGGGAAAGAAAAGGGGGCAGATAATGGAATATTTCTTCTGTAAATAATCATGTTCCTGAAGTATGTCGAAGAGGACAGTTAGATGCTTGACTAACTCTAGGTATCCTGAATTAACGCTTCATTCACTCCAGTTGTGTACTCCTAAGACAAACCTTTCTGACCCTCCCCCGTTCCCAGTTAGATTCATACTGGGAGCAGGATTTGAGTGCTCAGCATGAATTCACACAGTCATAGAAGGGCTGAGGCCGGCAGGGCCCTTTGGGCCCATCAGACCCGACAGCAGAAACACCCAGAGCAGTGGGCCAGAACCACAAAGACAGCCTCCTTTCAGATACAACTATGTGCACACAGCTTCAGATGAAACCAAACCATAAGATGCGCTCCCAGAGCATGCTTCTCCAAACAGTAAAACATTCAGCCTGCTGACTGTAAATCTTGTAAAGAAAGCTCAACCTAAAATGTATATGGCATGAATGCCAGGTCCTTAGCACTCATGACTGCTAATAGGAATCTTGCCTCTGTGGCCACTTTAGGGTCCAATTTGTGTACACAGCCATCAAATTTGTTTGTAGAAGTAAGAGAGGCTTTTGCATACGGCCATTCCGGGAAACTAGGTTCAATGAGTGTTCATTTTCTGACACAGTTACTCTTCAATTGCTACTCATCAGTATTTCAAAGTGTGTGAAAGGGGACTATACGCGAGACAACATATATAATAAAATCACAAACTTGTGTTTTTAAACTCTTAAAATGAATGTTTTAAGAGTTTTAAGAGCTTTTTTTTTTAATTTGTACAAGAGGATATGTCTAACAGAACTTATGATGCTGAGATTTTCAAAAGATGTTGGCTTTGTTACTGTTTTCACCATTGCTTCACTGACATGACTAGCTGCGTATATACAAACATCTACAATTGAGAATGGATGAACGCTGTTACCTACAGCCACCGATAACCCATTTGATTTAAAAGAGCGTTTGCAGACCTACATTTGTTGTTCTTCCATATGCTTAAAAAGGGAAAATCACAGCAAAATAAGCACTGCAAAACCTGATCTGTGTCTCCAGAAACAGTCAAGTTCTTGTTTGTTGCCAACACATGTCAACCCAGACATGAGGTACCTAAAAAAAGCATCAAGGACAAGTATATATTTGTGAACTTGAGAGGATGATCACAGAAATCTGGATGAATTATTATGTCAAAGCAGCAGCAGCTCATTATATTAAAAAAAAAAAAAAAAAAAAAGTCTGGCACAAATAAGCATTTCTGTGTACAATACAAACGGAAGATATGTATGAGTAACTTCAACAGTTGAGTTCATGATACTTGTATGTCATGTTTCAGACTCTTTTGTGAATGCAGCAGTATTTTTCTGCTGGTTTGGGGGGAAAAAGTGAGTATCAGTAAAAAACTGAGTTTATATTTTCACTGTCTGTGGGAAAAACACAGTATGCCAGCATACCAATGTACAGAACTAATTAGAAGCAATTTTTAGATCAGAAAAATGTCCTAAAAGTGGGAGGAAAAGTTACTGTTCTGCTGAAGAGATTTCTCAGATCTGTAAATTTCTAGATTTTTACACAATAAAAATTATAGAGCAAGCAGTTAGAACATGGAACATGAGAAACTCCATTTTCAAGATGTTCAGCATGAGACACTCTCTCCTTTTTTTTTTTTTTTTTTTTTTAATTTGTATATGGAGGACTTTTCCTTGTAAAAATCGTTTTGTAAAATAGGTCCATAAACTGTTCTTTATCATGCTATTGTTGTGAAGTGCTGAGCACTCTTCCAGAGTCAGAGCTTCAAAACTCAGAGTACGGTATCAAGCATAACCAGGAGGATAATTTAGAATAAAATAAATGCTGTTTAATGTGACAGGCTACCCAGCTCTGTTTCAGAAGGAAATATATTTTTAAAGATTCTTTAATTAACTTGTTTCAGACATCTTATACTCCAAAGAAGGACTACACTGAGAACATATAAAAATCCCACATTAATATTTCTTCCAACAAGTACTATGGGCTGAAGTGAGACAGTAAATTAATTTAACCTATGTCAATGCCTTCAGAATATTTTTGTCCTTGACCCCATTGAAGCCATCATATAGAAGACAACCAAAGTAGTTTGGAACACAGTTTCTGGTGTACATAGCATTTAGGAAGCAAAGTACACAAAGATTTTATGAAGATGGCCTGCCAGCTTCCCCAGGAGAATACTGTGGGATAGTGTCAAAGGCTTTCTTGAAGTCAAGGTAGACTACATCAACAGCCTTTCCCTCATATACCAGAGGGGTCACCTGGTCATAGAAGGAGACGAGACTGGTCACACAAGATCTGCCTTTCATGAACTTGTGCTGGCTGGCCCTGATCCCCTGGTTGTCTCACATGTGCCATGTGACTGCACTCAAAATGATCTGTTCCATAACCTTCATAACATATAATCATAACTTCAGAAATGTATTTTTGACTATACTCTAAAGTATATTTGAAGTAGGAAGTCCTGTATTTAGCCTAGTTCTCTGTAAAATACAAGAGCCCAGTCAGACCCCTAGGCATCAGAAAGCAGAATGTTGTTCTCCAGAGCCTGAATTTACTCGGGTTCAGTTTACACAGAGGTCTGTGATAGGAAAGAGTGTGAATATTTGTGATATTTACTAATTTAAAAATGATATTTAACATATTAAAATGGTTCAGTGACATTTTGGTGAAGATGGTTTGGATAGAATTCATATACGACAATTGATTAGGATCAGGGTTTCAAAACAGCATTGCTTTAAAAATGCTCCAAAGCGACTGGAATCATTAATTAAGGGCTTGCATTACATTCTGCCTTCCCTAAGACACCAATATATATGGATCTTTTTTTGTTTGGTTGTCTTGCAGCTTTCCTTTTTTCTTTTTTCTTGCAGTGCTTTTTTGTTTTTAAGCCAAACACTGGCATTGCAATGTCTTTGATTCAAATCATCATTCTCGAAGTAGAGCTGGCAGAATAGTTAAGGCCACTCACTAGTTCAATGACAGCATGTTTTGTTGAAAAATCTTTTAAGAGTCTGTGGAAAACAACATCACTTGTATATGTTTTGCTAAGACAGTAAGTGCCTGTGTCCCAAATTATGGTACTTTGTTCTTCAGCATGGTAATGCTTGGTGATGTATTTCCTCTTAAAACTCAGCAGTAGTTAAACAGCTGAGAAAGAAAGGAAAAAAAAAAAAGGAAAAAAAAAAAGGAAAAAAAAGCACTTTATCAAAGAGAGACATAAATGTGGCTTTTCAAAAGTGCTGAAGTAAACCCAGGTATAAGAATGAATTTAAACATAATTTTAAACCACATTACTTATAGCATACATAAACATTAATGGTCAATCGTTCAAAACCAAACCAAACCAGAAAAAAAATAAAAAAAAACAAACAACCTTTATTCCAAAGAAGAAGTGCAAATTTCTTCAGTACTTCAGGGGAAATACTTTTTAAGTACCATGCTTTACTGTTTGAAAATAAGATTCACATCATCAAACCATTTCTCACAGTTTCACCAGTACCAATTCCATACTGGTGATTCACCCTTCTAAAAAAAAATACCTAATTGTTGCCGTGTGACATTTCACAAACACAAGCAGATTTAACACCTCGTAAGATGATTTTTTAGGTGATGTTTCCATTGTCATCACTAAGATGTTAGTCCAGTAATAGCTTTGCAAAGGCAATCTTTTCAAATGCCATGGGTGCTAACACTTGATTCAGGTAAAACCATGAGCTGCTCTCTTTGGAATCATTTTGCATGGAACGATTGTTATTTGTCAGGTCAGAGCAGAAGGATTACTGTGGGTGGGCGAAGGACTGCTCTGTGCTCTGTAATGCAGAAACTCTGTGGACAGCGCAGCTCTGTTGTTTCAGAAGCTCTGCTAGGATGGTGCACAGTGGGAGCAGCAGCGTCAGGGCTTTGCAAATGGAGTATGAGAAATCCTGACAATGGTCACAGGAGCATTGCAGGAGATGACCGCAATGTAGCTCCTGTGCAGCAACATCCACAAGGCTATTTCATCCAACTTGGGAAAGAAAATAATACCACTCTTCATTCACACTGAGAAATATCTTTTTGTTTTCTGATTCCCCATATTTTCCATGTTTATTGTGTAAAACTGGTCACCCAGCACCACCATATTTATAAAAACCAATTAATCACATCTCTAGCAGTTTGCTTGTTTATGAGATTCATCTGTGATTTACAGGATAGGAAATTAAGCTTGGCATAGTGAGTGAAACTTAATTGTTGCTATTTCAACCATTAGTTGTATTTCTAACATTTGGAACTGATTGTAGTTTTCATACTGTCAAAAATTTCAGTTTGTAATTAGCTTGTTAGCCTTTGTTTATTCCACCACATGGAGTTTCCTCTTAATTTTAAATCAAAAAAAGTTCATTTTTTGTTGTCTTTAATAGGGAATGTTTAGATTTCCTAATCTGAAGACCATAATTTCATGATAGAATTACAATTACAATGCCTATCTGGTTTTCCAAGGAAATGTTTAATTAAGCGGGGTGAATCAAGCCAACTGTTCAGGAAGAAAAGCTATATTTTGGTTTCAGGGTAGTATCGGTTACACATAGTGACTTGGATTCTTAACACATCCCTATCGAAGCAAAACATTTCTGCTCACATGTGGCTGGGATATTCCATGTGTAGAAAGACAAATGCAAATGTGTAACTTATTCCACATAAAAGTACACTTCCTATTTGCATCTGTAGTCACTTACTGTAACCAAATAGGTCCAAATCTATTCAAAATTACAAAATCACAGAATTTTAGGGTTGGAAGGGACCTCTGGAGACTGTCTAGTCCAACCCCCCTGCTAAAGCAAGTTCTCTACAGCAGATAGCACAGTGGGAAGATTGTAGGGGGATTTTTCTCAATTTTAATTACTTCTAGTTATATGTAACTACCACTACTGTTACTAACTACAGAAATTAGCCCTGCAGTTAAAGCTCATTCTCTAGTCGTTGCAGAAGCCAAATGCCTCCAAAGGCATGATTTATTCCTGTCTGTTTCACACAGTTCTTTTGAGTTGGGTTAGCTAAAGTTAGTTGTATTTTAATTCTCTTTAACTCAGTGTTACAAGATCTTGGTTAGTAATCTGTACAACCATCTGATTCAGTTGCCTACATTACTGAATGTAAACAGTCTAGATTTGTTTTTACCTCAGCATTTCTTGTTGTCTCATATTTTAGACTATCCAGGTTGTTTTTATTTTATTATTAAAAGACCTTTCAAAAACATTTTGCTAATGTGTAAACTGTCTTTCTTCTCCCATTATTTTTTTTTCCAATTCAAACTAGTATTCTGCTTTCAATTAAACAAGGCTGATTGTTAACTGATGACTAATGACTCAACACTGTATCGTGGCTTAATTTAATACAGTGTTTAGATTAGCAACTATTGTTAAAGAGCCTTCAAGTCTTCATAACATTGATTTGTACCTCTATCTCTGCTGAAATACGCCTTTTGTTAGATCAATTATTCTATCTCAGTCTTAAAAATCTATGATCTATGGATCATGGCAAAGAAAATAGATGACATAGATTAAACACTTATTCACAAATATTACAACTTACTGTATCCACAGTTTCATTTAAAACATTAGTGGACACACTGACATTCTTTTAGGTATAATATGAATATATGCTATACAGTTCTTATAGTTTTCACATTATATATAAGATTGTCCCCAACAGCACTTGTAAAGTGTAATGAAATTATGGCAACCAAAGAGATTGTATATAGTTGGGAGAGTAAGAAAAGGCAAAGACTGCAGATCCCTAAAATTATTAAACAAGAGTTCATTATCAAAGAGGATGACAAAAAGAACAAAAAGGAAATTGAAACATATGCTATCAGAAAAAGAATTTTTTTTTAATAGTAACTGTTACAGTAAGAGATTAAGTCTGCCATTTTGGGCACCTCAGTTGGATCTATTGGACTTCAGCTTAAATACTGCACACTTCTGTGGGGAGATCTGATGAAAATAGTCTTTGTCTTTTTGCATATCATAATGCTGTTAGAACTTGATTCCTTGCCCTGTCTGTACTCATTCAGCTCTCTAGCATAATGTGAGCATTTCCTGTAGCACAAACCAACCATGGAGACTAGAAAATGAGTGTCTGAAATATTGAAAAGCGGGGAAATCCTACTCAGATGATGGTACACAATCTCCTTACATACAAGATATCAAATATACAACTTTTGACATTATCATTTAGAAGTCTCAGTTTTACAAGAAAGATATGTTACAAAGAGATGAAAAGGGAATGATCTCTGATGTCTTAGCAGCTATTCCATATTTGCTGTGACTGCACAAAGTGGCTAAAAGCATCCATAAAAGTAAAACTGCTGAAAGCCTCATGGTTTATGAATGTTATCCTCCGAGCCTGTTCAAAGTCTCAGTAAGGTCTGAGTATTGTAATGATATTGAAATAAGGCACTATGGAATGTACTTTTACAAGTAATTTAAAACAAATTGTCATTAATGCATAATTACTCGAGGCTGTGGCAGCAGGCACTTGAGAAAGGCACTTGAGAATCTTAGAACCATTAAGGTTGGAAAAGACTTCTAAGATAGTCTAGTTTAACCATCTGCCCAGAACCACCACGCCTACTGAACCATCTCCCATCCAGTCCTATCTTCCCCATTGTGATTATAGCCAGTTTAGGCATGACTACAGGTGTCAAAATTCCCCTCCTCTCCCACAGAGGTCCCTGGCTAGCAAAGTCTTCACAAACATTGTCTTACTTTTCAGTGACTTATTATACATTATTTTTTAAGTTACTTGATTTTTCTCTATGTCTTCCCTCTACAAACCAGTGATGCCCATACTTGTAACATTTTACAAAGCATGTTCAAAAATGACAGAACTGTCTTCCTAAAAGTGAGAGATGTGAAATTGAATGAGGCTGTTCCTATGTAACTTAAGGCAGACTTTTAAGAATTTAAGACATTTCAAGAGATAATCAGAACATCAGAAAATGCTAAAATACTTCTGATATCCAAAGAAGTAAGGTTACCATCAATTAACCTTTCCTGTACACACTTTTAAATTATTCAATCACGTAATGGAATTTAAATTTAAGTGCAGTTATATAGGTCCCTAGATTGTAGTTACAGACGGTTTAAAATGCAGTCTGAAATGCACTTAAGCGGTACACTGAATGGCAATGAAATCTGAAAGGCTGAAACCTTGCAACAGGGCCCTACCGATTTGCAGGGCTCTAGCAAGCAGGATGGGAGCTGGGGAATGCTCTGCTTCATAGCTCTGGGTAGGATTTTTGCAGTTGACACAATGAATTCCCTTCTCTGTCAACTCCAGGAAGAGTAATAAACTCTTCCATAAGCAGAATTCATGGCAAGGGTACATATAGAGCTATGGAGGGACTACGCTGCTTTTACTGCACCTGAAAGATATGAATATCTCAAGAGCACAAAGAAAAGAAGTACCGTGACTGGAAGATACAAAACAAGCTATAGATATATCCATTGTAAAATTGTGTTGAAATCATTTCATTCAGGTGAATTAACACACATTGCTCTAGAATTTATTGTGCTACTCATGCTTTCCCTCCCATCTGTGAAACGCAGGAGCACAATATGACAGAGTAGAGCTTAGCAAGCTCAGGCAGAGTTGATTGATAGTGGCCTTCAAGTATTGAAAGAATGACTGTAACAAAGAAGTGGACAGACTTTAACAGACTCTGTTGTGACAGGAAAAGGGAAAACGGTTTCAAATGGAAATAGGGGGGATTCAGATTGGACATAAGGAAGAAGTTTTTTACAGTGAGGATGGTAAGGCACTGGAACAGGCTGCCTAGAGAGGTGGTAGATGCCCCATCTACCATGGACGGAGCTGCAGGTATCCCTTTTCATTGCAGAGGATTTGGACCAGATGACCTTTCAGGGTCCCTTCCAACTCAAATGATTCTTTGATCCTATGATTCAACCAGCATTCTTCCTATATATTTTTCTGTGTAGCAAACACTGCAGTCCCTATTTGCATTGCACTTAAAAAGTGGAAAGCAGATCCTGATTGAGAATCCTATGTTTAAACATGAAAATCATGTTTTATACAGTCTGTCTGTTTTATAAATAATTTGTAAAATCTAATGTTAGTCATGCTACAATAAAAAAAAAAAAAAAGAGTAGTTCAGATGCATAGTTTGGAAAACTAAGCTATGAGACTTCTGAATGGAGAGCTAGTCACTTAAGAATGCGTTTGTTTGTCATTTGGCTAAATTAGAACCAGACCACTAAGTGTGTCCAGCTGGAAAGTATTACTATAATAAAAATATATATATATATAAGAAAAAAGAATGCCAGGAAATTATACCTGAGCATGCACTGACTTATAGTGCTACTTCAGTGCTCGAACAAAGCCCACGGAATAAAATATTCCTATGGGATCACCTTAAGTTTTCAAGATTACAGACCTTTGCTGAAGGAGTTCAATTTCTTTTGAAATACACTATGGAAAACTCCTGCCAAGTTTTACAGTGGTTGACTTCAACAGTCACAGTGATTGCAAGTTTCTTCAGCATAAAAACTAAATGGCTTGTAATACAGTACTACTGCACTAGGACATATGCACATGCCATTAAGGGCAGCTAAATTAAACAGATGATCAGGAAACCCAGACTAGCCTTACAAACCTAAAGTACAATCAGCTGCTTCTATAAAGCTCATCTAAGTGGCCCAGAGCTTGGCAGCCTGAGGTATGAACAATGTATATGTGTCTTACTCATAAATCGTCTTTCAGAGAATGCCTGAGCCATCGGAATAAAACATTTTTGCTTGTAGGTTTGTGACTTTGCGAGAACAAGAATTTTTACACAGGAAATATAAATCTCTTATTTAAAAAGCAATATAAATAAGCGAGGGAATAGGAGCCTCCCCAAGTCCGTGTCCTCAAGACATCCAGGAGCTCTCTACAGCTTCAGATGCTGACCCTGCATGCACAGGTTGTTTCTCAGGAGAGATGAGCTCTCCATCATCCTTTACAGGATGACCCAGGGAATCACCACAAAGCCAGAGAGATCAACCCAAAAGGCTGCAAATAGAGCATGGTAGGAAAACAAATTTTGCTTCAGCTTTTCATTTTGAAGCCATTTCTTTTTCCTACAAACGCCTCCCAGCTTCACTCCTGCCCCCTTTCTCCTCACTCAGCTATGAAGGAAAGCATCACTGACTCTGCAGTCACTAAAAAGGGTTTTCAAAAACTGTAACACTCCTCATTTCAGGACACATCATGGGTGACAGCCAGTAAAGATCTTTCACTGGATTGCTACCCAGAGGATTGCATTTTATTATAGCACACAGCCATAGAAATCAATAAATACCAGTACTCTATTTCTGCTGTGTTTTTGTTTTGTTTTCTTTTTCTTTTTTAATAATGATGTTAATGGAATACAATTAAATTAAGAAAGACTACATTAACCCAACCTAAAGTACGTTGAGGCAGCTGACATTTCTAGGCAATAGTTATCCAGAATTCATGTTTTGGAAAGAATATGCTGAAGAGTCCATTGAAAGCAGAAGAAAATGTCTGTACATGTGAACTGAAATACACATTCTGAGAAAGAAAGAAAAACTAGACTGCTTACTTAAAAGTCAGATGTTACCTATAGGTACTTTTAACTGATGATTGTTATTTATTTTGTCTGGAAGCAAGCTTGCTATTTCCATACAGTTTTTGTGCGTCATTTTCTTTACCAATTTCTGCTATTGGGTGGTATCTATAGATGAGATACAGCCAGAAGAGCTGTTTGTGTAATTGCACCTTCAGTGAAGCAGTTAAATCCCCTCTCTAAGCGCTGCTATCACACCCACATCCTCTTAATTCATATGCAGTGCCTTATCTCCTGCTGTCTGGCCTGTGAATTATGTGTCTGCTTCTATGTTTTCTGCCAGTGTTTGCTCATCGTGGGTTGGTCATTTTTCACCTACTAAGATATACAGTCATCACAGTTACCAGTGGTGCCTCCATGATAGAAAATGAAAAGCATGTCCTTTCACTTTGCTATTTAACCCTGTTAGTTCTAAAAGAGACTGGGGACTGCACTCGTCCTAACATGCTTTCTAACTGAGATCAGTTTGGGAGCTGGAAAATTCAGTAATGTTTCCTTAGTATTTTGTTACTAAAGCTACCAGAGCCTGCAGAAGCTTTGGCCTCTGTCCATGAAGCACTCGTAAATCACTGTGGGGTTCGGTTTACTCTTCCATATTACAGCACACAACAGGCTGAGCGGGGGAAGAGACAAATTAAATGGAGAGGCACAGAAGTGTGTGTGAATGAGAGAACACTGCAGGACATCAAATGGTTTCTTAAAAGGACCAAGAGGCACTTAATCATGGGACCACGTGAGTGACAGGAGTTGCTCCCTGAGCTGGGAGATGCACCCAGCTCCAGCTCTGCTGCTAAGGCACCATAACCTCCAACTTGCAGTGCAAAGCACTGGATACCAGTGCAGTGACAGCCCTACTGGTATTGCTGACAAAACACTTCCAGGGTGTGTGTGAGTGGAAGAATACCAAGAGTTGCTTTTCAGCCCAAATTATTGGCAGAAGGATACATGTATTTCAATGTTAATTGTGTTCCCAGTAGAGCATTCAAAAAATTAAAATACTTATGGGATTTCCAGTAGCATATCTTAAGGAGATTCCTCTATTTATTAAGAAATTAATTGCTGACAAATTCATCACACATCACGTGCACACATCTTCAACTATCTTTGGCTGTGTGTTTCTTTGTAGTCCTTTCTTCTTCACAGTATCATAAAATTCTCTACGGGTGCCAAGGTGCCAATAATAACAAACCTTATGCAAATTACTGCATGCCAGCAGTAAAAAAAGCAAGTTAATGCATTCCTCATAAAACACTCACACTGTTTGCTAAGGAAAAAAACAAAAAAAAAAAACAAAAAAAAAACAACCCCCCCACCCCAAAGCAACCTCCCCCCACCCCAAACAAACAAACAAAGCAACCAAACCCAACAGACTTAAATAATTATCCATTTATGAAAGCTGAATCATGGACACAAACATGCCAGAAGCTTTGCCAGGTTATCCTTCCCATCCTGTTAGTCTGTTGTTTTTTTTCAGTGAGACTCGAGGGATCAACAGAAATTTCTCAAAATCACTGATGGTGGGCAGCAGTTATGAGAAAAAGATTTATCACCATAACAAACTCATCTCCACTTAGGAAATTACAGTTTGCCAGCCCTCTCCCTGCAGTAACCCTCCAGCACTTTATGGCGCTGATGTTGCCGCAATATAGCTCCCAGGGGCAGCAACCCAGGCAGGAGATAGCTCTGAAAAAAAAATACTTTGCCCAGACAGTGCATCAGCACCCTGGTACTGCAGCTGATGTACAACTGTGTGGCCAAGTAACACCATGAGCTTGCATATTCCTCAGATTGGCACAAGGTTCTAATAGGGCATGTGCTGCAAAATGACTGCTGCTGGATTCTGGCAGTCACCCAAGGAAGAACAGCACCTGCAGCAAGGTGAGAGAAATACTGGCTAGAACAGAACTTCTGAAACACCTTGAGTTAAAGTTTACTCTTATGGTACTAAAAACAAAACAAAACAAAAAATGTAGAAAGTAACTTTTTTGCAGACTTGAGCTAAATCACTTGACATTTGTTTTCCCATGAAGTCTCCAGGAACAATCAACACATTTGCTACAGGAAAGTATAAAAGCATATTCCCAAATGGTAGTTATAGCTCCTGAAATGGCTCTGCTGCCAGCATTACTTTATAACCTCTCTATATTCAGCTTTTAAAGTGCCCTTTCTTTTACTTGAGAAAGAATTAGTATGAAAACATTAAGACTATCTGGTGCTAGTAACACCATAAACGATCAACATCGTTGAAATCAATGTGCAAAATATTTTCCCTTTTTCTCAGCAGTGTGCAGCAGTGATAGCACTTACCTTGTAATTCAGAAAATGTAGTGGAAGCTCAGTTGAGTAAAAAAGCTGTGGTAGAACATGAGATGGTATCTTCCACTGCATCAAAAAGATAGCTATATTGCTAAACAGTACTGCCCATAGCAGTTTGTTTTACAGAACTAAAACATGAGACTGGGAGCAATCTGTGGACAGGATATCTACAGGTTTACCTTCTTCAGTTTGGCCAACCTGTGCTGCTAACACCCTTCTGACCCAAATTTCACTGCCTCAATCCCCACATTATAACCAGGGAATATAGGAACTTACAAAGTTGTAGCCTAGACAGAACTGGAAATTTTAATGTTTTAGAATGGTTCAGAGGGGGCACACATAAACTTTCTGTCCCACTCAGGACCTAAAAGCATCCAACTTTTTTATAGCATAGACAGGACACTTTTTTAAATAATTCACATCGTGATGCTTTGATAAAACAGGGGTTCCATTTCACATATGTCAAATCTTCAAAAGGGACACCCTAAAATTTATAACACACTCTTCAACTGACAAATGTTTCTCCCCATGGGCTAAAGATCTTTTAAGAATATAGCTTTTAAACTTATACTCCTGTGACAACTATCATCTGCTGTCATTTATGATTTTGGAGGATGCAGCTGAGTTCCAGTGTTCTTGCAGAGAGGAAAATACTCTGGTTTTCCTCAGTTCTAAAGACTGAAACCATTGAAACTACATGGTTCTCTAACATAGGAGCCAATTTCAATAATAAACATCTGTGAGAGAAAAACAACCTTTCATTACGTTGAATATATTCTAGATTAAGCAAACATTTTATTTCGCACTTTTTATTTTTGACTTCACAAACATCACAGATTCAAAACCGTGCAGCTGGGACAATTAAAAACAAAAACAAAACAAAACAAAAACAACAACAACAACAACGACAAAAAACAACAGGAAAAGAGCATGATAAATGTAGAACTGACCAAAAATTCAGAGAAAAGTGAAAATGACCTCTTTGCCACTCCAAACTGCTGAGTCTTGGTGCCTGGATTTTGGTACTTGCAGTGACCTTACCAGTCCTGTATGGGAGGCCAATGCCACACCTCCAGCCCATGGGTACCTCAGCCCACTCAGGCCCCCAGGGTTCCCACTGTCATAGAATCATGGAATCACAGAATAGTTTGGGTTGGAAGGGACCTTTAAGACCACCTAGTTCCAAACTCCTGCTATAGGCAGGGACACTTCCCACTAGACTAGACTACTCAAAGCCCCACCCAGCCTGGCCTTGAATGCTTCCAGGGACAGGAGCACTCACAACCTCGCTGGGGAACCTGTTGCAATGTCTCACCACCCTCCCAGAAAATTATTTCTTCCTAATATCTAGTCTAAATCTACCCTCTTTCAGTTTAAAACTATTATGTGGATGTAATTACATACTTCCCCAATTTACTGTAGTAACTTTCTATCAAGTTTTGAAGGAGCTGTTAGTTATCCCAAATCAATAGCACACAGTTATGCATATGCTACTCCAAAAAAGTGAAAGAAATCCTCATTCCAGATCCACTTAAATACGAAAAGTAGTTGTGAAAAACAAATGCTGCTAACTGTGCAAAACCAGGCTTGTTACTATTTATGACCTTTACAATTTTATTACCCCAAAGTACAATTAAGATCACAGATTTAATAGCAATTGCACTGTTTTCAAGATGATCTTGCAGTGTGTATTCTACTTGAAATTTCTATTTCAATCATTTTAAGTAAATTGACCTTTATCCGCTTTCTACTAAAAAAAAAAAAAGTGACTCAGGAGTCAGGAATGCTCTGAAATAATGTGAAATTATCTTTTACATTATATAATTTAAAAATATATGTAAACAATTGGTTTATATTGGTGCATGACCTTTAATCAAAGTGTGAAATTATTTTTTAGAAACACAAAAATGAAAATACCCATATTGGATAAAGAGATGGCTTACTATCATGCTCTGTGATTCAAAAGATATAAAAATAACATAGTACAAAATCAACTTCATGCTGCCAGGTAAACTGGTGTGTGCCATACTCATACATTACAATATGTTTTATTAGTAGAGTTAAGCAAATGTTGCTTAGGAAAAAAATTAAACTCTGCATTAAAAAAAGGATGTACAAGTGCATTTGTAAATTTTGTGGTGGCATTAGTCATAGCTCTGTACTTAAAACTGACCTGAGCTTTTCATGAAAAGTGTGCAAATTTACTTAACCTTCAATATTACTCAGGGATTCATTTAGCCCATTATTTATTTTCACCTTATTCACATTTTTTTCAATCTGCAGTAGGCATCCAAATAAAGACATTATTTTCAACAAAATGATGAAATAATTCTATACAACTTTACCAGCAATCTTCCTTTTGTTATAAGCATCACACAAACTGGCTTGTTAGCTTTAAACTGTTTTCACTAATCACAAACAAATTTTGTGTTATCTTAGAGGTTATTTACTAAATATGTACTTTATAGAGTTTTATAGGCATTGCTATTGAGTTATTTCTTTAAAACTATGCTCTTCAATAACACTCACTAATGCGTATGCCAATGAATTCAAGGCTAATAAATAATAATCAACTTCAGTTTTTATTATCTTCTTAAGCTTTTGCCTATTCATCCCCTTTCACTTCTGAAAACACTAAAGGAATGCATTGAGTCACTCTTCATACAATATCTTGTATTCCCTTATCTCCTTTTGGAAAAATCTTGCTTCCTTTTTCTTTTACCATTTTCCTATTCAGTGCTTTTGTTGCCCTTTGTCTTCTTTCTTTCTTTTTTTACTTTTTTTATTTTTTTCTTTTAATTTTAAGTTATCTTGGATTAGTCATTTCAAATTTTCAGATTACCTGTATTCACTGTTAGCCTGCATTCACTATTCACATACTCTTACGTCACATCTTCAAAACATTTTTATAAAGTTCCTAATCATATCAGTGCCACTGGCAAATGCTGAAGTCTTGTTTGTTTGCCCAGTGATACAAGATCATACCATCTCTGTAAGAATTCCTACAAAATAAAAACAAAACAGCAACAAATAGATCATTCTGTTTCTATTAATGGAGTAATAGAGGGGCTTTTCTATTTTAGATCAAGAGTAGTTTTCGAACAGAGTTCGCCAGTTTCAGGATTCAAAGACAGATTCTCAACTCCCTTTAAGCCTTATTTCCTGAGGCTCTGTGAGGGAAGATCTGATATTATGTATGTATTTACTTGTCTTAGTATTTCATCATTAGTATTATATAAAGAAGATACATTATTTTACTTCTTAAATATCTCTTATTTAATGTAACTTTATTTCTCTGTACTGTTGTTGGAAGGTTTTCCTTCCTGAAAGGGAAATTGAGGTAAATATTTTGTAATTTATCTATTCTCATACAGGAATAATATTTATTTCCTGTCAAGTAATTAATTTATTTTCCAGATCATTGGTAAATAAACCATTATAATGGTTCTAACCATTCAAACAATTCTAATTGCTAAAAAGCATTAAATTCACATCTTCCCCAAAGCACCACTACCAAATCTATTTTCAACCACAAATACTTAATTTTCTTAAAATAGCAAATACAAAGCTTCGAGTGAATGATACCTTATTCAAAATTTACATTGTAATTACACTAACTTTCCGCTAGGTGCCAATATATTACAGCATATAACGGGAGTCGAATCACACTGATTCAACTAGAAGGAAAATATATACCTTCAACATCTCTTCTTGGTCTAATTAGGATTAAGCCTTCTGCAGTTGAAACTCCATCAGATTTGAATGGCTGCCACTCCTTGCCACAGTGTTTGCTGGAATCCATATTAAGTTCAGTGAACTTAATGTGAGTTCAGTGAACATGGTCCTGGGCAATCTGGATATCTCTGCCTGAACAGGGGTTGGATCAGATGGACCCAGAGGCCCTTGCCAACTTCAGCCATTCAGTGATCATGCGATTAGGAAGACTGTCTAACTTAAGTAGGTCTAATTCTGTAAATTTTGCAGATACCTAAACAGACAAAGTGCTGGAGCAGACATTAGCCTGGTCGTTGAGTCTAGTTAGAGCTGATTCAATCGCTGCTTCCATCCAGCCCTTGCTCTCATTTGATATCGTGCATCCTAAGTGTGCCATACAAACTGCATGAACTGCAGACCCATGATAAAGATAACCAGTGAATCAATTCTTGCCCACCATGTAGTTCCACTGAGAGAACTTAAGGCTTTTGATACTTGATATTTGGTAGTGATCATAGACTTTGATTCCACAGTATTTCACTGTATTGGAAGATATGCAAATTTAAAAACAACTCATAACTTATACCAAAGAGACTGCACATATGAAAATAAAGTCTTAAAAGACTTACAGCTTGAGGGCTCCTGTTTGCCTTACAAAACTATGGAGATGCTCCTTCATTCTACAGACTAGATTTTATTTCTGTTATGATTGGTGATAATCAAGTTGGGAATTGTGCTTTCATTACAGAACAGTCTTTGAAAGCTAGGATGCAACTCTTCTATTTGGCTATGTCTGAGGAATTGAATGAGTACAATGCAGGATAAAGTCTTTGAAGAGATTGCTTGCTGATTGCCATTGCTTGAGGATGTAATATTGCTATCATTAACATACTGCCCAGAGAAGGGTAGGATGCCCCAACCCAGAGGTGCTCAAGGCTGGATTGGATGGGGCCCTGAATAGCTTGATCTGGTGGGCGGCAACCCTGTTCACGGCAGGGGGTTGGAACTGGATGGTCTGTAAGGTCCCTTCCAACCCCAGCTATTCTATCATTATCTAACCATCAGGGCAGAAGCATTCCACACCACTCACAAATGCTCAGCTGCCACATTCTCAGCCTCTTGACTTCTATTTTGATTTCTGCCCAACTTGTTTTCCCTGGCAATGACACTGGCTGGCAGTGCCCAGGCCCAGGCAGCAGCACCTCTGGGGACCAGAGGCAGTGTGGGGTAGATGGGCAGTTGTCCATCACTGCAAGATCCGGCTTCAGGCAGCACATCTCTCTACTCCAGTTTCAACTCCCAGCGAGCATACCACAGTGATTAACCAGTTACTGGGCATGTGACACATGGAATGCTATACAGAAATCAATGGAACACAAAGCAGAACACTTCCAGCTTAAACTGCTTAAATAGAGCTATTTTTAACTACGTGCTTTACTTTAACATTGGAAAACACTGCTTAGCTGGATTATCAAATTCCGTGTGGGAGAGTTGGGCTACCTTCCCACTCAGTATTCTGCTTACTGCTCACCATGCTCTAAATTTAGGCCCTGCAATTTCATTTTGATACTGATTCAGCAATTTTATTGTGATTTCACAACTTCTTACATAGTAATGTTCTCCTTCACTTTTTAGTTTTACACATTTCATTTGAATTCCTTTGAACAAGAGCCCTGCATAATATAAAGGAGGCCATGGCCTCATCAATGCATTCTTAATAATAACTTTGACAATTGTGGTGTTTTCACTAGCTCTATAAGAGAACAACAACAAAATAAATAAATATAGTACTAAAAAAAAAGAAAAACAACAATGTAGAAAATCTGTGGGCACACAGTCCAGTGTAAGGAAGACCAAGAAAGCAAAACAAGCTGCTAACAGGTATCTCCTCTGGAAGATTTTTCTCTTTTGATATAACATCTGGATGCCTTTCTTCTATGATCTTTATTTTTCTTGACAGAAATATGTGCCACACTCTATTCTGTATTCCCAAATTTCATAGGTTAATCACCCATCACACAATACAACCATTTCATTTACTTAGTGAGCTGCTATTGTCAGTACTGTGGCTACACCTATATCTATCAGAGATTCCAAAGTTTCCTTCTTTGTTCTTGCAAACAGTGATTGTCTGCGACTATTGTTGACATTCAGATTTGTGTTGGGATCTGAATAGCTTCTGACATAAATAGTCAAAAAGACTACATTTTTTGAAATGGAATACAAAGATCAGTGGAGAGCCTGGCAATGTAGAGTAGTTAAGGAGAATATAATTTGGGGTTTATACATATAGTGAGAAAAATAAACAAATATTTTAAAGTAAAGGATTAATTTCAAACACTCACAATGAATTTACTGGATAAGATTTTCTACTTTAACACAAGTTAATAAACTAATTGCAGAAAAGTATTCTATCATTTCTGCAAATGAGACATTCTGGGTAAGCGCACCTTGGGCCGCAGAGAAACACCAGCACTGAGGCTGTATTTTAACCACTGGAGCAATGTAAGTTAAATGCCTTCCTTTGCCCCTTCAGTGCTGATGAGACAGCTGCTTTCCCATGTCTGCAATACAAACAAATTCTTTCCCCTCACATCTTTTCTTTCACGAAGGTCAGTAAAGCCTCTGCTCTGTCTTCGTCACCTCAAACAAAAAACAAAGTACACAGTAACTATACATTTTCTGGCTCGTGAGCTCTAAGGGTTTTCACCCTTCTTTTAAAAACCATACACAGAATATATACATATATTTGCCATTTTTCAGTAGAAGACCAAACAAGAGAAGGTATTTATTAATGAAAATGAGTTATTGATTTCCGAATATTTACACACAAATAATCATTGAAAAATCTCCTTTGTCAGACAGAAAATTGCTCTTGACTTAACAATTAAGACAGTTGCTAAGATGCTTCCTCAGATGTATTTCTTCCCACAGCTGCTCTGCTGTATACTAGAAAAGGCAGTAATTATAACGTCGTAGCTCTTGGGAATTTTTTGATAAAATAAGCCGACTGAAGAAAAATCTGAGTGCAGCATCAAATGTTGGATGGATATTTTAAATGGGTTTGAATGCAATATAATGCTCCAGTTGTTTACATCACTTGACAATAGTTGATTAGAAGTTTTAGCCATGTACTCTTTTGTTTTTGAATCAGTCCTAATTTGCACAGCATGTAAATCTAATAAAGCAGTCTGAACTATAACATTGTTCAATATGTACATGCAAACGTCAATATTATGCTCTATATGCAAATATTCCCTTTGTCTGCATAATCCTCAAGAGTGTTGTGCTTCAGTACTCAGCTGCTTCTAGCAGACCAAAGGGCAATGCTGTGGTACTGCAATCTGCAGCACCTCCTAGTAAGAAGTTACCAAAAGTCCTCATCCTTGTCCATATCGAAGTTACCAAATGCAGGCCCTAGTTATGCATAGCTCAGTTTTGCTCATGTCAAGTGAAATTTTCAAACAAATGGGAAATTGCCTGCCTTTGTAGCTTCCTCCTGCAATGCTCCATTACAGAGCACAAAAAAGTGGAAACCCTGCACCAATTCCCACACAAGGTGTGATACAGGAGATGATTGCATATTCACACTCTGCCCAAATAAATATAAAATAAGAATTCCCTGTAAAGGCCGTATCTACTATCTGAAGTAACTTCCTTCCATTTATACTCTCACCCAGCCTTTGTTCCTCTTTCATGCTGGCCATCGGGTGCATCAGTCACCAGCTCAAGCCAAGACCAATATCATAAACAGGCAATACTGCCATGGAGTCTAATGGTGATAAGGCTTGCCTCACACACTGTGCTAAGCAGTCACTGAGCTCAGCAATTTCATTCAGTGAACTCCAAGTGGGGTACTTTCACTCTTTCAGACATGCACACATGCCAAATCCTGAAATCCTTCCACCTCATACCCATAGCAGAGTGATTTTCGATTTGTAACATGCAGACCTGAGGTTCTGATTTAATAACTTTCAGTAATTTTTCATTCGTGTGTACACAGGTCTTCATGTGTGCAGATCTCTGCCTGTGATGATGGGCTCTTCCCTAACCCAGGAATCTCCCTGGAAAAGGGAGCTATCTTCACATCTCCCTTTGTAGGACATAGCTCAAGCTTCATCTGTGCAGGCAGAACTTCAGCTGATCTTCTTTAGGGACACTGACCTGCCAGAGGAAACAGAGTCCGTGCCATTTTAGCTTTAGTATTTTCTTGGATCCTTGACGCTTCTTTCTGACCAATTATTTCAGTCTCTTTTAATTACTGATGATTTCAAAACCCCAAGTCATTCTGAAATGCACGATCAGCCTCTTAACAGATTTTATTGATCTGTTTGGTGTTTTCTTTTCCCCACATAACATATATTTATAGAAGAAGATCCCCACTCTAAGGCTTTGCTGTGTTTTCTATGCACGTGTAAGTCAGTAGAAAGCACAGGTTTACAGATCCAGCTCAGTGATCCAGAAAGCATTCCTACCTTTTATTGCACAGCAAGGTGCTGCATATTTTATTTCTAGTACTCTTGTTCCCTCAGGCTGCCTCCTCCCTCTGTTATCTCAGATATGCACAATGATAAAGGCAGATACGGATTGCACGTTTTTCTAATTATCTGAACAAGACAGTAAAACACTTGGGTCTTTGCACTGGCATAGCAGAACTGCGTTGTACTACTAGTAATTCCTTGGCATAGTACACGTCAGGCATACAGGAAAAAAAAGGAAGGAAATTTGTTTTCTGCTCTCAATGACAGTTCCCAGTGCGGTCCCCCTGCAGCAGCTGTTAGCTGCGAGTGCTTGAAGGATGGGGCGAGGCTGCAGCGTTTGGCAAAGCTGCATTGCTGTCATTTCCAGACAGTTCTAGCTCCCTCTCGTGGAGAACTAACTACAGGAAACGCTTTCCTTAGGAACAACTAGTTACATACTGATATACTCCATGCTCTAAAACATGCAATTCCCAATTTCCACACGATGATTTCAGTGCTTCCTCAGCTCCACTACCACCCACCCCATTGAGCAGACTCCAGCTCCTTCTTCCACAGCTCTGCCCTGGCACTCAGAACCCAGCCAGATGCCAACATCCTCCAGGAGAATCTGAACCTATCTAGCTCTCCTCAAGGCAATATTTGTGCTTCTTTCTTGTGTTTCCTTTCTGAACTGTTCCAAATACCTTTTAGAGTAGCTGCTCTAAGAGAATGCTACATGCAGAAGTAATACCCTTGTACTTCCTTATTTTTCCATTCAGCTCTCCATTGATGCTGAAAATCTGAAGATGACATCAGCATTCTGAGTCCTCATGTTTATTTGCTGGTCCATCATGATCCTGTGCCCTTTCTTCATTAAAAAGAGGAAAAAAAAAAAAGCAAAACAAGAATCAGGGATTAAAAAAAAATAAAATAAAATAAAATAAACAAAAACATCATCTAGACTCAAACCCTCACAAGATGCTTCCATGTTGTGTCCAGTCAGTGAAAAAATACTTGCTTCTTCATTTCCATATGATCACTTCCATATGGTATTAACATAGTTTAGTGGTGTGTTATTGATGGCTGGACTAGATGGCCTTAGTGACCTTCTCCAACCTTAATGACTCTATGATTCCATATGGAGTATAAATTGAAATGGCATATCAAAATAAGCAACATTTTGTTAAGCTCAAAATTCCAGCACATCATGTCACATTCATCACTTCACATGAAGCACAGAGCACTGCAAGAAGTCAATTCTATGTATGAAAACTGTATTACTATTTTTCTTTTTTTTTTTTTTTTATAAAGGCAGATACACATCTTACGGGTTAAAAATGTGAAGTGATGGCATAAGAGCTGCAGCACACTACTGTTATTTGTCACTCACTACTACTGTTGTCCATTAATAACATAAGCAAATTTTCTCTCATGCATTAAAAAACTGATCATCAACAAGACTGCCATAACCATGCTAAATGATTTTATACATGAGTATTTCCAAAGAGGGTTACTTGCCCTTTTCCCAAACTCCAGTGAAGTTGTGCAATATCTCCAGCACAGCTGGGTGCTGGACTTCACCTCCACAGCTGCCAATGGAAAATAGGACAGCTGCTCCCTTGGAAACTGACACCAAAATAATGCATCCAGCATGGATGCGCCTACATAAACAGTGGGGGCTCACACACATCCCCCACAAAGTTGTATACGTAGTCTAAATCCAATAGAAAAATAATTCTAGTCTGAAATTTCTGTACTGGTTAAATTTGACAGAAATAAACATTTTAAAAATCCACATACCTCATAAATTAAGGATGATACAATGAAAAATCCATCTTCTCTTTCTTTTGTTTTGCATTTCATATTCACTTTAATTTTCAGAAAAACAATTACTCTGTAAAAAGAATCTGATTTGTAATAGCAAGAATCTGCAGAAGCACCAACAGAGCTCTGTAAATGACAACTTGATTGCATTACAGTTTTTTTTTTAACTTGTATTTCCAGTGTCTTATTTCAGCATTATGAAACAACTCACAACCAGCAAATTCACATCCACCAGGAATTTACCCTCATGTTCCAATGAACTGAAATAAATGAGTGGCAGGTAACTCATTCTGCCAGCATCAATGCTGCCCAGATCAGAGTGCACAGCAGAGAAAAGCTGCACAGATTTTTTTTTTTTATTTTTTATTTTTATTTGTCAAGAAAAAGACTTTAAATAAATTACAGCATTACAAAAATAAAATAAGCCAAAGCAATCAAAAAAGTGCCTCCTTATTCTGCTCTTGAACATAAAAGCAAATAACATCATGCAAATTCTTCCACACATTAACCAAAACATGCTTATTACAAAAATGCCAACACCAATGCTGGTGCCTTGTTGAAAACTCCATAGTTCTGATACAGTCCTAACCTTAAGACTCACTACCATCATTTTGGACCAAGACAATATTTTATCGGTACACGAGAATTCAAATTAGAGCATAATTGCTCATCACTAGGCAACCATTGAATTTTAGATGAGTAATCAATCCTTGGACACAAAGAGTAAACATAACAGACAGTTACCACTCAGCCCTTTAGGTAATCTTTAGGGAAGAGAGAAGAGAGTGACTCCATTATAAACTTTTTATCTGGTCACTTCAAAAAACCATGCCAGGTAGATTTGTGCAACTTTGTTAAAGCAATCCCTGTTGCGAACTGCATAGGGGAGACAAGAATTGCAGAACCACAGGGGGTGGAAGGGACCTCAGGAAATCATTGGCTGCAACCCCCCTGATAAAGCAGGTACCCTACAATAGGTCACACAAGTAGGATCTTGAATATCTCCATAGAAGGAGACCTCACAACCTCTGGGCAACCAGTTCCAGTGTTCCATCACCATTAGCATAAAGAATTTCTTACACGTGTTAGTACAGAAATTCCTGTGTTCAACGTTTAGGCCATTACTCCTTGTTCTGTTGCTACACACCACCAATAACAGCATGAGTGTTCATGTAAAAAAAAAAAGTGAGTATGTGAGACAGAATCTACCGTATGATTTTCTTTTAAAGCACAGAATTGAGGGATACCATTGGGTGATTTTACCATGTTTGCTGCAACCTCCTAGCCAGGGGAGGCTGTTCAAACGTTTTCATACTGTTCCAAAAAAGTGTCTCTTTAAGTCTGACTTACTACAGCCTTAACCCTTCTCCCAGCGGAAGCTGCTCCAGAAATTCATTTTCTCCCTTGATTAACAGACATTTTCCAGTGTCTAGCCTGAAGTTATTCACAAGCTATCTACACATTAGTACCAGTATCAATTATTCTTTAGCTTATCTAGCCCTTTCTGATTGTACTTGCCTCTAGATTTGCCTATGAATAACAATCCCCTTGTCTTTATTTTGGCATGCTGATCAGCCGCTTAGCTTCCTTTTGCGCCAGACAATTTCTGTGACCACAGTGACAAGTATTTGCACTGGTTCATGACAATATTTATTCTTCCTGACCCTCCTTCCAGATGCATATTTCAATAGTATCTTACCACGAATATTTCCTCTCTTCACAGGAAATCTCTCCTGATGATCTGTCAATTATATCTATTCCCACCCCCCCCCACCCACTAATAGAGTAAATCATACAAGGTCCCCAGCAAGAAAACAAAACCAAACAATTCATCTACAGAACAATTTAGACATCTGTACCAGTGAAAGAAACATGGGAAATTGAAGACAAGAACTATCTATACCAACTAGCATAGCTAAGAATGGATGGGGTAATTCATATAGATCAGCTGGGCTGAAAGAAAAGGGATGCTGCTGCCCTGTCCCAGCAGACTACATGCTCCACACCTTGGCTGCACATGGATAATGGAAGAATTTGCTTTCCTGCAAATGATTTTTTACTTATGATTTGGGAAGCCCAGCTTAGATAGGGAAGGTGCCTAAGCCAGCTAGAGAAGGAGACTTTCAGCAACAATTCCAGGAGAACCTCCACTTGTGTAAAGGTAAGTCAAGCAATAGAATCACTGGTAAACAAAAGTCAGGGATATACTTGAAAGAGTCCAGCGGAGGGCTTCAAAGATAATAAAGGGCCTGGAACACCTTTCTTATGAGGGAAGGCTGTGACACCTGGGTCTGTTCAGCCTTGAAAAAAGAAGACTCAGAGGGGATATGATCCCTATGTAGAAGTACCTAAGGTGCAGGAGGCAAAGGGATGAGGCTAGACTCTTCCCAGTATTGCATGATGATACAACAAGGGGAAATGGTCACAAACTAATGCACAGGAAGTGCCTCACAAGTGTGCATGGAAACTTTTTAACAGTAAGAGTGAAAGAGCACTGACACAGGCTGCCCAGAGAGGTGGTGGAGTCTCCTTCTCTGGAGACGTTCAAGACCTGCCTGGATGCCTACGTGTGCAACCTGGGCTAGGGAGCTGCTTTGGCAGGAGGATGTCCCTTCCAGCTCCTACAATTCTGTGATTATATTTAAATTGTTGTTTTTTTTTTTTCCCTAATTGAAATACTAAAAAGGATGAACAAAAACATTGGATATCAAGATGTAGGATACCATGTTCAAGGAACTGATAATATTTCACTGGCAGAAAAGTAATACGTGTCTTCACAAAAAGAAAAAAAAAAAAGACACCATCTGAAAGGAAGAATGAGGGAAACTTAAAAACAGATCAGCTTGACAAAGCCACAGATCCTCAGCAACCTGAACTCTCAAAGAAAACATATCAGGAAATGAATGATGAGCAAAAAGTGTTTTGAAGCAATAAGGACAGAATGAGGCTTGCCACAGTACAAAGGCAGATCCAGCAGACAAAGACCATACAGGAAAGAAAGAAGCACTCTTTGCATGTGTATTGTAAGGAGAAAACAGCAGAAAGATGGTACAGAAAAAACAGTTACTGTCGGCTTTAAAATGACATTTGAACATTTGCATTTCATTTTTGCACTGGCTTAGTCCTACTAGCTGCAGATCTTGTACATCTTCCTATTGAAATGTTTCTTTTATCTCCCCTCATCTGTCCTCCAATCCCCCATCAATCATCAAGACTATTTTCAGCATTCACCCCGTCCTTCAGTGCCACTGACGAAAATACAGATAAGTATTAAAACCAGAAAACACCCTTTCAAGTGCCCCAATATCAATCCTACTTTTTTTTTTTAACAGCACTATCAGTGGCAAGGTCAATATTGGAGGTCTTGCATCCAGCTAGTTTGTACATTAATTTGTCTGTACTTCTCTAGCCCACTTACTGTATGAATATGTCATATGAAACAATAACAAAAAGAGCAAAACAAAAACAAGGCAGATAGAATTTACAGCTTCCTCTCTGTCCGAAAGACCTGTTACCCTATGAAAGACAAAAATATTTCTTTGACATGACTTGTTGACCGCAATTCATCTGTTTTCGTTCTTTTATGTACTTACTGGTGTTTGGAATTTTTATTCCAGCATTTATTTGAAAATTTAAGTTGCTTGACTAGTCTACAGTTGTGGATACCAGCTTTCTTTTTGTCTTTCCCTTCTCCCACTTCCCCCCTATGAATATTATTTCCAGGCCAGAGACAGAATAAAATCAAACAATACTCAGCTGAAACAAATACTGTTCACATGAAATCTAGAAGACTGTACTTCACACGCAGCAAACAATTTAAAAAGAATATGTTAAAATACTTTGTGAAAGAAATCTGTTCATATTTTGAGAGTATGAGATTCCCTACTTAAAAAATGGGAAGAAAGGAGAATGGGAACAGAAAGTGAGAAAGATGGATATATTAAAATATTATGCTTACACTACTTAAGGTTGTAAGAAAGATATTTATATAATATATTTCATTTAATAGCTTATTTTTTGTTTTTTCCTTATTTCTGGATGAAACAATGGAATAGTCAAATACTTCTAATCTCTAAATTCTCAAATGTAAGTTTCAGAGAAAGAAAAGACTTGATGAATTTCTTTCACATCTCTGATTTCAGTATCTCTGAACATATGCGTGGTCTTTGACAATTTAAGATTTTTTGTTTGTTTGTTTGTTGTGTCATGTCTTGACTCCCTCTTTCCTCAAAGTCTTTACTATTCAGTTTGCATCCTTCCCTCTGCTATCTGTTCAACACAATCTTAATTTTTAACCAGAACTGACAGCTTCACCTTTTTCCCAGAATTCACACAGAGATGCTGATCTTACATTACGTCCAAGACTAAAATAATCCACTTTGTGTGAGTGTGTGTGTGTGCGCACGCAATAAGCTGAACAAGCGACTACAGTGAATGTGTTTGAACTGAAATACAGAAAGCCATTTTTTGTTTTTACCTTTTCCTCTCAGTAAAATTCTCTGCTCTTTAGTCCCTTATTAAGAGGAAGCTTTCAGGGAAGGTGAGAAATTCTTTCCTGTTTGATGAGCCATCAAAGGAGGAGTTCAGAGTCAGCAGGACAAGGACCCACACTCACTCAGCTCAAGCATCCCTACCAAGAACCCTGACTTGGCAGGTGCAATACACAGAACTTGTACAGGGCTACCCTACTTCTTCTAGCTACCTGTCACAGTGGTGCTCAACTTTCTCTCAAAATAAAGTTCCCTGGAGTTACTCATTCTACCTCTTGCTATTTTTCCTCCTCTTTTCTTTCTCTAGTGAAAAGTTCAGAAATAAAGGGCTGACCTACAGAAGATCTCGCCTTATGTTATGCCTGCAGTTCTCAAGCTGAAGCACTGAAAAATACTACAACATGCAGACGTGACTATACAGGCAGAAACTCAGCATCTTGGAAATTTACTTGCACAAAATAATCTTCACCAATTATGCTGATGAAAACCTATTCAAAGTGCTTTTATGTATTAGATAACAAGATACCATGCCACACCTCTGAAGAAAATTAAGTCTACTGAATAATTAAAAAAAACCCACAATCCTGAGATCAGACACGCAGAAGTGCAAATAGAAGTCACACAAAATTAGTGGTTTTCAGGTTTGCTCTGATGAAGGAAAAACCCTCAGATGGCCGTACTTTCACTGAGGGTAGGAGACTGCCCTTATTTAACTGTAGGGTGAATACTCTGAATGAATAGCACCCACACAATATAACAAAGATGGACACTATATTTTTGGATGGATTACCCAGATAGTGTAAAGAACCTGATGAATAAGGAAGGGCTCAGCTGTGACCAAACCTCAAGGCTTCCCTGGAACTCCACATGGGAAGGATCTCCAACAATAGATCCTTCCCCAGTGCTGGTCAGATTTTAAATGGGACCTGGGAGAGGTGGAGCTAGACTCCACCCCTTCTGGTCACACAGGTGAATTGCCTTCACCTGTGTTCCTGCACTGACTCAGTGCTCATGTCAGGTGATCAATCAGTGGTTCAGGACATGGTTCAACAGTTCCCATACATTTAACACTAGGATGGAAGTACTCAAATGCTTTTATCACAGGGGCTGTATGTCACCTCCTGAGCTCACCACCTCCATTTGCAGGTATGGGGGACTCTGCACAACCACTTGAGACACTATTCTGTAAACTCTTCGGTGTCTGGAGCAGTGCCTGCACAACGTGATCTGCCAGCTGTCCTGAGGACACCAACAAGATCAGCCATTCCAAAAGCCTTCAGCGAGCAAATATTTAGAGCATTTGTGTCTACAAAGATGCTTTCTTCATTCATTTTTCAAACCCATTTATAAACTATTTTGAGAGACCTAAAGGCTTAAAAAGGGCTCAAGAAAAGACCGTTTCAATGGCAACTCCTTTTAAACTGCAGAACTCATGCATGCGTTACCCACACATGCACACAGATATGGATACATGCTTCTAAATGTTATTTATAATAATTCCTCAAGGCAGTACAGGCCTGGACACAAAACCATGAGAGCACTATGATGTCATTCACTTTTGACCTTTCCTGTTTAGAAAAGGGCATATGACTTCTGGTTCTGCTCCGTCAGGAGGAACTGTCAGGCAGAATTGTATGGTTCTTCTAAGACACTTCAGAAATATCACTAAGCTCTGCTTCTGTGTATAGCAATTGTTCGATGTCACATGGAGAAAGCAGAAGCAGATGTACCAGGACTGGACTATGCGTTGTTTTCTTTGTGCATCGCATTGGCTGAAACTGCTAGATTTCATAATTCTCTCTTTCACATTGATTCTATGGAGTACAGCAAAGTATAATTTAACATTAAAGTCTCTTCTTCAGTCACAGAACTGTATCTCTTTCACCCAGCTGTATATTTCCACAAAGCTGTATCCATCAGTCGAGTAAACCACCCAACTTGTTGGGGAATGAAATGCCAGTGCGAGAACTGCAGGATACTTAGTGCTAGGATAGGAAAAAGAGGTTGCACTGACTGCATAGCATGTGTGGAAAGAATCTCTGCATGACATATTTTCTTTCAAGCCAAATACTAAATAGATCTAAATAGACTCCCTATAGTGAAGTATTGTCAACTATGAGTCATTTCCAAAATTGGTTTAAGTTCATTACAGTTCTAAGGTTTCGAAATTTCATTTCTAACTGATGTTACTAATCCTTCTGAATTTATTCTTTATTTTTTATTTTTTTCTCCTGACCACAAGAACTAATATCCATTTTTGGCAGAATAAAGGGTAATGGGATGTGTTTGATTTCTTAAATAATCATATTACTGAAAAGAAAGAAGCTTGAAGAGTAAAGTAAATACTGTAGATGTTTTATAACCTAAGACTACACACAAAATATTGCTAGTATTCTGGCAGCATCAATTGCATATTGGTAACTGATTTAAAACTGTAGAATAACTTAAAAATATTCCTTATATGAAAGGCATAAGAAAGCATCATCAAATCAGAAAATGAAATGGTTTTCTTTTTTTTGTTGTTGTTGTTTGTTTTTTGTTTATGACACTGAAGTTCAGCTTTGTGGTAATCAGACAGTATATTTTGCTTGTGGTATAATTCTGAAAGAAGCTTCCCAGAGCTACCTCCAGTAATTACTACATTATTTTATGACCCAGTGCTACAAGAAAGCAAACCATTTTACAAATGTCTGGATAATGCTTGGCACACTAGGGAAGTCCAGTCCTTTTGGAAGGAATTGGTAGATGTCAAAGTACTAAGAAAAGTCATCTTGTCCATTTATGAAGCATAAAATATTTCAGAATACAAGTTAAGAAGTTCCATAAAACAGGAAGCCACTGCATTATAATCTCATATAAACATCATATATAGAAATAGTTAATAAAACTTCTGAAAGTACACAGTATGTGCTTTACAATGACCATATTGAACTGGCATCTACTGAAGATGGTTTCTGCCAATTGCCTGCTGCTGTGTGCAAATTTGATGTGCAAATGTCAGCCACTTACATTTTCAAATCAGGAAGAGAATACAGCTGCTTCTATCACAGCACAGTATTTGATGTAATCCCCCGAACATTCTTTGTAGCTAACAAGAAGGTAAACATGTCCTCACAATATATCAACACTGCCTCCCCAGACTGCCAAGTTTTTGCTGGTAAGTATTGACCAGAATCTGTTACACTAAACAAGCATTATGTAACGTAGCTCTCTCAAACGCTGAGTGGGTTCCTCCTACCTAAATTAGGAGATCAAAGATAAGGTCTGGCAGGCATTCATAGTTTTAGAGATGGGAATGAGGATAAAGTCTCATTTTTGCAAGCTGCTCAATTTAGGCAACTTTCTTGGTTAAAGACCTACTCAGAATTTTCATTATATTGAAAAATATATTTAACACATTCCACACGTGATTTTATTTAAGATCAGAACTGATTTCTACAGTGGAGTTGGTGGTCAAAAGCAAAAAACCTACTTGTTGAGAAAATCTTTTTTCCTTCTCAGTTCAGTTTTTGTTCTGTGAAAGCATGTGAAATAAGATGGGATACTGAGATGCACAATTATTCACTTCAATTAAAAAATAAAGGTGCCCTACAACTCCCAGTATTAATCAATACCTATGTGTCAAAGTTCAGAATATTTTTGCTTACTGACTTGTTTGACCTGAACAGCCACCAGAAATAACATACAGGTATCACAAATAATCCTTTTGATTTCTAGTACAACATATCTGATAATTACATTTTACTTAGTAAAAGAGTGGAGTATTACTCCACAAAACTGAAAAGTATTACTATAGTGTAAGAGGGAAATGACCTCATAGCTAAAAAATAATTGTATCTGCATGCTCTTTTTTCCATGTTAGAGGTGGACTCTTAGCAGTAGTAGTAGTTCTGAGTGAGTAGTCACCACATGAATTGTACATACAGCACTGAGTGCCTGTGGCACTCAGCCACAGCATTTTATGGTTTAACTGCTGTGGTGCATGCCTTTGGATTCAGTTAGCATCGCACTTACCCATTTATCAGTCTGCAGATCAAATAAACTATCTTTCAACACTGGGCTTCCTACTAATAATACCCTACTTGCATATTTTATTCATATATATGTATCTCAAAATCAGTCTCTACTCACGCTCCTGCAAGGACAAAAATTTGGTTGTACTCCAGATTGTGCAGAAAAGAGAGAGAAAACAAAATCCTCATCAACTATTGAAAAGGAGGAAAGGTGATCAGATTGCATGGGAAAAATACCTATTACATGAGAAAGAGAATGCAAGTATTTTCATCACATGCAACAGCTTTCCTTAGTCCCTGTCTCTGCTGGGTAATTAATTACCTTTCCATGAGCTGTGACCATGTACTTTTGATGCTGATTAGGACTGGAGGTCTTTCCCATCCTACAGCAAGCAGCTTTGAATCATGAGGGAACTATATCTTTTGACATCTGCACACCTAGTCAGAAAGTATCAAAAATGGATAGAGATCTGCAAAAGCCAGTGTTAACATATTCTACAGCTGACAGACCACATCAAGCTTTAACTGAAACATTAGAAATGCTTGGTTTGGAATCATGCCAGTTTGTCTTCCACTCATGGGTAGACAGAGTGAGCAGGTTGCATACGTCTTAACAAGCATTTGTCTTCAGCACTTGCCTACCTTTCAGAAGTCAACCAGCTTGTTTTTACTTTATATTTCCTAAACTTTTCCTTGCCAATAATGTTGCCATTCTGAGAACAAACATGCCTTTCATCAGTTTAACATTAAGTGACAAAGAATGAAGCAGAAGACAAGAAGCACCTGGATCACGGGTTTCACATAAAATTGAAACTAAGCATTACTTTTGTCCCGTCTAACATGCTCTAGCCCACTTTCTGCTCTTCAAATAACCCTGAACAGGAATCAAAGCCTTTTAATCTTTCTTTTTTAAGACTTTCTTTTTTTTTTTTTTTTTTTTTTTTTAACTAGAGAATGCTCTGCAAGATACACAGATCATAGAATCATAGAATGGCCTGGGTTGAAAAGGACATCAAAGATCATCAAGTTTCAACCCCCCTGCTGTGGACAGGGCTGCCAACCACTAGGCCAGGCTGCACAGAGCCACATCCAGCCTTGCCTTGAATGCCTCCAGGGATGGGGCATCCACAACCTCTCTGGGCAACATGTTCCAGTGCATCACCACCTTCTGAGTGAAAATGATAGAAGCTAGAGTCAATAGTCTTATTGAAACACATTTTAATCTTAGTTCCAGTACATGTCTGTATGATTTATCCCATTTAATTTGTCAGTGATAATCACAGAAATTTCCTTTAATAATATAAGTTGCTACAATTCCCAGTCCTCGCTTCTAGGAGTACTTCCAAATTTTAAGAAATTGACTATTTATTTTTGGAAAGCATGAACTCTGCTGGAAGAACCAGTAGCCAGGTTTCCCTTACTGATCAAGGGATCCTATTAATTTGATTCTCTTGAAGTCAAAGTATCCTCCATCTCTGACTTCACCTTTAGCTTTTCCAGACTGCCTTGTGCCAGAGAACACTATGTTCTCCTTAAAAGAGTGCAGAAGAAGCACTGTCTCATACTATCCATGCCAGTAAACCCTTACCAACCTGCTTCTTCTTCGAGTACATCTCAAACGTGACTTAACATTTTGTTTATCTGTCATAAGTACTGCCAGCAATAGATGGCTTGGCATTCACCTCATGTAGCACGACCAAAGCTTCTCCAGAGCAGTACACAGAAAACTAACTGAATGAGAGACATCAGTGACTACCATCTTACTGCTCCTCTCCTGTTCTGCAGACAAACGTGGAGATGCATTTACCAAGCAAAAACCCATGCAGGAACTGGCTGAGGATGACATCCATGTTACCAAGCCAACACTACAGTATCATTTTATGTTTAAACAGGTACTTTACTTGTTTTTTCCAAATACAGCAATGCCACTGAGCTACTGGAAGACAAAGTGCTGAACAGCAACTCTGTCACCTGCTAAACACAAAGTCCCAGCTGTTACCCCTGGGGCACAGACACATCATGAACTGACCCCACCTCTATCCCACCCAGCCACCAGTCCATCTCCTGCCACGACAGCCACACTTTCATCTGTGTCTCATTCTTCCTCTGCAGAAGTGTTTTATTACCAGGCTACTCCTCTGGCAGGCTACTTATGGAGAGCTGGATAGAGAAAAAGTAAAGTCCATCCAAAGATGATCTCCAACCCCTTCTTAGTTGGTGTAGTACAGTGAAAGTAAAAGTAAGGCCTGCCCCACTTTCTTGCTATTTGTTGGTGGGTTGTTTTTTTTTTGTTTGTTTGTTTGTTTTGATGGGTTGCTGTTTTTTGTTTTGTTTTTGTTTTTTTTCTTGGAAACTATTTTACAGAAAATATAAATCAGTCATATTTATGATTTTCAGTGTTGTATCTCTATGCCCAGATCCTGAAAACTTGGCTGGGAAGGCTGTCACACCCCAGTTCCCTTTGAATACCAGCCACCTGTGAGAGTGCTTCATTCTCAGCACTCTCAGGCTGGCATATCAGGGCGTGCATCCTTGGTGCACGCCCTGGGTGCATGGCTGAAGAGGGATGGAAGGAATCCCTGATTAACTAATAAGTTTGTTTTCCAGTTGCTCTGGCCCTGTCCTATCTTTGCATATTCCATGTTTTTTTCTAACACAGTCATCCAAGCTTTGCTCTATCAACTCCAAACTTGAAAGCTTGAAACTTTTTGAAGTGGCTCTAGAAAAGGTAGAATAGATTTCATCAGCACCTGGAGGATCTGGGAGATAGGTATCCCACTGAAGGCATCTCATTTGCTTCTTTATTTGATGTCTCAAGGAAAATGCCTCGATTGCTTTCTGAAGCTCATGTTGGAAACATCTCCTGGGCAGGGATCAGAAGGATGTTCTCCTCAATTTCTGGACTGCCTGAGTATTACACCTCCATCTTGGATTTAGGTAAGCTTGAAAGTTCACTGGAGGATGTAGAGTTCATTGGCAATGGAAGGATTATTTGCAGATCAATGGCTAGTAAGACAACTTATGACAGAGTTAATGAGAGGCAGATTCCCAGCAATTGAAGCCTGATTCCAGGGCCTGCTTTCAGAACATTACAGGATCCTTTCTCTGGTGGCTTTTAGATGAGTATAGGATGCTTGTTAGATGGGGAACATGGACTCCACTCCGAACAGTGTGAATACAATGAACAGAACAATAAGAGGCTAATAATCTTTCAACAAACAAAAGTGGAAAAGCTGACAGTTGCCAGCACTTTGCACAGACAACTGCTTGTACACTCACATGCCAAAGTCCATGGAGGACCTAACCCAAGAGAGATTAGTCCTTGAGAGACAGAGTCCAGCTGACCATGATGACAGCAGTGCCCATACACCACTATACCTTCATGCTGTTCTTTATGTAGTTCACTTTCAAGAAAAATAAAACATTCCTGATATTTCAGTCCAAACTTACTTCATAGTGTCAGCTTTGCAGTCATATCAGTACTGTTCTATCTATTAAAATGCTGCTCTGTACGACACACTTGGCTTTTTAACAATTTTTTAACTTGGTCATGTTGCCCAGGGCTTGTTTCTGCTGTTTTGCTCAGCTATGATGAGGCAGCAGGAGAGGCATGCCGCATACAAGGTGTTCCAAGTCACGAACTGCTGTGAATCAGTGGAGTTTTCCATCCCACAATTAGATGCTGAGTGCTACTTTTTATGTGTACATTCTCTGTTAACCATCTCCAAGTTCTAAGAGGCAAGGCAGCTTGGTCTATTCAGCCTGTATCAGTAAAGAGTTCTCTTTTCTTTTGCCAGAGGTAGAGCACGTGGTTATTTCTCTGTATCTTGTCTTCTGACACATTTCCCTAGAACCTCTTTTCTTGAAAACACAAACCCAGGAAGGTCCTGTATCTTTTCACTGCCAAACTAATAATAATGGTTAGCTCTGATTACAGCCTACAGGCTCTTCCTAGAGAGGAGGAAAGAATTACATGCCAGGGAAATGGAAGAGACCGAAATTTGAGCTTCTGCCATAGGATCTCCAGCAAGAGAAAGCTGTCCAGACAGTTCCCCAGTGTCCTACTCCAAACATGTGAAAGCAGATCCTTGAGGTTTTGATCTGCCAGTTAAGCACTGGAAAAAACTTTCTGCCCAGATTCACATGCTGAGTTATGAGCAAAAGTGGGTAGTGTTTACATTCAGACAAGACCCTTTCAGTAGGGGGACAAGGAATCCTGAGCTGCAGCAGAATAATTGCAAGAAGGTTGAAACATAGATTTGAGACTGACGTTTTGACCAGGAGTACCCTAAGTATGGGTGCTCTAGAAGCAGAGGTAATACCTTAACGGCTCTTAAAAGAAATATGAAAACACTGTAGCACTGGGATCACTTTATAGTGTGCTCCTCCAAAGCAACTGAAGATGTTGCATATGATGTCATGATATCTACAGGACCGTCTCCATGGAATAAGATGCATCAGCTCCACAGCTTTCTAAAGCCACTCCTGATTTAGGAACAGGGGTTGCCAGAAAGGTAAAAAACTCCCAGAGGCCCACATTCACCCCACTGCAACATGCACTTTTCCCTTTTAAGTGTCATAGTCATATGGTCTTACCTAGACACGTTTTTGCTGGCTTGCTCACAGCCATGCCCTAATCTTAGCCATACACAGGAAAAAGTACCAAATTGCATCATCTGCTTCAAACAAAATAACAGACAACACTGGGTGTGACACACACTGAAAATGCCACAACTTATCATAACCCATACATCAAATAAAACCAGCAGCAAAATGGAATGTGAATTAATAGCAAAGTATTTTTCCTCCCCAAACTGTATGGCTCAGAAATCAAACAAATAAACCAGGGATGAGAGATAAGAGGGGCAGAGTATATTTTTTCAATATTTCTAGAGAAGATGAATCTAAAAACTGTTGATTCAGGGAACCTGTTTTATAGGGTTCTACCTTTAAAGAGACTCAAACCTTCTAAAAAAAGTGTGCATTCTAGAATGTTTCCAAAATCACGTCTTATTAAAAGTGGAGTAATTGTGATGTGAGGGAAGGAGAGTTTGGGAGATCACATTTAACTTTGGTCATTTACCATCATTTCAAAAAATTCAACTGTTGAATATTTTGAGAAAAAATTCTGAATGTCATATAAAATAACTGAAAAGCTGCTATTGATAAATCCTTTCTTCTTAGTTTTAGAATTTACATCAGAATTTAGTCTATTTTTGTAGGTTAGAACAATTTAAGTCTCTTTACATATTTTCATTTCAGGCCAACTGATAACTTTGAGAAACCGTGGTGTCATCTTTGCTGAAGAAAAGAATATCAATCAGACCCTGAAGGTCTCAAACACCACAGAACAAGCACCCACACACCCATTCACTGTTTCAAAGTGAGCCCTTTAAGATGCTTCAAATGAAGCAAAAAATGCAGTATCTGTATACTGCTCTTATTACGAAATACATTTGCTACATCTTCAGGTGATATTTAAATGTACTTTCTCTTACAAAAAAGATATTCGAGTCTCAGCATGCACCACTGGCTTTGACTTGCCAAGTGACGTTGACTGGATACCTTTCATTAGCACACCGTATTCTGACTGTAATTTTGCTTCCTCCTTAACACTCCTCTTCTGTTCTATGCACATATCTATCAACAATTCGCTTCAAATGATGAAGAAAGGCACATTTGTAACCAGGATCTTGAAAAACAATACATTAGCAACAATTTAAGAATAATTGTGAATAAATGCAAAAAAAGTCAGAAATATTCTAAGCATCAAAGTGCAGATGCCCCATATTCAGCTGAGTTTGAAACCTGCAAACTAACCTTTTGCTTAGGAGTAAGCATGTAAGTTAGGCATGCTGAAAGAAGGGCTAAACAGGCACATGTCTGGAGGATTAGGCCCATGAAGTCCACATTTACAATGTGTAATCTCTCTTTTTAAAACTGTATTTTTATCAACTGATTTTATATATATATATATTTATATTTTTTATATGTGAAGAAGACTTCCTCTTCAAGACCATTTACTACCATACAGTAAATGAAGCTGCTCGGTAGAAAAGAGCATTTTGTAAGAATTTTTTAAAGTGCATGGATTTAAGCATGTTTAAGTAATGATGTTTTATTTTCACCCTCGAAGAAGTCAGTTAGAAGTTAAATTTTTGTTATATGTTAAAGACAGAATATTCTTTCCTAAAACTAGCATTCTTCAGAGAAGGGACTGTACATAATAATGATAATAGTAGTAGTAGTAGTAGTAGTAAACTTTTCCAGTGGAAAAAGGATTTACCAGAATGCTTGTAATGGGCTACATATATGCATTTATAATTTACATCAAAAGCAAGAAAATAATCACGAGTGTCTTGCAGCATACTCCCAAGATTTAATGTCTGAAACTACTTCCTAAGGAAGAGACTTGGTCTAGAAAATTGAAGAGTTATAATTTTATCCCCCTTGCTGTGGCTCCACTAAAGTTTCTGTCCTGTCCCAGGGTGAAGCTCCAAACTCCAGACAGAAGAATAAAAAATAATTTGGAAAAAAAAAAAGAAAACAAAGGAAAAAAAAAATTCAGGGCACAGGTTATCGTGGCTATTACTCACTGGAACATATTTTCTAAAAGGGAAGGGAAGGGAAGGGAAGGGAAGGGAAGGGAAGGGAAGGGAAGGGAAGGGAAGGGAAGGGAAGGGAAGGGAAGGGAAGGGAAGGGAAGGGAAGGGAAGGGAAGGGAAGGGAAGGGAAGGGAAGGGAAGGGAAGGGAAGGGAAGGGAAGGGAAGGGAAGGGAAGGGAAGGGAAGGGAAGGGAAGGGAAGGGAAGGGAAGGGAAGGGAAGGGAAGGGAAGGGAAGGGAAGGGAAGGGAAGGGAAGGGAAGGGAAGGGAAGGGAAGGGAAGGGAAGGGAAGGGAAGGGAAGGGAAGGGAAGGGAAGGGAGATGAATAAACAAATGTTTTTCTGTGCATGTATATGTAACATCGTAAGAAAAGAGAACTCACTAGAAGAAATTTCAGTTCTCAAAAATAATTATAATTAATTATATTTTTAGGAAAACAATCTTAAAACCATGTAACCAAAAACACATGAACTCCCACCACTGTAAAATGCAATGACATTTTCATAATTTCATCATGTGTGGATATCTGCAATGACCAGTGCTGGTATCAAAAAAAAAATAATAATAATAATGGGAAAAAAAAGAAAAAAGGAAAAAAAATGCATTAAAATAGAACCCTCACCCCAATTCCTTTTTTCTTTATGGCTCATTGAAGCAGAAGCATGGTTTCCATCACTGCAATATTTTTTTCTCCCACTCACAATACTCTCCTGCAAGGCACCAAACAGCCACAAAGCAGCTCAGAAACTTTCACACAGTTAGCAGGGTACCTGCACCAAAGTCCTCATAGCAATGACATGGAGAGCAAGCTGCTTCTCACTCACAGGCAAAGCCAGTGTCTGCTACTGCTGGCACATCCAAGTGCCAATATACCTCAGCAGCCAGGAATAGGCCCACATCCTGCCCTGGAAATCAGGCCTGTATCCTGCCATGGGGGAGCAGGTCTGCCTCCTGTCTAGGGATCAGGTCCACCTCCTTTCCCAAGGAGCAGGGTTGCATCCATCCCTGGTAGAAGGCCCACATCCTGCCCCAATGCCAAGCCACCACTGCATCTGCAGGAGTGTGTTGCACAACTGGATAAATGGAGAACTGGAGTACTAAAGGAAAGTCTTAATGGCCCATTTAAAGTTTTGTACTGTATTTGTGAAATATTTGGATAATACTCTCAATAGCATGCTCTAACTTCTAGCAAGCCTTAAACTGGCCAGGAGTTGGACTTGATCACCTACTGTAGGGATCCTGCTCTAGCAGAAATGTGGACTAGACGATCTCCAGAGGTCCCTTCCAATCCCTATGATTCTATGATTCTCTGATCTTTGTAGCACTCTTCCAATTGAACTATTATAAAATAAATAAATAAATAAGGATGTTAGTCCATCAGTTCCTTCTTACTGTAACTCTTTTCCTACTTGCCATTCACTAATGTCTGCAGTAGCTCAAGAGCAAGGAGAAGAGCATTGGCAGACAGGCTGAGAGAGCCTATAACCCAGCATGAGTTTGAAGCCACTGATTCTGATCCTGGCAGGCAGACAGCCCTGGGATTTCAGAGCGTTTCTTGCACACAGGGTGAGGATACCAACAGCCAGGCTGGCAGTATGCAGGGACACCAGTAAGTCCTCACCTGCCTGATGTCAGGGATAGGTGCGGCCCTGGGGCAACACTGGTGGCAGTGCCCAGGCAGACAGCAGTTAGCATCCTCTTCCCAGTGGGCACTGCCCTTACCATACAATCTCCTGAGCCTTTACAGTGATGTGCTTAGGAAACTGCCCCATCCCATGGTGGGTTTATTAACACCCCGTCATTTATCGTCTCATCCTTGGTGCTGTAAGTTTCTCTAGTCATCCACTTGTCCCACACAACAACAAAAAATTACTGCCTTATACTGAAGAAATAAGGTTTTCCACAGCTTTAACAAAAAATTCCTGGGACTTTCCCAATCCCTATCTTAGGTTTTCCAGGAATATTTTCTTTTCTACTTTCCATTGATAAAATTATATTAAATTGTCACCCCCTAAAAAGAAAATAAAAGAAAGAGGCAGACACCTTACAGCTGAATGAAAGTTGTCAGCCATTTCACTTGCTCTTCCAGCACACACTCCAATGGCAATGATCTGTACTGAAAAAGCAGCAACTGTAATTCAACAAAATGGGTGTTCTGGTGCAACAAAGTTAGACTGCTTCTTCCTCAAGTGCAACAGAAGCCAGGAACTTCCCAAACCTGACAGCAGGGGAATTTTTGTGTGTACAATAAACTTAACTCCAAATGGCAGTTCGGCTGGGATCCTTTTGTGGTTTGGGGTTGTTTGGAGGGTGTGAGGAGGAGGAGGGAACATGTCTCTGCTTGTCCTCATCCTTCTCAATTAGATGAGGACAATTTAAGTACCAGACAGATTTATTCTTAAAATAAACTTTCACAGAAGTGACTGCGCTTTCCTGAGTTGCACCCGTTTGTGACCACTATTTACCTTTTACTCTAAGATAAAATCTTTTTTTATTTTTTTATTTTTCAACTATCTTCATTCAGTAATAAAATAATTCACTAACGGTCATGTGAAGTTCCCAGAAGTACACCTATTTATTTTTCTGATAATTATATCTTAACAAGAAATTGTGTGCTTTGCAATTGTGTAGCTGTCCAGGAATACTGGTGTTCTGGTGGATATTAATGTGTAAAATAGCTGATTTTCCAATAAGCAGATTTTATCAAGGCAGGAGGCAATTAGATCATTAAATTAAATGTTTAGAGAAACTGCCACACTGAACTTCTGCTCGGTACACCGAGTACGCTCATCTACGGACAGATAAAATTACTGGCACCTTTCAGTTCTTAGCTCTGCATTTTCAAGTACTTTCTTTCCTGGTTTTAAAGTTATTCCCGAACACTGGGTGAAAGAAAATCCCGCATACATCTGCGTTAATGCCCTGCATTAGACTGCTTCTTTCCAGACGTCACTTATTTGTAAAGTTACTCAGTCAAATTATTTACGGAGCAAAGGCAGCAAATCCGTTATCAATACACAGCTCCGTGAATAAGCTCGGTTAAGAAGAGGTGGGACACTTAACACCTGGAGAATCCAGCAGGAGGCTTTCAGTGCGACCGTCCCTCCCAAGCCTCGGCCATGACCACAGCCCCGTTCTGCCACACAGGGACTGCTCGCTACAACAGCTCAGCACCATGCAAACCCAGCAAGCTGGTGTCAGTCATTCAGCCTGGGTTTCAAGGAACGGAAAATTTTATAGCAGTCCTTCAAGAATCTTTGAATGAGTTTTTGATTAAAAATGGCCCTGAAGTTGATATTCATATAGTCAATCTTAAATGCTTTCTTTCAGGATTGCAACTGGGAGGCGTCTGTTCATTCTTGCAAAGGCAACTGTGGAACATACTCTTCTGAAGGTTTATATTTGATCTTTTTAAGGGTAATCTTTTTTGAGAAAAATCCTTACTCTATCACTAATAAAAGTGTTTCAAAACCAAAAGGTATGTAAAAATTCAAAATATTTTTAAAAGAGGCATAAAAGCTACAAACACAGAATATTTAATCACTCTCTGCACGTGAATACATCAAACAACATCCATATCATAAGTGTATGCCTCAGTCTAGGGTTAGGTCGCAGAACAGTGATTCATATAAAGATGCGATTCGAATCAAAGAACAGATCACATCACTCAGAATTTGTCATTTTGACTAAAGTTCCACACCCATTCAGTGCACAGACTCTGAATCTCCTTACAAAACAGCAAGGATCCTGCCACTAGCACAGAACAGAACCAATTCCACACTCCTGCATCAACTTTGAGACGTGATCCCATTAACATGACCAGATTTTCTACAGATTGAAATGAGAACAAGAGGGCCTGACTTTTCAGAGAGACAGAAAACCAGTGTAACCGAACCAACTAACAGTTCAACCTAAGCTAAGAAGGTCTTCCCTTATATTTTGCAATCTGACAATTTACTAGCATCTGCACGAAATATTTCATTTTGTGAGCATGCATGTACTGCCATAAGAAATCAGGACTACTTGCCTGGAAGGAAAGGGGATCTTGTGTTCTTGTGTGATCTGGACTTTATACTGCACACTGTTTTAAATGTGCATGAAGAGATATTTTCATGCAGCATTTGGTAGAAGAGGGAAAACAATAAATAATAATAATAATAATAAAGTTACAACTGAAGAAACATTTAAGAATTCCATCAGGTACCCTTTAGGGTGACAAAATCCTCTTTCAAATTCAAAATCCCAGCCACCTGACAAATACAGCCTGCCACGTATGAAGGGAACAAGCAATGAGAGGATCTGGCAGTCAGTCTAGATCTCTCTCAGTAATGCTCACAGCACCAAAACAGTGCATTAGTGACGTGCCATTGTTACTGAAATAATGTGCCATTGCTCAAAGCTGAAGTGGAGGAAAACATCCTCATTCTTTGCTCTTGTTACAGTATGAGAAGGATTAAAATGTTTTCCAAAGAAAACCCAATGAGAAATGTACACCCAACCCAAAGCAGAGAAAAATCTCCTGCAAATAGAGTTCCAAGTACTGCCGAGGCATGGGTGCATGAATAAAGTGGCACAATTCCAGAGAGAGAGAGACTGGGTGGAAACCATCCCAAGTCCTAGTGATTATTCCTTATGTTCACGCCCTGATGGCACCTGCCTTACTCAGGTAAGCAGTTGTGTGAGAAGGGAGAAGGCTTTGGGAGTTGGAAAATCTATGTGGGGTGGGAGGAGGTGGGGAAGAGGACGCTACAAAGACATTTCACATCCTATTTAATTCCAAGCCTTTCCACTTGCAGTGAAGCATCAATTTTTGCATTCTGAATTCACCTCGGACAAAGCCAAGCGACAGCCGCGCCTGTCAGAACTCGAACTGCTTCTACACCACGCTTTCCTCAGCCGTTCAGCGCTTCCACTCAACCCTTCCGGATTTCTCCCGTCGCGGGGAACAACGGCAATCCGGAGGAAGCCGTCGCTTCGCCCCTCAGCCCCAGCACGGCCGCCCTGCTAACCCGGGCCTGAGCCGGAGCCCCTTGGGCAGTCCCGCCCCACCCGTGGACAGCGCTCGGGACGCAGCAACCCCTCCACGCCATCGCTGTTCGGTTTTTTGTTGTTTTTTTTTTTTTTACCCCCCCAGTCCCTCCCCCCCCTCCAGGATTTCCTCCCCGCGAATGAGCGGCTCTTTCCACGCGCACTGCCAAGGTCCATCCTTCCGTCCCTGGCCGCGCACCCGGCGCTGGGCGTGTAACCGGGGCCCTATGTAACCCCCGTTCCAGAGAGCCCCGACGGCCGCCGTCCGCCCGCTCCGTCCGTCCGCGGCTCTCCGTTCAGCTCCCGTGGCGGAGCGGGGATGCCTCGTCCCCTGGCGGCTCTCCGTCCGCCCGCCTCGCCGCGCTGAGGCCGCGGAGCCCGGCGGCGCTGCGGGGAGCGCGGCGGCGGCCGCGGAGCAGAAAGCGAAAGTACCTGGCGGCCGGCGGAAGCCCCATGGGCACGGCGGAGCTGCGGGGCCGCGCCGCAGCCGGCTCTGACAGCGCCGCGCCCAAGCCCGGCAGGCGGGCGTCGGGGGCCCGCTGAGCCCGCCCGCCCGCCGCTCCGCTCGCCCCGTCTCCGCGGGCTCCGCGCACCATGGGCGAGACGGAGCCGCCACCATGACCGCCGCGCCGCCGCCGCCGCTCCCTGCCACCCCCCCCCCGCGGACCATGTCCCATGGTAAGGAGCGCGCCGCACCGCTCTGCCCCACCCGCCCCTCGCCACCTGCGCCCGGCCGGGCTCCGCCGCTCCGCTCCGCGCTGTCGTCCCCGCCGCTTCTCCTCCTGCGGTACCGCCCGGTGCCCTTTTATCCCCTCGGTGGCGGGCGGGGGAATTCCCGCTTTTGCTTTTTCTTTCTTTTCTATTTTCCCCTTAGTCCGAAAATAAAAGAGCCCGGTTCCCAGCGCGGCCGCTGCCGGGAAGCGGCGGGGCGGGCGGGCGACGGGGAGGGCTGAGCCGCGCGGAGCCGAGCGGGCACCTGCGGTCCGTCCCCTCCACACCCGAGCAGCCCCCGAGCAGTGCCGAGGGGCAGAGCAGAGCCGTGCGGGGAGGGGGGACCCGCGGGAGGGAGCAGCGGGCTCGTCTGGAAGGACGCTGTCCGGCTGCGTGCACTGAAGGGGGATCTTGGGAGTAAAGAATAAGAGAGGGGCTTTTGGGCATTTCGAAATACTGGAATGCTGGCTTTTCCTGGCTTGCCTCGGAGAATTTGTCGGGGTTTTCCGGCTAAAAACTAAGGAGATTTTTGGGAACTTTACTAAAACGTGGCTGTTCCCAGCAGGGCAACCTTCCCGTCATCTGAAATACTATAGCCATAGAGCTACTGCCATTTCTGCTCCGTGGGAAGTCATCTAGCAGCCCAGAGCTCCTGGGATATTTTAAGACACCTGTCTGGCACGTTCCAGAGGGCTCGTGTGGGAATGGGAATGGCTAAACTGGTTGCTCTGGGTTCCTGCTGTCCGTCCAGGGACCTTGTGGATGTGTAGCATCCATTTCAGCATTACCTGCTGTGATTTCAGGACCCTTCCAGTATCTACAGGGGAGCTCATAGGAAAGAAGGGAACTGATTCTTTAGCAGGGTCTGTGGTGATAGGACAAGGGGAAATGGTTTCAAATGAAAAGAGGAGAGGTTTAGGTTGGATGTAAGGAAAAAACTTCTTACCATCAGGTTTGTGAGGCACTGGAACCGGCTGCCCAGAGAGGTGAAGGATGCCCCATCCCTGGTGACATTCAGTGTTAGTCTGGGTGAGGCTCTGAGCATCCTGTTGGAGCTGTGGATGTCCCTGTTCATTGCAGGGGAGTTGCACCAGATGACCTTTAAGGGTCTCTTCCAATTCTGTAATTCTGTCAGTTTCCTCATTGCAGTGGTTCACCATCTGTCCAATACAGAAAAAGTAAAGCCAGAGAAATGAAGTGACTTTGCAGTTTTCACCTATTATCTCCACTTGCTGCTGGAAAAAACAAGTTTTAGAAGTGACGGAATAAGTTATGTTGTGGGTGTCTTGTTTGGTTGTTTTTATTATTATTATTTAGAAGATTCTTTGTGTCTTTTGACATGTATTTTTGAAGTAACATATCCAAGTTCTTTGCATCCTGCTATTTTAAGTATTACAGGTCCTTTTTTTTGTTTGTTTGTTTGTTTTTTTGTGCCAACATGGTCATGTAATAGACTTTTAGTGTGTTCACTTGTGAACATCTTTTTAATATCAAAGTCCTATAAATCCCAGTCGTAAACACTGATAATTCTCTTGGATTATTTAGCATAGGTAGAGCCCTGTGGAAGTCAGATATCTACCTGTAGATCATATCTGCCTTGGACAGTCACTGTTTTTTGTATTTTCTGCTTGTAGAATTCATTAGGATCAAAGCTCTTCAGGCTAGATCTTTCTTAGATACTCACAGATGTCCGTTGATCACTACGAAAAGGTTAAATAGTTTGGTTTTCCCTTGCAAAACTGGCAGGCAGTTTTCCACAAGAGAAAAAAATGGAATTCACCATGTACAGGTGAAAATCTTTCTGTTTGGTTTGTAGGACAGAGGTGTACACATGCTGTGGCATGTTCACAAATGTTACATCAGAAGAAAAGAAAAGGCTTTGGTAGGCAGGGAAATTGATACACATTTGGTTTGAAGCAGCAGTGTCTTGTGGGGATGGGATGAACTGTGAGGGAGTTTATTTAGTTGAACAGCAGGCAAGCATGGCATGGCTGGTGGAGCACTGGCACAGGCTGCCCACAGAAGCTGTGGATGCTCCATCCCTGGAGGTATTCGAGGCCAGACTGCATGGAGCCCTGTGCAACCTGATCTATTGGGTGGCAAACCCATGGCACAAGGTTGGAACTGAATAATCTTAAAGATCCCTTCCAACCCAAGCCATCCCATGATTCTGTGATTCTATGATTCTATGACTCTGGTTCTTGCGTGACAGAAGTTAGGTGGCTCTGTACAAGGATTATGATCAAGTTTCATTGATTTCTTCTGAGAAGAGGTACAACCAGAATACCATTGGGCTTCTGTCCTTGGGTGACATCCAGGAAAATGGGAGCTCTGCGAGGATGGGCAATAAGAGAAAGGACCAAAACACCTGATAAACCAAAAAGGGCTGACAGGGCAACTGGAGGCTGCAAATGAGCAGCCTGATGCTGGGAACGAGGAAAACACAGGATTAGGAAGCTAATAGCTGGACAGAAACCCAACAGTCTACTCCAGAAGACCGCAGAAAACTTGCAGAGAAGGATACACTGCTACTTTATCTCACACTGTGGCCATTAGTATGGATTTCTATCTGGGCAGTCTGAAAATGGGCTTAAGCACACACTGACATATGTTGAGTGCTTGTAGAGTTAATCATATGAAAAATCAATAATTAAGGTGGGGTTCATCTGCAGAGCAACACACTGGGACAGTGGAGAGACCTTATCAGAGCTTTCAGTGAAGACTGGAGAGGAGTTCAACCCAAACTGATATGACGTGGTTGGCCAGCCTCACAGCTGGAGGATCTCAAACCACACTGGCTGGATCACTTCAGTAGGAGGGAGCTTAGACATCCAGACAGTGTTCTTACCTCGAGCAGAATCTTTCCCTCGAGGTACAAGACATGTGCTTGTATAAATGTCCCCTTTAAACTGTTTTAACAGATTACAGAATTTATTTGTTAATACAACATTTAATTAGCTACTGTTATTTAACTACTGTTATTGTAATCCAGCCTTTTTTAGATCTATCTTTCGGGTTCTGCCACTACTCATTGTTCTGTTGCCAGTGAATTCATCTAACTGTACAATGGGAAATAAATCAACTGAGATCCGTGTCAAGTATGAGAACATACTCAGCCATGACATCGAAGAGCTGGTAGGTAATATCTTTCCCAAAATGTTAATTATTTTTAGATTACAGCAAATAATAATAAGAAAAAAATAGTTCTCATATTAACATGGGATGGTGGCTTTGTTCGATACATGAGCTTGTGCCTGTGTGCCAACTAGTTAGTAGACACGCATACCACCTGGACCGAAGTAGAATCATATATTTAAAAAGTATACTTTTCTAAATCAGTTTCATGGATATGTGTGTTTCTATCTTATGGCAAGAGAAGAAGGACTTTTACAGCCTGCAGTTTGCTCAGTGAATTTGAGGTTTCTTGACTGCAGTTTTCTGTTGTCCGTTTGAAGACGAACAGAGGTACAAAATTCAAGTAACTGATATTCAGTCTGATTTGTATGTTCTGTTCCATTCAATGGGCCCGTTCAGCTAACTATTTTAAAGTTGAAACTCTGCTATTAAAACTTTAGATTTATTTGGATATTTCTGAGTATGGGAACATTTCTTATGAAGAGTGATTGAAATCTTTCACTCTCCAACTAAGATTTTTACTTCATTAGCCACCTTATTTTAATAGTCCTAGGTATATCACTCATATTACTCAGATCACAATCACCTAGAATTACAATGGCATCTTTTCTAGCACTGGTCAACAAATTAATGTTTCCATACAATTGATATAAAACTCACACATATAACAATAAAATTGAACTTTATTTTACTGATAATACATCTTATTTAACCAACAGAAAGTTTTCTAGATAGTAGCAGAGAAAACCCTAACTTTCTCAGTTACAAATAGCAGCCTCTCCTCCATCCTGGCTTTATCAGATACATTTGTTATTGCTTTGTAAGCAAAGTATTGTTACAGTTTGCTGATCCATGTCCTATACCCACTTTGTGTCTCTTCATCAAGAGTTATTAACAGATTCATCTGTCAAAAACACCTGCACAGGAGAAAGAGAAAGCACTTTCCACTGTTTCCACTGGTTTTGTTTTTACTCAGAGAGTGGTGTGGCACTGGCACAGGCAGAGAAGCAGTGGGTGCCCCATCCCTGGAGGCATGCAAGGCCAGGTTGGGTGGGGCCCTGGGCAGCCTGAGCTGGTGGGTGGCAATCCAACCCTGCCCATAGCAAGGAATTGGAACCCAATGATCTTTAAGGTCTCTTCCAACCCAAGCCATTCCACAGTTCTAAGGTTAGCAGAGGCATTTCTATGAAGATCCATCAGTTTGTCACTAAGGGAAAACACACCATTCTGTTGCAGTGTTAAATTGAGCTCTGTATGCACAAAATGCAGGTGATATATGGTGCTTTTCCAAAGGTTACATCAGGATTGTATTTCAATTTGTATCAGCTATTGTATTTCTTCATGCTTACTATCCTCCAGAGCATTACATCAGTGGTTCCCAGCCTTTATCTACCAAGACATGTGGAGAAAAAAAGGCACTGCTTGTCTACATTCTTCATAAATAAATCATGTTATCCTCAATGTGGCACCAAAAAATGAGGGGAAAAAATAAAACCATATTAGAACAGGCAAACAGCTCCTTTAGTTTGTCATTCTGTTTCTAACAAAGATGGATGTTTCCTGAATAACGAAAACGAAACCACTCATTGAGGAATTACAGAGCAGCTGGCCTGTAGGAGTACGACAGGAAGAGCAGCATCTGGGAGACAGACCCCACTGCATTCCAGTGGGGGAGAGCTCTGGATGCATCCCAGCTCTGCAAGATTGCAAGGTTCATGAGAGCTGGAGGGTGGCATGGGCTGGGCAGGATGGTACCTTGCCCCAACCATTTCTTCCAGGATCATTTTCAAAGGGTTTTGTGGTTTTTGTTTTTTTTTTTTTTTCCCATTCATCAAATCTGTTTTTTGTTGTTGCTGTTGTTTTTTTGTTGATTTGTTTGCTTTTGTTTGTTTGTTTTCAAATGGTAGTATTACCATCCGTATAGTTCTTTTAGGAGATTTGTGAGAATTGAAACTTTTTTCTGATTAAATAATAATAAAAAAACTTCTAAGAATTAATAACTGTGAATGGTGATGGGAATGTATTGAACTCTGAAGTTCTTACTTCCTAGAATAGGCATGCACAAGCAACTGCAGTAAAGCTGTTTCGTTCCCCAGTCTATATTTTCTATTATGCAAGATTTATTTATCCTATCTGCAGAATCAGTGTATAGACTTCTCACTACAGCTTAACAATAAATCTTAAGCCCTTTGAGTAATAGAAGCTGTCCACTAGAAACTGTCCTGCGACTGCATAGCCGAAGTTAGTAACCCCAACCTGACATTTGGCAGTATCATGGAGATGTCTTGTGGTGTCCATACTAGACCTGGATGAGTGTCTGTAATACAGGTGTTATAGAAAAATCTGCAGAAAAACCCTAAGATTGAGGTTGACTAATGCGTTCCTATGCACACATTAGTGAAGACAGCTAGTACGAGATTGACATGAACTGTCTTCTCTTTTAAAGCTTTTCTGGTTGCATAAAGTTATCTAGATACAGGCTGAAGGAGAAGAAGAAGGATTTTTGTTGGGTTAGATTCAGTTGTCATCTGGATGACAGCTATGGAAACAAAAGAGAGAAGAAAACATTGCTGGAAGATTATGGTCACACAAAGGAAGTGAGTGGTATGGCTTTGGATATGTTGAGATAACATTTTCTGTTAATACACATGCCAAGTGAATGCTAAATGCCTGAGGCTTACATTTATTGAGACAAACATGAACAAATGTGTTTGGTGTCTGTAGTTTTTAGAAAGCTAATAGACCAAGTATTCAATAGAATATGAATATGTATTTATGAGTATATATATTTATGAGGAGTTAAGAGAAATAGACTCGTGTCCAGTTCTGGTCGCTGAATTACAGGAGAGAAATGGAGATCCTGGAGAGAGTTGAGCAAGGGGTAATGGACAAAGGAAACTGCAGCACAGGACGTTCTGCACGACTGTGTGCAAGAACTTCTTCATGGTGAGGGTGACGGAGCACTGGAACAGGCTGCCCAGGGCAGTTGTGGAGTCTCCTTCTCTGAAGATATTCAAGACCCACCTGGATGCCTACCTGTGTGACCTGGTGTAGGGAACCTGCTTTGGCAGGGGGGTTGGACTTGATGATCTCTTGAGGTCCTTTCCAACCCCTATGATTCTATGATCCTGTGATTCTCTCTCCTGTGAGGAATGGCTGGGCTTGTTCAAACACAAAGAGGCTCAGGGAGATATCATCAATGTCTACAAATACCTGAAGGGAGGGTGCAATGAGGACAAGCCAGGCTGTTTTCAGGGATGCCCAGGAGCAATGGGCACAGACTGGAGTGCAGAAGGTTCCTCTAAAGATAGATGTGCAATATGTAATAAATGTAGCATTTCTTTACTGAGCATCCTTCCTGGAGATTTCAGAAGCTGCCTGGTCATGGTCCTGAGCACCCTGCTCTGGGTGACCCTGCTGGAGCAGGGGTGGGGACAGAGGTCTCCAGAGGTCCCTTCTGACCTCAGTCATGCTGTGCAATTCTGTGTATACCTTTGTAAACAGTGTCTGGATTGAGGCTCAGAATTGTACTCTGACCCTGCTACACTTGAGGAGATCCTCCAAAATAAATTAGTGTTGAGGTCACCATCTGTTATTGGGAAACTTGTCTCACTTGATTAAAAATACTTTCATGATTAAATATATATTATATATTACAGGTAAATATGTCTGCAGAGTATCGTGACAGATGCTGCAAGAATAAAAGACGTGAAAATAACAAAATGTTCTGCAATGATACTCAGGTAAAATTTAACTTCTAAGAATTTGCTTCAGAGAATATGAACCACAGTAAGTTCTTTGTACAATCCACTCCCTGAATAACATATTTTGATAGTAAGCTGGTCTTTCAATAGGAAAATTGTGTTCAGGGATGTTCCTTCTTGAAATTTTGAATAATGGAATCTGCCCAGCAAATAGACTTTTTTTTTAATTGAAATATTAAACAATATCATATTCAAAATCTTTTTCTACTGCATGAGTTACTTTAAAATTTTAATACAGACTAGTAAAGAAAACTGGTTGTATTTTGTAAACAAAAAGGAAACAAAAAATCCTTGTTTCTTGTTTCTACAGAAATCATATTAGCTAATCTTTTCACTTCAGATCACAAAGCTTTAAAAGTAATAGTTTTGGCAGATCTTAAATGCAGAAAGCAAAATCCTTAGCTGTAGCTGCAGATTTTATCATGACTTGGAAAAAGGGCTGGCTCCAGAAGTCAGGACATTTTTTTCTTGCTCTCTTTACAGGAAATAGGATCACTACAGAGTATGGCATGTAATATGCTCAAATTGCTTGAAACAAAGCAAAAATTCAACAAAGAATTTAGAAGGAAAGCAGCATTAGTCTCATGTAGGACATTACGGGTTCTAACGTGCAAATGTGAAGAAGATAAAATAGATAAGGTAAGTGGTAGTAAGAGTCTTCAGCTTATTGGAAACACATGGCTTCCTTCTCAGAGCTCTTCAGCACAGACTGTCATATCTACCTCTCAAAGGTACATCTGTTAGGAACGTGTTAAATGCATGATAAATTTCACTCTGTGTAGCATGTCTTGTAACCTTAATTAACTCAGGAACCTAGAAGTCTGTAGTCTAAATTGGTACCCTGGTTCAGTGGAAAGAGGATTCAGTAAATTCTCCAGTAAAATACAAAGGTCAGGCTTTTGCAAAGAACACCTTTATGTACAAAAATACACAGTTGTTAGTTAACATCGAGGTTTTACCCTAAAATTAATGTTTAGTTTATTTCAACAAATAATTTGTAGGACTTTCCTTTTCAAGATCCCTTTGATTATTGATGTTAATTTCAATCTCAAACTTAACCACAGTAGTTAGATATGAAAATATTTGGATTTTTAGTCATTGGTAGAATCAGCTCTTTTAGATATGGCTCAGATCTAGTGTAGTTATCTATAGACTTCCGTTCTAAAGAAAAATCAGTCCTTTAAGTGTAGGTCATAGTTACCAATGGAGCACAACAACATGGGTCAACATCAAAAAACTTCCGTAACAGGCACCAAACTATGTAATTATTTATAGTTGCCTTACATAGCTGGATTGAAGGCTGCATTTAACTCACTCTTTATCTCTCTTAAAATGGAGAAACATAAAACCTTTACAACCCAGGACAGGTTCCTCAAAGTAACATTGGCATCCATATTTGGCTTAGACACCTCTGGTGAACCTAAGTTGACTCACAGAAGTTGGAGTGTCACCTTACCTCATGAATGCCCAGGTTTATTTGAGGACTAATTACATTAAAGTTGTTTGGTAGAAGTTTGTAATGGTCTGTAAACATATATGGCACCTTGTAAAAGTTTATGTGCAATGAAGAAAGAGCAAGGTGTTCAGAGCTTTCTAGTGACAGAACAAGAAGCACAGACTGGAACACAGGAGGTGCCCTCCAAACATCAGGAAGCACTTCTGTGCTATACAGGTGATGAAGCACTGGCGCAGGTTGCCCCGAGGTTGTGAAGTCTCTTTGGAAGTCTTTAGAAGCTGGTCTGAAGACATGGTCCTGGGCCCTCTGCTCTGAGTGTCCCTGCTGGAGCAGGGGCTGGGCCAGATAGACCCAGAGGTCCCTGACAACCTCAGCTGTTCTGTGGTTCTGTTAAGTCACAGGCACTGAGTGTGGACAAGAACACCCTTGGTGTTTGTATGAGACCCTAGACATTAGGCCATAGCATCAGCCCCTAGGAACAGGACTGTTTGGATGTTTTCTCAATGTACCATCGTCTCAGTGTAGCTTTGGAAGTTTGGCTGAAAGTTTAATTGGCTTTGTTCTTCCAGTCCTTCAAGTAATTGAGGGTAATTTTCAAACCAGCCAGTGAATGTAGATGCAATCAGTTGCACATACTGGTTTCTGCTGTCCTTGCAGAGCATCAATGCTGCATGCTCCCAGATCAGCAGGAAGGAGCAGCAGTAGGGCTGTGCTCACAGCAGAACTGAGGTAGGCTGTGTTTTACCATGGCACATTTTTGAGGTGCCCAAAACTCCGGATGAATTACCATGTAGAGATACCCTGCATTATTTATTGAGATGAAATGGAATTTGTTTCAAAAAATGCATTTATAAAAAGAACGTCTTAATTAACAATGTGTTATTTTTTAGGTTTGCAAGCAGTTAAATATGCCTAAAAATGAAGATGTTGTAGAAACAGCTGAACAACCAAGAAGGAAATGTAACCAAGCCTTTTGCAAACTGAAAGAAAATATATCTAGCCTTCGATCCTGCTGGAATAAATTTGAAAAAATGATTTCAAGGTGATTACAGGTGAATTCTTCTCTTTCAAAGTGGCATTACTTGGCATCTTGGCATTTTATATGCATTCTTCAAGTTAATCTGTTTGCTTATGTGAACACTTTATGCCGGATTCGGATGGAAAGCTACTGTACTTTGTTCCTAGAGATGGGATAAATAGAAACGGTTAAACCAAGCTACTGAAGGCCAAGAAGGGGAAATAAGAACTGGTATTTGAAACAAAGAACTCCAGAGAAGGCTGTGTCCCACCTTCAGGTTTTGGGAAGTACTTCACGTTTTTTGATCTTTTGAGTGACTTCATGATACCTTCATATGACAGCAATCTACTTAAATGTCTACTGCAATTTACAAAAGAACAGAAGCTGCAGGCCCAAAAACCAGCTGGCTTCTTTCAAAATGAACGATTTACCAAACAGGCAGCAGCTCTTGAGTCTGTTATGCTGATGTCATAATGTTTTTAGTGTATCTAATGGGTTTTCAAACTCATGTCAGTTTGAAAAATAGGAAAAGCTAACTATTTTAAAAACCTTGGAAGGGTACTGATTTTTGAGAGATGTAGCATGCTTCTGCTGGCTGAGGCAGAAGCAAGACAGTGAGGCATATAGAAGGTAAGGAAATGGGATGCCCAAATGTAGGTCTGCTCAGCTGACTGCAAACAGCAATAGCCTTGTGTTTGGTTATTCTAGAGGTAGTTGACAGAGGACCTGGAATTTCTTACCTTTGGATTGAGATTTCTTATATGCAATTATTTTATATAATGTGTTTAACATGTTAGAGAAACATGACTGTGTGAATATTTTCAGAGAATAATATATTGGCATTCAACTAATGAAGTGTTCATATTTAATTTTGGATAAATAGAGGTATTTTTATAGTTGTTTATAACTCTTTTGCATTTTCTTACTTTGATATAATTTCTTTGGTAATAAAATATTTGCCTTCTATGGGATTAGGCTGTTAGTTTTTTGTCTGTTACTCCTTTTTTTCACTCCTTCCCCCCCCCCCCCCCCCACTATTAGTCACGGAGAGAACAGTTGCTTTTGTAACCTCCAATTGCTTTAGAATTCCCATTATAAGATATCAATTTTTTAATTGCTTATAACTTGGCAAATTTAAGTAGACGCTTCCAGACCAGGTACCCACCATGGACTAATTATTTTGGGACATCTACAGATAAGTTTGTTGTTTCAGAATGAAATTTTTCTGTGGAACTACATTCTTTGCTGGATGAGAGCTGTCTGGAAGGCCAGGTCCAAAGGATGGTGATGACTGGAGGTAAATCCAGCTGCCAACCAATCACAAGTGGTGTTACCCATGGGTTGATACTGCGGGGGACCCATCCTGTTCAAAATGTTTACTGATGTCCTGGATGAGGAGATCGACCACACCCTCAGTAAATTCAAGATGACACCAAGTTGGGAGGAAGTATCAATCTGCCTGGGGGTAAGGAAGGCCCTACAGAGTGATCTGGACAGGTTGGACAGCTGGGCTAAAGCCAACAGGATCAAGTTCAACAAGACCAAGTACCAAGTCCTGCACTTCGGCCACAACCTCAGGTAACACTACAGGCTTGGGCAGAATGGCTGGAAGACTGTGTGGAAGAAACAGATCTGAGGGTGTTGGCTGACACAGCTGAGTGTAAGCCACCAGTGTGCCCAGGTGGCCAAGAATGCCAACAGCATCCCGGCTTGTATTGGAAATAGTGTTGCCAGCAGGAGCAGGAAGGTGATCATTCCTCTGTACTTTGCCTCGGTGAGACTGCACCTTGAATATTGTCTTCAGTTTTGAGCATTTCACTAGAAGAAAGACACTGAGGCCCCGGAGCGTGTTCAGAGAAGAGTAACAAAGCTGGTGAAAGGTACGGAGCATATGTCCTATGAGGAGCAGCTGAAGGAACTGGTATCATGTAGTGTGGAAAAGGCTCAGGGGAGACCTTAACACTCTACAGCTGCTGAAAGGAGATTATGGTGAGGTGGGATTTGTCCTCTACTCTCAGATAAGTAGTGACAGAACAACAGATAATGGCCTCAAGCTGCATCGGGGTGATTCAGGCTGGACATTAGGAAATGTTTTTTCCCCAGGAGTAGTCAAGACACTGGAATCGGCTGCCCAGGGAGGCAGTGCAGTCATCATCCCTGGAGGAGTTCAAGGAACATTCAGATGTTGTACTAAAGAACATGGTTTATGTTTGGTTTATTTACTAAAGAACATGGACAGTTGGACTCGATGATGGAGGTCTTTTCCAACCTTGGTGATTATATGATTGTATAAAATCTTTGGTGCTCCCAAAATGGTGGGGATGTCTTTCAAACAACTATAGGGATCGCCTCTGACTGGACTAAGATTTGCTATACTGAATCTATGAAACCCAGTGTGCCTTATTTCTAATGGTGATGAAACGAAGATGTTAAGGACAAGGTAAATACACTGTGGTGCTTCTCTCCAGTCAACCCTGTATCTATTTATGATTAGGAGACTTCTTGAGTTAGGAGTAGTACCTCCACGAAAACTGTGACCAAGGCTTTCAAATATTTTCTTTAGGTCTTGATCTAAGGGATTGCAACTTTAACTTCAAAGCAGTGGAGAGAGGAGAGGAAAAGCCACACTAAACAAGAACAGAAAAAAACCAACAACATAATAATCCTTTTATTAAATAGGAAACATTTTCTGGTACTGTACTGTAAATGAGAGTACCTAAACTATAGTCAGACTTCTCTGGAAATCACTTCTACTGACAAAGTCCCACTTGGCAGTGAAGTAAATTTGTCTGAAGAATAGCAGCTACTTTTCTGAAACTTAGGAACAGTTGGAAGTCAAGACTTGCTTTCTAATAACCACCACCACTTGGCAATGAGAGGTCAGTGTGAATAAAGAAGGAAAATACGCAGGTGCAGTATCACTTACTGTTGAAATCACAGCAGACAGTTTAAATAATTTAAGCAGCAGCCCACAAGTCAAATTTTGAGGCCAACTGAGCAGTTTTTTGGCCCATCTTGGGGAAAGATCACACTTAGGTCCAGAAAATAATTCTAAATTGTGTGGTTATGAAATTGAGGTTTTCCTGGTTGCTGCTCTTAATAAATATGCTGCTTGCTTAATTCTTACTTCCAAGATACTTGAGTCATCCCTTACATGCAAAGACATACTGCTAAACACAGCAATATGTGCTTCTTGATTTGTTTCTTCTCAGAACCTTCTCCAGCCCTCCCTGAATTTATGAACATGTTTAAAGCAAACTGCTTTGCAGGAAATGGGCAAAGGGATGGGAACTTTGCAAGGCATAACCACCACTTCTACCCTCTTTTTTCTTGTTTAAATTAATATTTTTGCTTGTTTTAAAATTAGGACATTGGAAAAAAAAAAAAAGGAATATGATTAGGTCAAAGCAACAATTTAGAAATAGATGTAATTTATAGGAAGATAGTAAGAGAAGCAAAGGAAGTCAACTTAAAGATTTCATTTATTAAAAAAAAATTAGCACTGTTGTTGCAAGAAGCTGTGAATTGAACAGAAAGATACTGTCTGAGTAAGATAATGCAGCACATTTGAGTAATTTGTAACAGTAAGAGCAAGTTACGCACTATTCTGATAAGGAAGAATTTCTGGTGTTCAGGAAATCAAGTAAAGTAACCAGGTTCATATCTCACTTTACACTGTTTAACTGTTGAAATCCTCAGCTAAATTTCACTCCTGACTTTGTTTTCCTTCAGTTTCCTTTCTCTTGGGAGATACCATGGAATCTTAGTACTGACACTATTTGAGCTTTTCAGCACAAGTTTTATCCAGAATGAAGAAAAAATATATATGTTTTCCTCTGAAGAAAGTGTGGTGAAATAAACGAAAGTCATCAGGAGGAACTTTCCCCTGAAAAGAAGAAAGGGAAAGAGGAACTGATCTCTACTCATCCCTATTTAGAAGAAAAAAAAAAATAAAATCATGAACCCAGTCTTTTCTTTTTACAATTTCTGGCTGCATAATAGAAATTTACTGGAAGAATATAACTTCTCTTTTTCATTTTGTCAACAAAGCAGTGCTCTGACTTCACACAAAGCAGAAAAGATCCAGATAAAGATTAGTTACAGATTATACCTTACAGCTTTAAACAACAACAACAAAAAAACCTACAGGTATCACAGTGATACACTCTACCTCTCTATATTAACGAAGTACTCCAAATGGCTGGGAAAGATATACAGAACTAAATTCACATGAGCAAATACTACTTGAAGTACTTGGCACAGAATATTTTTCAGGGCAACTGACAATTACAAATCTTAACTTGCAAGTCAATTAAAAAAAAAATCTATCCCTTGTAAAGGATAACTTCACAGTTCTCAACCAACTGCTAGGAGAAGACAGTGGGTGCATCTTCTCAGCAGGTATGGTTTCCCTGAGACAAAATCCATGACGATATTTTAAGGCTGAAATTATATTACCTATGCTTATGCTATTTTATTTAAGGCAATTTCACATTTGGCTACAAAGAAAAAAAAAAAGAAGTTTTATTGGCATATTCACTTTATTGTTAACAAGTGGTAAATTAGTATCAGGTGGCAATTTACAGTTATTGATGAGAACAGAATTGAGGCTTTAAAATAGTATATCAAATAAAACACAAACCCAGGCATTCTGAAAAAACAAAACCAACACAAAACACTGGATGGTCACAAAAAATATTAAGTATATTGAAGAGCAAGGGAAACATAACAAATGCAAAGCTGACAAAATCACCTTAAATACATGAATGAACATTTCATTTAAGAACATGGAACATCAATAAATAAATCTATGAAGATACATATTAAATTTCATATGAAGGGTGAACACCAGAGTTAGAGCAATCATACAAAGTAGGTATTATAACAGCCATGGAATACTTAGCATTTTACCAGAACAGACCAAATCCATCTGCACTTCTGCCAGAAATTCAGATACAAGAACAATAGAAAACAATACTTAGACAATATGTCAACTGAGAATTTGGTTTGCTGTCTCACAAGTTGCTGTTTATATTGGAGGAAAATGATTTCCCTATTTTTTTTTTTTATTTTTTTTTTTTAAGAAGAAACACTATTTAGAAGAAAATGTAAGTAGTCTGTTTTCTGCCAACATGAAATGAGGCTAAGCAGGATCCTTCAGAAAAGGGTATCCTGGAACAACAAACTTCAAAAAGGAAAAAGATAATGAAGGAAACAAAACCCACTAACACGCAAGATTAATCCCTTATATCATGAACACTTGAAAGACAGCATCAACCAAATAAACAGTGAATACAACTAAGAATCTCTGAGTATTTCTTTCAGTGACACAACAAAGTAACTCAAAACTTTACCCAGCAACTATCGCACATTGGAATGAGCTCTGTTTCTTCAAAGTCAATAAAAATATTTCCACCAGTCACCAAAAACAACTTCAAAGATGGTATTTCCACTGTCTCATACAACCCAAATGATTACTCATAGCTTTGTCAAACGGAAAGAAGTGCAGTTGCAACAAGCACTCTTACAAAACACGCATTTTTTTAGTCAAGATTTAAGAAAACTTATAAAAACTTTGTTCATTGCACAGATACAAAAGCTACATGTTGAAAATCAGTACTCCTTGAGAACTTTGTAAGACACTGACAATGCCATTTCATTTTAGACTCAAACTAATTACACAGCCTACATCAGTGTGCACTGCTAAATGCCTTGTTTGTTAGCATTTCAGTTACTGCAATCATATCTTTCCTCACTGACATGATAAGCATGCATCACGGAACCACTCTCCTCACATACAGCATTTCAGACACTAACTCTTAACTGCAACTGTGAATTAGGACCTAGTCTCACTCAAATGACAGAACTGCCACGACGGGTGAAGTTTAACTGAGGTCTTAAAAGACATTTTGGAGTTACTACCCTGCACATTGCTACCTGCTACATGGAAGAGCTCACGCTGATACTACCAGGCTCACTGCAGGGAGAGGCTTGGTGCCAGGAGCACCATGGAGAGCTCCCAGGCCACACAATCTTTCAGGTTAAGCTTTGCAAAACCACCTGAGGGAAGCTGGTGGCTGTTCAAATCTCTTTGGCAAACTTGAAAAATTCTGTCTAGATGTTCATAGTTGCTATCTGAAAGGGTGCTAAAGCTTGATCTGCCTCCTACTGCCCATTTTCCTGTAGTGGTGTGTGACAGTGAGAATATAACTATCTAACCATACATTTAAGTTGCTGTGAGTGCAGATACACGCTAGATAAGTTTCTTTCAGAACTGGAATCAATACCATGCATAAATATAAACCTGTGAAAGGTAAATCATGTAAAGGTTAGGAGGCCCTACGCTATGCTGTTTTCACCTTTGAAGCCAGTATATTTCAAAATTCCATTGCACTTGCATCATTACAGTTTCAGTTCCTTCAACTCCTTTCTTGTTACACAGACATCCTTTATAAATCAAAAAATGTGAGTGTAAACATGATTAGTCAGGACCTGAGCAACAACATTCTTGTTTCTCTACATGGGATTTAACATCAGCCTTTCTTTTTTTCCTTCTTTTCTCAATAATTGAATTTTATTCATGTCTTACCAAGCAAGTCAGAAACATACAGCGGCAGATCATAAAAGGAAGTCTGTCGTAGGGTCAGACATTGACACAGGTAACATTAAATCACATCAATAAATTTCACTTTCTGTATATAGTAGATATACCAATTGCCTGTGTTTCAGGCTTCACAATTCTCCACCAGTGTTCAGTATCATTTTGTATCAACTCTGCTTCAGTGAAACAACTTTTTCTATTTGCATGACTATAGTCTGGCAATACATACGTGCACAAATACACAACTGAAAAGACAGATGAAGTAATCATATCATCCCAAATCTATGCATTTAATCTAAGGAATTTAGGTTTTTAAGTATCTGTCAACAAATCATCCAGAGGATGACACTAGCAAAGTTTAGGCTTAGCAATGCTGTGCATCTGAGTGCATAGTTCATTAGGTGTTTTAACCTTACACTTATAAAAATTCTTGAAGCATTCAGGTACTCTGCCCTTTCAGAATACATATGTGTGTTTTCTCCTCCCATGAAGAACCAAGACATAAAGGCAGGAGTAAGGGTAGGGCAAGAGGGTTTGAACCCAGGTCTTATTAAACTGAATTCAGGTATTTCTTGACACATGCAATGTATATGAAGATCAATATTCAGAGTCTTTACTTATCTCCCTTACAGTTCATTTTTTTCCTTAAATACTATAATCAATTCATTTCCGTATTCAGTTCTGCAGAGCAACTCTATTTGCTGCATTTAGTTGGAGTTACAGTGATCTGTTCTGATCATGAATATAATAATGTCTATTGCCAGCAACATCAAAGGCTTTAGAAACCTGTCATTCAGTGAAAAAAAACCAAATAGCTCAAAGGAGATACATACTTGGTTTCTGATAGTCTTACTATACAGTAATAAACAGCATAGTCAGTTATATTTTCATTGCCTGCTTATCTTTACTGTATATTCAAACATATACACATTATAAAACGTTACTACTGATAGTCACTTATACTTCAGTAGACATTCCTGTAAGGTCAAATTAGAAGTGCAGGAGATCTTAAATTTTTTTTTTCTTTCAGTTCAGGTTAATTCCCTTTCTAACTCTTGCTATAAATTGAAGAGGCATAAATAAAGTAAACCATGTGTCGCTAACTTTATGCAGCTCTGGAAGCAGAGTTACACAACTCAAAAAGCAGAAATTATCATCATTTTAAGTGAACTGATTTTAAAATTAGGAAATGTTTCACTTGCAAGTCAAAGGAGAAATACTCAGTCATTGTATTTTCAATAGCTTCACCAGTCACCTAGAATACATTTCCTTACAAAATCTTCTCCTTGTAGAATGTATTTTCAGTAACTGCTAAAATACTTCCAGCAGAAACAAAAAATGGAAATTCACCAAGTCAGATAAAGGAATTGATTATTTTATAGATTCACTAACCAATCAAAGCTATTTTGGATTTGCATCTTTTCTGATGGACATTCCTAACCTCTGGTAACTGCAGACCTCCAAGACACAAGTCCATGAGAAATTCATTAAAGCAGACCTATCTGGGCTGAAGATGCAAGATTCCAATTTTTTTCTACGTACAGATATGAATGTGCCAAAAATCTGGATCCTACAACCTAAACTAACTTGAATATAATTTGGCTAAAACTTGTTGGGTCTCTCATTGATGGTTATCCATCCTATTCCGCCCTGTAGCCAGCTTACATAAACTATTTACAAGACTACACTAGGTGAAAGAATAATCTCTAGAAATAACTTTTTACAAAGTGTAAGAATTTCTTATCACTGAAGTAATTCTAAAACATCAATAGTTTATGGCCTGGAAGATTACTACATCAAGCCTCTTAAATTTCTTATCCTCTGAGAATGGAACCCAACGTCAAGATAACTTCTTCATTCATGTTTACTCACAGTTGGCCCCACTGATGGTAATCACAAGTTCTTAAAATGTACCCAATGATTAAGTTACTATAGTGCAATACTGCAGTATACTCTACAAAAGATAAAAAAGAAATTCTATTAATTGTTTCCAATAACATTTGTGAGCTGAAAGTAACCATTTCTGTCCAAAAAAAAAAAAAAAAAAAAAAAAAAAGTGTACTGTGATAAAAGGCACAATTAAGTCCTTTCTGACTGTTTTTGGAATAAGATGGTAGCAGTACTTCAAAATAAAACTTTACAAAACAGACCACTACATTCAGACACAAGTGACACAGCTTGTGGACGGTTTTAGTAGATTGTGTTGCTTAAAAAATGAACAAAAACCCAAAACAACCACCAAAAAAGGAACAGGTTACAGGTCCTGACACTTCTCACCAATGAACTCAAATGAAGACTGTTACAAACAGTACAAAGTTGCTGTTCGGAGCACATGAATACAAAGAACTGGGGAGGGGAGGAAGAAAAAAAAGAAAACAACCAGAAGAAAATCCACCACAAAGATGCATGAGGAGCTGTAAACACACAAACTCAGGACCTGCTCTTTGCACACAAATAAGTATAAAAAACAGTAATTTCTACTTTTCTAATAGTATACATTTTTATGGAAATCTTTTTGTATTGGATACAGTAAGAAGGCTGTTTTAAAAAATAAATTCAAGATTTAGATACAGTTACAAATAGAGTAAGGAGACAAGGGAAGAGAAAAACAGGACCTTTGCAAACCTTTAAGGATGAAAGTAAAGAGCTTTTACATATGCTAGACATGGTGGAAGAGGAAGACAAATATTTCTGAATAAAAGTAACTGATTATAAAATAAGAGTATCGCATTTGTCCTCATAAATACATAAAATATTAACAAGTTCTTATTCAAAACCAGAATGAGCAGAGCAACAGCCACAACTTTTGATCTTCTTGGATGTGAATGGAATTTTCAGACTTTTTCCTATTTTGAATCATTTAAAAAAAATCCTACAAGTAACTGGAAAATTCAGTTAAGGTATCACAGTAAAGAGATTAGAGATTACAGGGCTCTAGTCTTTTTGCACTTGTAGCAAGGCATTTATAGGGAGCTGCTCATGTTGTTTTCGCTTATAACACAGATAGCATCTAGTTACTATCACATATGAAGGAAATGCCTCCACAGAGAAACTTTGGATGCAGAAATTCTTCATGGCTAGTTCCCTATGGGTGAGTGACTTAAATAACTTCTATAAGATTATATAAGGAAAGTAACACTGAACCACTTCCACTAACTACTTAAGTTACTTAACACATTTTTACCCTAACATTTCCAACTGAGATTGAAGAGTATTTCCTTGAATGGCACAGTTTTAAGTACCTGTTATTTTTATATACAGTATACATATTTATATATAAATTACTATGTAACCAGCAGATTGCACTCAGAAAATGGTAACGTTTCAAGGTATTTGCAGCATGAAGCCTGACTGGAAGGAGTGTTTTAGCTTTCAATGCAGCAGCACATAGCGGACGCTTTCATGATCTCCTCTTCTCTCTGCTTCTAAGAATGTACTCACACACATTCACACAACCATTCTTCGAACTCCACACTCACAGCAGAACTTTGCCCATTCCACTGGATACCTTGTTCCACATTCATGGCAAAATTTAGATAACTGTACAGATGAATTTCCTTCACTGTTTTTTGAACCTCCTCCATTGACTGAGGATAGGCAGTCAGCAGTGTCATTCCCAGTTTTACCATCAGACCTGAAAAAAACAGATATGAAGAACTAAGTTAAGCATAACTTAATCCAAAATTATTTAAATCCTTGCAGTGAATTATTGCTGTTATCCAGATTTTCGTGGCTAATTTGTAACTTCACTGAAACTCCCCTATTTTTCTCCAGATACAAGACAACAAAAAGTACCAACATTTTTAGAAGCACGATCAAGTATCTGAGTCATTATGCCAGCCAGACCATTTGGAAACCTACAAACATTAGCTTGTCAAAGCAAGACAAGCAAACAGTCTAGAAGAGTACTATTTTTTTTCCCCCTTTAGTGGGCAAACAAGTCCTTTATTTACTGTGCACGTAAATTTCATTTAAATTCTGTTGAACCACAACATTCACCTGAACATTCAGCTTTTCCTAAGAGATTTCTGACATTTCTAATGCTGTCTCCTGCATATCTTAGACACCGGATGACAATACTGATGTATTAGAGTATGGAAAATACATTATGAGAATCTAAAATAGGACAAGTAAAATTGGCGATGAGTTATCCATTAACCGCAGAGAACAATATTTTCCCCAACTTATTCTGCAATGAGTACTCCATATTAAACAAGGATTCTATTGCTGACAAAATAACAAAACTAAAAGCTACCTTGAGTTACTGTCTGAATTACTAGTTTTTCTTTTGTTTGATAGAGCACCCGTGCTCATAGTTCTTGCCACACTAGGAGGGGTTGACATCCGTGTTTTTGTTGCACCTCTAAAACAGAAAAAAAAACTATCAGTTAATTATATACTTACATATTTATCACAAGAATAGATATTTACATGTTATATACAAAAATTAGTTCAACAATCCAGCCATTGCTTTACAGTATTAATAATAACTTCTTTCCTATGAATGCCAGATTGAAAATCTTTGCTACTAACTTGCTCGCTTTGGATTGTATATAATTTAAGTCTTACACTGTAAGGATGGCTCAAGTGCCATCCTGCTCATGTATTTCATTTGTTACCACACTAAAATACGTGTAGAATCCACTCTACCGATTGCTTAGTATAGACTAAGGTCTTCCTTGACAGACTGTAAGTCACTTTAAAGTACTAGCAGGGATTTCAGAGAAACAGAAAGCAGCAGGCTGCAGGTCACAACAAACTGGTAGGTCTTACTAGCATCAGAATATAATTTCTAAACTCCAGTGCGCATCCTAAACACACTGAACATCTCTGTGCTTGCTTTGGTGAGTGATAAAAACTTCATAATTCTCTGGAAATCTCTGCAGCACAAGGGAAAAGAAAAAAAAGATGGGAAAGGGGCATCCTTTTTTCATCAGTGATCAAGCACATAATTTTTCTTCATTGCTCAAGAGTATAATTATTCATAAGAATTTCTTCTTTGGCAAGGCTTCAGTGACTACGATACCTTGCACATGACCAACGAAGTTTTTATGTTCTCATTCTTGAGCACTGATGAATAAATGAAACTTACGTTGGGACAGGCTCACAGACATTAAGAAACATTAAAACAAGATCCCATTGGAAATTTAGTCACCAAGAGCCCAGTCAGTACTAAAAACCCCAACAATGATTTTTTCCAGATGATCTTATCTGCTTGTTTCAGAATTACAGACAACACATTCTTGGTTTTGTTTTTTAAGTATAAATAAAGTAAAAACTTCAAATTCAGCACTGACACAACTGAAGATCAGTGTACCAACTCCTGAATTTCAGGCAACTTTTTCTTCCATATCAATAACATAGGCTAAGGAGGGCTTTCCAGTTCCTTCTGTTTAAAACCAGACACTTAAAATAATTCAATGGAAAAGTGTTCAAATGATTAAGCACAAAAATTGAATCCATGAACAAAATTTAAGATTGAATCAAGTGAAACTATATTTGGACAGAATATTCAAACTTAACAAGAAAGGCTTCTGCATTTGACAGGCAAAGAATTATCAAAGACTTTGGCTCACTGAGCAGCACACCAACTTTTTCTCCTTTAGTTTTCCTGTCTGCTCTCTTACATAGCAAAGAGATTCTAAAAATAATTTTATATATATATATATATATAAAGTGTGGATTAAAAAGCACTACATATCATAACTAAAACCTATGTTATATCATTCAGAGGATACAGACTTTCAGGATGAAAGTTTTAACCAATTCAGATTATGCTGTTACAAGTGTGAGTAACTGTAGAGGTGATAAATATTAGCACGTGTTATCTTCTCTATCTCACATTACATTGGAGACAGACCTTTCCCTAAATGTAAATAAAATTCATTAAAGCTCAGTAGTGAAGGAACACATACTGGACTTTTACTCGCTCTGAAAGCTAGAAAAGTATATTAAGAGTAATTCAACTGAAGAAACAGAAACAGTGGATCATGGATCAGTGATGATGAAAGAATGAATAGAACTGTCCCAATTCCTGTTAGACAGTGCCAGATAATTTAAACCAAATTTTCCTAATCTATTAATGAGTCACAGTTTTCTGGCTTTTTTTTCCCCCCAGATTTTCAGCATCTTAAAGCCATCATTTGAACGGTGTCCAGTATGGCACACAGGCTATTGATGAAACCAGGAAATAAAAAAGTACTGAAAAACCCCCAAAAATCCTCAGATATATTTTTAGACTGATACATTAGCCTTGTAAGTAACTGCATTGATTTCTACCTTTTTATGACTATATCAACAGCAGAAGTAGCAGGCTGCCACTATCTGTAACATTACACACTCCAGATCAGGACATTAAAATTAGCATCAGATTTAATGTATATATATGATGACCAGTTTTGAAACTGAATCTGTAATAAGCAATCTGATCCATGGAGACAGAAGTCTTCCAGAGATTCTTCATCAGCCTCACTTCTGTCACTACAGCTTGGTTTCTTCCAACCTGCCCAACCTCTACTTCTATCCATTTGTTCAGTATAATTATGGTATATGTACCTTCATATACATAATTACAGATAAGATACATATAATACCTGTTCTAAGCTGTATAACGAGAAGTACTGATGGAGCCTGATAGCAGATGAGATTGTCAGTGTCATCTTTCATTCTTAAAGGCCAGACATACCTTTACAAATGTTTATTATTACATCTCAATTTCAAAAGAATTAGGACTGAAAATAACCTCCGTTTTTAAGCAGTTCATGCTGTATCTCTAGTTGAATGACCACTGTTTGCAAAATTAAAAACTGTAACAAACTAGCATGAGAAGCTTGCCTTTTTCTATTTAGGCATTTGCGATTTTACTATACAAGACTGAAATACCAAGTTTGCTTCCTAAACAAGGTTTATTCAGACTTTCTTGACAGATATCACCATCACCCACCATAGCTCATACTTCAGTGCAAAATCGTAATTTTCAGCAGGCACACTTAAGAGCCTTTGCCCTGAACTGTTATCATCCACATCACCATGTGGAATTTAACATTGGCTAATAGTTATTCACACTTCTCCAGTGCCATATGCATGTAACATATTGAATAACCTCCAAAAAAGAGAGGTTTAAGCCACAATTCCAGAGGACATTTGAGTAAGTACAACTCAGAGAGTAAGCTTATTACGAACACAGTACATGCCCATATTCTTAAAAAAAAAAAAAAAAAAAAAAAAAATCTAAAGAGCTCCCTACTATACATACAAAGGCTACTGCAAGCATGCTTAGGAACTACTGAGATATCGATTATGTGGCTTAGTGAATGTATTATAAAATTTAAATTCACCTCCTTTTCAAAAGTGTACAGGATTAATGGCTCTAACTAGGTGTGCAAAGAAACAAACACACACAGTATGTACGTCTCTTAAAGGCTTCCCCTCCCCTTTTTTCCTTTTTCTTATTAATAGGAATCAAAGTTCAAATATTCTGGCCTTGTCTTAAAAATACTTCACCTTTGGTTACAACACTAAAATGGCATTGAAAGATTTAAACATGTTTCTGTCATTTTATTCCAAATATGGGTTATATAATTCACTACTAAATACTCTTTTGCAATATACTTTGAGGCATTTATGAAGAAACAGTCCATGGTAACTGGGAAGACGTCAAATTCCATTAGTGTTAACTATAATGTAATTATTTCCTTTTAAAGGATAGAAGATCCTTTCTTCCAATGCAGCCTTGATTTTAATCTTTCATCATAACGCTTACTTTATTTACACTCGTGGACAATCACAGCTATCTTAGAGGAGGAGGAAGTATTTATTTGCCATAAAGTAATTGCATGTAAGGCAATAATTTATAAAGTTATCAGGTGTTATACAGGCTTAAATCCTCACTTAAGCATTGCATCACATCACCTCAGTTTTATCTCAAGTTTACAGAGCATATTACTCAGAGTGCAGAAACAGTGACAGAAGAAATCAAACCTGAAGAACGTTCTCATCACCTTTCCATTCCTACCATGATGCAGTTTGCCTAATGCGAAAGAAATACTTACACTAATTACATTCCCACAATATATACAGCGAAGACATACTGGGAAGCAGATTATCTATCAAGGCCACACTTCTAATATTCCAATGCTTTTGAGGAACATTTCTGTATAACTGATAAATCAAGCTCATTTGTAATACTTACTTCTTTATAGGCAACAATTCATTTGGTCTTTTGATGGTAATGTCTGTTTTTGTATCAGTGTCATAAAACCTTTGCACACCTCTTCCAGTTCGCAGTGGTGGGCCTAACTTGTCCATCTTACTACTAAAATATATAAAGGGGTACTCATAAGGAGATTGTCAGATTACTATTTAAGTTACTGCAATAAAAAGTACTCACAATTACAAAACTATATTACCAAAGAATTCCTATTTACCAAAAAGACATTTATCTGACATAAATCCAACAAACAAGAGGGAAGTTCTCACTTTAAAAAGGGGATAATTTTATAAGCTCACATTTGGATTAAGTTTCTAATACATATATTTAAAAATAAGATAAAATTATTGCTAATTATATTCAGTTTACAATATACACTTATATTTGGGCTTTTTTTTTAATTTATAATGTTAAATTCATCCCATCTAGAAAACGAGGTTCCTATTTACAACTCATGCCAACTGTATTAAGATGCTAGAAAGTAAAAGATGCAAGTACAAGCCTCTTCAACTTTAGGATTAGAAGAAAAGAAAAACTGCTTTCCCCTCCACATTTTTTTTTTTCCTCTCTCTTAAAGAGCTGAAGGTTGTGTCAGAAGAAATGAGGAGAAAAACACAGAAGAAAGACTGAAAGAAGATTAAGTTTGTTTTAATCATTAAAACACCCACTCACAACAGACAGCACTGTATGCAGGCAGTACTTCTGTATTACCTTTTTTCCTAACTACTAGGGATAAGAATTCCAAACCAAATAGACTATTAAATCCACAAAAGACTGAAGAATCATAATTTTTATCAGAAAAATTAGGTCTTCCAGTAAAATTCTTTTTTTTATCATCTTAAAACAGTAAAACTTGCAAAACTCAATTATATCTCCATTCCCATGTCAGTAACAAAATTTTTCTTCTTATTGTCAATAAAAATAATATCTCAGCTCTAACTGAAAAATTATGACAACCTCAGAGTATTTTTATTGATCCTTCTGAAATTAAAGAGCTATAAACAAACAAACCAACCAAAATTGATTAAAATGTCTAGGCTACTGAAGCTAAGCTCTTCTGAAGCTCCCTGCCTCTCCTGGGAAGTTATAAGGAGAACAAATGAACATAAGTAACAATGAAAAAAATACATTCTCAAACTGAGAGAAATAATGCATTAATATTAAGATAGACTTTTCTGATTCTTGTCGTATAAGCTTAATGAACTACAATTCATTATGTATTATATATATATTATATATATTATATAAATACAAAAAAATACTAAACAGCTGTCAAAGAAGCTGACTATTTTCATGTGCTTTTAATATCTAAACAAAAACCCACAACATTAGAAAAAGGGGTTGTGTATTTCAACATTTATATCACACAATTCTCATGCTCCTTCTGCATTAGCATATTAGAAGGTACAAGACCTATGCATTTTGCAAGACAAATTATGTTTTCAGAATCTTCTCTCAAGAACCTTGCAATCCACATTACATCTGTAAAGCATCAAAGGAAAGTTCCTTATATGAAGCCAAATCTGAACAGCACTAAGCAATAGTCATTCATTATTAAATCAGAAGGGAGCACTGAGATACTAGTCTGACAATTTAGCTCCCAAATAATGCAGGCTATAAGTTCCTCTTGAGTTCTTCCCACTCCTCCCAACAGATGTTCTAGCTCAAGCTAATTAACTCAGGAAATGTTCAATCAATTCCTGCTTGACCAAAGCCATATTTCCCAAAAATGAGAAGCAAAGACTGAGATTTTTGGTATGGCATGACACATACTCCAATCTGTTGTGATTTCCTTATGTTAATGTGTTACTGAAAGTTCTAAAGAGAGATGATTAGTGAACTGTGGGCACCTGTAGTGTAGAGTACTGTAGAGTATCCAAGCAGCAGTTATGAGTGAGAAAATGAAGAACTGCAATATCCCTCCACACTTAACAGACAAAAAGAAAGAAAACCCACAACATGGTGAGCCCTTTCATGCACCAACGAACAGAAGTGCAATCGAAAGAAACTTTCGCCCAAGATAACTTACTAGACTTGATTTCATTGAACAATGCCGTGTCAGAGTTTTATTTAAGGAAATTAACTGAAGATTGTTATTAAAGGCTATTGGTACTGTATGACACACATGTAAGTGAGATTTACAATGTACTGATATGGGTTAGATGAGCAGTTCATGTGGTACTTTAGCTGTAAGACAGCAGCACTAGGTGTGTCACTGACAGATGTGACTCCCAGTCACCATACCCTGCTTTACTTCAAACCGTAACATTTACCTCAAAAATGAAATCAAATGAGAGTAATTTCTAAGGGCACGCTCACTCTACTGAGAAACAATTTTCTAAGCCACAGTGAAAAAAACGTTATGTTCACACTCGAAATATGCAGAGATGAGAAATTAATCTGTACATGCAAAAGACCTCTGATTGGCCACAAGGAGTTAAGTTCTGCTACGCAAAACTTATTTTGTGCGGGTGGAGTCTGGCTGGTTGCTTAGCAGAAGGATAGGAAGGTCCTACCCAATTTTCCCTCCTGAAGTTATTATTTCTGGCAGCTTACATCTGCCCCATCCCTCAAGAAATGCAAGGCAAGTGTTAAGCTCTGTACTCTTACAGAAAATCTATCAAGCTTTGGGTTTTAACATCATGCGTCAAAATATAAACCCAACTACAAATTTATGTAGAATTAACTTTTCCCTGTTCTTCAACATGGGAAAGATGAAAGATGAGGTCTTCCAACAGCAGCAGTGTTGCACACACTCTTGCAAGTAGTAGTCTTACTATCTAGGACTCAAAAACAATGCCCTCATGCCACTTACTTATATTTGTTAATGGCCATGCTTTTATTCTGTTAACGTAGAAAAAGAAAACTCAGTGCCAAGCTCAGCTGATGCAGCCAGACTCACACACACAAAGTCAGTCTCACTAAGGCTAAATTTAGTCTATTCTGATGATGCTGTAAATTCAGTTCTCTACATAGGGAAGAATAGAAATGTTATACCAAAAATGTTGAAATAACAGAATTCATATAGTTTGGTTGCATTTCTGTTCTTATAAAATAAAAATATACACTACAGTACTGGAGTTGAACTTCATATGAAATGAAGTTACATAATTCTTCCTGTGTAGAACTAAACACCTGAGACCCAGTTTGTTCTAGTTTTCACCTTTAACAGAAGAGCACCAACAGCTTCATACGCCTTTCACAACGGCTTCTGACAGCGGTTCAAGAGTGCCACCTAGCGAGCAACAGGGAAACTGCATTCTTGTGTACTTTAACCACATCAGGTTGTTCTGTTAGGCAAAGATTCTAGTTACTTGTCCCTTCGCATATCCATCAGAGTGAACAAATACCTTGATTCTACAGGACGAGACAGGGTTGGATTAAAGTGCCCCCTCTCTCATACCCCTCTACTTCATCCTTGAAATGGCACATCATAACTGTAATTCTACCTAGCCTTAAGTAAGACCTCTGACAAACCTGGAATTAAAATCTAAGCAAAAATGAAGACTCACTTTATTAATACACAAAAGCATACAAAATTAACGTTTGCTTTAGGGAGTGAGTAACACTTCAGGAGGTCTTTTCTTACAGTAAAAGACTGGAATTAAATCAATTAAAAAAAAATAGCTCCCGAACACCTACCAAGAAAAAAAAAAAAACACCACCAGAAAAGTTAACATTTGAATGATTGCACTTAAAACAATGTACGTGCACACGGTGCTCAGTAAATCACTTCAGTAACAACTCAGAAGGAAGAGCAGCTTTTACAAAATAAAATATTTCAAGCTGCACTTAGCTAAAGCTTGAATTATCTAACATTTTAATGCCTAACATCTGTCTCAGTACTATGCTAACTCTCACTTCACTGACTGTTAATGTCTCATTCCCTATGCTGATAGATTTCTGTAGGTATTTCAATACGACCCTATACGTTTCAAATGATCCCTTCTCCCCAAGCGCTATGGCTGAGAGTAGTCGAAGGCCAATGTTTTCCAACAAAGTGAATCGCCTTATTTTTTCATGTTGTAACTACTCCTGTGTCTCTTTGCTTCAACATAACTCCCGACAAACTCGTTCTCACAGGTAAGTACAACACAGGCAACAGAAAAGGTCTCAATTAGAATGCTTGGAAAAGGTGCACATTAAGCCGACTTCTATCTGTGAGGAGACTGGTTAGTATGACCACCAATTAAACATAAGGATTGCTCGGCACAGGCAAAAATGGAATATAGGTTTCATTTTTTTATTTTTTACAAGAGAAGTGGAAAGGACAGAAGGCAGGCAGAAACACCCATACTCTTAAAAAAAAAAAACAACAACAACAACAAAAAAAAAAGGTGCAACTGTACAGGCAATTAAGTGCCGTTATAAGCCAAGCTAGTATTCATTGTCTCTCTGCAGAGAACATTACCTGAGAGCTATGCCAAAAAGAGTCATCTATTTGCAGGCAAGAGCATGTAAAAACAGAACATGCGCTAACACCTCTCCATACGTTAGTATTTGATCTGGTCACATAACAATTCTTCCTCCAAACTTGATAAAAGTAACTAGTGATTTCAGTGAGCAACTGATTGGTAGCATTCAACAAAACTTCCTTCTTAAGAAGATCAAGACGTATGCCTACTAATGAACTAACAGACTAACTTTCAGTAGGAAATAACTTCTTCCAAACAGCTGGGATTTACCACTGGAGTTTGAAATGTGCCTTCAACTTTTCTCAGCTGACTCATTTTGCAGCGCTTTGCAGACCTACTTCGGGTGCTAATTCAACTTCTGCAGCTCAGCCATCTAACCCTCCCTGAACATTGTTTTGAATTCTATTATTTCCTTTCCACAGTTTAGTACTCTTGATGGCCTTCTGCAACCAGTATTTCCACCTATTCTTACTTTCTTATATCACCATTCCCTGCCATACACACGCTGATCATGCCTGCAGTAACATTCACTCCTAATCAAGCCCAATTCTATTCCCTTTGCTTCCAATAAAATTAATTGCCTTTTGCTCACATCCAACTTATTTCATTTCCCTGAAATGCACCAGATGAGCCTTTCCTCTACTCTTACACACTACTTATTTGCTGTCTCTGAAGTAGTAATAACATATGACCAAGTAGTAACTACCTACAACATACATAGCCTGACAATTCTCTATAGGTGCCTGTCTCTCATAATGATTTGAACAACTTTTACCAAATCTTACCGTTCTGAAGGAAAGACACAGGAAAAAGAGAGCAGCAGGAACAGAAAAGCAGAAGTCTAATGCAAGACAAGGCAAGAAAAGCTAAGGTTTTCACAGTGCATGGCAAAATAACAATCCTTTCCCATTTCCAGTTGGGATGTATTTTGTCATTTAAAACTAAGATTCCTTTTTGATTTCAAAGGCTTTCATCCGAACCTCTCCATTTCTCCTCCTTGGAGATCTTCAAAAGCCACCCGGACACAGGCACCAGCAGCCTGCTCTGAGCGTCCCCGCATGAGCAGGGGTTGGACCAGATGGCTCCAGAGGTCCTTGCCAACCTCAACCATTCTGTGATTCTGTTCTAGTACTTTTCTTCAGTTCCTTCCATACATTTCTTCTTTTATATGGCTTGCACTGAATATCCCCTCCTAGTAACAGCTTTAAGCAAAAAAGACACTTCCAGGAAACTAGTAAGCTACATCTACCATTGCTTGTTACTGTTGTAGGGCACAGGATTCTACTGCCTCCATATGTTGTCTTGTCTGTTTTACAAGGAAGAGAGGAGGGAAGGTGTCCATTCTTTTGTGCTAAGAGGAAAGATTTGTCACAACTACCTTGTGATCCACAACAGAAGTGTCTTTATCTTATTTTCACAAAATTCTAGAAGTTGTGCTTGATATTTTGTCTTTTTAAACCTTTCCACTTTTACAAAGAAAAACAGTACAGTTCCAACCGCTTCTACATATTCTGTTAACTAAGAAAACTAAGTAATTTTATCACTTCACATCCTTTGCTGTTACTTTAACATTAGAAAATGAACTTCACCTCCTCCAAAGCCCCTTAAACATTAACTGCCTATATAAATAAAGTGTGAATTCAAAGTACTGCACTTTGAAGCTTACAGAAAACAGTACAACAAAAGGAACAAAAAAACAGCCCAAAGACTCTTCTAGAACTAGTACTAATAAACATGAAATAAACCATTAATGACAACATTAAATGGGAACTTACCCTGCCTGTGGGTTCACCATTCCCAATGTGTTTTTATGAGCAGGCGATAATGACTGAATTTTGCTAACACTGGATCCAGAGGAAGACAATGCTTTACTCGAAGAGGAACCTTACAGTTGAAAGCAAGCAGGGAAATAAGAAAACATAAGATTTTATTATTTGAAAGACATCCTTCACTAACTATTTATTGCAAAATTCATAACAATAGTTTTAGAAGTATGGAGACATCAACAAATATACTTGGGGAAAAAAAACAAAAAAAACAACAGGTGAGCTTTCAGAAGTTTACAGCAAATATCCAACTGAGAAAATTTTGTATTTTGATAAAAAAAATCGATCTCAATTTCTTCAGAAATAAAGTCAAAATATCAAAAAATATCGAAGTATGTACAATGTCAACCCTATCAGCAACCTAAATCATATTAAGACCTACCTACATAATTAAAACATACACGACTTGACTGTATTTTCACCAATTCACAATCACATTCAGCATAAAAGATCTGACCTATTATATAATAACACAAGAGTCCTCCACTCCATGCTTTAGAGTCTTATTGAATAGGGAACAACCTGTGCCACTTCCAACTTATGCTTTCCTCATCACCCCAGCATCTCCAAAGAATGGTATAAACTTGAGCAATAAAGTACAAAGCTATCATTTATGTAATCAGAAAAAAAAAAATAAAAAAAAAATCAGGCTACTAAAATATTAAGAAATTTTATCATGAAAGACAGAAACCACCTCATCCACCCTTGTAACACTGATCTCCTATGAAGTTTTTTACTCTTTCAGTTTAAATCACTTGGCAATGCTTTAGAAATCCTTCCAGCTATTACACTACTTTTACTACATAGCCTGAAAATAGTATTTAGAAAAGAAATGCAAAATTGCTATCATTCATTTCATACCTACAACTGTTTTGCTAACACCACTTGGCTGCGGTAGACGCGATGATGATGGTGGTGCTGACACTGCAGAAGGCATCTTCTTAACTGCAGCAGGCTTGTACTGTAACAAAATACAGCCTAGAAATTTAAGCAATTAAGTCAAACTATCTATGCAATATGACAGCTAGTTATCTGAGGCACTGCGGGAAAACAAACTACAATTACCAGCAGTCAGCTTCTTGGTACCTGGGTTGGACAAATGGTTCCTAGTAGCCTGCTGCCTTGTACGTACTGAAATGATACTAGTAGAAAACGTTGTCCAAGCTAGTGACATTGCTTGCTTTGTTTACCGTTTAACCACATGTGGTACATTCTTTCCACTTTTCGATTGCTTTTCTCATATTTTTTTCTCAAGAGCTTATCATTACTACTTCTTTACTTGGTAATTTTAAGAATATTCCAAGACAAGATGGCATTTGCCCTTGAAATCCTGTTTTAACATATACGCCCTCAGTGATTTCAATACTGATTCAGAATATAGGACAAGAATCACTGGACTAACTGCTTGTGTCTGTTTACTCCTCACAGCTTCCTAGAAATGTTTCACCATCAAATGAGGAAACACACTTAAATTCTTCACTTGTTAATCCGTAAGTTAACAACTGCAGTCCTTAGCCTGATTTGCTTCAGTTTTTTAAGCCTCCACTAGCCAAATATAACAGTGCTCTACCTTTATTTGTCTACTTAAGGAACAGTCTTGAAGTGAATTCAGAAAGCACAAAAGAAATAAAACTCTGTTTACAAACACAGCATTCATACTTCCTGCTGTTACCTTTATCAGCCATTTTCACAAGTCTAAATAATACTTGATAATTTCCAGCTTTGCAACAGCTACTATCTGATTTATCAACCTCTGACTGCAACTTTTATGAAGAAAAACCTCTTCCATGCTTAGTATCTAATTTAATAAAATAATAATGTAGTGTATAAAATAATAGAATTACAGAGTAAAACAGTTAATTCAATTTAAGGGCAACAAAAAATATTTAACAAGCTTTATTTGACATCCAGAGCAAATTACTATTTAAGAAAAAAATGCAGTTCACCTGTGATCGAGTAGGAACCTTCCCTTTGGTATCAGCTGCTAGTTTCCCTTTATTGGTAATACGTGCTGCTTGTTCCTTACAGAAATTGATGTGTCTGTCAGCTGCATTTTCATTAAATCTCCTCTGACAATATGGACACTGAATGTAATCTTAAAAACACAGAAAACTGATGTTAGTAACATGTTTTAAACAAATGTTATAAAAAAAAGTGTTTTCAAGTCTTCTAAAGACCTGCACAGAGAAAATTAAGGTCTTTTGATTTTGAATATGAAATATGCATTACTTGGGAAAAGATTATTGTCCAATGACATTTCTTGCTTGACAAGAATGAGAAGTTAAAGATCAGAGATAACTCATGTGAAAACAGAAATAATTTGAGAGCTGCTGCTCAGCAGGGAAGGCATTCAAACAGGTAGATGGATACGGTTTGGAATTCAGATGGCAGAAAGTGCAGGTGAGGCTAAACAAAGAATGGCAAACAATTCTGTTTGTTCAAAATATGAAAGTTACAAATTTAAAGAACTCCATCATTTTACATACCAGGGTCATATGATGGTGGAGGCGGTGGAGGGAGTTTTCCACCATCTTTAAGATTAAGTCCTTTGGCTGCTCGTATAGTTGCTATGAATTCCTCATGCTTTCGTCTCCAATTGGATGGTTTTTTGGGGGGTTCTGGCTAAGAAGTAAAAAAAAACAAACAAAAAAAACAAAAAAAAACACCCACAACTTTTTATGTTTGAAGTTCTTCATGTTAAATACATTTATTATAAATTTCTTCCAGATCCTAGTTGATCTAATTATCACAAATTGCCAGCAGAAATAAACCTTATTATAACATACACATATTGTGCCTAAAATATTCATATATGGAGTAAATTATAACATACCCGTGGCTTAAGAGGTTTTACTGTGGGAATGTCAGTTCCTTCTGCTCTCTGCCGGCTGGAATCAAATGTCTTCCTTTTCTTGGCAGAAGTTTTCTGGCAAATGGGTCCATGCTTTTTCTACAAGCAGAAGAAAATAAAGAGAATGCAGAATTTATTTTTGGAAATATGTCATTAACGTTGTTTTCCTCTTTCTAGATATGCCAACGAGCAAATGAGGCCCAGTTCCTGATGAGTAAGGTCACACTGCTTTTGAAATCCTTATGCCAGCCATTATTTTTTTTTTTAAACAGATATTCAGGAACTTACAAATACATGAACACAAAAACTTGGGATCTGAGCAAAGTTAAAAAAAGAAAGAAAGGAGGCATCCATATTTTCTCCTTGCAAATAAAAAAAAATGATAGGTAGGTAGGTAGGCAGCATTTGTATTGAGAGGTAAGATGGATCAGAAACAGTCTGAAATTCATATTCACATTTAAGGACAACTCAACCTATATTGAGACTGGAGAGAAGGGAATTTTGAAAACAGCTAGCAGAACACAACATTTGCTAGGTCGGATGGCATGATGTTAGGCTTTATATTTGCAGAGACAAGGAATGATTCCGTAGCTCCAGAGAAAAATGTCTTTAGAAGCATGTGAATTTTCAGAACATGACAGGATGCCACAATAAAGTTAACCTTCTTTTAAGATGCTTCACAACTGAGACAATGGGAATGGTCAATTTGAAGAAAATAAAAACAGAAAAAAAGCAATAATCTAGATCTTCTCTACTTAACTATGTTGATCACTGCCTAACTTTCATATCAACTTACCAGATATAAAAGCCAACAGTGCTCCAAGCACTTACCAGTGCTGCTGGAAAGAAAGTCCTTCCACAAATCCTACATGGCAACAGATCTCCAGTTTGCACTGCAACCTCACCTTAAAAAAAACAGCAGCAACAACAACAAAAAAAAAGAAACAAATATCAACCACATATTTCTATAAGAGAATGTGCTTAAATCTGTACTAAAAAGAATTCTTTCTGGATTGTTAACTTCATCTACTTTGCAATAACAACAGCTGCCACTGTTAAAGTATGTGTCCTTTGAACTGTGCAAAGACTGCATTGATCAGAAAGGAAAAGGTGATACACAACTCCTTACATATGTTTCAAAGCCACCCAGCCCAGTAAAAAGTCAGCACGAGTTCTAACGATGTAGAACATGAGACTTTGCACCTTTGAAGGAATGCTACACAACAGCATGCAACGGACTCATTTACTACAAGTCTCACCAACAGCCTAAACAGACATGCACAGACACAGAGAAACATTGATACTTAGTAGGGATTGTGTCTTTGAAAGAGAATCACCAGTCAGAACAGCACATGGAAGTCACATCCCATCACTTATTTCTCTCTATCAAGTTAAACTATTCCACTCTACCTTACAAAAATTCTTGAAGGTTATTTTTATGAGACATTTTCTATAGGTTATAAGCTGACAGTTGACACAAACACTTCAGATCCTTCTATTCAAGCACTAGCTGATTCATAGAACCAGATTAAAAAAAAAACCCAAAACCTAACAAGTCACATTCAAATTTATTCAAGCCAGTATATTCATATAGTATGTATTATGCATTGGAGTTGTGGCAGAGGTGAAAAGCTACATAAGGTTTATGAATGACAGGTACCTATTAAGCAATGTAACACAGCTATAGAAATAAAGCACATATACATCAATAAAGAGGGTATAAATTTTGATCAAGCTAAAGACATACTAGTTTCTTCCTCTATATTCAATCTGACAGTACAGCCCCTTCTATTTATGCAGTTAAAATAGAAGTTCCTTCAACTGACTTGCCCTTTTAGTAAATCAGTGGCTGAAACCATGAAAAATATGAACATAAAGTTCAAAGTTTTAATTAGTTTTTTTCCCAGTTCCTCAGTAGAAAACAATTTTCCAACTAAACGTACATGTGCGTCAATTAGGACTGCAGTATCACTCCTACAGAAAATGGAAAGCTGAAAAAAATGTATCAAGGCAAGTAAGTGCACATTCCAGCCGCCGTGATTCCCAGTAAATGCATTTTTCAAGTGTAAAGGTTTTCTTGTTTTTCTTCTATTCTTCCACCTGAATTACATTTGCACGTTAACAGTAAGTAACGGGAAGGGATATGTTTTTTTAAATTATTGTTGACAATATCTTTCCAATCTCTATACAATCATATCTGAAATTTTTTCCACAGGTCTGTTTCTTTTAACATTAATCACAAGTAACGACACGCAAACTGTTCACACACAGCTCTGCCAGCTAGAGCCAGCCCTCATCGCTTTTCTCAGGGGTAGGCAAAGTACCAATGGTTGTAGGAATTCCTCAATTCTCACAATCAAAAATACCAGATATGCACAGACTTTCATGTGTCATCCCTTCACTCTTCTGGATTCTCAGCACTCTTAATAATGCTTACACAGATCCGTGCAGTCACTTCTGTTTTAAAAATAAATACATAAATAAAATCTTAACACGTTATTCTAATACAATTCTCAGCTCTGCCAACAAGTGAGAGAAGCATTTCATAGAAATACAAATTGACATCATTTGTGTCTTCAATAAATTAGCTGAAATAAATAACTATTAGGGATCTTGTAATCAGGTGTATAGTTTAATATTAAGGATTCAACTGAGAGACTAACTCTCACATATCTGCTCTGGTAAATGAAGAACAGCTACACTCTACACCAAATTCTTGTACTTCACTCAGAAATTTATGTTTACACTTAAACACACCATGAAAAAAAACAGACTTGACAGATGCTCAACTAATCCAGCAGTACTTACATATGACATAGCAACACAACAAATGCTAATTAGCACCCACTGCAGATACAGTTACTGAGCTCTGTTTCCTTACAGCATTCCTAACTCTCCTTTGCTCCTGGCAGGTACTCAATCACATTTGCTAAGAGCTAATGCTACTGCCAAAACCTCCCCTGTAACACAAGATCACTGATCCAAAACCCACCGCTCTCATCTCTTCCCTTCTTACTCATTCCTTTTTATTCTTAAGTAAAAATGGAGAACTGAAAAATAAATAAATCTATAACATGTTAACAATTCTTTCTAAGAGCTCAGAGCGTTCCTTTACAGAAAGGCGAGCAACATCAACACAAAACTTGCTGATTTTAAAATAAAAGAGGGTAATAATACTGTGAAAACTGGAAAAGAGTTGGTGGGTTTGTCACCCTAGAGTAGCAACTCAAAGTGCAGCAGCTGATGGCAGTCTTCAGGTATCTCTCAGCCTGATACAGCACTCCTCAGTGCATTTAAGGCTTAAAAACACTAATAAGTAAGAATAAATCAAAACACAGACATCCATTTATTAAGGAGCACAAGCTGACAGTTCTGGTACTTCATACTCAGGGTTGCACAAGAACCCAGGACAGCTCTGCAGAGGAACTTCCACAGATGTGCTCTGGAACTCTCTCTTCTCACAAGCACTTTTCACAGAAGGCTGTAGAACGCTGTAAGGAAATGATGCCCCGCTGTGGCCTTCAGGCAAGGCTAATGAGAAGCACAGCAATGCTAACAAAACAGCTGGCAAGATAAGAAAGGCAGGAATACAGCAACACACAGGAAAGTAAAAAGATACAAAAATTAAGAAGGTAATAGACTCAAGTTGGTTGTATGGGAAAGAGGAAAATGAAAGGTAACACCTGAGTCAAAAAGCAGAAAGGATTTACTGGGTACATGAGTAGGAGAGTAGAAATTGGCTCCAAGATAGCATCAAAGCTCTTTCAAGTCTGGCAACAGTGCAGGGATCACATTTACTTGATTACAACCACAGAAGATCCATCAGCTACACTTCCTTCCATTTTTTAATATAATTTATGACCAGCAGTATACATGCCAGTTTTAAACATGAATTAAGTCAGTTAACTTTACCAGTAATAATTACGTCAATTTGTAAGAAGACATCTAGAGAGAAGAAAATTATGGTCAAAATCGTCAGGTATATACCAACAGACGAAGCACGTTTCAAATGCAGCTTTACACCCAATTCTACTTTGTGCCTGAGATCAGGTCTCAAAACCAGAGTTCAACCCACTAAGATGTTGGTTGTCAAAAACTGTCATCAGATTGGGAGTTTTATTAACAAAAGAGCAACAACCTCATGAGCCAATCTCATATTCATCACTTGCACTTCTGAACTTTTCCTGTCAGAGCTCTGCCTCCTTAGCCTACAACAATCTTTTGTTTTTCATTTCTTTTTCCACCTGCACATGAGTAAGTTATTCCCTGTATTTCTTTTGGATATGGTCACAGTCTCATTTCTTGTCCATTTTCTTCTTGAGGCTGAAGTTTCGCTGAGAAGTTTGGGTGGACCTCGAAGTCTGACAACAGTGCTTTAGTAGCAGCACAGGGCTTTCAGTACAATTATGCTGAATTTAAATCTTTGAAAACTACATATCCAGTGAACAGCTCCTCCTTTCCCCACAACGTTCAAATACAGCAACTGGTTTAGAGTGGAAAGTACAAGCTGTCAGTTCTCAGATTTACCTTCTCCTGGGCAATGGGTGGGCCCATTGAAACGCACAAGTTTGATTTGATGCAGACTCAGCCATAACATTAGCCTCTACTGTCATGCTGAAGAAATAAGCATTAGTGTAAACAGACTGCACACTGAGAAGGAACAGAAGCCTTTGGTACTGCTGAGCAGTTATTAATTGAAGTTTTGTTACAGTTTTTGCTTTTGGAAAAGCTATGTACTTCCATGTACATCTGCACACACTTATCTAAGGTGCAGAATGCTGCAAAGAAACAACACTACAAAGATCAAAGCAGTACTTAGTCTTAATAACAGTATTTTGTAAGCTATGAGATCTGTCTGACTGCCCTTCTCATCCTTTCATTTATCTGCAACAATGACAGTACTAAATGACTTTGGCCAGACAACTGTAATAACAAGAACCACCAAGTCCCACTGCATTCAGACATACAGAAACACTCCGGTATGAATTCCAGCTTTGGGATCACCTACTTGACAAGTGGTCTACAACTACTGAAAGTTATTTGTGCAAGAGGGCCTGCCAAATTCTCCTGGAAAATTGTATATGCTGTTTTTGGCACAACTCCCATCCCCAAAAGTTAGTTATTTTGTGCTTAATTCCATATGCTTCAGGTACTGAAAGAAACTGGTGCATATTGCTCTCCTCATTGACTGAGAAATTGTATCATCAAGCCACAGCATCACTTTCCAGGGGCCATCAGACTCCAACATACATCCACTAAGCAGCACTGATCTGTTTTTATTTATTTTTTAATCAACACATTAACTAACAACATCCACCACCAAAAAGCTTGTTGACAACCAAGTCACCCAAAACAATACTGATGCAGTGATATAATAGTGAAATATTTCTCTGGTATATTAAGCTGTTCAATTTCAAAGAACACTGAATATAATAACAAAAAGATGAACATACAGATGTAGAAAAACAGTACACTAATAATGGTAGAAAAACCAAAATGTTAATTCCATAAGCTGTTGTTATTTTGACAAAATTAAGTCTGAAGTAAAAACGAAAAACATAAAATCAAACATTCTGCTTAACAATGGGCAATACTTGCTGTACTCTGCTGAACTCTGATTGATATGGAAATGATTTACCCCCCAGGCCAGCCCTTAGTAGCCCATGCTACTCACCAGCACACAGAAAGAATTAGAGCAAGCAAGAGGAAATGATAGTAAGGTCTTTCTTTGCTATTCAGCTTTTTGCATAATTCAAAATTTTTGTGCCATCAGGTTATTCACAATAAATAGTAAACCAGTATACTTCTACTGATTTTTTCACATGGTCTAATAATGATAGGAGAAGGGGAAATGGCTTTAAACTAAAAGAGGGGAAATTTAGGGGAAGACCTTTTTTACCCAGAGGGTGGTGAGGCACTGGCACGAGCTGCCCAGAGAAGCTGTAGGTGCCTCAATCCCTGGAGATGTTCAAAGCCAGGCTGGATGGGGCCCTGGGCAGCCTGAGCTGGGAAGGGTTGCCACCCACCACAGCAGGGGACTGGAGGTCCCTTTTAATCTTTAAGGTCCTTTCCAACCCAAGCCATTCTATGAGTCTGTCTACTTCCACATATGCCTAGCTTTAGAGGAAAGATTAATTCTTTTCTACTTCTGTAGTGACAGTGGAGTCTAATCTTGTGTAAACCTGTCACTTCTGCTTCCTAAAAGTATCAAAAAGCAGGAAAACTTCAACTCCTTCAAGCTGAAAAGCTTCAGAAAGGCTTTCATATTACCTCCTGCATATTCCCCTATCAGCCCTGCAGCCTGACAAAGCAAGTATACTATATTTGTCAAAATTACTGTTATTGCATCTAACATGAGTCTGATTATGGTGAGTTCTCTATTACTCCTTGAAAATAATACAAGGAAGAGAACCCCTCTGCTTCAGAGTGACAACCTGGAGGAGGATTCTGTGAACAAGTTCTTCTTGTAACTGAGAAATGAATAGCACACAGTCTAGAACAGTAATAGAGGCACACAAAACGTGTGTCACGGTGTGTTCCCCTTTTCTGTAACTCTCTCTACCTTTTCTTCTTCCCTTCCTCATCTGCAGCATAACTTCTAATATGAAAACATGCTGATGTCACACTAAGTATCCCTAAAAATTACTGTCTTTCCTGGGCCTTTTTCTCCCCACAGTGATGTCTCAGTGATTCATTCATAGCTCTCCCGGTCCATCTTCACCTGGGTCATCTTCCTCGTCAAGTGGCTTGTAGCAGACATACAACATTCCCCATACTGCTCCGTTTGCTATCGTTGATTTTGATCCTCTTCAATCCCACAGAAAGGCTCTGCAGCTCTCCCACACAAAGGCAGCCACTCTGCTTGCCATCTGGCTGGTTCTTCCTGCACAGCCTGTACTGATCCACACTGCAGCAGCCACTGATGCATTCCTGTGGTCCCAGTGACACTGCAGCCCTGCAGCTGCACACAGACCTCCAATTCCTCCTATTTGTTCTGCACACTGAGTGTGGGTGTGCAGGCACTTTGGAGAGGCACTCACTCAGGACATCTAACCAAAAAATATCTGTGAGCACTTCCCCTTCAACACATACGTAACCACAGTGAAACCCAAGGCAAGTAAGCAGCACTCCGTGATTGATCTGACTTCCAAACACGTTATTTGGTCTTCTGCTAATGAGCTTTAACATCAGCTACTCACCACTAGAAAGCACATGACTTGCAAAATCTATGTAGGGTTGAAAAATTGTATTTTGGCTCCATTCAGCTGGAAGCATAGTGCAGTAAGTAGGTAGCCAAGCACAGCCCAGCCTCCTCACACTGACCTTACACTCTGCCAGCCCCCAAAGCTCACCTTCACGTACTGCTACTTAAAGGCAGTGGGACTCAACAATCCCTGCTGCAGGCTGACTGTTTGTCTGTGCATTACATGCCTACAATAAACCAAAGTATTACCAAAATTATACATTAAATGTAAGCGTTAATATATTGATTACTAATACTAGTAAGGAATTTATTTAAAAAGCAAGCTCTCCCTCAACAACTGTTGAACATAAGTCCTGGAACTAGATCTCACTGAAATGCAACAGCAGCTTTTGAAAATAACCACGTGATGTGAGTGCAGGTAAAACACATTTGCCTTCCTACTTTAGTCAGCCCATGGGAGTCAGTGACTATCACAAACCAGTTTCTGCAATTTGAGTTAAAAATGCACAAGGATAAGATCTGTTTGTTCTGAGATGCTGAAGAAACAGTGATCTGAAACAAATGAATTCCTGCCTACACGCACTACTTCCTGTATTTAAAGGTGAAATATATTCTGATAAAACACTTCCCTCCCCTCTATCAGATCAGCCTAAATTTTGTTTTCAGAATTTTTCTTCAAGTACAATGTCTCTTTGCAGTTTCGTTACTTACTATGCTTTAATAACTACTACAGTCATATTGGTTATTAGTTTCAGATTTCAGACTTCAGCATATTCCAGCTTACTGATCTAAGAACAGTACCATAAAATTAATTTTGTCTTCTCTCAGACAAATTGGATACTTTCAGGAGAAAATAAAAAAAAATACAACAAAAACACAACAGCCAGAACGTTACAGAAATGCAGGAGGCTTTCTTAAATGCAGCTTAAGAAAATGGCTGCCAAAGTAGGGAGGCTGCTGTACACATCCAGAGGCGAAACAAAAGACATACACCAAAAAAAAAAAAAAAAAAAAAAAAAAAAAAAAAAAAAGGAAGCTCACATTAATATTTCTGTTTTGAAAATGAAGTAATAACTTCCTATAGCATACGGAAAATAAAGAAAAAGGCAAAGGATAAGGGCACTGGCTTACTCACAAATCCTGATAAAGCAAGCACATGCACTTGCATCCAGCAGTCATCTTACTAATACCAAACCCCAAAGTATTAAGCTTCATCTGTTTGGGGTGGGGTCTCAGACATTATCAGGGTAAGTGAAAGGTCCAGAGACAAATGCTCTGCCAGCACAGCCCTCAGCTCCCAGGAGATGCTGTACAGCAAGCCTTATTGCTAACAGTCCACAGGGGCACACCCAGACCGCTCAGAGCCTGAATGCTTAATGGCAGCAACAGTCCCTGCTTGGCGTGAGCAGGGCAAGCTTCAGGCTGCAGCCCGCAGCCACCCATCCCCTTTGAGCCCTTCCCAGCTGCTGCGGCTTGGTGGACGCTGCCCTCACTCACAGCTGCCCTGTGCCCTTCACCCTCTGGGCAGCAGCCGTCCTGACCTGCTGGGATGGCTGCAAACAAGTGTGGGAATAGTACTTCTTCAGCTTCAGCAGCTGCTGCTAGCAGCCTCACAGAAAAAAAAAAAAACAAAAAACAAGAGCCTAGAGCGCAGCTGATCCAATGCCACCACTGGACTGCTCCTGCTTAAATCAGGAATTTGTCACTTGGGCCCCTCCCTCCATCTTCTTCAGCAGAGCAGAGGGATAACAGCACCAATGTGACAGCTCTCCCCCAGTCATCCAGCAGCGAGAGCCACCAGCACACACCAAACCATGAGAAGCAGCCTTCAGACTTGGCACGCACTGCACTACCCAGGGTAGGGCTTTTAACTCACCTTAAAGATCACTGCTTCCTGAAGTCATTGCTCTCACTATGTTTGCCAGGAAATTAAAGGCATTAAATGAACTGATGAACAAACCCATACAGGCTACAAAGCAACAAATATCAAGTCAGGAATCTGAGATACAACTTTCCAAGCACATAACGTATTTGTCATTTGAAATGTCTGCACAGATTCCTTTTTACAAAGCTTTGTAGTTCTAAATCTGACTTTCAGCACCAGTCTGGTAATACAACAATACTGCAACAGAAAAAACAAAGCAGACATCAATAAAACAGCACAAGTGAACTCTGAAAGCAACATTTAGGTTGTTCAGAAAGCTACTCTGCCATTTCACTGAACATTTAAACTTGCTCACAGTGAGAAAAACACAATCACAACATAAAAAGTACTATTTGGCTTTTTAAATGTCACTAATGCAGCTCAGCAAGCCAGCTAACACACATTCAATGCTCCACATAATGGAAAGAATCATTATGAACTGTGTAAAGTTACTTCTTATTAAAAGCATGCTTGAACTGTCAGAAATAAAACAGATCTCGCCTCTACATTGCTGAGCTTTGGAAAATAAAGCATCAGCTTATGAAGGCAAGAAGTCCTGGCCAGGCAACCTATGCCTGAAGGCACTTCCAGCACCACAATGAACATACTAACACAGTCAAAAGCCAAAGTCCTGCCCTGCACCTTCATTATATCCCTCACCTCACAACTCCCCAGACCAGCTGGGCAAATCAGCCCTGAGAACTGGGTTTGCTGAGCCCTAACCCCAGACAAGGAGCAGGCTGAGCCAGATTTCAGGAGCAGCCTTTGCTTCTATGAATGACTGGGCAACTGAGCTCCTCAACACAAATTTAACTGAGTCACCAGTGAAGCAATAGGCGGAGAAAAGCAGAACACCTAGCAAAACAGTCTATCTTTACTGTTGGTTTTGCCTATGTTTTCCTTTCTTGGGGCCACCTTCCTATGTGAGCCTCCTTAGAGAGGAATCTAATGTGAAAAAGAGATCTTAAACTGAAAAAGTTGTATACAAAAGCCCTGTGTACTTCAGCAGCACCGATAGGTTAAGTTTTAATGCAAAAACAAACAAAAAAAGAGGAGAATTTTGTGTTTTAGCAGCCTTTAAAGAAAGGAAAGTAGTACAAGCTAACCACAAAAGATTCAGAAAATTGTATCATTTAGTTTCAAAGAAGCTAGACAGCAGTGTGGGATAGAAGTCTTCAGAACAAAGGTCATTTCAAGTTTTAGAAATGCCTCATTACCTGTGCTATGCTCAAATTGATCTTGAGTGTTGTGAAGGCACATTCCATGCCACGGAAAACAAAATAACTCTGATAAGCTCTAGCTTTTGAAAGTGCTGAGAGCAAACATGAAAGTTAGAACTATAATTTAAAAGCTATTCCTCCTACCACCGCCTATATCTACTGAAACAGTGAAAATACAAGCCTTCTCCAGAAGGCACGCAAACCAAGCAGTCAGAACAGCAAGAAATCCTATCCCAGTGATGATAAACATTTTTAGCCCTCCATAATTTGTAGATGACTATTCTGCCTACCCTCCATTATGAAGGTACTAGAGCTTACACAACACAGCTGGCATAGCTGGCTTCACTAAATTAGCACACAGCCAAATCAATTGATAGATGAGCTGCAGATGATCTGCAGTCCCAACTGCAGGCAAACACATAGCTGACTTGAAACCAAAGCAAGCTTCTGGGCAGGCAACATAGGATTGTCATCAGTCAGAGGCCAAAAAAAAAAAAAAAATAACCCAGAATATTATGTGATAAACCACTGGACATCACCTTTCATATCTCACTAAGAGGAAAGGCATAGGAGCAAGTTAAATAAGAGAGAACCTCTTGGGATTTTAATGCCAAATCAAGCTGCCCTGAAGTCCCAAGTCATAGGAGCAGAGTCTGATGACCACAACGTCTATCAGAGAAAGGACAGACCTTCACTGAGAGTAATGCTTGCTGTCCCACAGTGTTGGGGGCCACAAAGGACAAAGGCTAGCTGGTGCTCACCCCTGTTCCAGCACACAGTTACCACCAGCAAAGCACAGCACGGGTGCCTAAGGCATTTTTTCTTGGCATGGTCAGAGCAGCTCATCAAACACAGTAACGGCAGAGTTCGAAGGCAAGCCCCAACTCCTCAAGCTCCAGGCTGGCATCTCACCGCGAGGGATACTCGGAAGGGCGATGAGATCTTCACCGAAGCAGCTGGCACGGGATAAAGTTGCAAGCACTCCGTCAGCGAACACACACCTCGCTTTCTCGGCACCGAACGCCCCTCGGGAACTACGAGCGTACCATGACCTCATCCTCCGTGAGCAGAAGAAGCGAAGCGGACACAACCTTCCCGAGCGGGCGACGGAACCGCCCATCCCGCCCGCCGTGCTGCGGCGGCGAAGCGGATCCGAGGACAAAGCGCGACCCCGCCCGCCGGCACCCCGAGCCCGCCGTGCCCCGCCGCCTCTCCCCTCCGCTCGCCGCCCACCCGGAGACGCTTCCCGGCACTGCGGCGCGGCGATGCCGGGCGGCCCCGGGGGCTCCGAGCGAGGGGAAGGCGGCGCCCGGCCCGCAGCTCCCGCCGCACCATAAAGCCGTAGCGCGGCCCATCCCGAGCGGCCTCCGCCGGAGGGCTGGGGCCTTCGTGGCCGCCCCCCCCGCCGCCGTCCCTCACCTTCCAGCCCCTCCATGGCGCGTCCCGACCGCCAGAGCCCAACCCTGCCCCGTTCCGCCGCCGCTGCTGTGGCAACGCCGCCAGCTCCCGGCCCGCTAACATCCGCCGCTCCCATTGGGCGGACGGAGCGGGAGGGACGGACCTTCACCGCCCCGCAGGGCCGCGCCGGCGGGCTGGGAGTGGGGCTGCGTGCCGCCTGCCTTAAAGCGGCTCCCGGCTGGCAGGAGGGGGAGACGGTGTGTGCTGTGCATGTACTCCAGATGGATGCTCGAAAGGGCAGAGTAGAGTGGGACAGTCACCTCCTCTCCCCTGCTGGCCATCCCTCTTTGATGCAGCCCAGGGTGTGGTTGGCGTTCCAGGCTGCAAGCGCACCCTGCTGGCTCATGTTACATCTCTCATCTACCAGGACCCCCTAGTCCTCAGCAGAGCCGCTCTCAAGTTTTTCTCCTAGTCTGTATACATACCTAAGATTGCCCTGGATCAAGTTGCTCTTCATAGAATCATAGAATCATAGTGGTTGGAAGGGAGCCCAAGAGATCATCGAGTCCAACCCCCCTGCCAAAGCAGGTTCCCCTACACCAAGTAAAGCCAGACCAGGGAGGCGCAGAGTTTCTCTTGGCTTAGTTGAACTGCATAAGGTTTGCAAGGACCAACCTTTCAAGTTTGTTAAGGTCCCTTAAGATGGAGTACCTTCCTTCTACCTTATCATCTGCACCACTCATGTTGGTGTTCTCTGCAAGTGCGCTCAATCCCATCATCTGTGTCATTGATAAAGATGTTGAAGAGCACTGGTCCCATGACAGACCCCTGGGGGACACTTCTCACTGACTTCCACCTGGGTATAGGTGGGACAACAACCCTCTGGCTGTGGCATTCCAGACAGTTCCTTGTCTACTTAGAGCCTCTCATCCTACAAGATCACATCTGAGTAAGGCCTTTTTTTTGGAAAACAATGCCACTAAACTGCTAGTGACTAACAAATATGACAGTGCTTTTGTGGTGCTTTTTACCAGAGCTCCTTTGAATCAACAAGAGCATTTCAATATTTTTTTTTAGGATTAATTTTTAAGCTCCTTTACTTGTCTTGGTGGTTAGCAAACAACTAATAACATTTTCCAGTGTAAGCAACAATAGATAAATCTTACCATAATTATTTCTGTCTTTTCTTTGCACTTTGAACTCAGGCTCTGTTTCTTCTAGATAGATTAGTTGATCCATATTTCCTTGTCCATGGAATCACTGTTACAATAACAGTGCTTTTGGGAATGTAATGGAAAGCAAGACAAGTAAGTAAAACTTAAATTGGACCTGAAACTGTGATCTTGCATCGCCTTAGGCAAATAGATCTAAATGCTGCATGCCTAACACTCAGCACGTAACCATGACAAGTATATGTTTAAATCATCCATTGAGACAAAAAATTTGAAGATGTACAGTAACTCTAGCTACAGTTTTTCTGGGTAGTTCAGAACCATGTTGAAAATATGTTTTAAATTTCCCTTTGATCTGTAGAGCTCATGTTTGTAAAATTACAGGCCCTGGCAGAAGGAAGCTGTTTTCCACTACACTGCAGAGTCCTAACCTTTGCAAATTGTCCATTCAGTCTTTGACATAAAACTCAAATGAGCCAAGGTTTGCTGCCAAATGCTGGCTACTTACCTAGCCATGAGGGTAGCAAACAGAAGTTCACTTTCTTTTCTGAAATTTCAGTGAATTGGACTGAAAATTCAAAAACAGAACCCTAGGATAATTCCATCTTTCAGCAGGCAGGTCCTTTATAATGAAGTCATAAATACAACTTATATCTTATGTTTGCAATTTAGCAAATGGTTTGTATGAGAAGAGCATTTGGCTTGGTTTAGTTCCTTGATTCCATTGGAAAATTGTGGTTATTTTTATTGGAAAACAGGGCAGAAGATTACTTAATTTCACCAATTTTTAAGGCTCTAAAAGATGGTGAGCTGAGCTAATTGTCAGATTTCCCATTGTAGTCAATGGGAATTTGTTTCTGTTGATTATGTAGTCTGTAGGATAAGAGTGAGATCTGTCTGGCCAAACATATTGCCTGTTTCTTGGTGGGATGAATCAGAGCCTTACCTGCAGCCAGAGAAAGAATTAGACTTAGTAACTCTGCGCTAACTACAAAGCGAACTTGTATTAGTGCCAGGTGACTAGCTCAGATGTAGACAACAACCACATCAGAGTAGTCAAATCCTACCCTAGATGTCTCCAGACAGGATCCTGTACTGGAAACAAATGTACTGCTTAGTTTTGCTCTGCCAAGGTGCCACTGACTGACTGTGTCATTTCATTGCTCATCTGGGAAGTGAAGGACATGAGATGGCTTATAAGGCTAGTATGCAAGTGGTGTTCTGCAGCAAAGCTAAATGATCCTCCTGGCTCTTGTGGCTGGTGTATGAACATCTGTTGTGCAAATACGCACATGGATAGCATATCTTAAAGGATGGCCAGTGCTGGGTCTTCCTCTATTATCCATGCCACACTGATAATTTTATCTTATTTACATACTCGAATAAAAGAAAACCCGTCCAACCACACCTGTACTATTTTGCTCTAGACTTACTACTCCAAAAGCAAGTCTGTGACATTTATATAATATTTAGGATTTCCTTTCCAAATCATATGCTCAATCTATTAATTACTGGTTCCACTTTGTCTTCTTGTGCCATCATTGGTTTCCAGTTTACATATTTTACTCATTGTTTATCTCTTTGATGTATTTTTAGGCAATTAGAATATGTTCTCTTTAAATATTTGCCTTGTTAGCCTAAACAAACTAGAGCTCTTCTGAACTGTCTTTGTGACCTGTGTTTCCTATGTCTATAGTCATCATGGTACCCTTTTTTTTTTCCCCACCTATTCCACATTAGTTCATATTTCACAGAATCAGAGAATCATAGGGTTGAGTGGGACCTCTGGAGATCACTGAGTCCAATGTTCCTGCTAAAGCAGTTTCCATACAGAAGGTTGCACAGGAAAACATCCCAGTAGGTTTTGAATATCACCATATTAGGGCACTTTACAACTTCTCTGAGCAAACTGTTCCAGTGCCCTGTCACCCTCAGAGTAAAGAAGTTTTTCCTTATTTCACATGTGATCAGAATCTTTAACTGTCCCTTGGTGATAATCTTGCAGTATCTCTTAGAGTTCTTCACCTCTGATGGGAGTATTTCTGCTAATGCATTTTAGGTTACATTTGCTATGCTATTGTAAGCTTGTGGTCACCTTGCCTATATTTAGCTCCTTTTCCATATCAGCTGTTTTGCAGTGGCAGCAATGACAGGAATTTTTGCCTCTAGACAGTAATAAGGTCTGAACACTTTCAGTTTGAATTCTTCAGTATCTCTGAGAAGAAAGAAGAAAACGTGGCCCTAAGTGCGGTGGTCACATTTGCCCCATTCACACATTATTAGAAGAATGGAAATATAAACACTGGCATAGATACAAATACATCTGATCGAATTCTGGGAGGAATTCCAAAGAAGAGAGGCGAGAGTTGCTCTGCAGTAAGCTCAAACATCAGACAGGAATATAGAGGTACCCTGTTAGCTTCAGAGTCAGTTTCCAAAAAGACATAGGTGTCTCTCAGAGGGCTATTTTCTCAGGAGAGTTTCTCAGTTCTAGTTGATATAAAAGAGGGCCCATCTGCCAGAAGTTCTGACCTTGTGACAGATTATGGAGGCCCAGTTTCCCTGCCTGCTGAGGGCATAGAAGCAAGTTACAGCTTAATCTTTGGTCATATAATACTGTCTGTTTACAAAAGAGACAAGAGACGTGGAATTTTGCTCTGAGGTTTGAAAGGGTCTTGAGTTTCAAAATCCAGATCTTTCTGCCAGAGTCTGTCAAGGCCCGCTAAGGAAGAACTGGAGGACCATACACACAGGTCCCAGGTATGTTGCTGCATGTGACGTTGTCTCTTTTCTTGTGCATAGTGCTTGTGACACAATTAACGCCAGCTCTTTCTGTGTGCAGGCCTTATTTTCCTACTTCTCATGCAGCGCCTTGTATTATAGAGATAATTGAATTATGATGATCTGAAGGATTTGGTAAAATGAAATGGGAACAGAATTCTTGCCCTTACCAGCTAAAGGGGGCTCCATGAAATATGTTGTGAAACGTTTAAATTGTTTAGACAGGCTAGTGGGTCTTGTGAAATAAATATGTGTATATATATTTTAGTATAGAAGATCGTCTAAACTGAAGCACTCAAAAATCATTAGTCACTGTAAAAAGTGACTGAAGTGTTCTGGGATCCTGACTCTGGCAGTGCATTGTCCTAGATCTTTGCCAACCTGTGCAAATCCCTCATTTGGGTCAGAAGTGTCATAAAAGATCTAAATCTTGTAAAATTATCAGAATTCCAGTAACGTCTCAAATGCTTTCCTTTGCCATTTGAATCCTTGTCACGATGACTAAGATCTTTATAGAAAATCAAAACCTGTTCTCTATCTTTCATCTTAATACTGAACTTTGGATACAGAAGGATTTCCCAAAGTGGCATTTTAATTAATACACTTTGCACTAATACTAGCTACTGGGAATTCAGATACGCTTGCACAGGGGGAGTTTATAATTTAAATATTCCTAATAAGCTTTTTCTTACAATTAACACTAATTGAGGACTACTGACAAGAATGATTACTTTCCTACTGAAATAATTCCTCAATTGAATTACTATGAGAGTGCCTTTTGTTCTTCTTTTGTGTGTTAAAGACCTGATTTATATTCAGAACTGGTGTATCATGATTTTCCTATCAATCTTTTTAGCAGACTAGTTTTTATTATTTTTTTTTTCTTTTTCAGTTCACATTATAGTTTTGTTTGCTGTGACACTCCCAGATTAGATGGAACAAGACCAGAGGCCACAAAGAACATTGTTGAGCAGTGTCTGAGTGAACAGATTTTGCTCAACCCTCGTCTGATCTGCTTGTCTTTATGGTTCCCTGCATGGCTATATGAACTGTGCCATCACAGGAAAGGTGTCTGCATCAAAATCAGAATGGGTAGCCAGCATCTTTCAGGAAATCAGAACTGACACTTCCATTGGAAGTTTGTATTAATTTAAATAGAAGATCAAATCAGGAGTTTCATCAGCTCAGTGTTTTGGACAGTGACAAAATGCATAGCTTCTTCTCTGTTGATTAGTCTGAGGATTTGCAAAAAGCCTGCAGGCTTCTCATCTCTTAGTGCTGATGTTACATATCCTTTCTGATCTCTTATTTTGTTTTTAAGTAAATAGCCCTTCCTTGTTAAAATGCCTCATCTTCTTTTGAATCAGAAGCGTGAAAAACGTGAAAAACGTAGAACGTAAAATACAGCCTTGTGTGTAGGATTGGGCTGTGCTGTCTCTATATATCTGTAAGTCTATAACATAAATCCCATAGGACTTATTTTATTTTTATTTATTAATGAGCTCAAATCCTTTCATGATTTTGTAGCAGCCATTTTAAAAATGGAAGGACCAAAATGAGGAACGTAGACATTACTGTTTCTTGCTTCTCAGTCTGGCTAAAATATGAAATGTTGGATGTTCTTCCTTGTGTTTTCAAGAAATCCTGACATTTTGCTCTTCCAGATAGGTTAATATTTAGAGTCTGTACCAAAATCACAGCAGTGGAATGTGCTAAACTGTGAGAACAGCAGGGAGTTTTGAAGAAATAGGTTTCCCAAACTGTGCTTCTTCCAGGCAGTCAACCTTTGCCCACTCCTGAGGGTGTCATTACTCAGAGGAGAAAGGAGAAACCAGAGCTCCAGAAGAGAGTGAGACCAAACCCTTGGTGTTCAGAGTTGCCGTTCAGGGTGTGGAGTCAGTGTCCTCTTGCTACATGATAAAAGCTTTCTTCTACCCAAGATATGCTTATGGTGCCAGTAAAGCTGGTATTGTAAAGTCCAAGCTTCAGATCTGAAGAAACATGAGGTTCTTTAAGTTCTTTGCTTTCACAGTGCTTTTATTTTACATATTTGCTTATATTTTGTCCTGTAAAACAGAATTACCACTCCCCCAGCTGCAGCTTTCTACCTGAGGGAGCCTTTTTAATTTGCAAGTGACAGGGCTCTAAATTCAGTAATTCCAGATTTAGGCATTGACCATAACAGTCTAGACTCTACATTTTTATGCTGAACTTTAAAATGGCATGATATACCCCCTTTTTAGTATAACCTCTTCTTCTGAAGTCTAATTAGAGACACAGTTAAAGTTTTACAGACTGCAGTAGTTCCACTGTTTACTTATTGCGATATATTGGCATTTGCAACCTATATAACAGTTCTCAAATGTTGGGGTGTTTGTTAGTTTTCACAGCTCTACTAGCAGCCTAGTTCTTAAAAAAAATCAGTAGGAAAATCAGAGCACAGTATATGTAAGCCAGACATTAGCTTCTGCTAAATCTCCTTCACCATTGGTGTTTTATTTCCAACACACTGACACACTTGAGCTTGTTGTTTCATGACATGGTCTTGTTTTCTGAGGCATGGCAGAAGCCAGAACTGAGAGATTACCGGGAAGCAAAACAATACTATGAAGCTGATGTAGCAAAGCAATTTGATAAGAGTTTATGTGCAAAGTAGTTTATGAACTTCTGTTGTCTAAGTGCTTGCTTAGAAAAAAGGGACTTTTTTCTGGGTAGGCATGCAAAAAATTGGTTGCATCTATGTATTGTACAAACCAATTGACCATGCAGCTGGTAAAGTATTCTAGTCTTCTGGAATTATCCCAATGCCTTACATGGCAGGTAAAATGGAAATTGTATATATGCTTTGTGGTCTTGTGGATAGAACAATCATGGCCTCATTCTTTTATGAGAAATGTTTGAATTGAGAAGTTAAAATGGAGATTGCATTTTAATTTATATTCTTTAATTGTGTGATTTTTATAACATTCTTTTTTAATATTCAGAGGAAAATGTGTTAAATCATAGTGATTAATGATGTAAAGTCATTTGGAAATGAATTTTCAGAATATGATATATTGTTATATTCATTTCCTTTTTTATTTATCACTTAAGATACTCAACTTCTTGGATTTTTATGTCTCAGAATGTGATCTCTTGATTCTTCTATTATTAGACAAAAACCTAGACAGATTATACAGTCCCATCCCTTTACACCTTGTGCTATGTGACTAAATTTACATATTTTTAATTCTAATTGGTAATATGTATTCACGGACTTGGTTGTAAAAATTCTTCTTAAATCAAAATATTTTTAAGTAGCACTTTGGCAAAGAAAGAAAAACTTAAAAGCATTACTACATTTAGCTTCATCTAATACAAGTGTCATTTCACTGGATTTTCTCTATGTGAAACAGAAGAAGCCTAACCTATGAATTCTTCAGACCCCCTCCAGTTGGAGCTGACGTCCTGCTGATTGTCTCTTGTAATATTTTTCCTTTAAAGACCACAACTTCACTCTGTATGCGTCTTTGCCTTTACTCCCTTTACTTGCTCTTATGAGAAGCATTAGGTATATCCTCATGGTGAGAATTCCTTCCATCTCATAATGATGTGAGTTTTTTTGTTTTGTTTTACTTTTTTTTCTTTTATTTTGTTTTTCCCAAGTGCCAGATGCTTACATGCCCTGTTTAGTATCAGTGATTACTGCTTATGGTGCAGGGTGAAAATTGGCTCTTTGGCCTTCCTAAGAGCCAGTCCAACAAAGTATTGTAATAACAGCCTTTTAGGTATAGATCAGTGTACTGAAATCTACGAAAAAAATGAAAGCCGTTATGGGAAATGCAGCGACATTTGGTGATCTGAGTGACTTTATCTGTACACATCAACTTTGCCATGTAGCTAGACCCTTGCATAAAAAAACTAATTTCACCAAGTGCTTCAATCCTGATGCTTGTAGATGCATATAACTATTCACACATTTGGCACAGAATAGGTTGTAAAATATTATTCATGAGGATGGATAGTTGCTCATAAGTAACTTTAATAATTACTCTGGGTTCTAATGTAAAAGAAATGCATACAATGATAAATTTACATTTGCAGTACAGCATGGACCATTCTTTTCTACATCTGTATAAGAAGTCACCAAGAAACAGCAAGAAACACTGAAATATTTGTCTACATTTTCAGGTTGGGCAACAGGCCCACAATATTGATGGCTTCGTACTGGAGGAATTCAACAACCTATCTGTTGCATACTTCATTTTTAACTGAGGGGACTCGTGCCAGTGCAAAATAATTTTCCAAATATATTCATAGTTACTTTTTTCCATTTGATCCAGTTGTAGAATTTGGGAATGCAAAAATCTTTGATTATTTTATTCATTGAGGAGTATTTGATAAAACATAACTGAATGTCTCAGTCTGTCCAGATAAATATGACATTTATAATTGATTTAAAAGATATACAAATAATGGTCTTGAAACTGAAATCGACTGAGGATTTCTGTTTTTATCCTATACTGTAAGACACTGAACTCAGAGCCTGAATTAAGCTGATCTTTGCTCTGAAGTATTCAGCCTAAGAAAATTATTCAGATATGGAAGTTATTACAACAACAATGGCCTGCAGCTACTGAGATTTTTTTATCTCAAACTGTTACTGAAGCTGGCGGTGTAAGACTTGGAAAGGGAAAGTGAAATCACACAAAATGCCACGTGGAATTACGAGTTGTGAGATTGTGTTCTGTGACACCCGCTCTGTGTTCCTGCATCACAATCACTTTCCCGTTTGCAAAGGAAAAACCGAATACTTGTAAAGTCACCTGAGTTTGACATTCATTTAATATTAGGTACTGAAGAAGATTTAGAGAAAATAACCTTACACATAGATTACACTTTCAGTGATTTAAGTATGGTTTGTTTGGTTGTTTGGTTTTTGTTTTTATTCTTACACCACTTTCATGTTATTTTTGAGGATTTTGTTGATTTTAAACAAGATTCACAAACATTTTCCAATAACTTGATCCTTGGATGTTGGATTTGAACTACCACTTCAGCGTTTCTCAGTCCCATGTTTCCATGTACGTCCTCCATAAAAAATCTCAAAAGCCATTTCTGTCTGCTGTGTTTACTCATCCATTATTTTAATCAGTCATCACTTGTGTATTTTATCCTATACTTGAGTGTGCGGCATTCAGTTAATGTGCTTGCTGTATAAACATCTGGTTACTGCTAACAAAATGATTTTTTTTTCTGTAAACATAAACAAAAATTTGGACCAAAAGCTGCCATTGACTTTGAGGTAATTGGCTCTTTGTTGTTGTTGCCATCTGATGTGCAATTACTATGTATTAGTTTTGTATATAAAGGATTTCTCGGTTCTATATATGGGCTGAGATCTCTGTCTTGTACCTATATGGATGCTATAATGATAGTTGGATATATATGGGGATTTGGATCCTGGATATGGATCAGCAGGCAGTATTCTACTTTGTGCAGGAATTTGCAGGATCTCTGTTCTTATTTGCAGTTTGGATCCAAGCACCTGAATATAGCTATTGAAATAACATATACACACACTGCAATGCAAATTCTCCTCTGACTTTATTGATAAAAAGAATGTGTTTCTTTCCAAGTTCCATCACAAACATTCTTTTTGTGTGCGTGTGTGTTTGCAGCTTTAGAACTCCAGCTAATTTCAGTTTGTGGAAACAACAAGTTAAGAGAAAACCATGTTTAGTTACAATATTTCCATGTTAATCTTAAAGATCAGTAATTAACTAAGAAAATAGCAGAGACTGAACATACATGCTGCCATGGTACAGATGACTCATGTCCTAATCTTGGTACCAGCAATTCTTTGGGAAGCAATACTGGCAAAGCAGGGCTGTCTGCAGGTGTAGGAAACCATGCAAGATGATCTGATTGTAGGATATGGCAAGGAAATGATTTTGGCATCATTTTCAGAAAGACAGGTACTTCATTCTCCAGTACTTTTTAACTACAGTTCTTTTAAACAGACTGCAAAAAGCAGAAATCTCCCTTTCCCCCTCTTCCTCCCCCCCCCCTCCTTCTTTCCCCTTCCTTCTCCCTTTCCCCTCTCCTTCCCCCTCTGAAAGTTTTCAAACCATGAAGTGTTCCTCCAAGTGATCTCACATGAACTGCTGTAAGGAACATATTATTATATTATTATACCTAAGTATATTAAATAGTTATTATTGTCATTACTTGTAACAATAATAACACTATTAAATATACTGAAGTATAGTAATATGACACTGAGTTGATTATTGGTTGTAACAAGAATCATGGCATCATAGAATGGCTTGAATTGGAAGGGACCGTAAGGATCACCTAGTTGCAACCCTCTGCCACAGGCAGAGGCAGGCACATTCCCTCTTCTTGATTCTTCAAATAACTTCTCAAAGCTTAATGCCAAATAAATATGGAAGGAATAAAATAGTTAAGGTTTTGTCTGTACTTTTTCATGTGTTTTTGTTCCTAGTTTATTGCTTGGTCTTCTAAACTTTAAGAACAATGTGCTGTTCTGAGATGCTGCCATGTGGCTGTCACACTGTAAACAATAATGATACTGCATTTATATGTTCATGGAAAGAACTGAAATATATTTTTGCAGGATTCTGCTAAAGAGGTATCTTTGGAATGAAGACATATTGCATAAAGGGAACACCAGTCCATTGTTTGACAGAATTCAACCCCCCCCTCACCTGAAGCAGCAAATATGCAGTGAACATTCCCTAGGAATAAAAACCTCTATATGAAGTCTTGGCAAAGTATTTATTCAGAATGCTATAAAAGCAACTCCCTGGCTCAGGAAAGGACTAACACTAGTGATTTTGTAGATTTTTTTGCCTCTGTCTTAAAAAAAAAGAAAGTTTTCCAACACTGTTTTCCTCCAGTTGTATGTTTGTCTTGATAGGAGGTGCTTTTGGGTTTAGTATGGACTAGGAACACCATACATGGGAAAGGATGTTTATTTTTATAAAGATAACCTTGGATAGGGAAGTTGGCAGCTGTTCTCCATTGACCTCTCTTAAAATCATCCTCGAATATTAATGCCAGCATGAAATCTGCTTCTAGATGACACTGGGGTTGGTTGAATAGTTATATGTTATCATTTTTTTGTTATTGTGATTGTTGTAGGGAAAATTGTATTTATGCTTCTGGTCAGTAGTGGTTTATGATCTCTCCTTTGGGAGCTGAAGAGTTCATAAATATTTGGCGAGGACACAGCTATGGCAACACTGTCCCCTGATCATGCCCAGAGTTACTACGGGCTTTGAGCACAAAAGTAGTGTCAGTAGAAGATCTACATGAACTCACAGAGAACAGCACAAGGGGTGCTTCAGGCCTGCTTGTCCCGGGCGTGTCCCTCTTGGTTTGGAGTTGCTTTTCTCTTCTTTGGCTTAACTGCTCTTATTAAGCATGTAAATCCCTTTGAATATTTTCCTTTGAAGGCGAGTTCATCCACCCAGCTCTTTTTACTTTTTCCTTGAAGAAAACAACCATTGTGGTTTTGGACCCATTGTCAGGTAATCCAGTGGTTAGGGCACTTACCTGGGAGAAGACAAGGCCTGTCAGTTCTTTGGTTTGTAGTGGGGAAATCTTTAAAAGGAGGGCTTAGGAGTACCAGAATATATTCTTGCCTGGAAAGCAGATGATGGAGATTCAAAGCCTCTGCAAAGCAAAGGATTTATTCTGAACCTTTGATGTCACCTTTGGGGTCAAAGCTTTAATCTTCAGACTGTTGGGGAAAGGAACTGGAAAAGGCATTATTGCTACAACCTTTGATAAAATGATTTCCTAGGAAGACCAGTGTTACCGACGGTTAGACTAACACGTGCTCTACTCTCATGATTATCTGGTCCCTATTTCTTCAAAGAGTAAAATGCTGCAAGGCCTCCGGGGGTTTCAGCAGGAAAGGCTGATCTTACCTTCAGCCTCAAAGGGACTCAGTGCCTTTATTCTGAAGCCTTATTTAAGATTCTGAGTTTTGACTATTGACTTTGGTTGAGGGGTTTTTTGTTTTCTTTTATTTTTGATGGATGGTTGTTTAACAGAAAAGAAACCTAACTTCGTGGTTTTAGGAAATAAGTTCGTGTCTCACTAGGTTCATACTCAGAGCCACTAAATGAGCTTCATTAAAAATAATGTCTGTGAAGAACTCCTCCTACAATATTTAATTCAGGTTTCTACTAGGGATGAGGGAGGATATCAGCTCACAGCTGAAAGACAAAGACTGAAATGAAGGGTTAACATTTTTTTTCCGTGTCACAGAATCACAGAATAGTAGGGGTGGGAAGGGACCCCTGCCAAAGCAGCTCCCTAGCCCAGGTTGCACAGGTAGGCGTCCAGGTGGGTCTGGAACGTCTCCAGAGAAGGAAACTCCACCACCTCTCTGTGCAGCTGTGCCAGTGCTCCATCACTGCACTGTGAAGAAGTTCCCAAACTTGCATAACTTGTGCAAAACTTCTGGGAACAGCTCTTCCTCCAACATTTATTTCAGATTTCTGGTAAGAATGAGGGAGGATATCAATCCATAGCTAAAAGACAAAGACTGAAAGGAAGGGTTAACTTTTTTTTTTCCAATGTGCAAGCTTCTAAGCATATGCTACACCTTCACTTCATGTAGAGTGCATTTGTACTTCCTAGTGGTGCAGCCTGACAGACTGGTTCATAGAAATCACAGATTTCAAAGCCTAAGCTGTCAAACTACAACACAAAAGCTTTTAAGACAAAATTACTTACTATCCTGTAATTTATCTGCAGTATCTTTGTCACAGTGTACATGCTAGCTTGCCATTACATCTCCATAATAGACATGTGATACACCTTTGAATTAAGCAGTTTATCTATCTGAATGAAGACAGAAATAACCTCAGCCTGCCTGTACTAGTTAAGTGTTAACATGTTTTGCTTTTCCTATTGCTGAAATTGAAAAAAAGAATGAATTGCCGTGTGATTGTAGTTGGTGTAAGAGAAAGCCTTAACTTTCGTAAATAAAATAGGAAAATACAGCACTGTATCACAAATTGCTAAACTGCTCTGGAAACATCAACAGGAGCATCACAACCCACCAGATAACATATACCATATAAGTAAGGGTTTCAAGGGTTCTTGTAACTAATCATGCAGATTAGAGCAAACTAAAGAATGAATCCTAGCTTGTGGTAAAATCATTCTTGTTAGAAGTCCCCATTCAGTTTTTTTATGAACACAGAAATGGTTGTGGTCAAATTATCTGCCATAAGAAAAGCAAATTCACATGGCGAGTATAGAACAAAGTAAGTTAAAAATAGAATGCAGTGTCTGTGCTGGGGCTGGTAGTCAACTCAGTAGTGCATCATTTGGTAAAAGAGAAAAGAATAGCAGAAAAAGTAGCAGAAAATCAATCCTGTTGAGAATGAATATTTCATAATTTTGGGGGTATCAAACTGGGGAAAGATATATAAATGGTGCAATGACAAAAATAGAAGAAACAGCAAAAGAAGTTACTGAAAATGCAAGCCAATATGGCACAACAACCTAATTTGATGTCTCATGGTTGTTACAGGGTTTTTAATGAACTACAGCAAGAACATAGAAAGACATCATTCTGAAGGTTCTGGGAACGGCAGAGACAAATGGCAATATATGGTAGGTAACCAGAGAAAGAAAGAGAATCAGCTTACTGATATATATATAAAATGTGCTTTGGTAAAAACATACCAGATAATGTGTAGCTATATTGAGTACTAAATAGCATGTTCAGTCCCAGATATCACCACTGATCTAATCAGTTATGATAGCTTTGGTGCTATATTAACTTTGCAGCTCTGTTCAGTTCTAAAAATAGAAAAGAGCATGGTGGTAAATGGAAAGGAAATATGCTTCAAGATGACATACATCTTCCTCCTCCTTCTGCCACGGAAATGCGGAGAAATTTAACGTGAAATACGCAACTGTTGTCATGACCCTTTCAGTTTTCAAATTCCTACCCGTTGCCACTGAAGGTTTAAAAACAGAGCCTTGTAGCTGCCTGTAGCTGCCCATTACTGCTGGAGGCACGTAGCTGGCAGCTCAGCCCCTAGCAGCTATGTGCAGTAGGGTGCTGCAGTGAGTAGGCTCCAGATGCTTCTTACCAGGGATACCAATGTGCTTTATTTAGCCCCTTGCATGACTACTCAGATGAGTGCCCTTTTTGGGTACTGCTTTGATTATAACTTCCAAGATTTTTTTTTTTTTTTCCAGTCTAGTACATTGTTATGTGTTGAGTAGTGTTTCCTGTGTGCTTATCAGCTGCAACTGCATTGTAAATCATTTTGTGTCCAATTCTGCAAAGCCCTTAAAAAAAAAAAAGTGTTACTTTTGCAGAATGTGCTGAGCATAGATGGATGTGGCTCTGGGCAGCCTGATCTAGTGGTTGGCAACTCACCCCACAGGAGGAGGGAGGTCGAAACTAGATGATCTTTAAGGTCCTTTTCAACCCAGGTCTATGATTCTATCATTCTATAGGTTACCTATTATTTTTGTATCAGTAGTGTGGTGCACAACTTGAATGGTTACTTGCTTCTTTCCTAGCCTGCAGTTAGCTGTTCAGTTCTTCTCATCCACTGTATGGGAACTGCTGAATCACGGCCTGAACCACTGATTGATCACCTGAGGCGAGCACTGAGTCAGCCGCAGGGGCACAGGTGAAGGCAATGCCCCTGTGTGACTGGAAGGGGTGGAGTCTGGCTCCACCTCTCCCAGACGCCATTTAAGGGCTGACCAGCACTGGGGAAGGATCTCTTGTTGGAGATCCCTTCCTTGTGGAGTTTTGGATGAGCCTTGACCATCAGCAACAGGTGAGCCTTTCTTTATTTCTTTCTTTATTTACTGGTTGTCTGTATGACACCCAGATAAGCCCCACAAAACCTAACATCCACCTCATTATTTTCTGTGGATGCTGTTCTTTTGGGTTATTCACCCTATGTCCACCCATGCTCAGTGTTTCTGTCAAAAATGTTTTAGCAGACAGGAATATCTACTGCATAGTCTTCATTACCTTAAAGAAGTAAAAAATAATATATATGTGTGTGTGTATGAAGGAAGAATAATGATCTGGGAGACAGAAATTATAATTTTTAAGTACTTTTTGAATTCACAAGCCATGGATAACAGTCACTGTGAGAGAAATAGAATAATGCTTTAAAGCAGCAGGGATGGATGGACAAGATCTTGTGAGCTCTAGTGAGTGGGAAGTTGTTTTGCTTTGACTTCTATAGGCTAGTTACCAGTACAAAAGGCACGAGAGAGAGGCATGTCTGCCTATATTTTCCAGTCCTTGAATATTCTCATATATAAATCAGGAATGTACGTAGCATTATCTGTGAGTTCTATTATTTTCACCTTCTAGAAAAGCCAAGAAACTTCTGAGGAAGAATGGATCCAATCCTTCTTTTTGGGAACACACAACTGATAAGGTGATAGGTGGCTACGCACATCTATGTATGCCAGTAATGCCATGTGGCAGAACTGTGTGTTTGAAACAGCTAAACAGCACTTGCTATTCTTTGAGCAGTAGAAGCCGTGGTTTTGTTTTGCTGCGGTTGGGACTCACATTGTATGAGAACATACAGTTGCTGTCATTAACTGCCACATTGCAACGTTCTGGGGTTCATGAGTCTGGAAAAGCATGGATAGGCCACTTCATAGGTAATGTAATTTTTCTCTGTGGTTTGTCTGTGTCATGCAGATCTGTTTTGTAAACTAAGACTTATTGGCCTAAAAACTTGAAGATAAAACATATGTGCAATGAGAAAGTTGTGGAAATGGATTTTTCAGACCTCAGGAGGGAACTTAGCAGCTAGGTTTATTTACTAGACTTGCAGCAACACTGATTATATGTTGTCATCAGCAGATGTAATGTGGTGGACAATTCTGTCATCACCAAATTCTTGTTTGCCAAGCGTTGCCTTTAGGAAGATAAGGAATTTAGATTGCGGACTTTCTCCAAAGTTTCCAACTGCTTCCCTTCTCTGTTGTTGCTGTGAGGGCTTCTTTCAATTTCAAGCCTATCCGATGCACTTAGATTCATAATTTTTGATGTTAAAGGTCACCAAGAGGGTACAAAATTTTGGTGGTGCTGTTAGATTGCTGAGTCCAGAATGGGGTTGTCTGCTGTCCTTCTCGCAGTCAGATGTTATATGAAGACAGAATACTGCACTTCTGGTTTCTGGTCATCAGCTGGAATCAGCTGCAGGACCTGCTGTACAACCCCAGGTTTATTTCCAGCACTTATGGAAGTTTTCTATGTGGGGTAGGGATGCGGATCCTGGACAAGCTCTAAAAAACAATAGGTGTTCTAAGAGATAAAGGATGGAAAGCGAAGCCTATAAATCAGTCACGTGGAAGATGCACATCCATTAATTTGCTCTCATAATTAAAAAATTAGAAGTTCTCAACACATTAATCTTCTCAGATCCAGCACAGCTGTTTGGATCTGTTCCTGTAGGTCTAAGTTCTGATCCTGCTATATAAAATACTACCCAGTGCCACCAGGAGGTGTCCGTGTGCTATTTACTGGTTACTTTCTGGGGCACATTAGTTCTTTAATTATTTTGTTGGGGAAGGGAGCTCCGTAACAACAGAGCAGTGGTAGAAGTTCATGTAGAATCTTTGTTATTATGTAGTGTTGGTGTTTCTGCTACCGAACAAATGAGGATGTCGTAGTTGTGTTTGGAGAGAGTGCCAATTGTTTCCCTGGTTGAGTATAATTATAGATGGAAAAATACCTAGTAAGTCATCCATCTTCTCTTCCTTACAGCATGCACTGTTCTCTGAAATATACTGTATAATGCGTTGAGGATATCATTCTGTTGCTAGGGAAATGATGACTATAATGAGATGTTTCACAGTCTGCATTTTGACTGCATTGCAGGATCAAAGATGAGGCTGTAGAAATGAAGATATTTCCAGGAAACATGTGAGTTGTGTCTTATCTGCATTCATGTGTAACTTCCAAGTTACAATAAAAAGATGAATGTGTACTATGCAAAGCTAAATATCACAGTATTATCGTGCACACCCCCACTTGGTTTGTGTTATTAAATGGAAGCATTTCCTGTGTATTTTCAGTGTAAATACAAGCGTAATATATGGAGAGATCCATAACGACTGATGGAACATTACAAATAATTGTGAGGCTTTCTATACAGTATGCTTACTTAAAGCTGTGCTGACAATTATTACCATTTGGGCATTCTCATGCCTACATTAGAGTGAATAGTAAATAGAAGTGGAAATTCCAGGAAGTTTCTGAGTAGTTGCCAGCCCCAGTGCTGTTTGTTTGATAAAGAGAATTATTAATGCAGCAGGTAGGTATCATTGCTGTACGAGTCACAACAACCCCATGCAGCCCTGCAGGCTTGGGGCAGAGTGGCTGGAAAGCTGAGCAGCAGAAAAGGATCTGTGGGTGTTGACAACACACTGAATATGACCAGCAGTGTGCCCAGGTGGCCAAGAAGGCCAACAGCATTCTGGCTTGTATCAGAAGTAGTGCTGCCAGCAGGAGCAGGGAGGTGATTGTCCCCCAGTAATCAGCTCTAGTGAGGCTGCACCTCATGTACCTTGTTCAGTTTTGGGCCCCTTGCTACAAGAAAGACACTGAGGCCCTGAAGTGTGTCCATAGAAAGGCAATGAAGTTGATGAGGGGTCTGGAGCACAAGTCTTATGGGGAGTAGCTGAGAGAGATGGGATTGTTCAGCCTGGAGAAGGGGAGACTCAAGGGGAGATCTTATCACACTCTGCAACATCTTGAGTGGAGGTTGTGGCAAAGTTGGGGTTGGTCTCTTTTGTCAAGGAAAAGTGATAGGATGAAAGACAATGGCCTTATGTTGCACCAGGGGAGGTTCAGGTTGGTTATTAGGAAGAATTCATTCTCAGAATGAGTGGTAATGCACTGGAACAGGCTGCCCAGGGAGATGCACAGAAATGTGTGGATAGGGACGTGGTTTAGTAGTCGATATTGGTGATAGGTGGACAGTTGGACTAGATGATCTAGAGGGACTTTCCAACTCCAGCAATTCTATGATTCTAAGCTGTTACCTTTCACGCTGTGTGCTCTAACATCAGTAGACAGCGAAATGACTACAACTGCAGTGACTAAACTGACAATAATGTAGACAGCAGAAATCATTTTACAAGCGAGTAGTAGGCTTTTTGAGATTCCAATGAGAGTGACACAGCCAGTCCCACAACATGAGATATGGTTAACTCTAGAATCTTTAGAGTTGGAAGGGACACTTAATGGTTGTCTACTGCAGCTCCTCTGCAATGAACAGGGACATTCACAGCTAGATCAGGTGCTCAGAGCCTGCTTCAGCCTGACCTTGAATGTCTGCAGGGATGAGGCACCCACCACCTCCCTGGGCATCCAGAGAGTGCCACTGTAAAATACCTTTTCCTTATATCCAATCTAAATCTCTCCTCTTTTTGTTTGAAACTGTTTCCCCTTGTCCTATCACCAGAGACTCTGCTGAAGAGTCTGTCCCCATCTTTCCTGTAGCTCCCCTTTAGATATTGAAAGGCTGCCCTCAGGTCACCTTGGAGCCTTCTTTCCTCGAGAAGATTGGCTAGATGCTTGTTGTTTGATGAGCCAAGTGAAGGCAGAACTTTGCTACAGCAAATGAATGGTTCTGCTGATGCAAAGAAATTCAGTGTCATAGTGTGTGCACAATTACATCTATGTTGTTTTTAATAAAAAAGTGACATTTCAATGGATCTATATCAGTAATGAAACAGACCCGTCAGTATGCTACACAGCAAAAATCTGCAGTCCCCTTTGCTGCCTTGGAAGCATCTATTTATCTGCTTATACTTAGAAATTCTCTGGTTGTGTTTATAATGTCCATGTTTGACGAACAGAATGAGATTTAATTTACATGCTAATGCAGCCTCACAGACATAGAACAGATCAGCTTACCTGCAGACATGCATTATTCAAGGTACACTAGTGCTGATGGAATGGCAAGTAGCTTTAATCCTAATGGTTGTTTGCAGAGCTACTCAAGATCTGACCTCCCAGCCAATATCTCACTTCCATCTCTCAGATTATATGTCACAATTTATTACAAGTTACAGCTGATTTTACTTTTAATTTCCTCTATCATCCCTAAATGCTTTTTTTTTTTTTAATAGCAAACTGTGTTTTTTTTTTTTTTTTTTTTCCAAGACTTAAAAAAAATGATTTTTTCTTTCCCAGGGAAGTAGAGTTCAGCATTAACTGTTTAACCATTCATTAAATGGTTTATTATTTAATGGATACAAAATACTGTTATTATCTGCCTGCTAGTTAAAGAATGTAGAGTGAATTTTCACATTCATTTTCATCTCAGACATTTTGGGAGCACTTAAGGTTCTGTGTGGTCATGCCTGTATCAGGCTACCAACTGTTAAACTGCACTCCTGGAGATTTCTTAATGGCAAATAGGATTGAATACATATACTAAATTCTTCACTGTTTTGCTGAGGAAGCTATACATGCCATGAAGTTCCAGCTTAGCCAGTTGTCACTCCCTACTTACAGACACCAGGAAATTCCATTGGCTATATGCATGGAACCTAAACTCCTAAGGACCCACCACTCGTACCAATGTACACTTCTTCCACCTAAAACACAGGAAAGAAAAAACAAAAAAAAAAAAACATGACAAAAGTAGTTATAAAAACAAGTAATTCTTGTTTACCATGATCTTCCATACTTTTGGCTTAAAATGGTAGTTTGGTGAAATCATGGTATGTGCTTGCTGTCAACTCACAGTAAAAGCTTTTTGAAGCTCTTTGACAACATTAAAGGCAATAAGCAGAAGAAAAATGCCAGTGTCTCTGCCCAATTCTGGCTTTATGCTCACAGTGTTTAAAGTAGATGGAGATGTAAAGGTGTGAGGTCAGTGTTTGCAGATGTAGTCATAAACTTTACCATGGGCAAACAGAAACATGAAAATGATTTTTCTGAGTGATGAGGTTGGCAGGGTGAAGGCAATACCAAAAATATACACCTGAAGAGACAGTAAAATAACATAAAAAAATGATCAAACAAACAAAAACCTTGTAACAAGTGTCCTATTAAGCTGATAGTCCAGACCTAACTTTGTTAAGTTTATATAGCTTTCAGAGAGACGAGACTTTTCCAGAATAACTCTGGATTATACAAATATTTGAAAATTTTAACTACCATAAGAGCAGTAAAACTTGCAGAAGATACAGAAGCAGAACTCTGAGCATAAGTTTTACTGAAAAAATTAATGAGCAAAGGGAAAATAACCACGTCAAAGTATGATTCTGCTATCAATGTGCCTGGTGTGATTACACTGCAATAGAAGTCAGACTATACTTGAACTAACTGCTTTGCAATTGCTTGGATAGTAACAACATTCAAGATACAGAAGCATGACTTGGTATAGACAAACCACGTACACAAACACTCAGAAGCTCTGGAGGAATTCTGGTATAGTGGAACAGTGGTAAAATAAGTATTCCTATGATCTGTATTCAAGCACTGAGAATAGACACCAAATAAAAATCCACCATCTACCTTTTCAAAGAACACCTCCAAAGCAGCATGGTCAACAGCAAAGCACATACTGAGAATATTTTATGTCTATGAGCGGTCCCATTCCCAAAATTTTAGCTGGTGCAGGCTGGACGCATGCTAGAGATAAAGCTAATAATTCAAGGTTATAAACAATCAAATTCCAGTGGCTAAGAACATTCCTTAGAACTGCTGTAGTATATAGCTTTCAGGGCCATTCATCTTTTCACATTGCTGTTTGCATTTACTTTATATTTAAACTGGTTCACGTGAAGCTAGGCTGCTTATATGTGCTGCAGAAAAAGAAAACCCCTCAAAGAGTACCATTAAAGAGAGTCGTCAGAGTTCAAGTGAAAAAGCAAGCACCCATACTTTTGGGGGATGAGGAACATAAAACATCCTTTCGCTCTACTAAAATTTTCTGTGCTGTTTTCCATCACAGAAAGATGCATCAAAACACATTGAAGGCCTCCATCTCTGTTTGAAAACACATTGAAGGCCTCCATCTCTGTTTGAAAACACATTGAAGGCCTCCATCTCTGTTTGGAAACAAAGGGAAAAGGGAACTAGAAGGAAGAAAACAGGTAGAAAATAAAGGAATGGCTGAAATTATTTTATCCCACAACAAAGAAGACCTAGGAAGAAGGAAAATGTACTGAAATAATAATAAAAAAAATGCAGTGAAATAAAATAAGGAAAAGCCAACACTTTAATATATTGTATTACTTATTCCATTGTTATGTTTTCCCGTGACAATTTATTGATGGCGTTTCATGGATCATCAATAAAATAACACTATATAAATCCCCAGAATCTTATTTCCTTCTGGTGTTAGTGCTAAGTTGGCGCTAACTTGTCATCCATGACAAAAGGGCAGCCAGTTTCTTTGCTCAGCTTCAATGCCAGATTCAGGAACATCAAGATTAACAAATTAATAAATAATCGGTTTAAGGTAACAGTATTTTCAAAGCAAATGGACAACTTCTGTTACCAAGAAGATAAAGAATTTGACAGCTAATAAGACAGCGAGGCATTCAACTTCCAAACAATAAAAGGTGAGAGTTAATATTACACTGATGAATCGCAAGCATGATGTTGGTTGTTGTTTTATTAACATTAATGAATGAGCTCATAATACTGATCAGGATTGGTGGTGGTTGAGTTTTTGATTTGTTTTGTGTTTTTTTTTGTTGTTTTTTTTTGTTTTTTTTTCCTTTTTTTTTTTTTGTTTTTGTCCACACATCTCACAAAAGAATTTCATGTGACAAACACTATGATACGTATGGCAGAAACAAACAGCTGTGGCCACAAATATGTTTTGTTAACTGATGAGTAATATATTCAGGAAGCAATCACACTATTCATTAGTAAAAGTTTACAAACATTAAAAAGTGCGTAACATTTGAAACCAACAACAACACAAAAATATATATAATATATATAATATATATATAAAGAAAGTGACATCACCTCCCATTAAGAAAAGATCTTTTGACTCTGTGGTTAGTGCTTATGTGATTGCCATGGTTTACTAGTCAGTCATTGTCTTTGCTCACCTTAGTCACACGGAGCGTGACACTGCCCCATCCTGCATTGTTCGGCCTCATGTGTGGCCTTGTCTACTGGGGCTGGGGTGGGAAGAAAACCAATCAACATAGCTACTGCAGAATAGGTTACTCATTCATAGCTATTTGAAGTCATCTCAAGAGATGGAAAAGCTATCCCAGTATTTCAGTGAATGTTCAGTTTGGACTGCCATTTTGGAACAGCTGAAATGTGATACATCTGGTATTTTGGGTGCTAGATTACAGCTCTCTCACTTACTTCCACTTCCACAGCTTGGCCCAAAGGCTGCTGTAGCTGCTTTTAGTGCTTGGCTGTGCCTGGTGCATCATAAGTGTGCTAGTGGCTGCGTAAACTCAATAGCCTGATCACCCAAGGCAAAGCTAAGTAAAACAAAGTAACCCTCCTGGGCTGGATCTGCCTCATGATCCACTACTTGGACTATCCCTCAATCTGAAAATCATTCTAGATAAATAACTGGCAATAACCTATGCCAGCTATTTTCCCATTTGTAAACAAGGCCCATCTTTAACTATGTGAACCAGAAAAAAATCTCTAGCACCATGGAACTTGTTTGAATTTTAACCCATAAAAGGTTATAAATGTATTCTTAAAACTACCATAACAATAAAATACTTGGACTAACATTTTAAAAAAATAGCTTGGAGGGAGATTAAGAAATTGGGAGTAAAATTAGAAAATGGGGAAGAATAACATCAAAGATTCACTTTGAGTCTCTGATACGCTACTAACTACAGGCAAGTGGCAATAATGTACCAAGGACACAAAACACACCAAAGTATTCACATTAATGAATCGTTTTGAAGGCTCATCTAGTAACAAATTAGAGTGTTTCTGAGTCATTTAGGTTTAGGCATAACCAGTTTAGCAGTTGACGGTTTAAAACTATCATGTGCACATCACCACATTATGCAAAAAACCAGCCCTTTCAAAACGTGTGGTAGAAAAATTCACAGTAACAGAAATATTCTTCGTAAGCAGTTGAGAAGGGGCAGTGTGGAGCATCTAAGTCATACAATACAAAAACCATTGTAAGTAACAGAGCTGTAAAACAGATGCAAGTTCTAAAAACAGTGCTTTCTTTACAGTTCTTTTAATGGGTGAACACTTTGGCCAGAGAACTTTAAACTCCGAGGATCACACAAGCCTTTGCTTAAGATACACAGTTAGATCCTCTAATGTTTCAAGGGCCATTTGCTACAAGAATAAGCTGTTTGTTCTGCTTTCCAGAAGTGTTCCCATCAAGTAGTCATTACAAAGGGATCCATCTGATGACACTATCCCACAAAACATAACATGTTCAACCATTGCTGATGACAGAGGTAGAGAAAATTCTGTCTTCTGCCACAGCTTGTACCCTCATTTTTAGCATTGCGTTGAGTGGGTTCCAGCAGTGAAGACACATGCACTTTCCTTTCCACCAGCTTGCTCATGGAAACAAATTTGTTCCAGCATGCTCTTGTAATCTGAAAACATCCAGCAGTTGCTCCAGTCGGTCAAAGTCAGATGTCAGCTTTCTTGCTTTGCTGCCTCCCCTTGGGCCTCTCCAGTTTGCTCACTTGGATTTCGTTGTGCATCTCCTTCTCCTTCTGTAAGATGCAACAAAAGGATGAGTGATAATGCCTTATACCAAAGAAATCTTGCTTGCAGAACCCTAACTCCTCTTCCACTGCTCAGAAAAACAAAGTAAAAAGAAATGGAAATGGAACACATATCTTGCGTTACACATAACACCTTTAACTACTAAAATAACTACAGTCTGCATCTCAAAGGTCACCTTCAGCAACAAATTCCTAGCTGCATAAGCCACTGTCATTTCAGGTACACACCTTAAGCGGTTATAAGTGACAAAAGTTAGATATAATTGTGCTTTTCTGATAATTTCTTTACCTTGATGCCATGACAATAGGAAGGAAAAACCTCATCACACCAATTCTGAACAGAGATTAATACAAAGAGGTGCAGCTTCAATAGATGCAGTAGTTTGTGAAAGCTGTGTTCATTCTTTGCATTCACTGTCAGTGCCATGTCCCAGGGCTGTCAGCCCAGCTGTCTCACTGCAAACCACAAAACCATCTGAAGAATAGAAAGCATCTTACAATGACATAGTGAGCACACACCTCAAAGCCTGTCTACAGAAAGCTAAGAGGTGCCTTGGTAATGGTTTGTAAGTACCTAAATGCAAAGCATGATATTGCATCATATCTTCTGTCCAATGATTAAAGACCTAGCATATCCAGCTGATTAAAAGCTAAGTCCTAATAAGAAAGGAGTCTAATTAGGTATTACAGTAGTAGAGAAATAATACTAAGACATAGGATGTACCTTATATCTTTTAAGGATTCTGAGTCATTTGTATTGAACTGGCAGTAGTTAAGAGAAGACAATACTAGTGTCTAAGTTGCAAAGAAGTCACACCAGTTTTAAGTCTACAACTTTGTAGGCTATCCCACTATTTATAGTCATAAGAATAAAAGCAGAATTCTCAATGCAGATAGTTATCATTTCCCCATTTTAAAACACACTGTACATCTGTAGCCTTATATCTGTGTATGGAGATGAACACTGTAAATACCTTCTCTTTCCTACATAGAAGAAATGGCACAGTGGTAAAAGGAGAAAAAAATCTTTGCATTTCAAAGAGCAGTGCAAAACACTCAGAATGACAGCTGTGTTTTGTGCACGGACTGTATTTCTGCTGCAAAATGCCTCAGAAGGTTTTGATAATTACTGATCTCAACCTGACAAGAAATTGTACAGAAAGTTGATTACCTTCAAAATGTTTGTTTGCTACAGACTGAGTTAATGGAACGCTCTGCAATTCATACTCATAGAAAATATTCCTTATTTCTCACGTTAATTTCCCACATCACAGGGGATTCTAAGAGGATTGATCTACATGCTATTACTTCTTACTCAACAGAAATTCTCTTTGCCTGAGTTGTCCAAGCACCTTCTACAAAGCCTCCTACATTTGTTCTGGTACTCTGTAAGAACAGAAGAGTGTCATGTCACTTTTGTTTCCTTTTTTGCCTGCTCTATTCACTATCCATACTGACAGTTAAAAAGAACCGACAGAGTTCTTTTTAAATAAGAAGACAAAACTCATGATTTAAAAATTTGCATATATTTGCATTTAAGAGAAAAATCCTCCTGGACATTTGCTATCTAAACATTAAATGTAGTGCACAAAAATACAGAGAAATGGCATTAAGCTTCTGATACACTACTTCAATGAAGAAAAGCTCAGAAGTGAGCCCTCACAAACTCGCTGAAAAACTCGCTCTATTTAATCTATAATACACTTCTGTGGTACTACAAACCTATTCTTCTGCTGAAAGCCTTCCAATACATTTACGGAAATAATTTTGCAGCTAGGTTCTGAGAATTCCATAATTGCCTAAGCACACTCTGGAGTTATTCCTTCTGCAACATGATTGCTATAAGCTATTAGAAGTAAAAGTTGCAATTTCTTCGTCGTGTTTTGATTCCAGCAGGCAGTATTCAATAAAAAATGATACTTAACTCCTAAATATTTGTTTTTTTCTTAACTCCAGTCTATGCTGCAAATCTCCACCCTGCAAGCACCAGCATATTTTGAACTGCTATTGGGGATGCAAAATATTTCTTTTATCTTCAGTTTGGAAGGTCAGGATAGGATAGTACTGTAATACTCATAGGAATGATAATGAGATGTTTTTTCCAGTATTTCTGGTCTGGAGGTTTTTGTCCAGCACTAAGGTGAATAAAAGTATGAATAAACTATGAATAAAAGTACATTTTCATCGTATCTAATTCAAACTGCATGCCCAAAGAAGTATACTACCATTTTCTGTATATCTACCACCTAAGGTAATTTTATAAGCAACTCTGTATTATGTTTCAGCCCCTGAATTATGTATTAACATTTAGGAGAATTGCTATTTAAACCATTTTCATCACTTCAGTGTTAACTGCATGTGCAAAATGCACACTGACGTATATTACAAGTACAAAGTCATGTTCTTTTTATAGTTCACAAAAGAACATCGTTCTGGCTGAGAAGCACTCCAACAGCCAACTGAAAGGTAGGAATCGTGTATATTCTCTAAATAGACAAGATCAGGCAAGATCAGTGTAAATTTGAGGCTGAAGAAACTAAGCAGGCACTATGCATTTCAAATACCTGTCCAACATTTTAGACAGACCCCCACATCAGAACAAATAGACACCTACACACATGCTCATGTATTAATCACTTTTCTTCTTCTACAGAAAAAAGAAAAAAAGAGCCCCCAGAAGTGCATGCATCTAAAAGCTGCTATAGGCCCAAAGGGGGGAATGGCAGAAGCAATGACAAGATTATTTTAGTTTGTGAAAGTCAATAAAGAATCACTCCCCAAAGAGCACTACAACCACTGCAGTTTCATACTGCCGTGTCTGATTGTCCAGTGATAAAATTGTCTCTCAGAATGCTTGCCTACCTCTGAGAAAAATATGTTCACAAGGGAGCTGCTTATCAACAGTTAGCTTTTTGCTGCATCTATTTCCTTCTGCTATAAAAATAATCATAAAATTCAATTCCTGAAATCAAGAGAAGATATTTCAAATATTTCTAAGATCCATTCACTAACTCCCACCCAAGTAACAAGAAAATAAATATACAGCCATGTTGCTGTAGTAAGTAAGTACAAGTAAGGCCCATCTCTTATATATATACTGCCCCTCCTTTCTCCCATTTGAAGGTGCACAAACAGCTAAAAATTTGGGTAACATTAACAGTGAACTAAGATTTACAATTGCATTAGTGCATATCACCTTAAAAGAAGGAGAAAGCACAACCAGAAAGGAGAAGAGATATCTCATCTGGAAACGAAGATTCAAATGAAAGAAACAATGCAGCACTATTTCTCTGTCCTCTAGTAGCTGAAAACAAAACTAACCTCCACAAACTTTTAAGCAGCCACATGATATCTCCTTCAGGCTTCAGATTAAAGAGATTCCTTTTAAAAGATGCTATCAATAAGCCAGGTCTTAATAAATACTTCCTTATTTTCTTCATTATATCCTTGTCTTCTATAAATTTTATCTTCACATGGATTCAGCTATCAGGCACTCACTGAAGAAAGTTTTTTCTTACTTCAGTAGCAATTATTCACAAACAAGTGAAACGTGGGTTTTTATTGCAGGCAACATCTGCTCACCCTAGTTGCAGGAAAAAAGAATGTTTCTGAGGGAGTTTTTTTTCCTCATGAAGGTTTAATTAATATATTAAAAGACCAAAATGCACTCACCTGCTTTATTTATATCCAGCTCTGATAGCTTTAAGGCTAGTTCACTGGAGTTCCCACCTGGAGAGGACACGAGTATGTCGTGTAGTGCATTTCTTCTACCTGTTCTTCCTGAAGCAATAAAGTCTGCATATGTAGATTCCACATCAGTCATTGCTAACAAATATCCACATAGCAGTGCCTGGGTGAGAGAAAAGAAAACACCAACACTTAGAAGAGCAGAACAGATGACATTATGGAAGCAGAACAGAAGAACTAGAGAGCTCTCACTGAGCAGTGAGAGTGTGTGCAGCAAAAGGAGATACCTCAATCTTTAAACCTTAAGAAATTAGAGCAGAAACATAATGGAACGCAAAAAAAAAACCCCAAACCCAAAAGTCCAAAACAACAAAAAAATCCCCAAACAAAACAATCACAAAAGGTGTGGATTTTATGTGATTTGTATACAACAGCATTTTAAACAGCTTCATTTATCATACTTCATAAAGTGCTACTGAGTACTTCATAAAAGCAATGACCTAAGCAACATAATTTCTTTATAGAGCTGTCTCTGCTTTTAATATTAGCTGGGAAGTAGGAGGAAGGTAGGGGGTGGAACAAAGTTCTTCTGTGCACAAAAAGCAGAGCACAAGGATTAAGAAAGTACTGACTGATAACACAATGTGCTCCTGCACAGGCACTGATATGTTTTGTGCATTTGCCTTTCCTGTAGTATGGTTAATTTTGGTTTGGTATATAGACCTCTCTGAATTTATTTTGGTGCTGTACTTACACCAAAGTGAATGAGTTACCGAAAAGTCACTGAAGTGAGTGGAGACAAGCTAACAGAGTGCAAGAGCTGAACAGCCTAAATAGCTATGCCCTGATATTGCTGGACACTGAGGATGTCCCAAATAAGAGCAGCAAAAGATTCAGCTTTTTATCTCTTTAAGAAAAAAAGAAAACAAAACCGATTTCATATAAACTCTTTATTTAAATAGATCTTAGATCCAAATTATCTTCTCAAATTCTGTTCATTCATCTTCATCCTAGCCCTCACCTCCACAACTTCAGCCAGCTGAATGAGGGGGTACATGTAAGTTGCCTGAGAAGCCAAAAGATGGTTCGAAACCATATTTTAATCACAACTAAATATAACTGTATCAAGTATCTCTGCAAGACTGACGTATTTGAAAAAGTTCAGGGCTATCAAGCTTTGGTGTCTCATGCCAAAAGCTGGATGGCTGACTTGGAAATTTTACCCCTATGAACAGCCACTGTGAAACAGGAAACTGCTTTTTTAAAAACAAAACCAAACCAAACCCTAAAAACCTAACAACAAACACCCAAGAAATGGAAGTGGTCAGCACTGACACAAATGGTGCTTTGCCTCACAATTAACTACTGCTACTATACTAGCACCTTCACAAGCACATGTACATTTTTTCCTGTGCAGTTCTCCCTTCTTGAAGTGCTACAAGAATACTGAAGCAAATGAGAAATCTACCAGTTGTTCTTTCTCCAGGGTGCTGCTGTTTCAGTACCAAGTATATCAACAATGGGGCAATGAAGCATATGAAATGCAAAAGTGAAAAGAAACAGTGAGGACCTGTTCACTGAAAAATATCAACCAGCACAATCAGAATACAAAATGCCTGAAGTGAAAACTTCTGGAGTTACTATTTGTTTGTGCCTGCAGAAATACTACAAGATCTAAGTAATGTATGTACAACCTGGATTTTGTCACTAGTGCAGTGTCAGTCCAAAGTCATCATAGCTATCACTCTGGCCAAGGTGTTAATTTCACTTAGTGTTTCTGTTTTCTCTTCCCTCACAAACTAACCAACCAAAACCACCACAGAGGGATATTCTTTTAATACTTTGGAAGATCCAAATCAGTGCATCAGGAATAAGCAGGGAAGTCCATGACTGAGATGGAACAAGCTCTTTATTTGTCTATAAGGCCAGCAAAATGAGGAATGCTCTACTCCATGAACAACTCCCTTGACTGTACGAAGTTTACACTCCACAGATTACACTTCTGTGAGTTTATAATCTTCATGAGAAACTCCATAAAACAGAGAGCACCAAGGGAATCCTCAAGCTTACTAATTTAATTTTAGCTAGGAAACAAGCTATAAAGCCATACAAAAATGTACTTGTGGAAAACCTTAAAGGCTCATTTTCTATAGCCTCAATATGGCATTACTCGTAACATTCGGAACAGAAAAAGAATGTTACCAAACACACATTTCCAAGTTCCAAGTTTTCCTGTCTGCATCTTCTCTTAAATGTCAAACACCATTCTGTTATGCACTGGCATTATCTTGAGATGTTACAGTATAAATATGGAACTCCAGTAACATCACCTGAGAACTCCTCTTCCAGTGATTGGCACAATGCCCCCTCAGTCTCTAATACAGTCACAGAAACAGTCATTAAGGCGATACATTCACTCCAGAAGACCTTTTTTCTTCATTCTCTGTGGAACAAATAGGGTTTAAGAATAATTCTGTGAACCACAATTTCAATTTTCTAATTTCATTAACAGATACTCTTGCAACAATTACACCTAGTCTCCTTTCTACTATTTATTTATTTCAAGTTGCAAAAACAGCATTTTCCTGCATGCTATGAAACTGAAAAAAGAAGGCTGAAAACCTCACTGTTTCTGCCAACTAAACCAGCCCAGTAGAAGAAGCAGAAACAAGAACAAGAAGAAAGCAGTTGTGTCAGAATAAGTACAAATGAAACCTAGTGCTGAGGGGTTGCATACCTTGGTAAGTGGTAAGATACCACCTCACCACAGAATTATAGAATGGCTTGGGTTGGAAGGGACCTCAAAGATTATCTAGTTCCAGCCCCCATGCCACATGCAGGGTTGTTATATCAAGCCTGCCCCACTACAGAGCCATTTTGCCTGCTAAAAGGTTAGAATGTGAACTGCAGCATTGGGGATTTTCATAAAACCTCTTTTCTCAGCTTCCTAGTTTCATAAAATTTCTGAAAAAGTGTGCAAGAATTCCATTCCTTCTACCTCCCAGCTCTTTACTCTCTAAGGAAGTTGTGTTCAGAATAACTTCCAGGCTCTTAAATAATTATGGAGGTTGAGAACACGGAGGAAGGTAAACAGGCACAGCACGATCACAGGAGACCTGCCAGCCTTGGATTTTTGCCCATGTAATAAGGCACCTTGGTTATAATAAGTGAGTATTCCAGATAACACATCATGCAACACCTGCAAAGGGTCTACTTGTATATCCTATGAAACTGAAGTTCTACTGTAAGCATTGTGAGGAGTACAATTAATATTCAGAGAACTCAGCAAGAGAAAAAGATGACAAGAACAACAGTAGAGAGTATGTACAAAAGAATGAGCACTGGTGTTCTCAGAAAGCTCCCTGAATTCTTCTTGGCCTCCACAACCCAACTTTTGTTAAGTTTCCCACCTCCAATTTCTTGAGGTAACGATCAAATGTATACTGTTTTCCTTCTTCTATATGCTTGAGTTCTACTGAAAAATAATACTAAAAATCCAAAATTTAGTGATGGCATTCATAAATGAAATCCCGGTTTGATGAGATTTTATAACTCAGTGAAAGATGTTTTACACAGAGATATTGTTATCAAGAGTTGGGAAGTGAAAGTACATATAAGTATGTGACACACCAACATAAATCAGCATCTCTGCAGCTCGTGGGCTAGAAGTACCCTGAGTTATTGAATGTAATGTTTTCAAGAGACTAACTACCTAAAAAACTCCAAAGCTCTTTAATGAAATATTGTTGCCAATTGATATATTTTTTTTCAAAATGGATGACAGAGTCTGAATGAGCACTTGACACATGGCTTGTCTACAGGATTTGACATATGCTGCCTGCTAGCACAGGAGAGCTGCCATTTTCTCGGTGAAAATGCAGTGTATGTCTAAGAGGCACAATCCTTCAGTATTTACTTCCCTTCCTTCTTCACACATGCTTAATGATGAGGTTGAATTAAAGGATTTTTAGCTAAAACTCTCCCTGGCTCTGGCTGCTAAATGTTGTATCATACTCAGCACATTTTTAAAATATAATTATCTATATTCAATTTTCATAGAGGAACAAATAAAAAAACCCAAGAGAACTTGTCATTTAATAGCATGGCTGTTTTGGAGATGTATAATTATGCTTTTAAGATAAATTTTAGTTCCAAATTCAGCCTTGGCTTAAAGATGGGGTAGCTCTATTCCACAGCTATCTGTACACTTAAGATTCCCATCTGATGCATGGACTGCTATGATGGAACAGAGCAACAACTTGATAAAAGTACATTTTTTCCACAAAAGATTATATCTATCATGCAAACAAACAGTACTGTTTTTGCACAGACACAGTTGAGGAATAAAACAATAACATCTTACTGGAATTTATTGGGAAACTCAACTGATAAACTATGAAATAGAATAAATGAAGTTACCATCCCAGACTTTTTTAACCAGAAAAAAAAATTCAAAAGTTGTTTTAAATCTTCCTTTAAAAAAGCATCATGGAGTCATAATAAGCCCATAACTTTTATGAAGAAATAATTCAAAAAGACAGTTAATGTCTCCCTTCTACATTAAGTGCTCTTTCAGTATATTCTGACTAAAGAGATCTACAGAACCAAAAGCCAAAGATTAAAATACTCTATCTATGCTTATCCAAGATTGACCATGCTTATGACCACAAGGATTTGGTCTCTCTTTTACCACTTAATTTTAGTTCAATATTCCTTTCTGCAAAAACACAGTAGGTGCACCAGAACATTTAGTAAGAAGAAAATGGGTTTTGCTCATGAAGCATCCTTGTCTTCCTAATTCAGAATTCATGCTGCAAACAAATTCTTTCACTCAGAGACTTCTGTCAACAAGTGCCAACCTACACAGACAGAGCTTTAAAGGTATTTATCAACATAATTCTTATCAGAGAACATACCTGAATCTCCAAACAAGAAGTGTCATACAGACAATATGAAGCACTGCTGAGTGCTTTTCCAGCACTGGTTCCAACAGGGCAGGGAATAAGATGAAGTTGCTGTAGGCAAGGATTCGAGTAAGGCCAACAAAGCTGACATCCTGGTGGGGGTCTGTTAAAGATGAGGATGAGGACACCGACAAGCAGAAGTCACGTAATCACCAGCCCTTGTTCTCATGGAATAGCTTTCCTGATATATGCTAGAAATACAATACACTCCAAAGGAAGCAGTCCAGGAAGTTCCCAGAATGTGTGGAAGATAACTTCCTGACACAGCTAGTAAGAATCTGCTAGGGGAGCTGCCCTGTTAGACCTGCTGTTCACTGACAGAGAAGGACTGATGGGAGATGTGGTGGTTGAGAGCTGCCTTGGGCAGAGCGACCACAAAATGGAACAGTTCTCTATCATTAATTAAGTTTGGGGGTGGGAGGGAAATCAGTCCTGATGGGCAAAGAGGTCTGGGGAGGCTGGTCATTCCTCATGAAGGAAGTCTTAAAGGCACAGGAGCAGATTGTCCCCATGTGCTGTAGGATGAGCTGGTGTAGAAGAAGACTGGCATGGCGTAAGAGGGAACTTTTGCTAAAGCTCTGGAAGAAAAAGAGTTTATCACTTGTGAAAGATGGGACAGGCAATTTGAGGAAAGTACAAGTTACATGTTAGCATATGCAGGGAGAAAATCAGAAAGGGTAAAGCCTGTTATGAGCTCAACCTGGCCACAGTGGTAAAGGACAACAAGAAAATGTTTTTAGAAATATATTAACAGTAAGAGGAAGGCCAAGGAGAATCTCCATTCTTTACATGATGTGGCAGGGAAAAGGAAAAGGCTGACATTCTCAATCCCTTCTTTACATTTGTCTTTAACAGTCAGGCCAGTTATCCTTGGGGTACTCAGCCTCCTGACCTGGAAGTCTGGGGTGGGGAGCAGATTAAATCCCCCATGATACAGGTGGAAACAGAGACCCACTACTCCACCTGGACTGTAAGTAGTCCATGGGGCTAAATGAGATCTACCCAAGGGCACTGAGGGAGCTGTCAGACATGACTGCCAAGCTGGTTTCAACCATCTAACAGCAGTCCTGATCAAACAGAGAGGTCTGAGGAAAGGTTATGGAACAGATCATCATGAGAGCAATCACACAGCATGTGTCGGACAACCAGGGGATTGGGCCCAGCCAGCATGAGTTTATGAATGGCAGGTCCTACCAGAACAATCCCATCTCCTATGAGTATTTTGATTTTCCTTCTCTAGAACAGCTTCCACTATTTACTACTGGGCCAAGTTCTAATATACTTACAGCGTATAACTTATTTCCAGGCAATACTCCTATCACTACAATTACTGTTTTCTTCTAGGACAATCTCATTCAATACAATTTTGGAAGGTCTTTTGCCTTCCAATCTCACAGCAAGAGACTTCACTTAATAAATCCATTCATCCTGTTGCACTGCTCCCATTCCCGAGTGAAGAAAAGTTTGCCTTTTGTGATGTTCTGCATTCCAACAATTTGATCAACATCAGCCCGCAGATAACATAAGCATTTAGAAGAAGAAAATGCAGCTAGATGAGCAAAAAGAAAAGATCTAAATATCACTATAAATGCAGCATTTACAAGAGGCTATACATTGATCCTGTGTGGACAGGGGGATGCATCAGCACTGTCATGCGGTTTCTTCCAGACCTGTCTACTCTGAAACTTTCATATTTTATTACAATGTGTAGTCTAGGTATACAAAAGCTCCAGAGTTCAGCTATTTTAAAATTCTTTCTTAGTATTTAGAGGGCAACTGTCCCCTTTCCAATGGACTTTTTTCAATTTTTAAGAAATTGTAACTTGCTAGACAGATATAACTTTGTATCATAAATATTTTCAGCAGGTTCTGATGCAGTAGTTTATCTGTCTGCATGTGACCACCTTTCAAAATCATGCAGTCATGACTCACCATCAAACTATGCGTTGCAGCATCCAGAACATAAGAGCTTATTGCTGTAACCTTTTGTGCAGTGACAAATGTAGCACTAGAAGGAAGGGAAGACTTCTTTTTGGATACCAAGATGATCAATGTCTCTGTATTACCAGATATTAAATGCTGGCTCCTTTATTTGCTTTTAATAAGAAATAGGTTATTTCTTGCGAGAAGCAAAGTTGCCAAACTGTAATGTGCTTCTGTTGGGATCTCACATTACACCTGCAGGCTTGGAGTTCGCCAGGAACACACCCAATGACACTGCAAAGATAAATACCATAAGCCAGCTTTGAAAGCTCTGAATGTGAGACAAATAGCTTCTTAATAACAACCTCTTTATGCCACAATAACGTTATTCAGTATTTCATTCATAATATATTTAGTCAACTTTTGGCTCATCAATAACAAATCCAACAGTTCAGTGCATTTATTTTTTCTTTTGCAGGCATTATATGTCTACTTTACATCTGAATTAGTTTTTCTGGCCATTCCTGACTTTTTTTTTTTTAATGGCTATCTAGAAGCTACTGAAAAAAAAAAAGTACAGTTTAGCTGACAGCACTTCAGTTCTTGATTTAACAGCAGTTCAATTTATTACCTCTCACATGATAAATTCACATTCTACACTGCATATCATTTCACTTCGGTTTGTCTTCATCTCAGCCTCACATTTTTTCAAGGTTTCCATCCTTTTTGCATTCCGTTCCCATGTGTACTCTGACTGCTTTAGAGTCTAAGGACTGCCTGGTTCTGTTGCTATGCAACAGCATAGCCTACTTAAGGCTTTCTGAAATAATCCTCTCAAAAACGCTTTTTTTAGACTTGTTTCCAGCAGGAATACTTTACTGTTTTGTTATAATGGACCACCAATACTACTATCAAAAGATTAGACCATGGTCACCTGGAAGGTCCTGGTACTGATATGACAGAAACAAGGTTACTGCATGTACCTCTGGCATTGAAACAGGAAGGTATAAACATCTCAAATACTGCTATATTCTGGACAGATATTCTCTAGGTGTAGAGGAGTCACGTGTTTCTTCACTAGGGGAAAGTTTTTTACCACTTAGAGAAAAAACAAAACCACAAACCTCTACTTCACTTTGAATAAGCCACCAGAAAGCAAAGCAAAAGGCAATCAACCAACCAAACAAGCAAAAAATAAAATAAAACAAGAAACCAACCTTCCCCTCCACCCCCCATAAAAAACCTCCTCTTATCTGAATTCAACTTTGATACAATCAAGAGAAGAAACCTGTATGCAAATATTCCAAGACGCCATCCATTATAACATATGTTGATTTGAGAATTCCCAAGGGCAAAACTCTATTTCTTTAAAATCACATGATAGATGTCACGAACTTCAGGGAAGTTCATGCCGCCCTTGAGAAGCTGTCCTGTGACATTCAGTTCTTCCAGCCTGAAACTGCAATTTTCTCATTATGACCTTCTAGTGCTGCTGCTGCAAGGGCAGGCCAACGTGTTTTGTTTTCTTATTGCCGGCTCATTTGGGAAGCTTAAGTTAATTTATTTCTGTAACAATCTGTAGACCAATATAAACACAAGGCTCTTGTTAAAGCATCAGTCAGTCAACCCAAGAGGGTCAAATGTCTCACTGTGTGCCAGGCAGAGGGGACAAAGGAAGGTCTAATAGTACAAAGGAGATTTTAATGAAAGGAAATATCTTACGTCATCCTCTTTTTTTTTCCTGTCCATTTTAGCACGCTCAGCAGCAGTTATGCCTATAGAGAGCAGTGCATCAGTCCAGCACTGAGGTGAAAAGAGAAAAGATGTTTCCCAGACCCAGAGAAAACAGATACAAAGCCCCCTCAGAAGCACATCTGCCCTCACACTTCCAAAGGGAAAATGGGAAGACAGCAGCACTTTCGTAATGTTTACAAGATCCTTTGAGATGTCTTTTTCTTTTAAAGAAGCATTATCATACAATACACACTTTATGTTTGCTCCAAAAATGTTACTCAGCCAACCCAATACAAATTTCCTGCAGTTCAAGCTCCAATTCTAGCTCACAGCACTGTCAGAGCATTTGCTGAGTACTAAGAAATGTTAAACAAAGCCTAAAATGAATCTTAAAATGCAATTCTGACATACACGCATAAAAACAATAAAATGTAATGAAGCACGAGCCATGTTTTCTGTGAGCTAAGACATCCACATGCAGGCATGAGCAGAGATCAAAGACCTTCATGCTGCACAAAGTTCCCAAGGAAAGAATTCACATTGTCAGACCACATGAGTACTTTCACACCAAACCTGTGCCCCCCGCCCTCCCCCCCCCCCCCCCCCCCCCTTTCTTTTTATCTACCTGTTGTGGGTGTACTGTGGATGGTGAAAGAAGTACCAGCTGTCCGCTTACAGTAAGTATATATGTGGGGGTAAAATATTTCCTAAGTCTTCCGGTTCTGAAATCCTGGCAAAGGGAAAAGAACTCCTAATAATAAGAATCACCCACAGGTATGTGTTTCTGGGTATCATTTTCATCAAAGGTCAGGTGCCAGACAGCCTCAGAGAAAGGAGGTAACTGTGTGTATGAGTCGATGTTGCTCCATGTCTAAAGCATCAGGAAAACACATATGGCTCTTAACGTCACTACAAAAGAGCTGCCTTGCACTGTGAAAGACCTGACTTGGAAATGAAGAAATAAAATAAATAGAGAGCCAGTGTTGAAGAAGGACATGTAGACAGACTGTGATAAGCAAGCATATAGAAATAAACATAAGTGCACTTAAAAAAACTGAGCAAGAAGAAACAATCAACATCAAGTCCATCCTGGCAAGTGGAAAGAAATCCTCCTTTACAACTATTATTTCCCCTTGCAAAGACCTTGGGGTGCTGGCAACAAGCTCTAAGCCTCTCTTGTCCTAAATTAGCATCCATCTTTAAAGCTAGATCAACATGGGAAATACTATCATACCAGCTGAAAGCAGAAGAAACCAGGAGAATTTCCTAAACAAAAGTTTGGATTTTATTATCACGGCTTTTCTCTGTCAGTATGAACAAGTATTAGTAATTTTGCAACTGAACCGTTTCCTGTACTTTAACTGTTAAAAAATTCACATCAGGTAGGTTTCCCTTTCTGCTTATAGCTGTGCTTGTAGCACTCACTCTCCTTTCAGTTTCACAGCCAAGAGTCATCACAGCCCTTCAGAAGAGTTGACTGAACTGCAGGCAAACCATAGGAGTTGCTGTCATCCCCAGGTGATATCAGTTCTGCCTAGCCCTCCCAGCTAATATAAAGCACTACAGCAAAAGTAAGAAAAGCAACTGCAGAGAAACATGATAATAGGGAGATTTTTACCTGCTGTTAAGAGTTAAAGGGTAACTGTATACATGCTGGTCTATTCTCCCTGATCAACAGCCTCTGTCCAGCTTTCTGGTTGGCAGACACTACAGTCCATGGTTAGGAGGGACTTCAGTGTCCGACTGTTAAACCATGCAGTAATGAGGAAAGAAAAAAGGAAGATGCACTTCAAATATGATATTTTGAAATATATATAGGGTCTAAACAGTGAGGTTTTGGTAGCAGGGATCCATAGGGATGGTCTCCATGAGCAGCTGCTCCATGTCAAACCAAAGCCAGCTCGAGCTGCTCCCAGAGGGACCCACTGCTGCCAGAGCTGAGCCATGAGTGATGCTGGGTGTGCACTGGAAGAACAGATTTAAGAGGGGAAATCTGCTTTGCAACAGCAGCTCGGAGAGAGGAGTGAGAAACATGAGACAAGCAGCTCTGCAGGCACCAAGATCAGTGTAGAAGGAGGGCCCTGCAGCATGAAGCCATGTTGGAGCAGTGCTTGGAGAGCTGCAGTCTGCAGGAAGGCTACGTGGGATCAGCTGGGGAAGGACAGCATCTGTGGGAGGGACCCCACGTGGCACAGAAAGTGACTGTGCAGGTGCTGCAGAGGCAAAATGCTATGGACTGACTGCAGCCCCTGACTGCTTGGGGGGAGAAGGTAAAAGATGGTGAAAGGTGGGAAGGTGTTTTCAGTTTATTTTTCTCTCTGCTCTAGACTGTTATTAATTAGTAATAATTGCCTGTGTGACGCACTTTGTCCCTTCTCAAAAAAGAAGGCGGAGGAGGGAATAAGAAGTGAGAGAAACAGCAGAGGGAACACTAAGGTCAAAGAAGAAGGAAGGGGAGGTTGTGCTCCAGGCACCAGAGATTACTAGTTTTCCCAGGGGTAGCTGTCAATAATTTGGTCACTGGGTTCAGCAGATGAGCTGCCTGGTACCGGGGCTGTATGTTGCAGGACAGCTCCCTGCCTCTCCTCAGGAGACACCTCATTGCCAATACCCTGACACCAGCATACCCACCAATGGAACTGATGTTTATCACAAGATACTGTGCAGATAGAAACGGGCATGGGAAGCTAAGTTAATAGCTTTTCCAGTGTACTTTTTAATCTACTAGCTTGCTGAGACTGCTCTGCTGTCAGTTTCTTTCTTCTTCAGACTGGGAAATCACAGGCACACGATAACCTCATTTGTTACATGTCCCTGATGCCACGTAGCTGATATGTGACAGTCTCATTCCAACTGAAGGCTACGTGTCAACTATGTGAATACCACGGGCAATGGATAAGGCATTACTGTCTGCACATCAGTCTGTACCATCACAGACCAGGATATTCTCCACGTTCTCAGTAACCATGATCCTTGTGGTCGTGATTTCTATAAACAACAAAAGCAGTGTGGTTTTCCAAAGACTGAGGCCTTCTTTTTTTACACAAGAAAGGGTGAGGACTCTTCTCTGTTATTTTAAATAACTTATACATGAGATTAGTCTTGACATTTTTAGGTTTCTGTACCAGAAGAAAGGTGGAGGTGGAGTACATATCAGCTTTTCAAGCCTATAAGCATCTTCTGAGAAAGCATTCGCTATAGTAACAAAACTGAGTTCTTAAAAATAAAAAAATCACACCACATTATTCTGCTGAATTCTGTCAGAAGAGCAAGAAGGGCCAAGGATACAATCATGCTGCATGGGGTGACATTATGGCTTGTAGCTCTGATTAACTCATTAAAAATGTAAATACTCCACAAGAGCAATAAGTTAAAAAACAACAACAACAAAATAACAAAACAATAACAACAGAAAAAACAGTTGCCCATAGACAAGTAATGTGCCAAGTTCCGGTGAATGACCAGTATGTAGAAGCTCATTTTCAGTTTCATGTGGCCAAAATGAGGTACTACAAAGAACCTCAAACTTCAGAAATGAATAAGAACCAGCCTTAAATAAAGTATCTTAGGGTAAGCAGTGAAACAAAATGGCAAGCCCTTCTGAAAATTCAATTTTACTCTAATGCTGAAATGTAGGACACCACCCATGAAATCTGTACTAATTCCACGACCTGTTGACATTGATGAAAACACACTATAATTTCAGTTGAGTCAGGACTTCACCTATACTGTTAAAAGCATTAAAGGAGAAAGACATTTTTCTCTCTTCTATGTGGCAACTGATGCCCACATTTTCTGACCGTACTGAATAAAAAACTTCAGTGGATGTGTGCTTCATAGGCAGCCTTTAGGTAAGTAAATTTTAACTGATTTTTTTCTACTCTTTGAAAAAATGCTTTCATTGCCTCAGTGTTAGGCTTCCCACCTTTGCCCTCCTCATGAACCGACAGAAACTGCACCAGTGTTTTCACACAAACAGCACTAGTGTTTGTGTAACATAATAATCCATATTTATGTCTTCATCATAGTTTGAGATGAAATCAGAGATGAACTAAAAATGGAAAGACATCTTCATTTTAGAAAAAGCTTTTCAGCAGTCTTGCCTCTATACGAGGGTCCTTGGACACAGCCTATTCAGCCTCGGTGTTCTTCTGTTAAAAATATTTATTTCCAAAATATCCCTTCTCCTCCCAAGCAATTTGCTTTGTCATGCATATCTAAGTCTGACTTCCAGAATCAGACAGTATTTTTCCCCTTATATATTTTGCCTTTCTTGTTGCTCAGCACTCTACTGGGATTGTTCAAATATACTACTTGAATACACATATATATACACATATATAAAGATAGATAAATATATTTAATTACATTATTCGTTATTAAATGTATTTTTATAAGAGTTTGAACACCTGAAACACAGGAAAAATATTCAAGAATCTGTAAAGCTAGACTGAAATAGAAATCTCCGCTTCCTCTGTTCTGTATGGAACAGTGCTGAATCCACATGTCTCAGCATGTGTCCACTCCTTTCCAAAGAGCAAGTTTATATGACATCATTACTTGAATAATGCTCCATATCCAGACAGCAGAGATCTACATGTGCCAATAATTTTTTGGGGAGAAGCACAACAAATCTTTTAGACACTTGACTCATAGGCCAAATGAGGCAGACTTAGGGGATTTGGCTATATACTGAAACTCCACATTAAATGATGCAATGATTTCTGAGGTCTGTTAAAGCTATTTTCTTGTGGATTATTCTCCTGCTTGGTATACCATAGTATACTGCTTAGGGAACTATTTAAGCTGATGAGTTCAACAGAAAGTGAAAGTAAACAATCCAGTTTGGCCTAGCAAAAATTAAATACAATGCAACTTTTTTTCTTTAACAATATAAAGCTAGATTGTAGAGTAAGCCTAAGGGTGCTAAATCTCTGAGTCTGATGATCAGAAGATGGTGTTATTAGAACACAAGATTAGAGTGAAGACCTATGCCATCCTCAGGACAAAAAACATCATGGAATAGGACAGTCTCCGTACACACTTCAGAAATTTAACAATAAAGATTTATTTTAAAGAAAAGCAAACAAAGCCCTGAACCTCAGAAAACAAACAGGAAAACCACCACCACCAAAAAAAACCAACACCACACCGTGGTCCCAGGGAAAACAAACAAACTGCAACTCTCACACACCCAATCCCAAATAAATACTTCACAAAGCCTATTTGAGACATTTGTAATTGACTTTCCAGTTAACTGCTAACTTGAAAGTTAAAAAAAATACCACAAAAAAATAAAAAAGTATCACAGAAAAAAACCCTGTAAGCTAAAGAGAACATACCACCATCTCTGATTTGAGGCAAATAGAGATGGTGATCATGTTGCCAACACAAACTGTTTCAGTTTGATTATTAAATGTAATCAAATAATCCTGTGAGCTCTATTAATATAGCATAAACTTCCTATGAAACTGCAAAGCATTACATCTTTTAGATGCTATGACAGTGGTAATCAAGTATTGCAGAGCTAATCCTTATGACTTTGAGATGATTTTTGCTCTGCTCAACTTTATATAAGGCTCTTCTGCATTTCTTCCTATTGATCTTGGGTACCCTAAAGCAACAGGAACAGAGCAGAGGAGGTCTACAAACAGAACTGCACCTGATACTAGAGAAGGTTCTTAGAGATCAAAGGCTGTTAAGATACATGAAGAAGAATAAGAAGCTTTTACTCAGCTTGTATAATTTACTGAGATAACTCCTCCTTTTATGTTTTTCCTTAAAGCAGAAACTTCTCCATGACAGAGCCCCAAAAGCAGTATTGATTAGTGAACATCAAATAAATCAGCACAGAAACTAGTAGTCATAATCCTACATTAATTTTGTTACAAAGAAGGAAAGAATTAGGTAAAAGCAAATAATAAGCCAAGTAGTACAGGACAACCAGCCCAGAAATCTGTTCTATATAAAACAGTTTCTTCACATTCTGACACTATGGGCAATACCAGCAGATATATCTTCTTTTCTGACTCTTCCAGAACAAATATTTTTCACAGGCTATCCCCAAGCCACTGCAAAATGCCTTCAGGAGTAATTGAAAGTGAATACCCTTCAGGGAAGGAAACTGTGAGGTCTAGAACAATGTTGGCAACATTCACAATTATAAAAACGCCTTCAAGTTCTATAGTCCTTGTTTGATTTTTGTTGCTTCTTGCTGCACACCAGCATAATTTGAATGCTGAATGATAAACAGTTATTAAGTGTACTCAAATTTAGATCTCGAGATTGCTTCAGTCTTCAGATTTCAGCATGTGATGGTGCTTTTCTTGAATATATTCTGTGTGGGTGGGTTTGACAGAAGAGCAAGTTTAGCTTGCAGTGCTTGCTGTCACATATCTGTTTGTATTTTTCTGCATCAGAATAAGATATGTTAAACAATTACAAACTCATTAATGCATACATTTGGAAATGCTTATTTAGTTTGCTTCTCATTGTCTTAGTGTCAATTTCTCTTTACATGTCAACCAGGGACACGTACAGCTAAATCCCATAGTGAGTACGGACAACTTGTCCCAGTTATTACTACCATAGAGCTACATACAGTTCGAAAATGTTTTCTTGGATCAAGAACCCAATCTCAACAAAATCCCTGTTAAAGCAGAGGGTACCTGTCTGCATACATACTGCTTAATCTATGATGAGTGATCTTAAAAGTTGTCGCTATTATCAGCATCATGCCATAGATGAAATAAAGCCCCCAGTTTATACACGCAACTGAGTCTTGGTAGGATGACTCCCTGAAGTTAGTTTGGCCTGCTCTAGAGTTGCTTGATCCTGATACATACTTAAGTAATAAACTATTTTATTTTTAATCGCCTCTAAACAGATTCATAAAACCAGATTAAAGCTCTATTTGTTGAAGGATAACAGCTCAGGTTTAGAATCAAGTTGATAACCCTTTCTATGCTGCTACGATACAAACTGTTAACATTACAGGCCAAAGCCACTAATCTACAAAGGATTAATCTATAACACTAAACCACAAAGGATGAGAGCTCTGACTCCTCTCAAGGCAATCTGTTCTCTCAGCCTGTGTTCTCAGGCAGTGATTACCTCGATCTCTGCTCGCAGGCCTAGAATGTAAGCACTCAGACTGCCTGCAGGAACCAGTCACTGAAAGATCCAACTGGGAGAATGAGGCAGCATCTATTAAATTACAGTCTGTGTAATTAGGCACAGTAAAGGCCACCTCATCTTCTGCAGAAGGACCTGTTAATTACTTTGCTGTCTTCATTCTGCTGCCATTTCTTGTCCTGAAGGATGAGCTGACATTTACTTCTTTCTTTTCCCCCTGTGCTTACATCAGACTATTCCCTCTTTTGGAAAAGGGGAACAGAAGACACTGGTCCCAATATTCAATTAGGAATATGCCCCCTGATATTTTCAAGCCCAAAACATTGCTACAGATTGAGTAACCATTTATATTTGCTTAATTAAGGTTGCAGAAAGTAAAGCATTATCTGATAAATTAATGCAAAGCGTTCTCAGGATACCAGCTGTAATTATTTTTACTGAGGAATTTTCACTGGTGGAATCCTCATCAGATTCTGCCCACACAGTCAAACATATTTAATTTCTCAAGAGAAGATTTCCATATTTAACTCCTAAATTTGCAAGAACACACACACTTTGGCCCTGAGCTTGATGATAACTGGAAGAGGAATATTGCTGTATTTTACTACTAACACCTATGCATAGACTACATAATAAAATCTTGCATCATATCTACAACCTGGGTAGCACAGTACTGGAGGCAGAACTATGATCTCCATAAGGAACTGGCACACAAGTAACAGTCTTATAAATACACAAAGTGAGAAGGCACCAAAACACAATCATGTTTTAAAATCAAATTTTGAAACAGTGAAATAAAAAAGCATTAAACATTTCCTCTGCTACCATCTGAAAAAAGCTACATACACAATGCATTTTTGCAGTGGAGTTTCATTACTAGTACAGGGACATTAAGAACTAAGAAAGACTTGGAATTTTTTCTGCCCAAACCAAGCAATTTAAGGAAAAAGCTGCAGACAAATAGTACGACGAAAGTCACTCAGACATGAAGGTCAATGCTATGCTCTGGACCCACATTTTTGTCATTTATGGAAAAATAAAGAAAGAAAGAAGAAAGGGGAGGGACACAAAACAGACTGAGCTGGAACAGCCAGGGGCCGAAGACAAAGGAGTCTACAAAGGCACCTCTCAAACTGAGTTCTGGCCACAGCAGTGAAAAACAAATAATTTATAAATTTGTTTGTTGGTGTTGTGCGTTTTTAAAAGCTGCATCTCAGAGACTCTCTGAGAGCTTACTCATCTTAATTGCTAACGTTTTCTTCTCGTTTCTTCATGTTGCCTTTCTCATGACATTTTCAATAATTAATTTGAAAGACCCAGCCAGCATCCTCTGAGTGCACCTTATACAAGAGGTTCTTTTCATGCTTCTAGGTAGCACGCATCTGGCACAGCTGGTAGTCTTCTGTTTTCACAGCAGTTTTCTCTTTATCTACTGCAAGAGGAATAGGGAAGGTAATGCAACGTTAAACTGCCCTCTTGATCTTTAGGCAGCATGCTAATGTCTGGAAGAATATTACCCTGTTGAGGATGGAAAGAGGAGCTGCAGGGGAGAACAGCCTGTACCAAAGTTCAAAATGCAAAAAGACAAATGAAACAAAGTTCATATTGTCCAACAGAGACAGAAGAGAAAGAACCAAGACACACAACATAATCACAAGGGATTAATGAGGTGTAAAACATTTAAAGGAGGCAAGCGAAGTGATGAGTCATGTGGAAAGAAAGAAATCCCCAGTTTCAGTGTTTTAACAGTTTCATAGGTTTCTAGCAAGTCTGGTGGATTTAATACGTGATCTACAATGAAGATTTAGCCAGATGGCTGTAAACAAGTTCACAAAGGCCAAATTTAAATTTTTCTTTTTCTTTTCTTTTTTCTTTTTTTTTTTTTTTTTAAGAGACCAAGAGCTGGAAAAACTATCACAAACATCACAGAAAAAAAAAATAAATTTAAAATACATTTTTTCAGAAGCTTTTTCAGGGCACCAACACAAAAGATCTTTCCTAGCTTTTTGTTAAACCAATGGCTCCAGTAAAATTACTGCCAGGAGACTGCACAGATGTTTTACTAACTTTGCCACACAGACAAACACTTGGAAAAAAAGATGTGGTCCGTATTGCATATAAAAAGAAAAAAAAAAAAACATCTCCACAGTGTCATAGGGGCCTTTCAGATAGCTGAGGAGAATGCATGTTGTTTGTGCTGTCTTTAAACTCATCTAACAAGCAAACATACTTAGTGAGAAAAAGGATGTTTTATGGTGCTGTTGAGAAACTGGCTGTATGTAAGCAACATCCTGACTACTTCTGAAGTAATAATTCAGATTCCTTTGAATGTAGAAAAAGATTCTCTGTACTTGTTTTTGCTCGGGGGGAGGGGGTTGTGGAGGAGAAAAAGGGAACACCCACTAACATTGGGGAACATTGCAGAGATTGAGTGAAAAAGGGAATGCCATTTATTCTCAAGCCCATATTCAAGAGATAGTTTGCTTTGATATTTAATGAGCAGATAAAAACTCTTGTAACTAATCCATTTTTAGAAATCCTTTTACAGTAAGCTCAAAAGCAGCTGCTCAGTCTGGGTCAGTGCTGACCAAAACACTACCATGGACTTGTTGGGAGACATTCATCACACCTCTATGACCGGTAAAAAAACGTTTCAGTGGGTAAAATGTTGTGAGTGTCAGATACCACATGCTTGGTTGCAACTGTCTGCCACCACGTTGCCTGGCATCCAGAACTAACCAGCAAACCCAGCAGATACTTATTAAATGTGTTTGTGTTGGTAGCCATAAAATGGTATAAACTTCAGATTTCTCTGAAATACACCACAAAGTTTACTTCCTGTAGCCAAACAAACTTGCAACCTCCAAAAAAGTACGTAAAGCCAGTTTGTTATAATCTCTTTGTTGGATTCATTTTTTCCTTTTGTTAATCAGCAGCAATTGGCATTAATTATTCCCACCGTCCCTCAATACCTTAAGTAAAAGGAGTATCACTTTTCATTTTTTGCCTGGAAGTAACATTAGACTGCTACGCATTGGTAATTTTAAGTTATTATATTTATCCGTTTTGAAAAAAGACATAAGTTTTCATTTGACTCTTGTAATTTTTTTTCACTGTTCCAAAACACTTGAAGAAAGAGTAGAGGAGCATGAAAGAAGGACAGAGGGCAGTTCCATTTAAATTTTGGTGTCAATGATGGGGTTTTTTTTTGTTTTTTTTTTTTGAGTAAGCTGTACTCAACAACATGGAAAAAATTAATTCTACTCTGTTTGGTAGCTTGTATACACAAAGCAAAAAAGAACAGAATAGCAAATGGGCCACAGATGTCCCTTCCACTGGAGGCCACAGAAGTAAATATATTTCACAAGTTTTAGAAAGAGCAAAAATCAGGCAAGGAAGGCTTAAGCAGTTTGGGGACAAAGTCAAAATTATTTCAGTTGATAATACAAAGCACTGCAACAGAAAGGCACTTCAAGTAGCCAAGACTACGATGACAAGTTGGCAAAGCCATTTTAGCTCTGTCACAGCACTTGGCAGAATATTTGGATGTTTGAGAGAAGTCTCGTGTGTAAGTATGCGTTCTTCCTTCATCTAGGGACAGAAGAGAAAGCACAACCTCTTCCAAGCAGTTATGGAAGCAGGAATTTCACTATAACAGGTATTTTTGTCAGAAAGCTAGGGATCCTGCTCCAGCTAAGAAAAATAAGAAGTTAGCAGTATTGCTCAGTGCAGTAGTAGCGTTAATGTGACTTGAATCATTTTGAGATTAAAAGAAACTCCTAAATAAAGTTTGCTTGTAGAAAAGTGTGCCAGAACATGCTACAGAACAAGAAACAAGATTCTAGTAAGGTCACAGTTGCATATCCACAAGTACTTTGCAGATTTGTCATGATTAAATCTTAGGATGAGAGCTAGGCACTCCCATTGTCTACACCAGTTTCCATGGGGGAAAATAAAAAATAAAAACGAAAAAAAAAGACATCTACTTGTGCACAGTCCAAGTAGGTGTGCTGCAGATGATTCACATGAAAACACTCAGCGGGGTACTGCAGAGCTTATGCCAGTCTTTGTCTTGTGTTCAGAAACGCAAAGATTTTGAGAGGATGAAGGATCCATTATGAATAACTAGCTACTGTTAGGTATAGCAGCGTGCAGCTTTTCCCTCATGAAACCAAGCAAGTAGCTACAAAAGTCAGGATGTGTTTGCTTTAAATTATACGCAGAGATCTTGAGACAGGAGGAAAGTCATAGAAAGTGGTCAATGTTTGGCTATGGCTCTTTTTCAGAGAGAGTTGACAAAAGCTAAAGATGTACTGAAATCAACAGTTCAACAGTATAACAGGAAACTGTTCTGGTGTTCAGTGTTTACAGATGCTGCTTAAATTCCATACAAACAAAAACTGAACAACTAAAACTCATATCTGTGCCCAAGGATGCCTAGACACAATGAAGAACTCAAGTGCTGCCCAAGGCTCAAAGAATGCAGAGTGATCAGTGAGTGGCTCAGATCTCACAACCCAGCTAGTCGGGGAAAACTGGTCAGATTTGTGGCCTCTCTTCTCACTCTCACTCTAGTTCTACTCAAGATACGTCTGTGTGCAAACAGTGTTGAAACCACACTTTTCATTCTGTACTTGTCAATGAAAATGGAAGGGCTGTTAAGTGTTTTGAGGTCTTCCATGATCAGAATTGCAGCATAAAAGATACAATTCTCCAAAATCTGAGAGAGGGAAAATAAAATAAATCTTGCTCCTTGGTTTGCATGGTAATGATGTAAATGCAAAGAACGTAAAACTGGAAAGTATTCACCTCTAAAGTGACAACTAGTGCATAACACACGCATCTTCATGCAACTCCTTCCTTATGCTAATGAAATCATTCACCATTATTAGCTCCTTGTATATTAAAAATGTACTGCTATATCTATATATAATGAATTAGCAAGGAAGTGATGTCACATGCTTGTAATTCCTTACACACAGCATCTGTGTCCCTCTGGATGTGTGGCTATCATGTTTGTGTTCTATAAATACGCTTGCTGTGCGTGCACGTTGAGGGTTGGTGCAGTACATTCTGTGGAGGGTGTGCATCTCTTTTTCACCATTTATCAGCATTTGTGCTTCTGTAAAATTCAACAGAGCACTGCCACTACCCCACACAGGCCTTGTAGTATCACATTTGCGATAGCTGCAACAGTTTAACTTCAGAAGGACACACAGGGCTGGCAATGCCTTTTGCATGGCGTCACTCAGAGTGAATGACACCGCCGTTACATGAATCTTCACCGTCTTATAATATCGTAGCTGCCATTCAACAGACCAACACCTGCACTTCTCACAGACAAATCTACACATGAAAGAGAAAGAAATTCAAGAAGTCCTCCAGCTATTCAGATAAATCAGTGCACTCCCAACTCAGGAGCAATATTCTGCTTGGAGAAGGTTTTGATGTTTGTCTAAGAAATGAATGTGAACACGGGCAGCCTATATATAAAAGAATCTATGATGAAACATACTTATCTCATTGACAAAAAGCTCTGGTGTCTTCAGGCTTTTAAGGCTACGCTGTAATAATACAGATAAGCCATATCTCTTCCTTGAGTCACACAACTTCTGTGTTCACATGTGCTCCATTCATGTTTTTCTCCCACTTCAACTCCACGAGACTTTGCAAATAACAGTTAATTAAAACACAGAAGTCTATTTTTGGCCTGTTTAATTTTTTTATTCATGAAGCATTTCACATTATGTCTGGCTGTTAGAGATTGATTCTGTTTTTCCTCATGCTCTAATTGTTACGCACATCAGTGGATCCTTTTCTGGATCATCACGTCTCTACTCGCACTCATCAGCCCAGCTCCGTAACCCGCCATTGTCCCACTGCTTCAAAGTGTAAGAAATATGAAACTAAGGAGAAGTTTATAGTCTCCCTTGCTTTGTAATGCTATACACTTTTGCTTTTTTTTTTTCCCCCTCTTTCTTACATTTTAAGGCACACACTTTGTATTTTCCCTATGTTTGCAAGGTGGACATTCTGGTAACCAGCTATTGACTTCTGCTGACAGCACCTGTTCCATCCAGTCTCATGGCAAATATCCTACTGCACTGATCCTACAGTGAACTTCACAGGGGTGCCAGACACCAGCCCAAACAAAACACAATAACTGTGGGGAAAAAAACAACAAACAACCAGCATAGCATAAGTCTAGGAAAGGAATGAAAGGGAAATAGAAAATCACCATACCACTAAGCAGAGCTCCCATGCTCTGACAGAAGAAATACATTTGTAGAAAGGAAAGTATATATGCAAAAAAAAAAGTGTTGAAGAATTAGATATGCAACAGACTACAGATGCAGAAAGAGTAAACAGACCAAGGAGAAACAGTTCTTGAAGAAGACAGTGCAATAGATCTAATGAGATCACCTAGTAAGATGGTGAAAAAGAAACAACTGTTTCACATTTCTCACATCAGGACAATTAAACGGGCTCCTAATTAAACAATAGGGCAACAAATTTAAGGCAAAAAGGAGACAGACTTCCTTACACTCCACATACACCAAGTCATACAGCTGCCAAAGTACACTGCAGAGGTTGAGAACATAAATCTGAGTAACTGAACACATTCAGTGAGGACATCATGTCCCCTGAAATTAAATTGTAGTGCAAATATTACTTAGAGCTCACAGAACTCTTCATCAATGCTATTAAGTGCTTGAAGTCTCCATCAAAAGATGATTACTTAATACACAATAGAGAAGCAATATATAAATGACTTCATCTTATCCCTTACTAGAAAGCTTGCCAGCGGTCTTATTCCAATAGCAGGTTTCTGCTGTTACAGGATGGCTTTGTACTGATATGCTACAAAATCTCTTCTATTTCAGAGAAGTTATCTTCGCCCTAGACAGGCTGAGCAGACATCTGACAGTCAGTATCAGAAGGTAAAACAGTAATTTTATTGGCTACACTCAGAGCAGCAGATCCCTAGAGCTTTTGCTCAACGTATGTATCCTTCATTTCTTTTTCTGCTATGTACTTTCTCCAGTGCGTAACAATGCTTTCTTGGAATTCACAAGAAACACATGAACACCAAGAACATACTGTGCCTTAAGCAAGAACTTCAAAAAGTTTAAGAGCAGCACAGCCTGTTTACTCTGATCACCTTTTTAAGTTTACATTCCAGTGAAGTGTGAATGATAATGAACTGCCACTTGACATCAAGAATTTTTGTTTGCCCTCTTGTGGATAGATGATTTCAAAGTAAAAATGCATTGAATGCATTTCTAATTTCTGCTTTGATCAGGCTGTACCAAAACAACAAACAGACAAAAATAACAACAATCTCACAAGTCTAGAGTTATAGGAGAGTTACATATTAGGCAGAACTCTGGAAACTCTGAAAGCAAAGTAGAGAATCCAAGTCACTCTTTAGCATGGACAAAGAAAACACAAAATTGATGGAATGCGTACTTAGAAAAATTCAGTTTAGTCAGTTTGGAGCTGTCTTTTCCACAGAAAATAAATGAAAAAAAAAAAATAAAAAAAAAAAATCAGGAGATGGTCTTGATCGAGGCTGAACTCCTCACATTATTCACTTTCCCTTGCCATTAAGTACAAGAGCTCTGCTCTAGTCTTGGCACAAAGGAGTTGAAAGCATCTGAGCTCAAGACAAAGCATTAAGAAGTGGTGTACTCATACATTTTGTAGTTCTTTGAGTTGATCAGGTATCCAAATAGCAACAACCATTTTCACACAACACCTTGTATACAACTCAATAACATGTTTCACAGTGAAGAAGACAACTTTGACTCTCCTACAAAGACAGCCTCTTTTCTACCTATGACCAATCAACAGACTGAATAGAGATGCTGAACAGGAACAAATTTAAGGCTGCTATGGAAGTAATAATATCCTTTACCAATATGATCCACAGTATTTTAAGTGAGGTTTAACATGTACTATAAACAGTATCATGGAAGGACCATTAATAAGCATCTGAGCTATTTTAAAACAACAGGTGGTGAGATCGTTTCACCACAGTTATGTGCTCACCATATGTGTAAATGGAAATTCTGTAGGAGGTAGAAGGCAAACGAGAGAATAGTTAGCAAATATATATATCTTAATATATCTATATAATTATATATGATCTCATTAAAGTTGCAGCACATTTTACAGGCTAACTAACAGCTGCCAGGATAACTTCAATGTATTCTTGAGTCTTTTGGGATAGTTTCTGGAGCAAATAAGTGACAGAAAAATCACTCAAGGTAAGAAAAGCGAGGACTGTATGTTGGGGTTAGACCTATTTGTCTATCACTTTTAATGAATCACTGGGGCACTAGTGCAGAAAACAACGCACAACTGCTCAAAGACCAACTAGCTACACTGAAATACTTCTGAGACAGGACAGGTCAAACTGCCCACGAAAGGCTATTCTAACTGTTCTTTGACAATTTTAACATTCATTTTAATAACGACTAGGAAAAATCTACTAGACAGAACTACTCCTAGGAGGTTATGGGAATTCTTTTTCTTGAAGGGAAAAACTAAAAATAAAAATAAAAGCCCTTTAAACTTGATTCACTCAAAGAAGGCAGACAGAAATGCCCTGGAATCGTTTTATCACAGCAGAAATACAGTTTAATCAGAAACACAGCATACTGTCAGTGTGCTAGGGAGCACAAAGAACACTATCATACCTTATTGGATATACAATAAGAATTAAGAGATGAAAAAATCTAATTGTTTGATCTGGCATTTGCACCAACACTCCTGTATGAGATTCCACTTTGTTACTTTCCATGCTGATACATTTGTATATAAACACATGGATATTTTATGGTATCATATAGTTCTCACACTATAAGGCCTTCTCTATTATCATGTTATTTTTAATAGAGACATTCTGTAACAGTATAAACCAAAAGACTTTTTTGATACTAATCTCTCAATTCATCATGAAATTAATACAAATTCAAGCCTGTGTTTTCTCTCTTCAAGAAAGAAACTTAAATCAAATAGCTTTCCTGAGAAACATAATCGAACTTTCCACTGTGTGCCATGCATGGCCATCTGAAATGTGGCTTGCCTTTCACACTGCTGTCACCACTGCTGAAATGCACCACCTACCACCTCACAGTGCTCACACCCACTGCTTGATCTCCATAAACATTCAGCAAGTGCTAATGAATGTCAACGGTTGCAATTTTTTTCCACATGGAGGACTTCAATTACACCCCTTTGTTTCACACTCACTACCACGACAGATGCCATTGCGTCAGACTGCCCCCTTTGCTGCCATCTATCGTACAGCAACAAAGCGTAATGAAGTGCTGGAGGAAAGGTTCGTCCTCTACTGACAGCTGCCTCTGATGTCGTGGGCCAACGCAGTAAAATAGAAGGCATTACTTTCAGAGCAGCCTTCATATCTGGGATGAATAAAACTTCTAACTATTGTTACCTCTGCTTTTGACTGGCTACTTACACAGAGATCTTGCAATGACCATGATTAAGAATCCAACGGAAGGATCACTTGAGTAGTAAAAGAGGAAATATAAGTTGATGGCAGCCATTTAGCTCTGAAGTGAAGGTTTTCTCTCACCTACAAATGCTAGTTACATAAAGCGCATCATTTGAAAGCATTTAAATGTTTTTTCTTATGGAGACAGTAAACTACAGCTAAAATACTGTTTGCTTAATTCAAGTGCATGCGAGTGTTAAGAAAATATGTCTACTCACATTCTGTTCCAGTCTTGCTTTTCATCCTAGACTGTAAGGAATTCTTAGTTTGGAGAAAATACACTAACTCCAAGCCTACTAACAACACAACTCAAACATTAAACGCTTACTCCAGAAGGAAGGCTGTTATTTGGGTTGGTTCAAACAGCGTTTAGAAACATTGCCCTCAGACATTCTCACATTAAGACAAATTCATTAACTGAACTGTTTCATTTCAGCCTCGCAAAGGAATACAAGCAAATCAAACTCTTGTTGTTTCAAGTGCATTCAGGGTTACAGGGTTTTCCGGTTTGCTCTCCTAAGGAAATAAACTTCATGCAAACCTATCTGTCTGGCCCCTGCTCATAAATTTGGCTAAATGAACGTGCTGGTTTGAAGACTGGCTGCAGCCTAGAAATCAGAAAGATAATTAAGCTCCTACAAATTTACAGAACTAATCTAGATGAAGAAATTTAAACTAGCAGACCCTCAGAGAAAAAGGCAACAAAGTCTCAGCTGCTACCCAGTCTGTCCAATATCAACCAGCTGGCCAACTGGGCTGCTCTGCCAGGCAGCAGGGCTCCTGCCCCAGATTAACCACTACACAGATTGTTTTCTTTGCTTGGCAGAGGTAGGGAAGTTATTGTAACAGAAAGAGGAGAAGGAGCAAAGAAAAGAGGAGGAGCAAAGAAAGAGAAATGGATTTGTATCAGTGATACCATTCAACTAAATCACTCAACTAAATTCACACTGATCATTATATACACACTTCCCCCACCCCCGGGCACATGCACTCTTCCATTTGACATGATTACACCATCTGTCTTTGGTGTACACAAGATAAAAAACAAAAGCAATCCAAGTTTTCAGCATCAAACCAACCAGATGTTCTATGGCAACGACTCTTGAGCAACCACTCCTTCCTCCCTGCCTCCACTTATTTTAAAAAGCACTAACGTTCTTTTGAATCATTATTTACATTTGCCAGGAAGCACAAACAGCTATATTTACTCTGCTAATGTTTTGTCAACATTAGCAAGAACTCATACCACCCCACATTTACAGCAACAGAATGGGAAGCCATTACTTGATGCTTTTCTCAAGAAAGAAATGGACTCAATACGGAATGGGTAGACTAATATGACACGTGTCTGAACTCAGACGCGTGCTTTCTTTCTCTCCAGCCAGAGGCAATTACAAGAGAAATCAACTACAACAGCACAATTGCTGAGATGCACAAACGTACTCTTTTTCTGGACAGAAAACAAAAACATAAATTACCAAATAAACCAAAACAAAAACATCAGCAGGCACATGATAACTCAGCCTCCCAATAGTTTTACAAAAACAAACAAACAAACAAACAGTAAATGTTTGGTAGATGAAAGATAAAGGTGTGATGGAACAGGATGTTTCGTCACCTGGTTTAAAACGTTTTATTGGATGTGACACAGAGAGCTTAAATAGGTTTATATGGGGCCATAGTTAATGATTAGAATAACTTCTATGGACCATACTTAATGACTGGCCTACAGAAGAAAAATCCATCAGTTGAACCTATTTCTGACAACACAAATTCACCAATCCCTCTTTGTTTCTGCCTTGTGAAGCCTCAATTGTCTTTTCTATGCATTTCCTGTCTCTGCAGTCATCAGCCTCCTGCCTACCCAGCAACAGCACCAAGGCAAACAGATGTATTTGAACATCTTCCCAGAAATAATGGCAACAGATCAAGCAACTGCCTGTTACCTACATATGTATTATTTTTATCACTAGCACCATGCTCTGGGCCTTCAGCCACAACTGAGGCACCACAGCTATCACAATGAGCTGCTCAATAAACACACAGGACAACAGGATCCTTTGCAACAAGTGCGTAAATAAACAGAGGCTCAATAAAATAACCTTCAGCTTCTGGTATTCCACTTTTCAGTATGGAAAAATAAATACCTTATCCTCCTCTCACTACACAATCACTATTTTCATTTCTAAACGGAAGCGTGCAGAGCCAGCCATTAACCACTGCTCCACATTAGAGCTCACTCTAATGATCCACCTACGCATGCCATCCGTGGCCTCCTATACCGACATGCCATCTTTGGAGCAACCCTTTCCAGGGCACAATAAAGAAGGAAAAAACGGCAGATTCAGGCCAAGCAAATTTTGTTTCTCTCCTGCTGTGCTCTCAAGGGGTGTTCACGTATAAACTGCTGTACCATAAGGAAGGTGCAAGGGCAACGACCAAGCTACACTGTTACGAGTTGCACTCAGGAGATGATAACATGGCAAAGCAACCGGTTGGTTCTTCCACTGACCAAACAAAGGTATTTACGCATCACTGGCATTTTTCTTTCAAACCGATGAAAACTGAAAAACAGAGAGAGCACAGAAACCCCGTGAAAAGCCTACAGGATCCATTCCAGCGTTAGGTCTGGGTCTCCTTGCACCTTTCAGTTTCCTGCAAAGCAACCTGCCAAACCACGCAGGTCAACGAGACGACGTGCCCCGCAGCCCTCCTTCCCCAACATGTCTCCCCTCCACCTGAGGAGCGCGGCCCTACACCTGTCGCAGCCCCAGGGCCGGCGGAACCCCTCCGGGAATGGCAGATCGAGATGCGGGCAGGGCACCGAGCCGCATCCCGGAGGCGAACGATACAACGCAACGCTGCGGAGCTGCCCGCAGCGACGAACCGCGGCCGCTCCGCCATTCCCGCCTCACCTTCCCAGCGGCCGGCTCAGCGCATCGTCCTCCCTTCCCTCCCTTCTTCCCCTGCCGGCACCGCTCTCACCGCCGCTCCTCTCTCAACCAGCTCCCGCGAACGCTTCACCCCCGCATCGCGCCGGCAGCTGCTGCTCCTAAATTCACGGCGCTCCGGCGGCATGAAGTCATCCTCCCCGCCCCCTCCCCGGGCCGCCGCACTCCGCTCCCGCCGCGGAGGGGGAGGCCGTCCACCCCCCCCCCCCCCCCCCCCCCCCATCCCCCGCTCCCTCCCACCCGAGGGCCGGCGCTCTCCCGCTCGGCCCCCGCGCTCCTCCCCGCGGCCCGGAGCCGTACCAGCGATGCGCGCGGTCCCGCGGTGCTGTACGCGGCCGTTCGGAAGGAAATCCCGCTGTCATTCGTGCCTGCGCGCGTGGGCGCCCGGCTCCCCCCGCTCCTCCCGCCGCCTCAGGGCGCGCAGGCGCCGCGCGGCTGTGCCCCCGAACGCGGCTGTGCGGGACGGACGGGTTTTGTGTCCCGCTTTCCGCCCGCGTGGGGGGGGACGGAGACGCCGCAGGTTTCGCGGTGGGGAAGTCTGAAGCGGGAGCAGAGCTCCTGAAGGAGTTGCTTCAGCAGCCTGGGACTGCTGGGAAGGTAGGCATGGGAGAGAGCAGCCCCGCTGTGGGGAGGTTGTTCGTCTCTGTCTCTCAGGTGAAACAGAAGAGCTAAGAGCCTGAATTCCCCTTTGGAAATTCCTCGTGTTTATTTTTATCACGGTTATGGAAAGGCTTCAAACTGTGCCATTATCTTTAATTCGATTCGCGGTGCCTGCGCAGTTACGCTGATTTGGAGCTGCTCCTGTTTCCTCCCTGTCTTACTATTACATCGATTGCCACGGCAGATCTGAGCGTGCTGAGCTGGCTGCATGTCAACACCGATGCTTCATCTCTGTTTACAGTTTGTTGGGTTGTGTGATTAAACTCATCGGGCACGTGGGCAGGCGGGGCTGTCCTAGGGGAACCTCAGCCCCACGGGACAGAGGAGGGAATGCCCAGCTCTGCAGACAAGCCAGAAGCTCTCTGGGTTACCCCACAGGCTGGTTGGTTTACTGCCTGGATGTGTAGGATGTGTGACGAGATGCATCATAGGAACAGCATTGGGGATTTGTATGGGGCTTGTTGTGGTGTGTTTGGAGCCAGAGAGCAGGGCAGGATTACGCTGTTCATGCCATCTCTCCTTGCATGAGTGTTTGTGTTTCTGTTATCTATGAGACCAGCCATGTGTGTGTTTATATTTAGTTGTGTTTACATACAAAGCGTTTGTGTTTTTGCCAGTTTGGAATACGTGCTCGTACTTGCTACTGGCTGGACCTCAGAACATGGAAGCGTGACAGAATTGCTTCTGTTGGGCTGATGGATTTAGCAACTAATTCCCTAAACGATTGCTGTTCAAGGATTGCTGTTTCTCTAGTAGCACTGCATTGCAAATTCAAGTTTTGTCAACAACAGAAGAACAAAAACTGGAGGATCTCAATATATGTTTTTCGTGCCTTATTTCTAATTCAGTCTTTTCATCCTCCTCACCCTTCCATCCAAAAGTTCCGCCTTCAGGTTTCTCATTCCAGTCCCCACAGATGTTAGTCACTAGGAATCTTCATCTCAATTTCCTTGCCTAGTAATCATTGCTTTCTTTCTGCAATATCTTTTTTTTTTTTTTTTTCAGGATCTCCCACTCGTTGCCAGACCCTCTGGTAAATTATACCCCGTTTTACTTTTATTCAGATCTTTCTCTCTTTTCATGATTCTACTTTCATTTTTTTTTTCTCTCAAATTCCATTTTGCCTTCCTTCCTCTTCATCTCTTTCATAACGTAACTTGTTCTTCATTCAGAATAGCTCTTCTACAGGTCATGAGATTTTCAAGTTACAAATAATTTATGGCAGAACAAAGATATTTGTGGCTCTGTAGTCAAGTCTTTGCTGCTTCTTCATGTCTCCCCAACTACAGAGTGTCATTTTGTCTCATTGCTGTACCTCTTCATCCCTTTCTGAAAAGCCTGAGCCAATGTACTCTTCCTCTTAAATGAACCCTTTTCTAGCTCATGTCTCCTCTGCATATGAATTCTACATCTTCCTTTTCAATGCAGTCCAAATAGATTCGACAGTCAGAGGATAAAATGGGTGAAATCTTTGGGTTTCTGGAACTGCCAACTCAGTAAGTAGCTTAGTGGGAAGTTCTGCTGACTTTCCTTTGGGGTGTGCTGTATGCAAGTGGCATCTTAGGAGAGGTTTTTACAAAAAACTCTCTGGTTCTCTCAGAGCATGTGTCCTTTTCAGACTGTTCATGATTTGAATAGGTTTGAATTGAATCACATGTGTTAAGTTCCTCATCCAAAGCATGTAGACTAATGAGTGGTTATCAGATTTCTTTTTATCCTGGTTGGATTTACCCTGAATTTTTCGGGAAAAAAGAAGAGACTGATATTAAATTAAATTTTGAAGCTGGCACAATACTAAAATTTGTGTGGCACTTGATTAAAACAAGTAAAATTGTGATGAAAAGAGTCTAGTCCAAAGTAGTGAGTTAATCTTACAACAGACAGGGTCTTCTTGGTATGTATCTGAGTGCAGTGGCCACAATGTCATTTTCAGTTTGATACCTTTCTGTCTTATATGCTGATCCTCTCAGTTCAGCAGGATGCTGTGTTGAGACTTTATTTCTTTCACTGCCCTGCTACAAATTTAAAATTAAAAGCCTTAATCCTTACCTTTTTCCAGATTCCTTCCTTTCCACCTGTTTGTCTTAGTGATCTGAGGAACCTATTTAAGAGTGAAGTTAGTGAGGGCAGAAGCTTGTTGCTATGTTTGATCTTTCAACAGGACTTGCTCCGAAAGAACATACTCTCCACTCTTTAGTGTGCAATGGTGCTGAGAGAATCCTACAACGTACGTAAGACCTTTCATAATAAAAAAATACTACTAGCAGAGAGGAGAGGAACAAAGCCCATGAGAGCTGCCAAACAGTGGAAATATGCCAGAGTGCTCCTATATACTCTAGATTATCATTCACTGACCAAACTGTTGAAATTGGCCAAGGAATGAGAGAACCCCATCAGTCTGACCAGAAAGTGCAACCATTCCTAATTCCAAGTCTAGCAAATTCTGTGATCTGTGTATTAGGCAGATTTCTCAGTAACATGCTGCCACCTCTAAAACTTTGTCCACAGCTGTTTCTAAAACTGACTAAGGCGAGTTTTGATTCTGCATGTTAGCTTTGCCTCCTGTTTTCCTTTCTTTTCAGCTTCGTTGGGCAACAGATTTCAGTCCAGAGGAATTCAAGAAAAGATTTCAGTGTTCTAAATAAGATTTTATTTTATTATTATTATTTGTATAGTTCTTAAATTACTGGTGGGTAGGTGGTGGTTAAACATAGAGTTTTCCTGGTTTTCATCACACTTGCAATTCTTGATTGTTTCTTTGGGTACCAGCTGCTGAAGCTTTGGTCTAGGTGTGTACTCCTGCATTTTCAGCAGAAGTGTAGTTCTTCCTGACTGTAGTGCAGTCAAGGCAATAACTGAACCGTTAATGTTTGAGGTGATTGATGGTCATCCTTAGGAACTACTTCTACACCAATTATGACATTTGTCATTTCCCAAGGAACCTCTTAATTGCTGAACAGATGTCTGTATTTCAATCTTTTCTTTTTCAACTGGAAAAAAAGCAATTTTGCTAACAGTAAGTAAAGCCGGTCAGTGATTTTAATTAACTCGGGTGCAGGTTGCAACTTTTTCCTTAAAAATAATTCTCAAATCAAGTGCTTTAGTGATTCTTAATTGATGCAAGTGGATCTTTTCCTCCCAGTTTTATAGAAAGTAAATAGCTTGTGATGATTTTGTTCTAATTGTATGGTTTCATTTCTGAGTGTGTACCGGAAAATTCTGTAACTGTTTCTTGTGTCTGTCTGGTCAAAAACTCACGATGCCTGTAGGAATCCCACTTTCAAGTGAATCTTCTGTTGTGACTGAGGATTTCTTTGTGTCTGTTTATGTTCCTATAGCAATATGTGTCAGTCATAACATAGAAGAGAGCAATAGCTTTTTGGAGAGGTTAATAAGCTATTTGTTGTGCAGGATGAGAAGAAAAAGGAAAATGGAAAAGTTGTTCAAATTCCAGAAAAAGCTAAATGGAATATACAGTTTTCATAAGATCCTCCTGCAGACGCTTTTTGTGTTAAAAAAGGGAAGATTACCAGAGATGAATTTGGAAGGCTGTTGCTGTTTGAATGAGCTCAGATGTTACAAATGAGAGAAATACAGAATGGTTTGAGTTGGAAGGGACCTTTAAGATCATCTGGTTCCAACCTTCTGCTATAGGCAGGGACGCCTTCCTCTAGATCAGGTTGTCACAGCCCATCCAGCCTGGGCTTGAATGCTTCCAGGGAGGAGGCATGCACAACCTCTCTGGGCAACCTGTCCCAGTGTCTTACCACCCTCACAGTAAAGAATTTCTTCCTAATATCTAATCTAAATCTGTCCTCTTCCAATTTAAAACTATTTCTCTTTGTCTTGTAAAGTTGCATATGAGTCTTGAACACCCATGCAGGAAATGGAATGAGACCATAGTACTTCTTCTCAAGATGCGGAATAGATGAGATTGCACAATTTTCCATTTAATTATTTATAAAACGTTTTCTAAATGGAAAGTGTGCCCAAAGTGGAACATATCTTTGTAGCATGGGCTATTTTTTTTTAATGTCAGATTTATAAAAAATGTGAAATTGAAAACAATCGTTTTACAAGCAGCAGCATTTCTACACCTTGCAAGTGTTTAATGGAAGTTACCTGTATATGCTTTTTACAGATCATGTGCTTTAATTGATTTTGCAGCTACAGCAATCTTCATTATGGTAGCTAGTTAATTGTTGTTTTAATTCTAAAAGAGAGAAAATCTGGTGGACCAGGAGAGTTGTGATTATTATTGCAACATTTTTTGAAAGCTCTGTCAGACCGACTTTCATATAAAATAAAAAAACAAAACCAAAACAAAACAAACCAACCACACCTTGGAGTAGGCAACGTGTTTAGTAAATCTATGGAACCACATCTCTGTATCTCATACAATACAAAATGCGCATATTCCTGATGTGAGGTAAAATGTTCAAGAGAAAATAAAGTTACATTGATCATCTTTGGTAGTGAGAAAGATTGTTGCTGTTCTCAGAAGAGTGAACCCCACAGTGTCCTCAGTGCACATACACATGGAAGTAAAGCTCAGATTTGAGTTTAAATTTTGCCTTACAATGACTTTCAGTCTCTAAATTTTGCTCAAGTCCAACGTGGAATGGCTCTCTGGAACCAACTTCTCTTCCTTGACTATCCTTAGAATTTCTTTTATACCTAAAGTGAGGCCCTTGGAAAGTGAGGAATGATCCTCACTGAGAACAGAGGCTTAGTTTTTGCTGAAGTCTTACAGAATGCATTTCAGAATGTGTTTTGTTTGCTGAAGTCTTACAGGAACTGTCCTGTAGCCTAGATGTCATCTAACTGATGCTGACAGCTTGGCATAATTAAAAAGCATGTCATAACAGTCACATTATGCAGCTATACAACATGATAAGTGTATATATATTGTATATATTGATGTACATATATATGTTTGTCTCATGTATCTCATAATCTGAATCAACAGTGCACAGAGGGACAGAAGAAAGGAAGAAGGAATCTTGAATTTCTGCATTCCAAATGGAGACTAGGAGTGCACTGAAGGCAAATAAGCAAGATCAAATGAGAAGTCTGTGACAAAGCTGGAAATGGTACTGACAATTTTGAGCGCCTTAAGCACTCTGTTTTCCATTAACTGTATGTTTTTTTCTCTCCACTTCAGTGCTTATTGGAAGATGACTTTTGTTCATCAGCCTAAATTGTATTTGCATTACTGTTTAAATTTGAGCTTTTCAACAGCTGCTGTTTTTGCAGCAATGAAAGACAATATTGTGGAGCAGACCTTAATTTCCAGATGGAAAGCAGTTATAAAAAAAAATATTGAAAGTTTTTTCCTTATGACACATGAAGGTATTCAAACAACATTGTGAGAGAGAGATCAGAGCTTTGGGAGGTGGTTTTTATAGAATAAGCTCATAATGGATTCGACCAATCATCTCAAGTTTCCAGTAGAATTCACAAAAAGAGAGCAGAATTATGACTGTATTATCTTCTACTGAAAAACTGTTTTATTTTATTTTATTTCCTGTGATCAATTCTTTTAGTGTGATTAAATAGCAGAAGAGATTTATATCAACTTTATTTTATGGTGAATGCAACCAAACCTGAGTATAGATTCATAGAAACACTAGGTTGGAAAGGACCTACAAGATCATCTAGCCCAACCATCCTCCAGAGTATATGGCATGTTGTTTCATTTCATTCATTTTGTGTTATTCTGTTATATATTTAATGCTTTATTTTTAGTCAGTAAATATTAAGAATTATATAAATGTTTTGTTTTATACCATATAATGAACTTGTGCTGACATAGCAAGATTGTGTTGTCTCAAGGCACAGCAAATCAGAAGAAGTGTCCTCTTTCTCTTTTTACCTTTCCAAATGGTTGTTTCTCCTGTTGATGTTTCTTCTGTAAATCGAAGATTTTTTTGAACAAATTGACCACTTCAGTGCTAGCATAGATATTTAGACTGTTAAAGAGAGTGGAGACAAGCCGAGACTAATCTGCTTTTTAAAGGCAACTGGTACTTATGTTGTTTCTGCAGTAGTTTTTTTTTTTTTTTTTTTTTTCCTTATAGGGGGCTCAGCCACTAAAGGTTTGGAATCTGCAGGAAATTTGGTTCAGCTTCCCAGTGCTAGGTAGGTATAATGGTTGAATTGATTTCAGTGTTTTTACTGGTTTTCTCAAAGGTCCACAAAAGTAAGATAATAACAGGCCGAAAAATTTTTCTTGTCCGCCAGTCCCTGTCAAGTCTTTATTGACTCTTCACTATTGCAGTTCTAAATTGAATGCAGCCTCAGGGAAAGAAACATTTATATAAGAGGGTTACAGTGGAAGGAATTTTCTATTGATCCTGCATACAAAAAGCCCTTGGAACCAGAATGCTTTTAACTAATTAAATGTGACAATTCTTCCTCTTGAAGAAGAGGTGTTTATCCAAAATCAAACCTGCAAGTTACCAGGGGTCTTTGTAGTATTCTCTCTTCTCTTTGACAGACAATACAGCAAGTTAAAATAAATAAATAGGCCTAATAAAATTCATATTATGCAATATTTGTGTGCATATGTAAGTGAATAAATTGGAACATCTGTGTAGGGATCGCTTCCTGATCATATTATTAATGCTGTGTAGCCAGGTTTGTTTACTTTGCTTTCTCTATTTATCATTCAGAGAAATAACACTTTGGGAAGACTGTTTTTACTTGGCTTTATAGGAAATTCTGACCCTATTTAATGACACCAGTAACAAGTAATAAGGAGATTCAGAACACTAGTATTTCTAAGCTTTTTTGCATTAAGTTGTGTCATATCACATAAGTGTAATTTCAGTGACTCCTGTAATTTTGAATTATGTTGATTTGAAGCAATAAGATGTAGAATCATAGAATCATTTGATTTCTAAAATACCGTTGAAGGACAACTAGTCCAATTCCCCAGATAACAGGGATATTTGTAGCTAGATCGGGTTGCTCAGAGCCTTGTCCAGCCTGACCCTGAATGGGTTATCATTTGAATGGGTCTACAGGGAAGGGTCATCCACCACCTCTCTGGGCAGTCTGTTCAAGTGCCTCAGTGTCCTCACTGTAAGAAACTTGTTCTTTCATTCAATCTAAATCTCCCTTCATTCAGTTTGAAACCATTTCCCCTTGTCCTATTCCTTTTTTTTTTCCAGCTCCTCTGTCTCCCTGGAGGCTTCTCCAGGCTGAATAGCCTCTGCTCTCTCAGCCTGAACTTGTAGGAGAGGGCACTGGATAATTTTTGTGGCCCTCCTCTGGACATGCTCCAACAGATCCATGTCTGTCCTGTAGTGAAGGCTCCACATCTGGACACAGTACTCCAGACAAGGCCTCACTGGGCTCAGGTGGTAGAGGGGTCGTTATCACCTCCCATGCCCTCCTGAGCACGCTTCTTTTGATGCAGCCTAGGATACAGCTGGGCGTGTTCTAGACTGGGTAGCTGCTGTATATGTGTCTATTCAAGTCTACATTATGTGAAAGAACATCATGGAAAAAATAAAGCAATGGTTTAGTTAGAAAGGCTACTGAAAGACATCTAGTTGACTGTAAAAATTTGAAAATACAGCTGGTGCAGTTAATCACACAGAAGCTAAGTTTATCACTTATTCAGCATTCTTTATCTGTAACAATGCCATGGAAAAACAATGGTGTGTTTTTTCCTCTTAAGATGGACTGGGCAGCTCTATTTTTTTCCTCCCTTGTTTGATTTACAATATATGCATTGTCTGAACATTTTGCATGAATATTTTTGTACTGTGTAGGCTTTGTCTCTGTCTTGAATGCTGTAGGTCCAGTGCTTTACCATTCTGAAGGTTTCACTTGCATCAGTGTCTGTGTTGTACTGCGAGATTTTGTGCATAAACTGAATGAAAGGGATCAAAATAATCAGGCTGAAGTTTTTTGGTTTTTTTTCTGGGACATCTAGAAGAGTAAGAAGAATTCAATTAGAAGTTTACACCAAAAGTACGTCTAACTGACAGCGTATAAGAGAGTACAATAAGCAGTCAGCATTTGAGAAAATTTTGGAGGTATAACAGTGATATCTGGGACACTTTTCCACCTTGAACCTGCTATACTTTGAGTTGTTGATTCCTACAGAAATATCATATGTGAATATAGCAAAAAAAATCTGTATGAACTTTTAAAAAGTAAGTTGAAAAACTGGGACAATAAGCATAAAAGTGAAGCTTTTTGAAGTGTATAAACAAGTTAGATAGAAAATAGGATAGAACTGACCTAATGATGCAAGAATGCTGGGGGATTTATAAAAGATCAAGTTGCGACTTGCCCCAGATTCCAAATACAAAGAGCTAACTTTTGTTGAAGTAATTAAAATTTGCCAAGCAAAGGAAGTTTGTCAGCCCACATGAAAATTTACTGAGGAAAGTTAAGTTCTTGGCTAGCATGAACTACTTTTCTGCATTTAAAAAAATACCGAAAAGAGAATCCAAATTGAAAGGAGAAGCAAAGCTTAGATTTGGAGTCCATGAAATGCCAGTTGTCCAAATCACACGAAATAATATCAGGCAGAAAAGATTGCATCAACTGTAAGAATTGGTATAATGTGTATGCTATAGACAAAAGAGAGTCTCACAGCTCAGAAGGTATTTTGTGAGGAGTAGAACCAGAACAGCAAAAGACAATTGGAAAATTGGCTTAAAAATAAGTAATATTTCATTAATGTATTCATGGAGCTAAAAAAAAACATTTTCTTCAGAAAGACATAATGCAGCTAATAAAGGAAATAAATAAATTAAATATAATATCCAAAATGTAAGGAGAAATAGTGGTGAAGGAGCTCTCTGATGAGGGAGAAGTAAAAAATCCCAACTTTTAAAATATGTCTACTTCTTTTAGGACTTATTAACAGGGCAGACTCCTTAGTAGGTTAAATAAATACAGAGAGGCTACCTGCTTCTTAATCACAAAGGCCCCTGTATAAAATTTACTAAATAATTATAAGAAGTAATTATTGCTAGCACAGTAAAAGAGAAAGATGTAAAATACTACCTACTTTGTTTTTGTTGTAAATGAAGGTTTCTAACAAAGTGAAATTTTAGCAGTTTTGTCACAAAATGTCTTTGTGATGAGTTATGTGTATTCCTACATGCCTTTTTATAACCACTTGCTTTGACTAAGCTCTTAAAATATTGTTATTCTGATGTTATTCATTGATCCATTTGTAAACTAAACTCACTAGTTATATATGTTGCACCATGTTTTATAATCCTTAATCTGTTGATATGCTTCATCGCTTCTTTGTCAACGTGTTTGTGGTGTTTTCAAATATATACTTCATACAAATCTTAGAAAATAAAGCCAGTATTCACTAATTTGGACTGTTGTCAAAATATTCTTGGTGACTAGTCTATAAATGTCTTAAACAATAATGTACCTTGTTACTCATTAATTTTATTCATTCAAAAAGAAAAAAAAAAAGGATTTATCTTACTGTTATCCTTAAGGATAACTTCATTAATATGTTCATGGAATCACAGAATTGCAGAATTGCAGGGATTGGAAAGGAACTCTAGAGATCAAGTCCAACCACCAGTTCATAGTCCATATGTCTGTAACAGGAAGTAGCAAACATTTAGCTAGAATCTCAAAACCAATAGTTGCTATTTGATTGTATTCTTTGCGAAAGGAACAATATTGTTGACATCTTGTGAAAATGCTTTCTGTATGGAGTATAGCTGATAGAATCCACCCATTCCTTAACTTACACTCTTAGAAAGGTTTCCCATTTTATAATTCAAAATCTAATGACTGGATTTAATACTCTGTCTCCTTTGGTATTCAAAGAAAGAATAAAATTCTGAATAAAATTATTACACTCACTAGATGATGCCAACAACAGAACAAAGCTTATAAACCATTAAGTGAGGTGGCTGGTGCCCCGTGCTGGTGCTGTCAGCTTTAAAGAGGCATTTAGATAATGCTGTTATTAACATGGCTTAACTTTGGTTAGGCCTGAATAGGTTAGGCAGTGGGACTGGATGATCTTGTAGGTCCCTTCTAGTTGAACTATTCTAATAGTTAGAAGTGAATATTAATTTTCTGTTTCCATTAAATTGCAGATAGAGGGATATCCTGAAGAGTTCACATTATCAGTGCAAGCCAGAGATGATAATTCTGTGTTCAAGTTCAGGTCATTTGAATGTAGTAAGCTTTTTACTTTTTCAAAATTCCAGCTACAGTTTCATTGCTTGTTTTGGGAAGTAATCCGTCTGGTGCTGTATTTTTCTTTTTTTTTTTTTCTTCTTTAAGCATGACTGAAGTAGAACTATCAGAAATTATTTTGATAATATTTATTTATTATTTGATAATTATTATAATTATCAAATGATATGATAATTGTAATAATCATTTTTATAATATTTATTTATTATTTATTTATTATTGAAGTACCAGTAGCCACAGAGGAAAATGTTTTTATTTTTTTCCATCTGTTCTTAATTGTTTACTTAATAAGGAGAAAACTGTCAATAAACAAAAGTCTGTTTTGCTAAGGGGTAATATTTTAGACATCAGTGCTCCTAGAAAGCCATGCTACCCTGTTTTCAAATGATTCATGCAAGTAACTCCAAATAATATGATGGTATACTTAGCTGCTTTTGCAGCATCCACCTTGTGAGCTTCTGTGTTTTCACATTTGTTTGCAGTGACCAACAAAACACAAAGCCACCAGCTTTGTTTCTAGACACTATGCTAGAATTATTTTTAGGATTCCTGGTGACTGTGCGGTGTCCTACTTGTGAGCAATAGAGAAATTGATGCATAATTTTAGCAAAAACTATAGCCATACATACCATTAAAAATGTCTGTAACTACTGAAAGAGAAAAACATACTCTCCTGAAGGTGTATCTTTTGTGTAGTGCATAACTAAGTAACGTTTTTTCAACATACTCGTGACCCATGGGAGGATGTAATTTAACAAAATAAAAGTGAATAATGTATGGGTCTACCTTAAATTATTATTCCCGTGCTGATGTCTATGATTGATAAGTATTATCTGTCACTTCCAAGATACTATAGTCTATAGCAGATAGCATTTAGCCTGCAGTAAATGTAAAAAAAATGAAATCTCCGCTTGCTAAGTGGCTGAATGTATTGGGTATCACAGCTGTTGCTTTGTAGGCAGGCCAAAGCAATTCTGGAAGTGTATTTTTACAGTAACTTTTTCCAATGTTGATTTTAATCATTTCTATCAAAAGATATTCCTAAAAAAAAGTAAGTTTTCCTATCTTTTAGAAATGTACGTGCATTATTCAGTATCAAACAGATTGTAACTCTTATCGAGCATCACGTTTGTCTGACTAATTAAGTAGTCACTGGCTAAGATAGCCTTGATGAAGCATCCCAGATGGACCTCTGCCTCAACATCATTAATCCCCACTTTTTTGCTTCTCTAACCAGATTGCCCAGCTCTTGTCCAGTTGTGCAGTGGGGAGTGGGAGGGGAGTAGTATTCTCCTTTAGGCTGTCTTCTGAAAATCCCCTGGTGCATTCATCTGCTCTTTGCCATGAGACCAAAGGAAGATCGTATCTTATCCAGTTCCAGTGGCTGGTTTTGAAGTCCTTTGATTTTTCAGTAGTTGAGTAGAAGTCAGTGGATGCTGTCCCAGGAGGCTAGAATACTCTTTTAAACCTACAGACTTTTCAAAGCTTTACTCTCTACGAGATATTCACTAAACATTTGTAGTAAAATGTATGATTGATCATTTCTGCTTATACAATGATTAATTCCCTTTTACAGATTTTCTTTTTATATGCCAGTTTTCTTTCCATGATTACAATATAAAGAAACAGGACTTTAGGGCACAATCACATTCTGACATCCAGAGTCTCAAACTAGGAAGCCACATCAAAGATTTTTATTATAGGTACAGGTTTAGATATTAAAAAAGGAGAATGTTTTTTTTAAAGCTGTGGTTGATTTTTGTTAAGGGGCTAGGCTTCCTTAGGCTAACTTGTTCTGACTATTACAGTGTATGCCCTGCAAAACTAATTGTTTCAGTCTTCCCTTTCCACATGCTACCAACGAAGGAAAACGAAGCAATTGCTTGAAATAAGGATGAGTACTTAAAAAATGAAAGAAGACTGGTCATTTTCCAGGCCATGCTGTAATACAGAGCACTTCAGTCAGTAGTATGGTTGTAAACATTTATTATTTCTATTAGTTACATGAATTTAAATAAGTAGGTAAGAAAAACTGGGTGAAACAATAAATATCACTGCCATATACCAGTTGAAAATAGGTGTTAGGTTTTGACTTGTAATGACTGCTGATCAGCACAGATTAGGTAGAAACATGAGGAAAAATAATGATGTTGCAGAAACTAGCAAAATGAAGAGATTCTAAATAGATGCTTTAGTAGAGTGCAGTCAATTTAATAAACTATTGATTATTTTTGCTTCATATTCCTTTTATCAGTTGTTCATCATTAATCATCATTAAGTATACCTGTACTTGAGAGCTGTTTCATGGGTTTTGCTTGTGCTCTGATGGATGAACGGGTATATGGCAAATGATGTAGTCTTTCTGGAACTTCTCTCACTTTTATCATCAAAAAGTAAAATGTTGGGATTTGGTGCATTTGCAAGTTCACAAGAGATGCTCTCTGGTGGCAGAAATGAAGACTATAACGTCTGGATGTATCCGGCCTCTTTTGTTTTCTCTATTTCAAAGTGAAAATAAACATTTTCTTGAAGAGAAGAGATAATCAAAATAAATGAATGCAGAACATGCAAAATTAATGAAAACACATCACTCGCTCATTGTGAGCTATACCTAAGCCCAAGTCTTTTATATGGATTTTTTTCAGTGTTTTTGACTAGTTATGATAAAAATATGTATTACAAGGCCTGAGATACCTGTAGATTTTCCAGAGTTTAATTTTATGTATAGAAAATCTGCTCATTATCACTCCTTGAAAACTTTTTTTTCTGTCAGTGCTAATAACACCACAGCGTGGCAGGAGTGGATCATTCTGACCATCTCCCTCCCCACCTCCCTTAATCCACAGTAAGTGAATGGATGATGTAACACAGCAAGTTACTGTGCTCCAAATAACATGAATTCCATCGTGCAGACCAAACCAGATTTTAAATGTAATGAGTATTGGTGTATTTAAAAGTAAAAGAGAAGGTTTTTTTTAACTTTGAGGCTAATAGGTTATTTGTATTCCTTCACTGAGTTCTGTTTTTATTCAAAAACCATCAGCTCTTCACTGAAGCGCATTTTAAACATAAAAATTGATGTCCCTTGTAGTATATAATGGCCTATAATTTTCTTCCCACTTCAGCATAACAAATGCAATCATTTCTTCTTTTGTGCATTATTTTGTATAAATTTCTTAATTAATGAATTATTAGGCTTATTAGTAATGCAAATGTCATTTTTCTACCTGAGATTTGTGTTTTCACTTTATTTCTAAAAGGATCACGTGGTCTTCTTCAAATAGTGAAAACTGCACTTTTCCTTAGGCAGTTTATAGTTTGCCTGAGTTTACTTGGTGTTAGTGTGTCTCCAGATTTGTTGAATCTCACCCTAAAATAGCATGGGCTTACATTAACAAGCAATCAAAAACAGTCATGCAATACTTCTTGAAATATCCTGAAAAAGGAAGAATGCTTTTAAAGTATTAATGCTAATATATGAGTTTTACTTAAAACAGTGGTATAAATCTATCACAATGTACTTAAAGCTAGGTCTATTTCTCCTGAATAATATAACAGAATTATATACACTACAAATAATCCAGAATACAGAAATAAGTTAAGTATTTAATACCACTACTTAAAGAAGCTGGAAAGTTGAAAAGTGTCACACTTTCTATCAAAAGTACCTGAAAATTAAATAATAATAATAAAAAAGGTGACAAAATAACCCTCTATCAGTGTTTTGTGTCCAATTTTTGAGCACCTTTTCCAACCATTCTTTTGAAGGTTTTATTTATTTATTTTCCAAGATTACTGATAAAGAGAAGTAATACTTTCAGGAGTGTTTCACAAACTAAGTGGAATTAAATCTGGTCACTTGTTAAAGGAAATCTTGAAACAGTATTTCAGGATGATACAAAGGACCATAGTTCTACCCAGAAAAGATTTCAATAGATTTATTTGAGCAAGTACTGCAAAATCTTATTCATAAGTTATAACACAGGAAAAATGTATTTTAGGGTGATACATTTTTGTAATTTAGAGTCTTGAGGAATTATCTGTTATTGAGTGCTTATTTATAATGCAGTATGGATTGTGTTATTCTCAGTACTTTATAAACATCTTCAAAAACGCTTTTCTTGCAACAGAAGTTAGCTGCACTATAGTAGTGGATTGAATCCACAGAGTCAAAAGGATTAATCTGTCTCTATTCAAATAACTTTTCCACGTCTTTTCAGTGTTCTCAGGCCTGCTAAATTGTAAGTTGCTAAACTTAAGCAAAAGGAAAAATAAATGACATCCACTTCTCCAAGACTGCACGTGACCATGAGTTTTATTGTAGGTGAAAAAGAACTTAGTGTGACTAGGTTTTATCTTGGCAGCCCAGCTTGGTATTTGCACACTTTCAAGAGCCAGGGATGTGGCTAATCCATAATGTGTTGGCATCTCCTCTGTACTATGCTCTGTTTTCAAATGCTTCCATGTTTTTCATTTTTTTTCTTGTTTTCTCTCTTTTTTCCTTGAAATATTGCTCATTCTCTATTTGCAGGTGCTCTGCATTCTCCTGAGCAAATCCTTTAAGCCTAGTGGACTGAAATCCACTAAGTTTTCTCTGTGTTCTTTTCGTTCCTCTTTTTGAATTCTTATTTAAACATTTATCCTTCTATCGCTGATTTTAATTGTCATAAGCAGCATTAATTATTAGCTTTTTCTCCTAAAGGCTGACTGAGAAGAATTTCAGATTAGACTGGCTGTTCAGAAGAGAACATTTGTGTTTTTTTCTTTGTTTATTTCTGTGTGTCAACGTGACTCAGAACCGCTGAACCGCAAAGTGAGAAACTGCTACGGAAGAGCAGCATTTATTACAGGACACTAAACGACTGCCCTCAAGTGGCAAAATGAAAGCAATACCACTCGTTATATTTCTGTAGATTTGTATGTAGAAAAAAACCAAGGATTTAAATTGAAATATTATTCAGGGATTGATATCCTAGATTCCTTTTTGAAAATTAGGGCTAGGCCTACCTTTCTGAATGGGTGAGTTCCACACAAAAGCTGATGCTTTTCACGTAAGCAGTGTTTATTTTCTTGTGGTTTTTCTGTGCTATTTTGATTCCTTTTATACAGTTTATCAAGTTTATATCAAAATTCTTGGTTACACTGATGACTAAAAATTGTGAAATCCTTCTAATATCGATTAAGAAAGAAGTCTTCAAGATATTGATGTTTGAATATTCCCACATTCCTACTTTTTGTTGTCACTGGAAATTTGGAACAAGTAGCCAACAGTTAAAATCTTTTTCTTGTTTCTGCTGGATCTTTTTCTACAATAACAAAGGCTTTTTGCTACTGAAGAAAAATAATTTTCTCACTGCATCAGCACTTCATCCCCTATTCTCAGAACTTCATTCAGGCACATATGTAGCAGTGAAAAGCAGGCAGACAAAAGGCCTAGAAGAAATAATTTAAATGTATCCCTCTACTGCTTCCTCATCCTCTCATTTTGGAACTGCTGTGATCCAAATTGAAACTGTTATCCACCTTTAATAGCGAAGCTATAATTCAGGCAAGGCATATTGGAAAGCTGGAGTTTACGCTGGTGATGAGCAGTCTGTGCAGTTTCGTAACTGTGGTAATGATGCAATGTATCCTTTGAGTGCAGATATAAATAATGCATATGGTTGGGGAACTTTTAATTGCCTTTCTTTTTGTCATTATGATTCAGGTGTATTGTTTGTGGAGGGAGGGAGGCTAGGAAGTAAAGCAACAAGTTTCCTATTGCCTATTCTTGCTTAGGATGAGAACTTCATATTCCTCATTTAAAGAAAGTATGGAACTGGGGTAATATCAGGAAGGCGTATGCAATGTGAGATCTTCTTTAACAATAACATTAGAAAAAATTCTCTAATATGAATAAATGAGCAATATTTTGACTAGATATCTAACACACGAGATACATTTTTCTCTTCCTCCTATTCAGATGTAAAGCTACAATTTGCACTTGCAAATAACATTTTCTAGTAACTAGAATTTCCACTTATAGTTCCATAACCCAAGAATACATATACTATTTAGCTACTGAGATTACTATCACTGCCTTATTTTTCTAAGACAAAGATGGTCTTGTGTTGTTCCTTTCCTTTCCTTTTGCAACACTCATGTTCCCCACTGGACCTTCAGCCACTACTTCTTGGTATGGAGCTGCTTCTTCACCCTACTTAGAGGCCTAAGCTACCTAAAGTTGTTTCACTTGAGGTGATGGAAGGGGACATCCCATGTGGAGGTGAAGTGTGGCCCTGTGTTTGTACTATCTTGACACATCAGATTTGGTACAAGCTATACAGTGGTTTCTCTGCACACTTTATATCTACAGGCACTTTAAGGCAGCTTTTTTTTTTTTTTATTAGCTACCTGCTTGAAAGAAAAATATACTGATTTAGGGAAAAGCTTATACACAGTCAGAAAATGTAAAGTAGCTGATGTATGGCAGGTTACCTCCACTATCTTCCTAGTTAGTGAATCAATGACAATAACTGGAATTTCAGCAATTTTTGTAATGCTAATTATTGCTTAGTTGCTTTGAGTGCTTGTACATTTATCTGTGTATCATTATAAAAACTAGGATGCCATACTGATAAAGTGTGGGCTGTGGTCTGACTTGACCACATGGACTGTGAAAGTTAGGATGATCTACCATGAAATAATTCCCAAAGAGACTCTCTTGTATTGTCAGATCTTAAAAAGGAACAGAAAGTTAAAATAAAGTGTACTGAATCTAACTGGCTTTCTCTAAATTGTCTAGAGACAATCAGTATGCGTGAAATTTGATATATATGGAAAATGATATCTGTATAAAGAAGTTGGAGATGCATTTAAATGTCTGTATCATTTTCTTAAAACAGTGTGTTCAGAAACACACCGGGCCAAATCCATTTGCCTCTCTCTCAGGAGATTTTCAATTACATTCAGTGAAACTAAGTGCAAAAATAAACTGAACAATCTGAGCCTAATACATCTTCCCACTGGCTCCAAAATGTAAACAAAAAAGCTTTTAGACTTTTTTTTTAAGTTGCATTTCCCGACTTTGGACTTTCAACTTCATTTCTGAATGTTCATGCTGAATTAATTACAACATATTTCATGATATATCCTGGGAAAGAAATATTATAAAACATTAATAAGCTTATAACGTACCCAAGTGGGAAAGTACCTCTATGTACACCACAGCGCAGCATCAGTCTGCTGTACCTATTTCTGTATGCTGGATGAAAAAGAAAACTATTTACTGAGTCATGATGAGCATATTCTGTCAAACTTTCTTTCTTAAACTCAGAAAAACTGATTACTACATTACAAAAAACATCTTACTGAAAAGTAAGCTGTAACCACACGAAGTTCTGTGCATTATTCAGGAACGTAAATAATATGATGTGTTAAAATGATGCAGTAATCTCAAGTAATGGTACTTTTCTGAAATGCTAAAGAATTGAATGAATTCAAGTAAACTTGAAAAAAAAGAAGCAAGGCAAAAGCTCTGACAGACTTTATGACACCAAGATGTGTGGTGTGGTTAACACCACATGGCCAAGGGATGGGATGCCATCCAGAGGGACCTAGGCAGGCTCAAGCAGTAGACCCAGGAGTCCCTCAGAAGATTCAGCAAATTCAAGTGCAAAGTCTTGCACCTGAGTTGTAGCAACCCACACTGGCAGTACAGGGACACTGGAAGGTGTAAGGATAGAGCAGAGCCCTGCCAAAAGGACTTGCGGGTATTTGAATGGCAAGCTGGACAGGAAACAGCAGTGTACACTCAGAGCCCAGAAAGTCAACCATATATCCTGGGCTGCATCAAAAGAAGCGTGGTCAGGAGGGCAAGGGAGGTGATCCTGCCCTCTCTACCACCTGAGCCTGGTGATGCCTCACCTGGTATGCTGTGTCCAGATGTGGAGCCTTGGTACAGGAGAGACATGGAGCTGTTGAAGCATGTCTAGAGGAGGGCCAAAATTGATCCAAGGGATGGAACACCTCCCCTACAAAGACAGGCAGAGGGAATTGGGGGTGGAGAAGAGAAAGTTCCAGGAAGACCTGAGAGTGACCTTACAGACTAAAGGGAGACTATAAGACAGACTCTATCAGGATCTGTTGCAACAGGACAAGAGGAAATGGTTTCAAATTGGAGGGAGGGAGATTTAGATTGGATATAAGGAAGAAGTTTTTTGCAATTAGGGTAGTGAGGCACTAGAACAGATAGCCCAGGTAGAAGGTTAGGCAGCACCAGGTTCTAAGCAATCTGATCTGTAGATGTCCCTGTTCATTGCACGAGATTTCAATTAGATGACCTCTAAAGGTCCCTTCCAACTCAAATTATCCTATGATTCCACAGAAGTAGAAAAATACATATGGATTCTGTATGGGAATTGCTAGGTCATGGCCTGACCAGTGATGGAGCACCAGATGAGATGGTATGGCTAAACCAGGGAGCACAGGTGCAAATACAGGGTCTGTCCTTCCTTACTTTCATTTATGGGTTAGCAAGCTGAGAGAGCAGTGTCTATATTTGGAGACTGTGCCCTTCTTGAGACTCCCGGAGCCATTGGAAAGGGTGAGCTACATTTTTCGTGTCACTTTCTAAACTAAATCTTGATGTACACCTTTACACATGTGCTCCTATACTAGTAGAAGGTACTGTCATCGCCTTCATTGCTGCACAGATTCCTTATAGCTTTCTTTTCTAAAATGTCATTTTTTATCTGTGTCTCTGAGGATGAGAATTACCTTTTCTCTCCTTCTGTTTTATTACCTAGCTGTGGCTTCTCATAGTGTTGTGGTATGTTTACCATTCCTGTGAAATGGTAGGGTTCAGAATTAAAAGTTAACATAATCAAACTATTTATTTCTGAGCCATTATTATAAGTAGAAAAATCCTGTTGTTGGCTACTGTCTTCAGTTATAAGTAATAGTAATAATAATAAAAATATGTCGATAGAAAATAAAGATAAAATAAAAATAATAATAATAAAACTATTTTTGTCTCTCCTTCATCAGCAACATGCAAATGCCTCAGTTCTCCTCACATCATGGCATGCAGGGGGATATGCTTCTGCTCCACAGCTACCATAAAGCTACTGTTAGGATGGTGGATGATGCTGTGCCATACCACTCTCCTGGCTTTTTATGCCTTTTAAGCACTTGGCCTTGACCTTCTGAGATAGAATTCTTCTGAGCAGAATTCCATCAGAGGAAGAGACATCCTGAAGTATGCTGCACAAACATGAAGCAGCATAGGATGGAGAGGCAGGAGCTCATCAAAGTGGTTCTTGTTAGTGGCAGTTGGGAATTTGAAAGATATTAGATTTGTTTTTTGAGGCCGATCTTCCAAACTGAGGCCTTGTGTGTGCATACACATGTATGAATATGCAGAGTGTAGTTGAAAAACATCACCCACCCACACAAAAAAGAATAAAATTAGCAAATTCTTTGAATATACTTACATTTTAAAATACTACCATTCAATTTCAAGAAAATTATATATGTCTTTCAGGCTTCATAGAATAAAACATCAAACTAAACTGAGAACCTTACAGCCCTGTTTATTAAAGGTTCTTGTCTTTGTCTCTTTTCATATAAAGAAAGCTGAAATTTAGAAAATTAAAAGTTAATTGTTTTTTTCTTATAGCTTTTTCACTTACCAGCCTTGTAGTAGTTTGGGAAGCATAAACAGGCAAATAATAATTTTCTGCTAAGTGTCATCCTTCAAACTTTTTGCCACTTCAGCTCAGGTCTCAAAATTAACTATACAATATAGGCACGTTAGACTAGCACTAGACAACAGGGATAGGGTCAGCAGATCCTGAGTAAAGGGTCAGCTAACTAGTCAGCTGGGAGTTTTCAGAGATACAGTACATCTGTATGCCTCCCTGCTGAAATCAGTTAAGTTGGGATTCAGGCATTTGCTTTATGCTCTGCACCAGCTTCTTATTCAGGAGGGAATATCTGCTGCAGCTCTTGTGACAGCAAAATAGCACTGAATTTCTCCTGATTTCTGGAAACCTAAATAACTTTCATTAGAGATGTGAGACCTACAACTTAAATTGAATCTCAATTTTTGTAGCAAACCACAAAAAATCTACTTATATAAGGCTATTCTTAGTTATCTATTTAGATCCTTTAAGAAACATTTCACAGATCTTTCCGGCTGAAAACCACTGGTAATGACCCCTTTCTCAAGAAAGGGTACATTTCATCTATGTCTACATCTTAAATGAAGATTGAATTTGAATCCAGTCTGTGAGATCCGTCAGGTTTACTACTGCTGCTTCAATGAGTTGGCATTCCTCTCAGCTGGGAGGAATTAAGTTCTTTTAGCTGCCTTTACAGAAGTATTTGCTGATCTCTGAGCCAGTGTTGTATTTTATTCAAGATGTCTGCCTTGATTGACAAAGATGACACAATTTCTGAGAAGCTCCAGTTCTTCTCAAGAGGCATCTAAGATCGAGGTAAGGTATCTGAGGGCATCTCAAAAGGCACTGAATACCTCAGGATAGCTCCCTAGATGGTCTACCAGACTGTAAGATCTCATATTTCAACTCAAAGCTTAGTTTAAAATTTAGTTCTGAACTGAGAGACTGAAATGCAGTTATATAATGTTATTTGTATATGAGTCCTTTATATTTAAATTCTCGATACAGCCAGATAGAATAATAGAATCATAAGATCAGTCAGGTTGGAAAAGACTTCAATGAGCATTGAGTCCAACCTTGACCTAACCATGCTACCCTAGCCTGAGCACCACAACCAAATGGTTTTTAAACACGTCCAGGGATGGTGACTCAACCACCTCCCTGGGGAGACTATTCCAGTGCTTAACAACACTTTCTCTAAAGAAGTGTTTCCTGATTCCAACCTAAACTTACCCTGGCCATTTCCCCTTGTTCTGTCATCTGTCACCAGTGAGAAGAGACCAACCCCGCTCTTGCGGTAAGCACCTGTCAAATAATGGAAGCAATTAATGTCTCCCCTCAGCCTCCTTTTCCCCAGACTAAACAGCCTCAGTTCCTTCAGTCTCTCCTCATAGTGCATATTCTCCAAGCCCTTCACAAGCCTTGTTGCCCTTTGGACCTGCTCCAGCACCTCAATGTCCTTTCTGTACTGTGGTTCCCTAAACTGAACACAGTACTCAAGGGGGGGCCTCATCAATGCCAAGTACAGGATTACTTCCCTAGTCTTGCTCACCACAGCATTCCTGATATAATCCAGAATGCCATTGGTCTTCTTGGCCACCTGGGCACAGTGCTGGAAATGAGATTTAGGGCAAAATTCTGTTGCTGAGATGTATTACCAGAAATCTCACACAGACCTGTATCTGAAGAAGTTTCTCCTTGGACTTCTGTTACATTTGCCAGAATCGTGCAGGTCTGTCGGAAATCTTGTGGTGTCTCAAAAGTGGTTGAATGCTAATGTTCAGGCCTCTGAATTGAGCCTTTTTTCCACATACCTGATGGAACCTGGCAAGTGACTGTTTCCAGACTAGATTCTTAGCTTCCAGACAATGACACTGAATGACGTAAACTTTAGTGCCTTTCATTTTAAATGAATGTCCTCTCTTCCCTGCACACTGGGAAATTCTCTTAGCTAGCAGTGGGAGAACCACTCTTCTGTTGCACTTGAACAGTGTGACTCCATGTCACAGTGATCTCAACAACCAGCTGAAAGAGTTTAGACCATGTTCTCTTTTCTGCTATCCATTCTCTACATCTTTTGTTTGAATTAATGTTCTCCTTTGTTCTCTGCCATTCCAAACCTCTCATTATGTCCATATGAGATGAGAGTGGTGTGTTCCTGAGCAGTGGGTCTGGATTGATTAATGGCTGTAGAGGGCTGGAGACTCTTTTTCTCATGTTTGGGAGAATGTGTTAAATGCTAGGTTATGATATGAAACTTCATAGCTCTATTGTACCTCTTTTTCCCTGAGCCAAGGAACCATGGTAGCTGCTGTGCTTGATACTCATCCTAATGCTCTTAATATACATTGAATGTGATCTGTGAATATCTATTTGTTTGGGTTCTTTGAGATTTTCAAGTAGTAATATCTAGTTTCTGGACCCCAAATGGCACTGATCAGTGTAGAAGGTGATCAAGCTACCTTTGTTTAATTTGCAAGATCTGTAAAGAAGTTCATGATAATGAAGCCTTCTTGAATTCATGCAACCCAATATCTTTAGTCTCAACCCCCACTTTGTAATTTCTTAAACTGTAATGCACTCTCATAAACACAGAGGAGATGAAAGAGAAACAAGAGTTGGTGTTCATTGTCATTTGTTCTTTTTTGAAATATTTATAATGAATTTGGAACAAAAATAGTACCTCTCTGCTGTTGCATTTTGAATATATACATTTTGAATTTTCTAACTTTTTAAAACAAAAATGTAGGATATGTGCTTATGAAGGCTCTTAATTAAAAAAAAAAAAAAAAAAGAACATTCAATATCAAAGATACCTATATTTTTAGTGTACTTGTGTACTCTGGCCTCACGGTGGCACAGTCGGTTAAGAAATCGCTCATGTTCCTGTATTCCTGGTGCATTCTCATTTCTCAAGAGTGGCACATAAAATGTTCTGGAAAACAGTATTTCCTGCTTCATTCTTTACAGAGAAAAGAAAAATTTTCTGACTCAAAACACTTTCTTTGTTCATAGAAGGCTGTGAAATGCTAGCTTTGATAAAAGAAGTGAGATGCCAGCCCAAGAAAGCAACAGCAAACCTGTCTGGTTTTACAGTTTTCTGCAAGGACAGTGTTTGAAGATAACTCAGTGAATGCATTAGTTAGAGACAGTTAGTATTTAGAATGGTTCATGGACTTGTGTTTTGATCAATTGTTGTCGGTAGCATTTCTAAAAGTATATTGAATAAGCATCTAAGCTGCTCTGTTAGCTGCCTGGTGTCTTGTAACAACAGGTTGTCTTTGGCAAAAACTTGCTTTTGAGTCTGCCCTGGAAAAAACAGAGGTCATAGACTTGTCTTGTTACAATCAAGGCCAAAATCCTCTGCGTTTTTCTGTGACTAATGCTTTATCTTAAATTCTTTTCTGTATGTTACAAGTCTTAATCCTCTGGGTTGTTTTTCTTAAATTATTAGGTTACTTTTAAACTACTCATTTGCAAATGTTTTCCAAAATATCTTTATTAACACAGGATTTAAAAAGATATTCTTTGCTTTGCTTAACTTTGAATTTTACTGTTTGTGAATGTATGTGCTGGCACAGTAATTCGAGCTTTGCTTATTTTTGGCTGATGTAAGTTTCTGGCTACATCGATGGAAGTTTTTCTAAGATGAATAATGTTGGGATCCTAATCTGAAGACAGTCAGGCCAGCTACTCCTCACTGACATTGTGAGGAGAAGCTATTCTTCCATAAAGATTCTTCTGTATGATTAGGACATGGGTAAATAACATTTTTGATTTCTTTCTTTTCTTTATGTCATACCAGGCTTTCAACGGAGAATAGTTCTTGCATTTCTAAATCTTTTTTTCACCCTTATCAGTTTTCTTATGATCTTGTTAGATGTATAGCACTGCATCTCCACAAATTTCGAAGTATAGACAAACTTCAGAAAGGGATCAAGGGTAATCTCTTTTGAAGAACAGCTCTGAATTGTTTTAAATAGACTAAGCTGATCTCAGAGAGTTTCATGGACACTTTTTGTTGTTGTTGTTCTTCCTTTTTGAGACTTAAAAGATTTTTGCTTGGCTACTGCTGCAGATCCACTTTTACTATGTGAATTTTAACCAGAGAAACTTGTATGCTTCAACCCCCAAGAATGGAAAGGGTTAACAGAAGGGAGAAGAATAGGAAACGCTTTTTCATGAAAATACCTTAATTTTAAAAAATGAAGCAATTTAGTGTTTTTGTGATAGACAGGGAAACAGAGATTTGGATTGAGACTGCATCATCGATTTGTTATTAATTCATGAAAATCAGTTTTTATTTCTCTACTTTGCAATGCACGTGTACAGTGTTGGGTTTTTGTTTTTTTTTTGCTGATCCAGATTCTCTTCCTTGACACTATATCTGTGTATAAATAGAAGGACAATGTTTTGAGGAAAATCCTTTTCTTCACAAGGTAGTCTTGGCAGTATATATAGACTTACAGTATATGTATTTCTCAGAGTTTTCTTTTGCTCAGATCAGAGCATTTTACTTTTCGAACAAGATGAGTGGTAGACAGAGGACAGTGAATCTGGCTAAGGAGTTGCACTCAAACTTTGCCCCGCTGCTGTCTGTCACACTGCCATCCCTGCTTAAGGAATCTTATTCTGTTCTTCCCTGGGACCTTTGCATCCTTCAGGGCATGTCAGTGTGCACTGAAATTTGTAGAAAAATCCTCACTGACTTCAGTGGGCTCATGTTCAGCCTCTCTGTGTGCCTGCTAGACAGTGAAGAAGGCTGAGTATTGAATTGTGTGAAAGTGCTTGCAGAGGGGCTTTGGCAGCACACAGTAAATAAACTCTGTAGGTCAAGTGGAGTATCACACAGCTTGTGTTCCCTGAGCATGATGCATCCTAGGCACTGAGAGAGAAAACAAGACTCTTTTGTTTTAATAAGAACAGCAGCTATGTGTGGAGAAAGATGACAGTAACATATAGAAAGGACAGAGTTAAGGTTGTATGGTACTTTTACTGTGAGTGCTTCCTTTTGCAAACTTTCTGTTTTCTTAAAATTTCTTCATCTGAAAACTCTGTAAAGCCCTTTTTTTTTTGCCATGTTGTTGAAAGTTAGTGTGTCTTCATTTAAAATAGATTGAACATCTTGGGTAGGTAGAGTGTTTTGATTTGTGAAAGGGGAGGAGCATTGGAAATAAAAGAGTAAATTTTTAATATTGTGCCATGTGAGTTTGTGTAGAGCAATGTCATAGCTATAAAACTATCAGAAACAGAACATTCAGGGAACACAGTTGCTGTGTTCTTGAGTGGAGGAAAAAAGTGTACTGTCTCCTCTGTTAAATAATAAATCATTGATCTATGGATTTTTTAGGTACTTTCTGCATCTAGAAGAACCACCTTTTGTGGTATATCTAAAAATGTTGTAGAAACTGTAAACTGATGAGTGTCTTAATAATTCAGCTTCTCACTGCAACCTATAATTAAGATTTCCATTGGGAATGATGGGAATGAAGTTTTATTCTCACAGAATGTTAGGCAATATTTAATGAATTTATTCCCAGGCAAGAAATACAGACATAAAACAAACACAAAAACATTTTTTTTTCCAGGAAAAATACCCCAAATATTGATGTATGAGAACCATCATCCAGTATAGCTGATGGATAACTGGTTTGTTTATGGCTTTCCTTCTGATTCTGGGAAACAAAAAAAAGAAAAAAAAAGAAAAAAACAGCCCTCATTTTGTTGTAAAATGAGTATTTTGTATATGGTAGGTATACTATTCCATTAAATCCGTGGGCATTCAGCCCAAATGACAGCAAAGGTGTGGCTGCTGGTTCATTTCCAGACAAATCTTGTATTGGCTGATATTCACTCTACTCAAATAAAGCATTAAAAAATAGGATATAGAATGTAAATGCTCAATCAAAATATGTGTAGAATCCTCCTATGCTCACAACTGTCATTTTGCTGTGTTATAATCTCAGTTATTCAGATTTGTGAACAGGAGAGTCATCTGGAAGAAACATATTTCAGCACCAGAAACTGAAGGGAAATAAAAGCTAAATAATAATAATAACAAATATTAATAACAATAATAAAAACTCTGCATTTTGGAAGAAAGCATCTTTAAATGCATTCTATTTCAGTTTTATTTTCATGTCTTCCCTTTAACTAAATTAATTTCCACATGCTGTTGCAGAGAAATAATGTCACTGAAATCCAGGCAGTCTTTCCTTATCAGTCAACAGCTGTCCCCAGATGCAGCATTTTAATTTTGAAAGGAATATAAGAGCAATACATTTTCACTGACAACCATGCAGCAAACAGCCCTCATTCTATAATAACTTGTCTAAGGTGTTTCTATTCATAGTTGCTTTCTGCCTATTTAATGTAACTGAATTTTATATTCACCTTTTCTACATTGTTTAAAGAGAAGGTTGTCCATTTCTGTTTATGATTTAAAAGCTCATTATTTTTGCTGGCTTCCATTCTCTTCAGTGCTGCTTCTTGTTTGATGTGTTCCTGTTGTCCTACCAGCAGGAATTCCATTGTAACCAGACTGCTGTGCTCAGTGTTCCTGCTGTTTTCCATTTTAATTGCTATTATTATGTTTGCCCCTTTACTAGAAGACTTGGTAAATAAAGTAGTTATTGGACACCTTAATCTTTGAAAACATATAAACTGTAATAAAAATTCTGTTTATAAACTCTTTCATAGATTCATAAGATCTCTACAGAGAAAACTGTAAATACTTTAAAACACAGAATAGTTGGATGTAGTCACGTTGTTACAAAGAACTTAATGTCTCTTTTTAACTAAACATTACATCTCAATTAAAGTTATAGGAATACTTTCCAAAGGAAGTTAGCACACTATTGTGAGATACTCTTTAACTACCCTTGTCATTCACACACTGATGTCAATGCAGTTGGTGGTTCTAATTCCTTGTGTATCAAACTCTCAAGAATCCATTTCGTTTGCATAGGTAATATTGCTAGCTATGTCTTGAGTGTGTACGGTAAGGAATTTGTGTGAAATAATATCCAATTTGTTAAGATATTATCTCCAGCATTTTATGTTAAAATGTACTTGGAAGAGAGAGACTTTTCTGCATAGCTCTGACTAAATATAGTCATGTTTGGCTGGGCCTGAAACAGAGAGCATTACTATAGCTCCAAAGCTAGAAAATGGATGAGGAGTGAGCCAGGACTATCACTGTACGAGCCAGCTGGGGATTTGCCCAAAAGTCAGGTCATGATTTGACTCTTCCCAGTATAGATTGGGAGCAGACACAAAACCTGGGTCAAAATCCAACTTCTCTCCAAGGGCACGATGTGTTTTCAGTCAGACTTTTCCTTATATTACAGTCGCTTGTCTGAGTCTGCTGGTGAAATCCATATGAAGCATAGTACTAGGAATTCAAGCTGTTAGAGGATTCATACCCATGGAATCTGGGAATTCCAGCTTCCCCATCACCATGACACCACTGGAAAACCAATGAACTCAGCTGATTTGGTGGTATTAACCTGATCACAGGTTTTGCGTTTTTGCATTCAGGATTTAGAAGAAAGACAGTGTGCTAGACAAAAAGAGTATTCCTTGTAAATGCAGCTGTGTCATTCTAGAGAACTGAGCCAAGGCTGCAAAAGCAGTCTGAGAATTGCCTGTTTTTTTTTCTTTTCTTTTTTTCTGGGTACTGACTGCTGTGGTGAAGCAGTCATCAGACTGCAATTAAGGTTTTTGTGAAGATTTTCAATTTCACGGAGTAAGGATTTATTTTTATGTTTCAAATTGTTTGAGAATATTGCAGCCCTGTACATAAGGATTATTATTTCAAAAGTGCTCATATTTCTGTGCTTGCTATTTTTTTTCCTTTCTATTCATGGTCCAAGCAGGCTGTGATAGATATTTGTGAATCCTTTTGCTGAAAACATCTTGAGAAATTCAAGGCCCCAAGTACCCAGCTAATCAAATACAAGCAATACTGGAAGCAGTAATTAAATACACTAGAATGATGCAGTCCTGAAATGCTGTTTTTATGTTTAAAGCAGTTTTTCTTTATTTCATATTGCATTTTAAACCTGCTTTTTCTCCACACTTTTTAGTTGTGCAATTGTATGTGTAAAATACTTGAACACAGAGACATCTCATGCATGCAGACAGGGATGCAGGCACTTAATTTAAGCATTATATGCATAAATATGTCTGATCAGCCATCTATATGAATGGTTGCTCCATTTATTTACAATTGGCAGTAATGCTATGTGCAGATTAAATGTATACTTTGAATATAACAGACAATGAATAACACAGATGGGTTGCAACTGAATGGTGGTTTACTCAGTTATTCATTGCTTTGGTCCATGCTCTACTTACTGTGTATATTATTTTATGAGACCAAGATATGGAAGTAGCTGTGTGGGTGAATAATATTGTCAGTGAACCTGCAGGCAGTCCCCAAATGAACAGCCATCATAAGCTTTGTCAGGACAGGTGATCCCTTTACATTACTGCACAGAGGGTTGTACCGTCCAGAAGGAACACCCTTCTCCAGGTTAGAAACTGTATGTTTTCTGCTTTATTGTTCACAGGGGAGCTGTGAGGTAGGTTGGTCATGAATCCAGGAATCAGCTGTCGTGTTTATAAATGTTATCTTGCAATTTGTCACCTATTGTTCTTTTTGTAGTATAGTGTTTGCTCATTCTGATAGAGTGGATTGAACTGGAGGATTAATGGCATTATCAGAGAAAATCAGTAAAAACAACTTGTGTTAGGCTTCTGTCTGTTTTTGCTCTACTTGGGGTGCTTCTCTAATAGGCCTCAGTGCTTCCCAGCAAAAAGAAAGGAATGTTTTCCTGCATATTTAGAGATCCATTATCCATGGGAGTCATAGCTCTTCAGAACCAGAGTTCCAGTAGAAAAAGGAGAATTTAAAGAGAAAAGGGTATTTACTTATCTGTCTGAAGAAAATTTCATCAAGTTATTCCTTGGACACTGAACTGTGAAGAATCTGGCTAAAGCAGTAATATTTCAGAGGCATGGTCGATGTATAATGGCTGTGGGGAAGATCCTTTCCTTCACATCCATAGGAGAAGGGTAGAGCAGTATAGCTAATTGTAACAATAGATGATATGCTCTGCCTGCACATATACCTATTGAATTAAGGCTCAGTTCCTACACAACCTTTCTACCCAGTCAGTTTCTGTAGCATATCTGTTACTTCTTGTGGAGTAGTTGCATACATCCAGAGCATCATGTGACAAGCTTAGTTTTCTGTCACCCAGAAATGTGTATGCTAGCTGCAAGCTGTAATCTGACTGTGGAGCCTAATGATCTTTAAAACAGAATAGAAGCACAGACCTTAAATAATTCCTTTTCTTCATTGTCAGCATTTACACAATGTACTTAATACAAGTAATGACTTCAGATATGTGACTTCAGTTGCATGCCAGAACCATGTCATGAATGCATTCATTTATATTGTTTTAGCAAAGGCCATTGCCCCTCTATTCATTTTATACCTGGCTGCATCTTCTTACTTAGTCAAGGGGAGCTTGAGGCCTGAATCATTTATAAAATGTATAACCTTATTTTTGGTCAGTTTTCTCAGATTTCACCAGCTGCCTGTGCTAGCATACAATGTGTAGTAATTCAGGAATTTGTGGTGAATTCATTATGCTTGAAAATATTCCCAAGCATATTTGGTAGAATGGTCTGAATATTAATGCCTCTCCTGAGTCAGTACAATTCCTCACTGTTCTGTTGTTAGTGCTTTCTTTGAAATTCAGTCAACAGACTGCAATACCAAAACAACAGAAATATGTGCACTTATCTTCAGGCCATTAAAATCCTACAGCTGTGTTTACCTTCCTTTTTGTGGAAGGAATAAGTAAAAAGCTTTCAATCAAATACACTTTAAAAAGGAAGGACAGGGGAACTCCCTTGCAGGGATTAAACGCTGTAGCCTTCCTGGCACTTGCTGCAGAACAGAAACATCTTGTATAACGTTAGCTACTCTTTTCTTTCCTATTGAAGCAGCAGCAGAATTTCTAGCACCCCCTGCTTAACAGTGAAGGGGCCCATGGGTACAATTCTGCAATCTAATCATTCCAGGTAATTTGCTGTATGGATGATTGGGTTAAGGCAAAGTGATGCAGAGACCTGAATTCATTTTTACCCCTGACTCATCGTCACAACTGTAATGAGATTCATGTTTTAACCTTAAACTTTTGTCTATATGTATCAATGATTTTTTCCCTCCTACCTCTCACACCATGTGCAAAGGAAAATAATGTGTATTTGTTTTCAATTTGATTGATTAAAAAACGTAGATAACTTACTGTATGAATGGTAATGAAGACACATTTCACTAGACTAATCTGGTCTTTTGATTTAATACCTATAAAATCCTGCAAAGGTACAGGCTTCCCATATCCCTTTTTTAAGAGCTATGACTGTCCTTACAGAAACCTAACGTACATACTCCTTTTAATACCTAAACTATTTTGATCTATGCATGGATTTTTATTTATTTATTTTTGTATCTTGCCTTTGCTCAAGGGGAAGAAAACTAGCTCAAACATTCATTGAAAACTGAAACAAGAAAATAACATCCCTCCACCACACAACACGCTCTCATTACTTACTAAAGTAATCCACTACAGGAAAATTTTATTTATCAACAATTATTCAGTCTCCCCATCTCACTTACTTTCCCCAGAAAACAATACAAAGGCCTAACTTTTCACTGAGCAATTTTTGGGAGGTAAAAGAGGTCACTTGTTTCTCTTTTCATTTTCAAATCCCAAGAGGAGATTTTCAAGGATACTAAGCACCCAATTCCCACTGAGAATCAGAGAGAATTGGACGACTGACTGCCCTTTGTGTCTTTGATTTATTTCCCTCTTTGGTCTTTACTAACAACAATTTTTTCTCATTTGGAACACACTGATTGAAAACATCCAAGGTCAAATTCATTTTGCGGAATTCTAGTGAAGTCAACAAAGACACACACCAAGATGGAGTTGAGTCCATAGCTGTACTTTTAGACTCTCATTAGTACTTCTCATTAGAAGGAAAAAAAAAAACAACAAACACCACCTTAATTTTATAAACCACATTGGGATGGTTTTTTTTGTTGTTCTTTTTTTTCCACAAAGTTCATTAAAAATGAAAACAACAAGCAACCTACCATATTTTGCTAGTTGATGGTTTGTTTTTTGTTAAATTTATCATATTTTCCTATTTGCAGGCTAATTTTTTTGTCAGAAGTTTCATCTGAAAACTTTACAAGAAAAATACTGGCTTCTTGATGAACTACTCTTTTTTCATGTTCCCTTTTTCTGCATAACTTCAGAGTTGTCATGCGGAAGACATAAGGTTGTTAAGAGTAGAATTCATCTCACATCACCTTAGAAGTCTGCAGTCTGACTGTCCACATTTGAACTACGTTTTCTAGGCTCCATTTATAGTCTAAAGGAAGACAAAGGCACTGCGGGACATAATTAATCTGACCTATCCTAAATAAGATGTGAAGAATAACACCCTATGTGTACTTGTTTTTCTCCACTCGCAAGAAGGGTAATCCAGCTGGCAAGATCAGATTTACACTGTAGGAGGCTACATTTGATCAGATGAATCCTCCCCTGCTGTCATACATTTCTTCTTCCTTCCAAGGCTAACCTTGTTCAATCTGATATGATTGCAGTTTGTTTGTATGATAAATTGCATTTGTGAACCTTCATATGTTCCAGTCTTTTTGATGTTTGTGCATTAAAAAAGACAAATTCCAAAGTCATGAATATGATGAATCTGATGGTGTACAATTTGATACATTTGTCTGTCTAGCATATTATATTGGCCTCTGTCATAATAATATATGAGCACTTTAACCATCCCTATTCGTTTATATACTTCATTAAAAATCGCTGCTTTTTATTCAAGTGTAGTAGCATTGTTCAGATGTAATGTAGGATTATCTAGGTTAGACCAAAATACATTTTCATTCATATTAATAATATAGAGAGAGCTAAGTGGAAGAACTATGGTTAGGGAACCTGTGGTATCTGGCATGATGACTACTGGTTCCAAGTGACTGTAAACTGGTGGTTCACATCCAAACTCTAAAGATATCCCTGAACAATTCCTTCTGAAGTGCTATCACGTGGCATTTTTTATCTCTGGGGAGAGTTTCCATGCTTTTCATCCAGGTTACTGAAGGTGCTGCTCAACTTTACTATGTTGTTCAAAGTGCCACACTTTCTGGCAGTGTATCGGAATAAAATCACACTGCAGCTGATAATAGCATTTCAGTATAATTCTTTATGATTTTTTTATTGCTGCAGTACTTTTCCAGTTACAGTGTTTCCATACTTAATCCTCATATCAGTATTTTAAGATATGATTTGCTCGCTAAGTATCAATCTCCTTTGATTATACTGTTAAATGCAGACAGGAGCACTGACACAACATATGAATTGTGGCTAAAAATGAGAGCTGTCCATCTGATTCATCTAATTTTTTGAGAATATCACTGAATGATGGAAGAAATTGAAGATGTACGTGACTATGCTGCTATTAACCTGATGCCTTTTTTTGCTATGAATTTGCTGTTGAGCTGGAATTGTACAGCCTGTTAGGGTATACCACAAAGATAACTGAGAAGGATTTTCTTTCTTTCTTTCTTTCTTTTTTTACAAATATAAATATATTTAACAATTTAGATTTCTTTAGATATTGACTTAATCATCTACTAAAATATATTTTTTAAGTAGAATAATAGGAATTATGGGTAGTCCTGCAAGATACTTTGCCAGACCTCTTCATCCATGGCTCACATATGGTCAATTTGGTCAATTCTATTTACTTTGTTCCTGGTAATTCCTTGCTTCTATAGTATTAAAGGTTAATGAATTTGGAAGCTCCACAAATTCTCCAGCCAGTGTTCATTAGTGCTAAGTTTTCTTTGTATTCTTTAATTATTATAAAGGATTTTTGTTATTTAGCCCATTTATTTTTTTGCCCTTTAAACAAAATTCCACTAGATTTTTTCTCATCTTCACTATTTTTGGGACTATGTTACCATACTCTCACCCAGTCAAAATATTCTATCTTTCCTCATATGTACTATTTTCAAGATGTGTGATGATTATTCTTATTCTCATTCATTGTCCACATAGGCTATGCTTCTTTATTTTTAAAAGTATAACCTGTCAATAATTACCATCTTGTCATTATCTGCAATTGTAATAAGTAAATTCTCTATTCTGTCAACAAGGTTAATGAATACACAACAGGTACATACCCCCATGGAAACTCATCTGTTCTTTCATTTTCATGGTGAACTGTTGATAACTGGTTTGAGTACAACTACTGTACTGAGCTCAAAGCAAATCATTGAAAATGAGACTGATGGAACTGAAGTAATTACTGATTAATAATTTTTGACAACTTCTATTGTAAGTAGATTTTTATCTTCATTCCTATTGTCTTTTTCTTTTTTATTATTATTATTTATTTTTTAATTTTCCTTCATTTAAATAAAAGACCAAACAGAAGAACCAAACTGCTTGCTCTCTGGAATGAAGCATTATTAAGAGAGGGATCACTGTTATGATATGATATTTCTGCTATTTGTATGAGGCAAATTGCCAGTTCCAAGTAAGCTAATTTATATATTGATCAGCATACCACTTTGAGAGAAAGCATATCGCTTGCTAGAGATAAAAAGCAAACAACTCAAAGCAACTCTAAATTAATAATGGAATGTTATAATGAATATTCTGATGAGATTATTAGGTCTGTTATCTTTGTGGAAGCACGTTGATTCTGAAAGTATCTTTGGGATACTCCATCGTCCATGGATAAGCCACAGTGATTATGATTCTCTTTGGCTTTCCTTTGGAGCTTCCACTTTTAATGCTTGACATTCAGCTTCAGTTCATGGTTTAGGTCAGAATTTTTATGAAACAAGCACACATACATACATACACAGAGTTCTTCTGTGGCCCAAATTCAGCCTTTTATTGGTATAGATGAAACTCCATTCAAATTTTTGTAAGGTTACATATTTGTGGAGTAGTAGCCAAAGTTTATCTTATTGCCTACAAATCAATATTTTATTTATTTTATAGATTAAAACTTATGAAAAACTTTCAGATGAATCTTAGCAAAGGACCCCATCACTTCCATTACTTGTAGAAACGAGAGTACAGATGTTCAGCCCTTGCAGCTTATTTGCAATGTTACTGTTCAGGTCATGGGTGACCATCTGTTTCCTTTCGCTTTATGACACAGCACTTGCCCTCCATGAATCTTTCTGAGTTTCCCTCTGATATGATGGCAGAAGAGGAATGAAAGAAACTCTTATTTGGACAAGAGGCATAGAAGCTTGAATGAATAATATTATTGTAGTAAAACAGCATGATTCTTCTCTCTAGTTTCCAAGCATCCCTAACGGTGCTGTTAACTACTTTCCAAACAGAGTGGAGAGTTACACAGCTCTATAGCTGGCTTTAGCCCTTATGGGACTCTGTTTCTCACTATCAACTGGATCGACATCTTTGGAAACCGATAGAATAGTTGTAAATGCCTAAATTAGCTGCCTTAATATGAGCACCCCTTTAAATATTCAGACTAATGCTTGTGGGGGAGCAAATATTTGTCTAAACTTTGTACCAGTAAAACATTGGCTCTTTCAGAAGGCTGAGCTGGCATTCAGTATAGTTTCATGAATCAGAGGTCTTTTCTGTAACACAGTGGGCATTTTTTAGTTTAATTCTAACCCTATATTATGAATAGTTCTCTTCATGAGTGTGCCTGAGTTTATTTCTACAGGGAAATAGTATCTTTTCTTATTTGAACAAGATACTTCTAAGCATAAGGAGGGAGAACAATGAGACAATGTTGAAAAGAAAAAACAAAATGCAAAGTTAACCACAAATTTCCATAATGAGGAAACAAACCACAATGCACTCTGAGATGGTGCCAGCCAGTCCCTCATTGGTTTTCATTATGAAATAGAAGGCAAAATAGGAAAAGTAAGGACTTTTCAAATGATCTACATGTCCAGTTGATTATCCATGTGGCCTTACTTGTCTTGTCAAATATGTGTATGCAGCCTCATAAACTCGAATGAAATAAGAGCAAACTTTCATCCAGTGTATACAGTATACCAGTGATCTAAATTTTCAGAGCCTACTAAAATCCCAAATGCAGCAACAGTCTGGAAAAATGAATTTTATTTCTTGTATCTTCAGTAATCTTATTGCAAAATGTCAAGTTTATAGTACAGCTACTGTGCTTGAAAGCTTAGTATTTTTAATGTTGTAAATCAGATTTATTTTAACATAACTCCCTTTGTTCTCTGTGTGTGTGCAGGGAAAGAATTTAACCTATTCTCTCCTGCAAGCACTTGTTCTACTTAAAAAAATTGCTTGGAAGTATGATATTCAATTTAAGTAAGTTTCTGCAAGATCACACAGATCATCCAGCTTAGCTGCAAGCAGTCTTGGGTCTGTATTTGACTTCACCCACTAATGTATGAGTTGAATGTACTGAGATTTGAAATTACTTCATTCCAAACTGAGCCCTAAAATATTATATTTAAAGCAACTCCAGAACCATGGATTTAAACAAAATTAGGTCTCCAAATATTCTTTTTCTTTTTCTTCAAAGAGTAGATCTAGATAAGTATAAAAATGTACCATATTCAATAGTGTTCTCTGTCAACATTTACTGGGATCTGATGCTTACAAATGAGGATTTCTAACATATACTCTTGCAGTAGACAAGTCCAGTGGGAACTTACATTTTTCTACACTTGGGCTATCACACTTCTCTTAAATGAAGTAACTGTAGAGAAGAGATAATCCCTATGTGCACAGGAATTACATGTTTCAGCTGAGAGTTGAATCTCACAGGATATGCAATCGACAGAACTCAAAATGTTGATAAATACTTAGCCACAACAGGAGTGGTTATTGAATAATGTTTTCAAAGGGGAAAAAATCGTCTAAAAGACACTGATACTGATAGAGTCTTCCACAATTTACAGCAATTGTATAGATCCAATTGAATGTCTTGAAAGTACATATAGACCAGCATGTCACTAATTTATTTGCTTAGCAACTTCTTTCTAATTTATAGAAAACTATATGAAACATGGTCTCTCTTAATCAAGTAGTATCTCCAGCAGAAAGATGGTCTCGATTTGAGTGTTGTTTTATTTATATGTGAATTTGCTTTCACCAAGCCAGGAAATCAGTGTTATTTACCCTGTTGAGCGCTGAACCATCTTTGAAATGTAATCAGAAATATCACAAAGAACAAAAAGCTTTTCAGTTTTTGAAGTCTATATGTACATAGTGGATAGAATAATTTGAGCACCTTATAGACTTGGTTTCTGCCTCTTCTGAAGTCAGAAGATTTGGTACAAGTTTGTGCCAGTGTAATTAAGAAATTAACTATTGTAATTACTTCAACCACTGAAACAGAAAGTATATTCAAAAGTGGAAGAGAAGTAGTTTTTCTTTTTTAATTTAGGAACACTTGAGAGAGAACGTCCACATTTGACCAGAACTTTTATAAAAGTGCATTGGAACGCCTATTCCTTCCCATGGGAAATTATTCAGCAATCTAATAGTTCTAATTCTCAGGGCACTCTTTTCTCCTAATAGTTTTTTCTTTATTTCATATTATTAATTTTCTTTGCACAGGTACTACAGAGTTATTCCTATATCCCTTTCATAGTAAAGTCTTTCAAATAAACTGCTGCTATATTTGCAGCTATCTAGCTTACGGCATGGAAGCATAACTTTACCTCTTTTGCAGTGGAAGATACAAGTACTCAAAAATTGAAAATGTGGTTAAAGGCTGTGTACGTAACTTTTTGTCATCTAAAGTGTAGTTAGGATAATGCATTTAATGAGGTGGTCACATTTTTTTTTTTCCCAGAGGTTCAATCAGACTAACAGAATCAGTTTAAACACGAGATTAGGAAACTCTGTTGCTAGAACTGATAATAAAGAAAAACCTTATTCAGCGTTCTGGAGAGTATGGAATATGTCAGGCTGGAACATATAGCAGACCTGGAGATGAGCAGCTAATTAGACTCACTGAGATCATATCTTTTCGACTGCACGAGTGCCGGGGAAGTTGATGCTGCTGGCCACATTTGCATGATAGCCTAATAAAATAATTCTACACTTTACCAAAGGACGTCTTTGATCTAGCTTCAATTTGAGAGAGGATTTTCACATTCAGCTTTTGTACTCTAGGAGGGCATCTGTACCAACAGTCCCTGGAGAGATCTGACCAAGTCTGAACTTCTCTTTCTGTTAACATTGAGATATATTAGAGCCAGAAGGAGAAAGCCCATCAGACCAGAGAGTAGGAACCTGACCCTGTAAATAATGGTTTGGGAATTTGGCCAAGAAGTGTCATGTGGGTTCTAGTTCTTTCTTTCTTTCTTTCTTTCTTTCTTTCTTTCTTTCTTTCTTTCTTTCTTTCTTTCTTTCTTTCTTTCTTTCTTTCTTTCTTTCTTTCTTTCTTTCTTTCTTTCTTTCTTTCTTTCTTTCTTTCTTTCTTTCTTTCTTTCTTTCTTTCTTTCTCTGTCTCTCTGTCTGTCTCTCTGTCTGTCTCTGTCTCTCTCTCTCTCTCTCTCTCTCTTTCTCTCTTTCTCTCTTTCTTGTTTTTTTTTCCTAAGGGCTAATATTTAAACTACCCTGGAAACAAACTGGTACATGAGTGGAGGAAGTGGTTTCAGGTGCTTGGGACCTGGAACACTGAGCTGTGACCATGGAACAGGTGTTGTCTTGGGTTCAAGCAAGACATTTTAGGCACACTGAAGTTGTCTGACAGAGCAGGATTGTGCATGTTCATATTCCATATACTATCTGCTTTGAATCCAAATCCAGAGATTCAGTTTTTCTTCCAAACAGTGTAGAGCACAGTTGGATGTTTAACTCAGCCTTGTGAATTCCTTGTTTGAATATGCCGAGTATATTCTTAACTTCTCAGCAGTTCAGCACTGAGCATTATGATATCAAAAACCATTTGTTGAATGGCTACTATGGCAAAAAACACTCTAAAATTATGCTTCTAGAATGACAAAAATATTTTCATCATTTGGCCTAATGGCTGTCTCATTTTTTGCTCATTATTTGCATATTTTTCAAGTAGGAACACTGGTACGTGCAGAGATAGCAGGCAGTTTCATAGGTTGTTGTTTCCACTGCTAAGGTTTTCATGTCCATCATTAGATTGTTACCCAATCTCCATGATAAATCATTCTTGATCCATTTCAATATCCATTTCTCTGTTCTTCTTTGACCTGATTCTTCCTTGGTTTTATTTTACCAATTTCATTATAAGCCTGTAAACCAGCTTTGCTCAGTCAGTTCCAGAGTCCTTTCCCAGGTCTCATTTTCTAAACCAGACTCAGTATTACTCAGTATTACTCCTGTCTTCCCAGTCCCATGACTGGCTATCCTCTTGTAGCACTTTGGTTTTCATCCTCCACAATCTTTTCTTGTCTGTCGGAGTCACTTCTCTCTTTCCTGTGTGTTTGTGTTTACTGATTCGCATTGGGAGCGCATGGCTTCTTTTTTTTCCCTTTTTTTTTTTTTTTGTTTTCAACCGTGGGGTAAAACTTAATCCTGTGCTCGGGAAGAGGAAGTACCAGAACAGAGAGCAGAGGTGGCTACAGACAGTCTGAAGTTACAGTTTAAGATCTGTCTGAATTATACAATGTAGAGAAAATTTTGGGGAGATTTATTCTCAAAATCAAAGCAGTGTGAATCTAATGCACATGAACAGTAATTTTTCAGGGGATTTCAAGGTCAGAAATAAATTATCCAAAATACAATTCAAAGACCCTCTTTGTTTCTATTTACTCTTCTTCCAGCTTTTTAATGGTATAGGACATCCATAATCAAACTAAGCACATCATGCTTGCTGGTGGTTAACTATAATGAAAACAATACAGCTCCATTTATTCAAGCATACCACAACTTTTCAGCTCTTCTGAATATACATTCACATATAATCAAAATAAAAGTATTCCTTCTTATGTGTTCACAATAGCTATGTCACATGAAATGCATGAACAACATTTATTTGGTCATGGGAACTGATGTGTGACCCTTCTCTCTCTGATCTCCCTGATGTTGCAGAATGTGTTGTGGTCACACAACAACAACATATAAGTAAATAACTTCCATTTTGTCTGAGCAATGTAATATGGGGATCAAGAGATCTAGCATATGAAACCTCTTTGGTGTCTCCATAAGAGTCTGTGTGCCTCCCCCTAAAAGGCATGGCATGGCTATTCTGTCTATCTCTGATATTATTCCCCTCATCTTGAAGTCAGAAATGGTTGGTATCTTTTGTTTTCAGTTCTCTAAAAGAATAATAGCTGTGAAATAAAGTTCAAATGACTGGAACTTCTCCAAGTTATAAAAGTCTGAATCCAGAGATTTACACTGAGAATATAGTTTTAGTAGTACATAGATGCTAACTACAGTTTTGCTTTTTCTTCTTTCCTTTTAAGTTAATTCATCCAAACCCAACTTAAACAACAAACAGAGCCCATTATTTTCCTGTTAAGGATAGGACTACTATAAATATAGATCCAAAATTTGTGATTTTCTATTGCCAAAGCATAATGCAGGCTCTTGTTTAACAGTTTATTAAAAAATCCTGCTGGATTTTGTGTGTATGTGTTTGAATACTTGAGAAGGTGTCTCTGAATAGTGCAAGAGCTATACTTCAGTGAAGTCTCTTTCCATCTTGATTCCATAAGTGTGGGCTATGTGCCAGAGAAAAGTTTTTGACCAGGAAGATTGTTTGCTCCTCCAGTACATTCTTGAGAAGCCTCCTGTAAATAATCTATACATAGAACTTATTGTATGAAAGGTGTTTTGTTCTTTCTCAGATAGCAGAGCTCCAGAAAGTAGTACACTACTACTGAGGTGACTCTGATTAGTGTTCATTTACCCAGAAGTGAACCAATGTGTGGAAATCACAACTGTCCAGAGCTTGAACAATCCCACCTCCCTGTCAGATTCACATTGGCTTTTCTTACTGTGGTACAAGCATGTATGAAAGCAGCAACAATCAAAGTTTTGTACTAAGAAAGCTGAATTAATCTCTGGTGATTCACTCCATTACAATTGATAGAATTATTCCTGAGAAGATACACAGGAATCAGAAGCACAGGCACTAGAGGGCTCTGGAGTTCTGTAGTCAACATTTTTTTTTTTATAGGAGATATAATAGAAAATTTTATAACCTTCAGAATTGAAACGTAGTTTGCTTAGGTAGTAGGCAGTGGTTGGAAATTTTCTGCGGACTTCAGAGGAAACTATCCAATCCCTGCAGGAAAATAGGGATTACTTCATGGTAAGCAGTTACAATTCTTAGCTTTCCAAAAGCTATTCCATCTCTTAAACAAATAGAAATGCAATTGTGTTGGAAATTCTGGAAAGTGGGGAAAACAAAACAAAACAAAACACAACCACTCAAAAAGCTAGCAATAACCTAATATACAAACTAATGACTCACTTTTTCTTGCCAATCAACTATTTTAATATGATTTTATCATTGAAAATAGTTCACCTAAAAATAATAGAATAATAGCAAACTTATTGAAAAGTTTCCCCCTACACACACCCTAACGTACAATTGCCTATTTATTTTCTTACAGCTACATTATGAATTCCCATAGGAACATAGATCTCTTTTTGATTTCGAGCAGGAAATATCATTCTGTCAATATGCTTGTCTAACATACACTAAGTCATTTTCTTCCAAATAAGTGACATTTTAACATTGCATTCATTTACACACAGACTACAATATTAAGAAAACTTAATATAATCATTATTCTTGTTTGAATAAGAATCCAGATACCAGTCTGGAATGAATTTTTCCAGTGGTGTTAAAGGTAATAATAGTTAGCTTCCTAACTGCTGATGCTTGGGTTTTGGCTTTTCCCACTTGTGGTTGTTCAGCTTCTTGAGTAGCTGTGAGTAGCTTGTTTTTCTACTTGATATTGTAAGTTTAGTGAGGACTCAATCCAACAAAGCTCATAAGTAAAACTTAAAGCAGTAAAAAAATCCAGTGAACCATTTACTTGAACTTACACATACGCTCTGCCCTTTTCTTGGCTGACAGCCTGTGTCCTAGTTGGATACTTTATTCCTCAGCTTCATTGGTGGGTCCAGACCCGTGAGAAATGTATATCCAAGAAAAAAGATGAATACTTACTTAGGTTGTTCCTAAATATGTCTAGCAAAAGCTAAACACAGAGAAGATGTGCGATAGTAGTCTGACTGAGGATGCAGGACTGTGCCTTACTCTTTACATCCAGCACAACTACTTGCTTATCCTCTGTATGAGACTATGCTACAGTCATCATATCCCAGTCTGTTTAAAATGGCTTATTAAAGGCCTTATTAAGAACATAGCATGTTATAAAACATATGGCTTTAATGAATGGCACATCTGAGAGACTAATGATACAAGAGCTACAGTTTATATGTGTCATAGTTGGAGACTTGTACAATTTTTGGGTAAGTAAAGTTTTTGTTTTGCTTCGTTTTGTTTTGTTTTTACTATTTGTAAAGTCTAAATGGCCAAACTGCAACTTCAGTGACTTCAAGCCCTATTTACATTACTGAAGGAATATGTCTAGTGCCAACACTGTATGTTCCTTGGGAAAAAACCAAAACATACAACACTATACTACATTTTTAGTTCCACTTTCTAAGTAAATCAGTTTCAGTAAATCAGAAGTTAGAAATTAAGTAAATCATTACTTGGTGATGGAAATAATCACAAAACGAAGACTCTTACATATAATTGTCTTTCTGTATGTGTCTTCATGTGCACTGAATATCTATTCTGCTTCTGAAATCAGCGTTGACTGGATAAGAATCAGCAACAGAGCCTGAGGGATCTTTCAGCCAAAACTGTCAGGAATTAGCATCCTGTTAGGTGGATGGTGCTGCTCACCTCATTGGTGAGGAGCTCGATTCAGCAGCCCTCAGCTCCAAGGGCATGCTCCCAGCTCTGGGATTTGGACTTCAGCCTGCAAGGAGTGAGCAGTCTGGCTTGCTCCCAAACCACTGCTCTACCTTCACCTTCCCTTACAGAAATCTCTGGGTGTTAAATTAGTTATTTCAAGAGGAGTGGAAGGAGGATTTCATACAGCTTTTGTGACAGAAATTTCAGGGTTACTAGCAGTGGCCTGGAAGCACTTTTTCCCCCTTTCAGTGTTCAGTAGAGTCTGTGATTTTTATGTTCTCTTTTATTTTTTTTTCCTTTTTTTTTTCTTTTCTGGAGGACAAAATCTTGCAATGTGAGCAAGAAACACATATGTTCTTACAGGCATTTGATAAGTAATCAGTGGTTTGACTGATATGTGTCATTTAGGTTTATGCCGATCTCTAGATTTTGATTTAAGAGATCAAGTTCACTCATACCTCTAGGATTTTACCTCAAATTCTAACTGTGGACCAGAGTGCACTTGAGAGAATTTCTTGGCCTGTTTTACTCAACAGATTTTCAAGTATTACAGTGACGCAGGACATCAATAATGGGTGTGACCATAAGGCTACAGCAGCAGCATATTTACGTTGTCTTAACTGTTGTAATGGTCACAGCATCTGTTACCTGCATACACTGCAATTAATATACTCTGTGTACAGCAGGAAGAGCTCTCAGTACTTTCTAAACTTCAGTTCCCTTTATATTGATGTATTTTGTATCAATAAAATATCAACTATCCAAAATTATGAATTTCTTTTGATATCCCTGAGTAGTGAGTGCTTTCTGTTTATATTTAAGTTGTCCTCTTTCTTCCAGAAGTAGTAAAATCTTGGAAATTTTACCTTTGGATTCAAAATTTCTATGTACTGGAAACACTTTTTTGTTACAGAATCATGTCTGTTTTGGTGATAAATGTTTTTTATTAAACTCCAGACTCATATACGCGATATTCTCATACTCAGATGTACACAGAATAAGCAGCTGCTAGAGGTGATTTTTTTTTTATTTTCCAGAAAAGTTTTGTAACAGAAAAAAAACAAAGCCACAGAGGTTCATTGCAGCTTTAGGTCTGAAGGATTTATACAGAACATATAGGTCTGGAAACCAAAGGCAAACTGATCTACATAAAGAAGAAGGCTTTGTATTTCTCCAGGTCTTGTAATTACAGTCAGACCATGGCCAGTTTATACATTATGCTCCTATCAAGAGCAGTTAGCGTAAAAATATTTTATTTGTTAAAGGAAGCTTCAATGTACTGTGCTCTACTACTTGATGCACCACATGAGCATTCATTTTGTGAATTGCAACATTATTTAAAAGCATTATAAAAAGATCAACTGCCTCCTTTTGTTCTCTCTTGACTGGTAATTTTGTACTGTCTGCTGAAATGGCAGCATTGGTGGCTGATTACAATGCTGATGTCAAAGAAAGAGATGTCAAAGAGATCCTGCATCCTAAGTTAAAAAGACTCTCTCCATTACACATCTGTTTGGTCATATGTAATGAAAATCCTTTCTGAACATTAAATTAAACTTCATGACATTGTCCAGAAATCATGGCTGTTGGGTTTTTGTTTTTTGTTTTTTTTTTTTTAGCAATTTTTGTTTTACCCAAATTAGTTCTAGTTAAGAATGACTGAAATATTTCAATGCTAATAATAATGCCTTGGCCATTTGATTCACAAAAAGCCCTATTGCATTCTCTCATCAGTGAGTTTTCTTGAGCTCAAAATGCAACTACCTTGATATATTGCTATTATTCTCTTACTTGTCTTCATAGAGAGCCACTACTGGAGACACTACTGCATTTAACACATTATCAACTTTAAATGTATTAAAACAGTAGAAATGTTGTAAAATGTTGTTTCATTAGCTAAATCTGTCTGTTGCGTCCAGTAATTCTGTGCTGGTTTTGAAAGTTTAACTAAGCTCCCCTGTCCCCCAGTGGAGAAAAGAAAGAACAAAAACTGAAGAAAATAATTAAAATCATTAAAACATTCACAGATAATGTAATATAGAAAGACAAAGAAATTCTCCACCCCCAAGACAACAAAAGAAAGCAAAACAAGCACAAAAACTCACCAAAACAAAACTCCAATACCAGTCCTACATTTCTATACTATTCTAAACTTTGTCAATTATATCAGAAATGACTAATAGTGGAAAAACAAAGGTAGTTTTTCATCCTCTTTTTATTGTTGTGAGGCAACCCATATAAAACAGACATTTTTCCTTTCGTGGACACCCACAGCTCTTTTGCCATAAATGCAGATGACTGTTGTTGATACAAACTACATGCTGCGTTAAAAAATAAATAAAAATTAGAAGAATGAGCCGTATCCATGCAAATAAAGGAAAAAAAAATTAGAGCACTGAAAATGTGTGTAGTCATTCTTCCACAGAGGTTTAAATTAAAGCAACACAATTATTAAGTTTATTTAGGACAATAGTAAATGCAGCTTCATTAGGTCTAAGTTTTTAAACTGATATTGAACCATCTCTGAAATACGCATGATTCCCACATGTGTATATTTTGTTAACTGTAGATTTCAGTAAGAATGGATTTTCTACCTGGCCCCATTGAACACAGTGGCAAAAACCACACTCTAAGGATGAGAGCTTTTGTATCATCAATATTATTTTGACCAAAGCAAATGATATTCTCTATTGTTACTGAAAAGACCAAGCGTATGCTGTTGTGTCAAATGTGTTCCTGTTTATGTTTTGAAATACTGGCTGCTGAAAGCTGTACTGAGGTCTAGCAGAAACCTTTATTCACTTTTCCCCATGTGCACACATGATTTCCTACACCTCCTATTTACCACCCAGAGAGAAGGATCACATTTCCACTTCTCCTCTACTCAGAGAGTATTTCAGAAGCTTTTTGAAAAACTCTTGACCTCACACATATGTACCATTACCACAGGAAGCTCCTTTAGCTTTCTTCTGATACCTACTTCTGGGTAATCTCATATGGAGATATAATTAGGGTGAATAAGGAATACTGTCTTTAGAGAGCTACTCTTTTTCTTCAGATATTCTTGTGAATGACTATTAACAAAATATTTAAGTGAAGTGCTGTCTCTCTATGCTTTACAGCAGCTCTGACCTTCATTGCCACACGTGAATCATCTCATTTCTCCACAGCAGCCACACTGCTTTGCACAACATATGTACTGTTGGAATGCACTGTATTTTGAGTATAGTCAGTTTTACAAGTACATGTGTGTGTTGGGGCCTCTTAGTTTATGAGTACCAGCTATTCCAGGAAGTCATCTGGAGGCAGTGATTGATTCAAGGACCTCCAGCACTGGCAGTGATGCTAGAAATTCCCCTTATATTCAAGGTAAAAGTAAAGGTAAAACCAGGTAGACCAGGTAGATGTGGATTATATTCTGTAGCAACAACACATTAGAGAGTAACGTAGCTACTGACACATCCAGCTGTGTTTGGCACTGTAGTACTAGCGGTGATGTGTCTGTATCACAGCAGGATCAAGTTCATGAGAAAAAAACATTCTGATTCTACTTTATCTCCATGTTCACATGTCCAGTTTTCAAAAATACACCACAGATTGCAAAAGAAAAAAAAAAAACACAAGGATTAAATGTATTATTTAAAATAGATTATGATTTTTTTTTCAGTATTGTCAGGCTGCTTTCATCTGTCTCCATAAACTACTATCAATAGTAAGATTTGAAGTAGGCTTTAATGTGGCAACGACAGCTGCTTTCTCACAATTTCTGTGAAAATCCATGCCTCCTTACATAGGTGTGATGGACAGAGCAGAAGTCTTACATGTTCTGCTCAACATACAAGCAGTTGCTCCATTGCCCAATAGATTGTATCAGGGGGACATGAAGGCAAGCCTGAGATTATCAGCAAGTAAAGGAAGGAGGAAGAGGTTAAGAAAGAAACCACAATATCTGGGGGAAACCAAATTTCATTAGCCTTATGGCTTATGTCCCTTTTTTCTTTAATTGTAAAGTAAAATAGTTTTCTTGAGGCTAAATCTAGATTTGCTATGTTTCTTATTTTTGTGTGTGAGGAGCCAATTTACATCTCTGGAACATATTTTAACCAAAATTTCTGAGGTAGTTCCACCTATACTAAAGGTAATTTACCTGTTTTAGAAATCGATTAAGAAGTTATACATAAGTACTGAACTGAGTAAGTACTGAGGTTAAGAATGATTTTTTACAAGCTGGATGCCATATTGTACAGCAGAACAACAGGGAAACCCAAGCCAGTTTCTTCCAGCTTCTGACATAATCTTCCTTTATGCTTTTGAATATTGTCTCAAGTCTCTCTACTGTCTATTGAAGCATGCCAGTTTCATTTCCTCTTGAACTTATATGCCATTTCCTCTTGAACTTATACGCCTTCTGTTGTTTAGTTTTGTTTTTGCTATTTTTGAGAATTATTCAAATTTTCAATGTTCAGTTAAATTTTCAGTAGTATTCAAATCAATAGTCATTTTTATTTGTATTCTTCAAAATAAGATTATTCTTATCCAACAAGATCTGAATAATTTTTTCTGGAGAGGTTGTGGCCAAGCATTTTCCTCCTTCAAAATGGCTGCAGCTTCCTATTCTCAGCAGGTCCAAGGCTTCAGGCTGCCCTCAGAGAAGGTGGTGACCCCTGTTTCAACATGGTCACCTCACTTGTTATTCTCACTGCTCTCAGCGGAATGAGCTTGACAGCCCTGATCTAGGTGGAATTCTGACTACACTTCTCAAAGCCTATATACCTCCAGGATGCTGAAAGACAACACGCTCATCTGCCTACACTCAGAACTGAGGCATTACAGCATTGGACAACTCTGATTGATTGAATAGACCCTGAGGGCAGGACCCTATTACCAAGCCAATGCTCAGAACTGATTAACCCCTTAGCCAATGTCAAATACAGTACATTGCTGTAAGATGACTATAAATCATAGGATAACTGTAGGGTCAGGCCTACTGTGTCCCCCTTACATGTCTTGCCTAAAGCCTACTGTTGATCTTTCTAAATAGACTATGCCAGTGCTTTTCTAGCAGAAGGAAAATGGCACAGGAGCTTCCCATCTAGATTTTTTATTAATCAACACGTTTGTAGCATTTTCCTTTTTTCTTCTCTCTTGATTTGAGGGGAATGCATTACATGCTAGACAAGGTCCATTTAGCTGTTCAGACAGTTGTCAGGAGAGATTTTTAAACTGTACTAATCATTTCGTACCTTTGGAAAGTTGTTTCTTGCACTCTGAAGAGTACCTTCATGTTAGGATTTTCCTGGGATTTCCTGATCGCACATTTCTGTTCACTTTTGGAAAGGATAACTGTGTTATTTAGTGTCTTAATACTGCATCCAGCAATGGATTTTTGGTAATTTTTTTTATTTTACTGAGATCCCTTCCAATCCCTGACATTCTGTGATTCTGTGATTTTAAAAGCTAGATGCAATGCCAGCAGTGCCAATATACAGTATTGTAGAATGTAACCTGGCAATTGATACCTTGTGGAGGCTGTTGGTAACATTCCTTTGAATCAGAATCAGAAAGTCTACTTATTTAACAAGGAACACATGAGATTAGCAACAGCGGAGAGTAGACAATGAGAAAAGCTCTAAGAAAGAGCATACAATTTTATCTGTCCTTGAGGATTAGGAGCCTTGCTTAAGTCTCCAAAAAGAAATTCCTGAAAACATATTCAAACTCCCTTTCGTTCAGAAAAGGAACGCAACCTACACAGGTGAAAAAGGGAGAGAAGATCCATCCAAATGACTGCACTGGTGTTGGTGATGGTTCTCTGAGAAGCCCAGTAACTAAAGCACTTCCCTGATAGGTGAGAGCAGTTAGAACTCCTGTTCCTACACCCACAGCTGTATCTGCCATAATGTATTGATAATACAGATGAACAGTGAACTCAGGCAGGGACCAGGGTCCATTTCTCCACATGTATGTCGCGTTTGTGCATGTTTCTCTCTCTGGCCCACTGAATCATGAATTTGCTTTTTGCATGTTAACTGTGCAAAAGACAGCGGATAATGCACCCTTTCCTGAATAGTGTAGAATATGGCTTAGCACAGAGAACTGCTTAGGGCATCCTCCTGGGAGGCAGAAGATGTAATTAGAATATCCTCACACAGAGGAGAGGGATGATTCCAAGTTATCCGCTTCCTAGATGAATGCTTAAAGACAAGTGCCTGCATTATCACCTCCTTATGAAGGAAAATGAAAATGGCTCCTCATCTAACAGCACCTATCTTTATCAAGAGAGACATAAAGGGCAAATTTTTCAAAAATGGGTTAGGCCTAGGTCCTCAAAGACATTTAGGCATTTGATTTTCTTTGATTGTAGGGGGAATTAGCTTCCAAAGTGCCTTTGAGGATCTGGACCTTAGAGACTTAAGATACTCAATGTCATTTATCAAACGTGGAATCGGTAGGAGTCGGGCATCTAACGAGAACCCCACAGTCTATATGTTTCTAAATTATGTATGCACTTTGAAAATGCTATTCCTTTATCATGCAGAAAATCAGAATAGATGACTGATGATCCTTTCTCATCTTAAAATCCCTTATACAGCTGGCTAAGAACATGTAAGCACTGTGATGGACACATCACAGTCATATGTATGTCATGCATTCTGAGATATTTTATATCTATATACACTTCTGATGGACAGTCACTTTCCTTCCAATATGGCATGTCTTATGACAGACTGCTTTTTAATTATTTAAATCATGTTTGAATTTTCTGATATTTAGGTTTTATAACTATATGTGTCTCATATTTTAAAAGAAAATTCCATAAAGCCTTATGTTGATTGCAAGTATTTTCTAAAAGTGCGATGTTTCAATAATTGTTTTACCTTACAGAATCAATTCTTGGAATAACACCTACACTGTCTATTGAAATAAAACTCTTCTAGTAATTTCGCTGAGTTTTAATTTCTTAAACCTGATGCGTAGCTTCCTGTTCTAGATTTTTTTTCTTAAAACTTTCTCTCCTTTTGAAAATGTCGTTTCTGAAGCCACCTCCAACTTTTGTGTTTTTATGTTAAACATTTGCCTTATCTCTCACATAGCAGTTTAGGCAGAAAGCTACTTGCTGTCATTATGTGTTGAGTATTTCCAGAGAGCTTGGTTTGTTTGTTTTTGTTTTCCCTCCTAGATTATACTTTAGCTAAAGTTCTCTTAGAATTCCTTGGTCACACTGGAATTTTTTGAGAGCCGTTGCTCTAGGCATTGTCAGTATAACACTGATAACCTTCACCACCTTCTCAATGTTAGTCCAACTTTCACAGATAACCAAAGAGTATTCAGAATCTCAGAAACACACACAGAATTCACGTCTGATACCAAAAGCAAGATTAAATCTTCACTACTCTACTTCTTCTTTCTTTCTTTCTTTCTTTTTTTTTTTTCCTTTTCTTAGTGCTAAGGTGTTTTCCCACCTTAAGGGCAAGACTAGGTAAGTTCCCTGTTGCTCACACATGATTCACCTTCTTAGTCCTCGGTCTCTTTCAGACTTAACAAGTAGTATAAGTTTCCTTGATCTTGTTTTTCATCATCCAGTCTGTGCTGAATTTTCTTCATGAAATCACTCTATTCTTAAGTTTCTATAATTCATCCACTGCTTATTACCCTACAACCTGCCGTATGACCTGGCATGTAGCTTCAAAATAAGATAGAGGATGAAGTATTCATGAAATAGAAAACACTGAGTAAGAGAGGAATTATTATTATATTTAAACATCATCAAGAATATTAAAAAAAAACATCAAAAGGGGAACAGAAAGCAAGAGATGGGAATATGGAAGTGATCTATAGGCCTAATAGGACTAAGTGGCACCTAGAAGGGTGGTTTTGGTAAAGACAATGTTGTAACATAACTTTAAGTTTGCATGTAAAAGTAAAGAAGAATATAAACAAATAAAAGTTATTGTAGATACACCATTAGTGAATTACAATTACATAGTATTCAATCAACATTTACTTCCCCCTAGCACAGACTGCACTCTGTGGTGGGACATGATGTTCATTAGGATGCTCTGCTATCCTTCAAGGCAACGTATTTTAAGTTTGCATTAATTCAGGATCAACATTACCTGTGATGAAAAATGAATGTAAAGAAGAAGAAATAGTCATACTGGTATTTCTTCCAAAGAATCTGTCAAATATTCTGAAGCTTCATGTTTTTTGGAACATAAAATTGGAAGAAGAAAAATGAACCTAAACTTATGAGGAATATCTGAAGAAACGTGGAGTTTGTAGAAGGAAAATTTGCGTAATAAAAATAAATCTGTATTAGCTCTTGTATGCCAAATTTGTTAAGGAAATGAAAAGGACGCTACAATTATTTTTAGGAAGTAAAAATCCTTGAAAGAAAATATATCCTTGAAAGAAAGAGGGGGAGATGATGACATTAGTAATGGTTAAAAATTATTGAAATTCAGTTGTCCTTTGAAAGATCTTTTTTAAGTAAAAAGCATAAAACTAAAGCTTATGTAACAAGCAAATGATGACCTTTTCAGATATAAATTGATAGAGAACAGACAAAAGAGTACTTGAAAGAGTGGAACATTTACAAATTGTACAAGCCAACTGGTAGTAAGGTAATTAGGAAATTCATTTACCCTGCCACAGGCAATTATTGTTGATGTGACATGGAAATGTGGTTAACTATGAGAACACTACAAAGAAAACAAAAGAAGTTCAAAAGGAAAAAAGAACAGTGATTTTGACAATTATATTTTGAAGATTCTCTTTTTATCCCAGAGGAGTAGTGGAAAAATGTTGAGAGAAGAAAAATCTCACTGGAAGTTAGACTACTCAGCCATCCAGAGAATACATCCGTCCTTTATTCTCCAGCCAACTTCATTCAAATTATATGTGAAGGCAGAAGAGATAGTGGCAGACACAACTGATAGAAGAAGAAATCGTTTTCTGCATCTTCTCATAACGTCCCACTTAGAGGCTCAGAGAGTGTATGGAGTAGCTGCCTTCACTCAAAGAAAAGCAAAAAAGATTCTACTTTCCAAATGGTTTGCCTTTGGTCTGCAACAGAAGCAGCACTTTCCTCATGGGTAATATCTTCATGAGACTGAGAATCTAGAGCAAGAATGAAATTTGAAAGTGACATCTTGATGGACAAAGATGATAATGTTTCGCTGTGAGTGCAGGTAAAACAAATTTATGAAAGAAAAGCAGTAGAATTTTGAATTTTAGTTAATCTTTTGTCAATTTGTCTCATGAAAACAGCTTGAACTATGGCTGCAGAACCATAAAGGAAGAAAAAAACATAAATTGCCATAGACTGAAAAGGGAGGAGCTTAAGTTCTACTTCATGTTAAAACATTCTTTGCATTGATTTAGAAGTGGGTAATAGGTTTATTTGTGCAATTCATCAGTGGTACTAAACTGAAAAGCATTACAGTCAGCTACAGACAAGGCAAAAAAAAAAAAAAATTGTAAATGGAGGTAAAGTAGTTAAAAAGCGGACAAGAAAACAAGTAAATGAAATTCATTGCAGAAAAAAAACCAACAAAAAAACATCCACATATATCTCTCTGGGGTAAATATAATTCAAAACTCAAATATTCACAGACACAATGAAACCTGGAAAGAAAGAATGACAGAAGGGCTCCCGAATGATCATGGAAAGAAAAATAGGCACAAATTTGCAATGCAGAATGACAGCACTAAGGCTCAATGCAATACTAGGCAGAATCTACAGAAGTGTCACTTCGCAAAACAAAAAGATAATAAACCTGTTGTTTATAGCCCTGGTACAACCTTCTTGCGGACACTGAGGACAGCTTATTACTTGTGACCAGTTAGAGGGAGTTTAGAGAAACATAGCAGAACCGGTTATGAATGTGCACAGAGTTGAAAAAATGCTAGGCACAGATAAATACAGAAATGATATATATAATTTAAAATATTACATAAATCCATGATTTATATAATAAGTCATAAATAAAAACTCACATGTCTATTGAGTATATGAAATATACTATGTATAAAAATCTCGTTAAGGTGTCGCATGTTTGCCTTTCTCATCTAACCAGTACTTACAGGACTGACATGTGGAACTGCAGCCTTTGCCATCTGGAAAAATAAAAATGGATAATGAAGACATTTATAGGAATATCTTGAACCTCAAGCATTCCTGGTTTCTACTATACTGATCAGAATCTGCACAGTTCATAGGAGAGAAAGGAAGAATGCTGTCCCAAGTATTCCTTGGTGAATGAGCATAAGATGCATGGGTGAGAAAGTGTGGTCTTTGTAAACAAACCAGCAGCTATTCCATGAAATCTCAAAAAGCATTAACAAGCACTGAATAGATCATTTATTTTAAGATTCAAAACACTGAGAGTAATTTAAAAACAGTATAAAATAGGAAGGAACTAATTTAAAAATAATTTGAAACACATGTATATGTGTGTGATAAATAATTGGTTTGTGTGAAATATGGAAAATATGTGCAATTGTAAGGAAATAACACTCATAACTCATGAGATTTCAACTGGCCAAAACAGTATTACAAGGCCAGCAAAACCACTCACCAGGGGAAAGAGTGAAATTCCAGTAACAGTTAAATGAACTATTTTATTCATTTATGTTTCAAAAAACTCCTCCACTAAATATGACAAACTACATCCAGGTAGCAGAATAATTCAGTGTGCTATGGAAAAAAGAAAATTATCCACCCTGTAGGTTATATTTTTTTTTCTGAGCTTTTTACCCCTCCAGAAGAAAAAAAGAGATAAATAAAAAAGAAATGGTTTAAAGCCAAAATGGAATATTCCTCATAGCAGGCATTATATGATTTGTAAACAAGTGCCCCAAAGCAACAAAAGCTATAGATTTGTTCATACTAATACCCATTAGAAGATTTTATAATTCTCTCAATAGTTAGTGACCCAGAATTGGTGAACATAATACTACTGCTGACATTTCAAAATCAGCCTTTATATTTCCTTTAGTGTGTTTCTGAATTATGCAAATGCCTTTCAGTGCAAGTTTTCCCTTTCCTTAAACACTATACACACATGGGGTAGTCCATAGACTGAGATGCAGGATATATTCATTCCATAACCACCATTACAGAAGTCTATCACCTGTGTTTGTAGGCAAAGCTTAAGATTCTGAATGCAAGCTACAGTTCTTAGCTTCTTATCTGTACCCTGCAGAAAAACTTTCTTAAAAAAGATTATTTTGTTTATCTAGATATCTATCTGCCTGCATATACATAGACACTTTATTCACTGCTTAATTACTGGCTTAGTATCAGAGGCTGAGTGATTTGCATTGAAGGTTTACCCTTGGCCTTGGGAGACAATTCCATGTTTAATTATCTGCACTGAAATGAAGGGCTATGAAAACTCTGACAGAGCATCGTTTGTCAGTCTTTACCAGAAATATATCATTTAGATTCCTGCTCCTTTCCAAATGGGTCTCAGGAAGCCAGAGTTGCTGTGTTCCCAGTTCTGATGCCATTGCCAGAAGGATCTCTCTATAGAAAAATGCCATGATGCAAAAATAACATAATTAAGACCTTACCAAGTAAAGGATTGGCTGAAAAAATAGTTGGCCTTCTAGACGAAAGATCAGTTAATGTTCTCAAAAAAGTCCTTTTGTATTTTATTCAATACCAATCTCAGGTTAGTGTTATTTCACTAAAGATCAGTATAACTTTGGGCAAATGCAGAAAAATACCCTTTTTTGATAATATGAAGAATAATTTAGAATTGTGTTTTCTTTTTAATCTAGAGAGAAGAATAAACTCATACTGTGGACTGAAGTTCAGCAATTTACAATCCTTTTTATAGTACGGAGTATCTGCACTAGAACGGTGCTTTATTTTAGATGAAAAATTCACATTCAAGTACAGTGGTTTTAGTCTGGGATGAGCGTTCATACATTTTAAAAAGAAATGGAAAAAAGAATGGCTTCCTCTAATTATGTAGCTTGATCAATGTATGCATTAAAGACACATTTCCTAATGTATTATAAATTCAGATGAGTGAGAGAAAATCAAGCTTTAAACAGCTTTTAAAAATAACCCAGAATCTCCAGTAATTTCCCCCTACTCGCCTAAGCATGCCAGTGTTAGCATAATCTAAAATACTTCTTCAACTACTAAACACTTCTACTACTAAAAGAAAGCCATAGAAGAGATGGTTGAATAAAATGTATTTTCTAGCTCCAGTTGCATACAAAATGCTGGAGACACAGTGTCTCAAGAAATGTTTATTATTTGTGTTGTCTTCTGCAGCAAGCACTTTCACCTAGGTTTAGTGCAAAGATTAATTTTGACAGTGGAGAAGTAAAGGGGATTATTAGTCAATCTCAGGGAAGTCTGGAATTATTAAAGCAGAGCAGCCGCTAACCTGCAGGTCCCTGAATCTTCTGGAGTATGATATGATGATTGATAACCTGACCTACACTTCCTGGATCACTTGGCAGGTAGAAATATAACATCTGCTCTATTGTTAATGCAATAAATTAAATCACTTTCAAACATTATTACAATAAATTAAGCCCATAGATCTTTAGTAGTTTGCATAAACTATGTAAATAAGTGCTGTGACTTACATGTTGCTACATGGACATAAATTCAGTCTACTTCTTTTAAAATGGAGAAGTTGGATATGGATATTTAAGATGGCTTGTGCAATCATATTAATCTTTCTACTTCATATTTCACATTTTTATGAGAACTTTATTACTAAATAATATATCTCCATGTTCCCTTTTGTAGCTGTGCTGTCCATTACTTGCCTAAACTACTTGCTGTCATTAGTTATAGCAGTTTTATGCTTCATGTACTACACAGACTCTGATGGCTGTCTCCCTAATAAATTCTTCATCACCTCCAACATGACCATCTGCATTGCAGCTTCATTAATATCCTTTCATTCCAATTTCCAGGTGGGCAATGTCTTGCTTAGTTAAAGCTTTTTGTAAATTATTAATTATTGCAACCAAGAAACCTCCTCCCTGGGCTTTTGCTGGTATCATGAAATAGTGATTTCATGGATATTACAGAAGTGCCGCTCATTGCTGCCTTTATCTGTTAGGTTAATGAGGATCATTCTGCTCGAACACAATGGATCAAAATCTGGCCTTTGGTGCACACAGATATTTCCCATTGATTTCACTGAGCTCATTGCACCTGGAGCTTCAGGCTTAGAAGCTTATTAAAGTCGCATGTAGAGTGCAAAGCACAGATAGATAAGTTTACCCTGGTAAAGCAGGTGAAGCAGAAACTACAGAAACCTGAGACTTGAAAGAACTTGGACAAATACAATCAAAAAGTGAAAAAACCTGAGGACACTGGGCAGGAGATCCTGTGTGATCTCAATTTCCTAACTGTACAGAAGGTTAAATACAGCTCTTAAGCAGCCAGGCCTTACGTTATTTGATTCCTCAGGAAGACTTTCTGTTAACTACAATATTTAATAGATTCAAATACGATTACCAAACCCAAGAATGTATGTGTATTTCATAGCAAGCAGTGGATGCTCATCACCACTTCTTGCAGCTTAAAGCTTTTAAGCATTCCTCATACTTTATTCTGCAGCATCGTGAATTGGCTGTGTAAGAACAGCACAACTTCTTTTCAACTATTGCTTTGGAGTCAGTTTGTCGGGGTCCAGTAAGCAGGGAAATGCTATTGGATTGACTTTGAAGTTAACACATAAACACAGAGTTCACTGTAAACTGGATGTGTTTCAGCATATATTGAATTCAGCATATACTGAATTGAGGGACTTACGTAGTTCTTCAGCATATGGTCATGATGAACCATACAGTTACAGACAAGGAAGGCAAAACTTATCCTGCATCCGTATATTGTTTCATCTACCTTTAATTTGAACGTCCATGTAAGCCCTCATATACCTGTAAATGTGCACTGACTCTGCATATACAATTACATTTATATTTTAAAATAATTGTATTAGATATATCCAGCCATATTTTACAGATGTTTAGTAAGGTAACCAAAAAAGCATCTAAACTAGTAAACTGAAGATTTAAAAACTGTCTGTAACTTCCAATCTTCTTTCTTGTGATTTTTCTTAATAGTTGTCCTAACTATTCAGATTTAGGCCCAGTGCCTTATTTAATACACTTTATTTAAACTTCACTCCATTGGCAAAACTTTTCCTCATATATTTATTTTTTTCATATTGTTGTGACTGCATGATTTATAAAAAATAATCCATTTTTGCCACATGCAGTCCAATACTGGGTTGGAGAAGAGCTTTGTGGGGTTGATTTATAATCGCTTAATCCCTAGGAAGTATCAATGTCTTGAGTACACTTTGCAGAGCTGAAATCTGTAGAAAGTTTTGACTGATGAAATGGGAAAATGATTGTAGGTATAAAGAGATTTTTCAAGGACATGCCTGTTTGTCCAGGTGTTATAACAGCAGTAACATCCTTGTCAAAATGGTCAGTAATAATACTGAATTTTGCATCTCTGCTTCAAAGTCTTTGAAAGAATGGAAAGGTCACTAAATAATTTTTTTATATTGACAAAATAAATTATTCTTTTACCTTATGCATGCAAATAGATGGTCTGGTATGACTAGACTTTTTAAATATATCACTCTTTTTCATATCCATATAGGAAATCATTAAAATTTTACTAAATTAAATACTCAGAGCCAGGGATTCTTCTTAGGAATAGGTGGTTATATAAATACGTTTTGTCTGAATTCCTATATCTATGCAGATATTGAGCCTTTGCAGTACAATTCTGAACCAAAATCTGCCTTTTAAATTTTAACTTTTTAAAGCGTCCTTTGTTCTATGACTTGCACTGTATCCGTATTTTGCAATCAAACTTTCTTTTTCTTTAATTATTTTCCTTCACATTCTCTTCTTTTTGTCCTCTGTTCCCCTACGGTAACTCATTTGCCTCCTCAACCTGAGAACAATTCAGGCATTCATTTATTTCAGCAGATGCCCAAAACAGATGCTATTTTTTGCTCTGCCATCTCAAAAGATCATGGAGATGCTGGTTGGTGTATGACACCAGGGTGCAAAGCAGAACTTTTCCACAAGCCCCAAAGCAGTCCTCTAAAACAACAAATGACAAATGAAGAAAAGTAGCTTGTTGAGCAAATAAGAACCTCTTTGCCTTACAAATGAAAACAAACAGGAGAAAAATTGGTTTGGTTTAAAGAGAAGATACTCCTGAGGTGATAAGAGAAGCAGCTTTCTCAAATTAAGTGGGAACATGTAAATAGCTGCTGTAAACCAAAAGAGCTGTGTCCTTGGAACAGGTCAGTGCAACATCACTGTAGGACAGAGGGAGTTTCTGAGCCAGGCACACACCTACCAGGGACTTGACCATCTCTACTATCAAAAACTCTTATTCCTGAAGTAACAAGTGTCGCTTTATTGGACCATTAATTAAAGACTTCAACTCTATGGCTGGATCTTGCTGATCTAGAGTAGCAGATTCATGTGAATTTCACCATACTGAATGTATTCATTTGGTTTGCTTAACTTATGTAATGAAGTAACCTAATTCTGTACACACCCAAACACAAACCTGACTTTCTTAGGTTTTCTTGGTTTTTTTCCTCTGGGTTTTTTTTTGGTTTTTTTTTTTTCCATAATGCTAATCTATGGTTTCTACTGATTGTGGGGCCCACCTACTGTGGAAACCTTTTCCCCAATATAATTGTTAACGGAGGCTCCAGCAGTTTGAGAGAAATGAAAACACAACCTTATTATCCAATAAAGCATCATTAAAAATTCAGCAGCTAATAGTTTTTGGCTGACAAAATAGTTGAACATACCAAGAAACAGAAACTGAAATTGGCTATTTTCTGATCATAGACCTAATTAGAAATGAATGGCTTAACTGTACCATTATGTGCCAATGACTGTGACCTGCATGGTATTTTCATTTCTGAATCTCTTTATATAAAGAATTTCCTGTGAGATTTTGTTACTCTCTAAATGCCTCTGTATGGTATTGACTACAACTGAGGGCCAGGTTTTGTTATAAAGAAAATGTCTGGCTTTAATGGTGTGGAAGTTGAATATACATATATATTTTTTATTGGGCCAGGTTCTAAGACTGAATATTCCAAAGCACCAGTCTTGTGCTATTTTGTTTTTAATTTTTTTTTAATGAATTCATGTTTATAGTTAACAGCAGCCAGTTGAAAATAAGACAATAAAGGGCATGTGAGAATTGCTGAACTATAGGACTTTCTGTAGTCTACCTCAGGAACTCAAATGCTGCCCTTACATACTCAGTTACCTCTCTGAGACCACACTCCCTGTAAAACAGGGAAGAATTAAGTTTTACGAGCTGGATTCTTTCTCATATTAACTTCTCTGAAATCAACAGTTCTAAGAATAAATTTAAACCAGCCTGGTTAGTGCTTCTGCTTCGGAAGCCTACATCCTATGTAGTTCCATGATCATTTGCCCCATTCACTTCCAACTTGAGACAAAGGTCTTGCTGCTGAATAAAGCTTCATTATATCAAAGAAATATCATAAATAATTTAGCAGAGTTTATCATAATTGAAGGTTTCTTCTCACAAGGGGACTAAACTGACCTGGGGGCAGAATTAATTCACACCTCTGGAGACAATCAACTGCCAAATCAAGTTTAAGGCCTTTGGAAAGTCCTTATTCTGGACATGCATCCTGCCAGTCTCACCCCTATTCTGGTCAGGCCTCCCAGATTCACAAGTTGTTGAATCATGTCAGAGTGGAAGATTTGTACATGTGAGAAATAAGAGCGATAGGAAAACTGCCTTTTTCATGCAGCTTAGTACAGTGTTCTGTTGTTCTGTTTCTGAAAAAAAAAACCATAAGTCTTAAATAGACCCTAGGAACACCAAAATGATTGCTAGTAGCTTGCTTCATAATATATGTTCTACAATTACAGAAATTGTAGAATTATGGCAACCATAACAAAATGTTAGATGTTGTGAAAAGATGAAAACGAGAAGTGTTTTTCCAGTGGCATTCAAAACTGAGCATTGGTGAGTTTCTTGTCTTATTCGTCCTGAAGTCTACACACCTATTACAGATTTCTGTCAAAAAAATAAATCACAGAATTTATAATTCTGACAAAATAACCCAACTCCTTCCTATAACAGCATGGTATTACACTTGCATAACCAAAGGATGTTACATTGTAATGCCACCAAATCATAACACAAGTGACAAAAATACATATGTTTGTCCATATGCCTGACGTAGTACATATTAAGGCCTAGTTTTGTGTCGTCCCTGATAAATACGTAATCCAAACACAGAGGTCCCCTCTGCTTTCCATCAGATACATCACATGAGTAATGTTGGCACTGTAAGAAACTTTTTTGCAATAAAAAATCCCATGCAAAATTGTAATAGACAGTCAATGCATTCAAGACAGCATTTCCTCTGACTGGTGTTATAGAAATTGCTGCTTCTTACTTTCTGAAGCCATGCAGTATTCAAATTTACTGTGAGACTATTCTCTGTTATCCTAGAGCAGAAAAAATCATTAAATAGGTCAGGTACCATTGTTCATGTGTACACAAGGTGACATGAAACTACATGACTTTGTGATTTCCTATTTTATTAAAAGCCATCTACTTCAGGTCTTTTGTGACAAATTAAATTATAGCATACTTTGACTTTGGGCAAGCTCTAGCAGAGATCTGATGAAAAGAAAAAATATTTATTTCTATTAAACAACTAAACAGTTTTTTCTTTTGACCTGATTCTAAAGAACTATGTTGCTAGAAAATGTGGAGTAAAGAAGGGATAGAAATCTATTGGTTACAGAGCTTGTATCACCAGCTCAGGTGTCTTGGATGTCACCCTTATGGTCTTCTGATGTTACTTCAGAAAGACTGTACTGTCAGCAGGAAAATGGGTCTTTTTGAAAAGATTTTCTCCTTTACCAAAGGCGTCTTATGAGATGTTAAGCTCATTAGGAAACCAGAAGAAAATCCAGCTGAACTTTTATGTCTTTTCTCTCTTTTTCTTTCTTTCTTTTTTTTTTTTTTTTTTTAACTTTTCGTCATTAAGAATGTGAAAAGGGGCTTAGCTTTTTGAGTAGCTCCAGGGAAAGATGGGGAGGGGAAAAATGTTGAGATCTTATGACTACAGTTGTTAATATACAGTGGTGATACTATTCAAGCTGCGATATTTAAAGGACTGTCAGCACTTCCATTTGAAATCTGGTCTTTTTAACATATATTTTTCCAAAAAGAAGTCCAGTGTTAGTTGAATTTTAGCATACAAGGATTCATCCAGGGTGAAAATTCCCCTTGTGACATTTCAAATAAATGGTTTGCATTGTATGTGTTAGAAATAATTCTAAGTGTTCCAGCCTGAGACATATTTTTGCATTTGTATCCAGCTGTCATCCATTTATTTGTGTGCGTATTCATATATAGAGATCTATGAGTGTGTTTTGCATATATGTATGTTAGTATATATTACCATACAACCAACAAGAGGACTGCCCTTATGCTTAAATGTTAATATAGGCCTGATGTTGCAAGGTTAACAGCACCTTACTCAATGAAGTCTTTACAGCTGTTTAGTGAACAGGACTGAGATCCAGAAGTTCTATTGAGAGGTCAAGTAAACAGCCCATATTTTGCACGGAATTTTCAGGTTCAAGATTAATTTTTCTCTTCTGAGGGACAAAATACATTATGCAGATAATGAGCAAGAACAATCTCCTTTAAAAAAGCACTGATATGGCAAAGGGGCAGGATTCCTTCAAGAAAAAGGAAAGGAGTGGGTTCATCCCTCTGTTTTCAGAAGCAGACAGTGAAAAGTGAGAACAGAACTGCTGATCTTCCTGATTTCAGGAAACCTTCATTTACAAATCGCTCATTTACAAACATTGCACTTAGATATGTAGAGCTAATATTACCATTTTACAAAACATATGTGACGGGGTACACAGCATTCTGTATAAAACAAGAGCTAGAAATTTGTCACCCACTCATCATCCTATGTTCTTCCATACCTACTAGGGGATTTCTACCTACCTTGAATGGTGAAACTATGGTGATAATGATATAGATTGGTAAAATATTGTTGGAATGCTGTAACTTCATTTTCAGAATAACACTTTGGGTGCTTAGGAGGCATACGATGGTGCAGAATATGTTCCACTAGCTTCTTGGAAGCACAGTGTTTGTAAAAGGCAGTAATAGGCACAGATACTCCTCAGAATACTCACCTTTGAGCCAGGAAAGGGACAGGACCAGAAGTCACAACTGTGGTGAGTGATGAGGCATGCAGAAATCACAACAGAAGCTGCTGCCAAGGGATTTACAGATGTAGGTCTGTAAGGACTTTGGCCCATGTATGAGGTAAAAAAGTATGTTTCCACCCATCACAGACTATACAAGAAAGCTCTCTGGGATTTTTTTTTTTCCTGCATAAGGCTTAGTTTGTAATGTATATACAAGCAAAACAAACACTACCATCTGGAAAGATAATGCACTGTGTGTTATTTCCATTAGAATGACAACAAGAAGAACTGAAATATTCATCGTGAGAGGTAAATTTTCATTTTGTTTGAGCTTGTTTGCTCATTTTCAACCTTAAAAAAGTATTCTATTATCCATTTAGCCATTTTCCTTTTAAGTGAATGTCTTGTCAGAAAGGATCTCTTGTATTTCCATGAATTTGTCCATGGAAATTGCACAAATCTATTTTTGTCAAGATTTTATAACATACATTTTTATCAAAATTACATGATGTGCAAGGCCAAAATAGACCACAGATAATGGAATCTGATCATATATAAGTACTCGTTTTGCTCCCATTCACTGTTACTCCTGTCAGCAGTTTAAATTTAGATTTGGACAAACTTCTGCTTCAGAAAGTCATTCTGTCTTAATCTGAGGAGCTGGAGAAGTTAGCAGTGTATTTCCAAATTTGGTCTGGCTGTTAATAACTCCTACTATTAAACAGTGCTGATATTAATTTTGTTATTTGTCTTTGCTGAGATACACTAGCAGGGCTCGGAATTTGAAGAGGATCTTTTTAATTCAGTTTGTGATTTTAGTCCCCAAATTTGTTATCAAAATGTCATGTCATGTGTGTACATTTGGGGTTTGGAATATTTTAAACAGGTTGTGAAAAAAATAAACAAATGGAAAGTCTTTTTTGCCAATGCAAAAATGAGACCACAATGATAAAAAGCCAAGATTAATGACTAAACATTGTTTGATTATTCAGAAATTTAAAGGCATTCCTAGTTACAAATGTGAGCTCAAATACTTTGTTATCAGAACTTTTAAATGCATGCTAAAATACTGATTTCAAGGCTATATCAAGAGAAAGATATTACAACTGTTCCAGGACTTCAGGTGGTATTAAATGATGTGAGCCAATTGCTTCCACATTTTCAAATTAATGACATTCTTAAAGGACCAGATTTAGGCAGATTTCTAGTTTATTTATTACTTTTCAGGATTTCAGTAGAATTCATACAATCTAACAGTGGCCTGTTGTGAAGACTGATTTTAACTCTGAGCTATTAGCTATAGATAAACTGGCTAATAAAATTCTCTTCTCCTGTCTAGTGATGGTTACTTTGCAAAATGTCATAGTTGCTGCCAGTGATCTAACTCTCTCTTTCCTTCATTTTCCCAGTGTAAAAGGAAAAAGATGGGATAGAAAGATCATCTACTCTCTGCATATTTCACAGTATGTACATGCACATGTAAAAACCCTTGAGCACTGTTCTACATATGGCCCCTGAGTAATTGGGTCCTTTATTCTAACACGCTGTTGCAGTGCAGTAAGAAATTGTCTGTTATTCCTATAGCAACTTGAAAACTTGCTCCTAGGTCTACAAGTGACCCATGGTGTGAGATGATGGGAAGACAGTCAAACTTTAAGAAGTTTTTATTTGGATTCAGATGAATGCCAAGAGAAGAATCTGGCTGTTTTTTTTTTTTTTCTTCTTCTTTTTTTTTCCTTTCGTCCCAAATATTTCTCTCAGCTCAAGATGAGAAGCAAAGTCTTACAGTCCATTGTTCCTTTTTCTTCCCCACAGCAGCATATTTTAAAGATGGAAATTCAGCTATCTGTATTTCCTTACTTTTGTCAGTTTGGGTCATAGCCTTAATGTTACTTAAACAGATTCTTTAAAGTAATGGAGCCCTTAATATAGACTTAATAAAGCAATGTAAGGCGGTATGGATTTCCTTCTGTCTAAGGTTCAGAGGCCTTTATCTGAATAATACATTAGATACTTCTATTCACTGGTGAGGCTTCGTAACAGGAAAAACTTTGAAGGGAACGTCTGTCCTATCATTAAATTGATAATAGACATGTTCTTTACTTTTTATCCCTTTTGTAGTACATCTTTTACCTCTGACAGGTTTCTCTAGGAATTAAACAGGGACCATAGGATACTTTTACCAGCATGTAACAATGTGATTTCATAACTTGTTGTAAGCATAAATAACCATGGTGAGGAAAACCTTACAAAAAGGTTCTTTGATACTTGCATATTACCTGTATTATTGTTATATCAGTGCTGTCATGTAAAGTAGAATACCTTTTTTTGTGTGTGTGTCTGTGTAAGAGAGATGCAGCAGGAATACATAAATATATGTTCATTTTAAAGTTAAATTCAAAATTGCTTGTGTGAAATATATGATAACATCAGAATAATAAGTTCATACTCAGTGATACCTATGCAATTAATCTTTCTGTGTTGAGTATCTGTGCATCTTCAATTCAAAATAGGAGCCTTTTAAATGTTTTTTAATATTCTATGATAATTTTCGCAACTCAGTTACAACAGAAAAAGCAAATACAACTGTTTGACCCTGAATGTTGTAGAATCACAGAATCATAGAATGGCCTGGGTTGAAAAGGACCTCAAAGGTCATCGAGTTTCAACCCCCCTGCCATGGGCAGGGTCGCCAGCCACTAGACCAGGCTGCCCAGAGCCACATCCAGCCTTGCCTTGAATGCCTCCAGGGATGGGGCATCCACAGCCTCTCTGGGCAACCTATTCCAGTGCAACACTACCCTCTGAGTGAAAAACTTTCTCCTAACATCTAACTTGAATCTCCCTTGTGTTAGGTTAAAACCATTCCCCCTCGTCCTATCACTATCAGCCCTGATTTTCTTATGTATGCAAATTTTATCCCAGTTTTAGAGATCGTCTGAAAATCCACCAAACTATTATTTGTTATAAACTTCTGTTAACTAGTTTATGGTGTTGGATGAAATGAGAATAACTTGGCCTTTCTTGTTCCTATTTGTAACCTATTTTCCTTATCTACCCTATGTTCAGATTTTCTGCCTTTCAGAAAACGTGCTGGATGGTATTTCAAACAAAGAGGTGCCTAGAAGGCATAACATTCTGAACGAAGTTGTAAATAGTGTTTTCACTAAATACTCAGTTTTGTAGACCAAAACAACTTAAACTTCAGTAAGCTGTATTGCATTTTCTTAAAAGACTTAATAAAAGTGAATATTGTGTGTTTTTTTTTTTTTATATTTCTGATTCTATCTTAACACAGTGATATGCACTAGAGTAAAAAAGGACTGATTATGAAAAAAGAACATAAGAACTGGTCCAAATTACTTCTTCAATTAATCTCTACTGGTAAAGAGAATGTATCTGGACATTTTCAGGTTCTATCTGTGACAGCAACAAGTTTTTGGATGGTTTTCAGTGGGAAATAGAAATTCTACAGAAACTTGTTTGAGAAATAACTGATTGATGTTTTCTCTTAAATTAACTGGCAAAATCCATAGGGTTCATTGTATTACTGTAAACTACAGTTGAGGGAAATGTGTGGGAATATGCTGCATTTGCACTACAACTGTTTTGTCACTTACAGATACGTATTATCATCCAAATTGAAGCTGAAGTCTGTTCAGAAGTGTCTTGGTTTAATTTATATACTACTACAAATCCAAAATGGAGTAATGTTTTCTAAATGATAACAATACAGTTGTTGGAAAAATAATAATTCTGATTTAATTTTTAAAATGCAAATCATCATAATTTGTTAAAAATCAGTAAAAATACTACAGTTGTTTCCATAATGAGTAATAACACCAGATATTGGGAATTTATCATAAATATATATATTAATTCATGTAAGGCACAAGATGTTCTATTTCAGTTATATCATAGAGTCGCAGAATCATAGAATGGCTTATGTTGGAAAGGACCTTAATGATCATTGATTTTCAATCCCCTGCCATGAGCTGATTGCCACCCACCACCCAGGGCACCATCCAATCTTGACTTAAACCCCTCAATTTATGGCATATTCACAGCTTCTCTAGGCAGCCTGTGCCAATGCCTCACCTCGCTCTGAGTAAAAAATTTCTTCCTACCATCATGAAATTAGTGAAATTATGAACTGCAAAATATCAGATTTTGTTTACTTCAGAATGCAGCGGTTAGTTACCATTTATATTTATTTTGAGCTTTGCGTAGTGAACTTAGTTTTTCTCAGTTGCGTACTGAATTCAAAAGGCAGCAATTAACTTATTAAAGGCATTAATATGCCTTACTGCTTCTGGCTAAATGCTGTGTAAAAAATATGTGCCTTTAGATTGGTTTTCCTCTATATGTCGTATACTTCATGTAAAAAATATTTAGTCAGAGGGATGCATGAAAACCAGCTATGAGATTTAACTTTTACATTCCTTTTTGAAAATTTTCATGTAACAAGAAGTGAGAATATATCTTTAGAAGGTAGGAATACACAGTAATCTGCAAGCCTCTAGCTTTCCATGTATAATGAATAATTTCTTTCTGCTTTTAAAAATTATCCTTGAACTTTAAATAAAATTATTTTATTAGATGTATTATGTTGAAGTAATCTAATTTCATAATATTCCAGTTTTGTTCAGTTCCCTTCCTTTAACTCAATAGAACAAACTTATAATTCAAATAGAAATGTTTCTAGAACTGATGACACTACACTTAGCAAATAACTTTTTTTCCAAGGAAATTATTAATGAAGGAAAATGGAGGTAAATAGTCTATCATGAGTTTCTAAGGTAAGAAGCTTGCTTATTTACTTTAGCCTTAAATATGAGTCAGATAACTTAATAGCATCACTAATTTTACAGTAGATTCATACACACATACTGGGATTGGAATGTTCATATTCTTCTACATATTGCTTGAATGCTCTTCCCAGGTAGATATCTGGGAAACATTGCTAACCTTTACCGTTTCAGCAAACCTAAATCTAGCAAAAAAAATGGATAGCTTGTACAAGCAGTTTTTTAATCATCCCCTTGAAGTGAGTGGATTAACTAAAGCAGATCAGAGACTAGGAATACAAAAAGACGTTCCCGCCTTTTAGATCTCGCTATTTTGTGAATCAGAGGAAGCTGAGCTCATCTGAGGTATGAAAATGAGATACAAGAAAAACAACATGGCTGTACTGAGTATATTGCTGAACTGTTCAATACTTCTTGATGAATAAGACCATTATTCTGGGAGTTCATGATAAAATACCCTTCTTTTGTTGACAAGGGAACTTTCTGTTGAAAATTCATCTTCTAATATATAAAAAAAAGTTGGCCAGCCAATGCTTAGTTGTCAGTAGCGAATAACTTTTGATCATGGTGTGGATAAGATCTGGCTGACACCCAGTCCCTCTGGGAAAGAATATGTTTATTCAAACAGAAGCCTGAGCTTTCTAGAAGAATCATTTAGACAAAGCTTTTTAAACTTGTCACTCCAAGGAATCCTGCTCTCTACACCCTCTGTCTGCAGCACTGAACTCTCTGGCATTAGTGAACACAGTGGTGCATCAGTGACATGTCAGAGTGGCTAATTTTGCAGCCAGGGCCAGAAGTTCTCAATACAATTGAACAGATAACCATTGAAATGCACAGAGAAATAATGTGAAAAAGCTGTCAGGAAATTCTGGAATTCGATTATTCATAAATGGCAGTAGTGGAAGTGAACAAGTCGTGTGCTGGGAACCAGGTTCCCCCATTCTCAGGTCAATGAGTACATTTGAACTTTTTTGTATACTGCTATGCTTTCTGTCACCTGCACAATCAGCAAAAGGATATGTCACTTCTCAGCACTGTAGCACTGCTAAGACTGAGTGGGATTCTGGGAGAGAAAAAGAGGGGACTTTCTTTCTCAGAGGTATTTTTTATACCACATAACAAGAGATTTGCCTCATGTACTGACAAAGTTTCATGAATCTATTGGGAATTTCAGATATTTTAAATATAGGAAGAGTTAGTTCCTGTTTCCCCTATATTGTTTTGCTTCCAATGTATCATAAATATTAACTTCCACTCAGCAGTGAAAGTTTCTGTATTGTTCGTCTCCTATAGCTGAAACTTTACAAATTCAGTTTCGAACTAGACAAGTGAGCACAGCTAACTATTTTACAGTTATATGAAGCATGTGGGCTCATTTAAACTTTGTGCTTATTTAAATGGCTGAAGGTAGAATGTTGGTGTAGCTTTTCAATCCTGAAAGGAAAAACAAAAACAAATACAGAAAACACTGCTTGTTTCAAAACTGGGCTATCTGTATTTTTGCATACTGGTGTTATTTGACTATACTTTTCACTGTGTATTGAGGCTTGGATTAGAAATATATTAACACCAGAGAATGATTGGTTTTTGTAGCGTTACTAGCTGTACAGGCACTTCTTAGAAACTCTGATTCAGTAAAGCAGCAATTAACAATTTATTAGTTACTGACCCTTTAGTTAATTTCACCCACCTTATTAATGGGTCAAAAAAGAGAGCTCAGTAAGCCCTTGTTATTTAAGAAAGAAATCTTTTCATTTACTTTCCTGTATGCCACAGAGCTCTTCTTTGTATGACTTCTGTTTTTCAAGGACATTTGTAGTAGGACACTGTGAAAAAAGCAGTGTCACTTTAGGTCAGATAATTTCTCTTTGCTGCAATTTTAGCAACCCCTTTTTTCTCTCATTTGCTTTTAGAAAGGGAAAGAAAAGTTTTTTCTTGTTTTTCTTTCCATTCACCAGATTTATTCAGTGATCACAGGAAGTTTAAAATTTATGAGGAATATGAGATCACCTGTAAAATCTGTGCTTAGGTGGGGTACGAACCTTTAGTGTTTATGTTTTTTCACAATTAAATACCCTACTATTTAATTGTAATCTATATGGCTTTTAGGTCATACTCACACATTGTTTTTACTTCCAGATTTCACTCTGACCTGGGGCAAATCACTTAACCTCTCTGTGCTCCCACTTACTCATCTGCAAAATGGACAAAATAGAATTAACCTAATAAAGATTCACATTTGTCTTGTGCATTATAGTTAATGGGGATGTGAATCATATTGGTGGAGTGCTTTGATGTCCTCTGATGATGCTGTAATCATGAAACTGTTATTCTGTATTTGGGCAAAATATCTGAAAATGGATCTGCATAAATTATGCAGGAATAAACTATACATCTAAATAATTGCATACAGCTGTTAAACTGCTAGTGGCTTATGGAGATATTTGTGAAGCTCTTCCTATGTGTATAACACTCATAGCTTGCTTCTTGCTGAGTTTGTTTGCTCCTCCAAAGGTTTATAGTAATAGGCCTTAACTTTTTTTTGTTCCTCATCATTGATTTTCTCTAGCACCATTAAAAAGTTTTCAGTTCATGCAATTTGGAAATAGACCCACAGTGGGGGACAGGGCCAGAGGGAAAGGACAGTGTGATTTAAGAAGGGAACAGTAGCAAGGAGGATCCTGTGAACATTTTCAGAGGTGTGTGGCACCTCACTGAGGGGCCGGAGAAGACACAGTGACCTCATACTGACAAGGAGCTGTTCGATTCCTGCTGCACACACTAATGCAACTGAAAGCCTTTCTCCACCTCCGCTTTATTCCTATGCACATTCAGACACAATGGAGGGAGGGATGGGTGAAAGGCAGGCTTTCAACTTACCCACTTGAGATAAGAAAGTGGGAACAGGCAACTGTCTTCAAAAGGATCAGGGCTCAAGTACTGCTAACATAGAGTCATACCTTGACAACTGTGAGACTTCCTAGTTTCTTTGTTTGTTTATTCATCTTCCTTCCTTCCTTCCTTCCTTCCTTCCTTCCTTCCTTCCTTCCTTCCTTCCTTCCTTCCTTCCTTCCTTCCTTCCTTCCTTCCTTCCTTCCTTCCTTCCTTCCTTCCTTCCTTCCTTCCTTCCTTCCTTCCTTCCTTCCTTCCTTCCTTCCTTCCTTCCTTCCTTCCTTCCTCTCCTTCCTTCCTTCCTCTCCTTCCTTCCTTCCCTCCCTCCCTCCCTCCCTCCCTTCTTCCCTCCTTCCCTCCTTCCCCCCTTCCCCCTTCCCCCCTTCCCCCCTTCCCCCTTCCCCTCTTACCCCCTTCCCTCCTTCTCTCCTTCCTTCCTTCCCTCCTTCCTTCCTTCCCTCCTTCCCTCCTTCCCTCCTTCCCTCCTTCCTTTCTGCCTCCCTGCCTCCCTTCTTGCCTCCCTCCCTCCCTCCCTCCCTCCCTCCCTCCCTCTACTGGGACAATAATTAATATCCTCACTTATTCCTTAGGCAACTGTCATTTTTTCCATTCTGTCAGACAAATCAATCAGCTACTATTGCCAGAGGCTTAATAGCAGTAAAATAATGAGGAATATACAGATTATCTTGAAGCCTTTCCATCTCTACAGTTTATCATTTTTAGTTTTTCATCATATTTACATGTTTACTCTAACTGAACTAGATAATGACAAAGCTGAGCCTATTAGGTGAAAGTAAACATGATAAAATTAACATGGTGGCTTGGGTGATTTTGTCATTTTATGAGTTACCTGCCAACTACTGACCAAAGAAAAGTACCAACCAGCTAGTTCTTATGGAATATGATGTTGGTAGGGGAGTAAGTTTGTAGGCATGCAAACAAATGTTATTTTGTCTGTTCTCTAGATTCAGCAACAGCAAGACAAGTCCTAAGAGATACCTATCTCCTCATAAATCTTCCAGTGTTGGAGACTCTTAAAATCCTCGGTACAATTTGTTCATTTACTGTCAAGTCCTTAGAAAATTTGTCTTAATATTTAATAGTGGCTATTTATTATTTGTTTATGTCACTATGTTTAAGTGCTGTCTAGCATAGAAAAATACTTCAAAAGGAGCCTGAGCACTGCAGAAGTGCACTACCAAGTGAGCATAGGAGAGAAAATGGAATCAAGTCACCTGATTAGTATGTAGGTACTGATACATCACTGACTTTAGCATGAGTTTACTGCTTCGTCTCCTAAATACCTTTCTGAATTGGATCATAATAATTAAACCAAGTTGATTTCACCAATAATGGTTTTAAAATCATATTCAGTAGCTAGCCTATGATACATGTAGAAACCTGTTGTGACTTAGGAAATGTCATTGATAGAAAGGTTTTCACTGAGATACTGAAAGAGGAATTATGGAAGTGTACTTTTTTTCCTTTGGAGTGAATCAATGCAAACAAAACTTTGGGGCATTTCTTTAATTCTAAGAATTTCTGAATATCAGTTTCTTTAGAAAGGCTGTTTTTACCTGAAATCTGAAGAGAATTATTAGTGTTCTGGTGCTAAAAGCATCGACAACAGGGAAGCCACCTTAGAGGTGGATTGTGAGGAGTGGGAAACAATACAGAAAGCCCAAAGTTTCATGAGGAAGCAAAATACACTTTCAGGTGTTCATCTTCCCTGTCTGAGAACCTTGTTAAGGCATAACAGCCTAGTGTCAGGAGATTTCACAACTGATTCCATATTTTTAACCCAAAATCCTTAAAAAAAGTGGGAATACAACATATTTACTATTTGGTCTAAAGGTGTAGGATTATAAAAATTCCTTCCAGAAACCTGAGGGAATTAAAAGTACCATGTTTCAACGTCAGAAGAACGTGAAACTCATCTGTTTTTCACACACACACAATTTGTATTAGTTGACTGAACACTGCACAAAGCCATCTGACCTCTTGAACAGTTCCTTCCCCACATAAAAAATTACTTTGGGACTTACTTTCTCAGGATTTTCTTGAAGTTCAGATAGTGTGCAATCATGATTTTGGAGAGTCTGAAGGGGATTTTGTCATGCATGTCAACACAGGTAGGCTCTGCTGCCAGTTTTACAGGTAGGGTATATGACAATGCAGCATGGTGCTGGAGCCAGGGTGTTGGCAATATGGAGCAGCCCTCCATGAGGAGAGGCTGAGGATGCCTCATGCTGGACTCTGGATATAAACATGGGAGATAGAGAGATGGAGGGAAATGGCAGAGCAGATGCCAGATGGCACAGCAGCTTGCGGAGCACCACTGTGGGGTGGGGAAGAAGTGTGAAGAGGAAGGAGAAGCAGAGACCTTCCAACACATGCTGGCCGTAATCCCAGTCCTATGCCACTCACTGACTTGGACTGAGTGTAGTGTGTGGTAATAGCAAACATGCAGGAGAGGAGCTGGGAGTGAAGGACTGAAGCTAACACTGGGAAGGGGGCAGGAAAAGTGTTTTCCCTGTTTTTTTGTTTTGGGTTTTTTTTTTAATGATTTTTTTAATTTTATTTTATCCAGATTATTAATTAAATAGATTAGTTTTTGATAAGTTGAATTAGTTTTCCCCATGTTGAGCTTGTTTTGCCAGTAGCGGTAATTGTTAAGTGATGTCCCTGCTTTTATCTTGACCCCTGAGCTTTTTCTTTCCTATTCTTTGCATCTACTCCCACTGTTCTGCTGGAGGCAGGAGTTAGTCTGAAAGCTGGGGTTAACCCACCACAGAAATTAATACAGTTAGGAGGATAGCATTCATGACACTCGTTTCTGGTGCTGTACCATTGGATGCTTCTTGTGAAACACATCTGCTTTGCCCTCAGAGAATTTGTCTGAGCTACTGGAACAACTGGTTTTGATACCACCAACCTGAAGATACAGCCTGAACAGAATTCTACATTTTTGAATGTGAAAATAGTTGTCCCATTCTGACAGTTTCCTCTGTGACTATGTAAGCTCTTGACAGAAGCAAGATCTGCTGCCTTCCATTTGTCAGCAAGCACCACCTCCAAACTAAGGTATAGACCTTTAATTTTCTTTTTATTCTGTCCTGACTGCAATCAGTGAAGGAATTCGTCACTGGAAGTAAGCTCTATGAGCTTTCATTTGTAACCTGTAATAGAAGAAACATTTCTGTTAGCAAGCTTAAGTCGCTCTCAGTTGTGCTGCTAGAGATATGGCCTGTTTGCAGGCTTTGCTTTACTGCTAATGAGTCTTGTGCTGCTCCTCTCAAAGATGAGACCTTTGCTTCATGATCCCAACAGCATACAGGGCAACTTTGTTTTGATTTTTTTTTTCCTGAAGATACAATAGAAATGCTGTGAGACTTAGTTTTGCCATTAGATTATAGGCTGGAGTCAGTCCAGATTTCAAGAGTATAAATCTATATTGTATGAGGGAATCTTTCAGTTTCTCTTCCAGACTGGAGGCTATGGCTCTGGGTGAAAATGATATGAACCTCCAGATCATTCTTATGTTGACTATTAGAAAGAAGTTTGTATTCGTTTCGGTCACAGCACTTCTTGTTATACCTAAGATAGTGCTGAAAAGATTACTGCTGTTTTTCCTTTCTCAGAGCTGGCCAATTACTCATTATTTTCCCTACAGGAGCATCTTGTACATTTCTTCAGGTAAACATTTGTTGACAAACACTTTTCTTTGCTTGCTTGTGATGTTCCATTGTATTGAAAAACAAAATTTCTCTTCAACCACACTGCATTACCAAATCTGATTCTGAAGTAGCAATGTCTAGGCCTCAAAAGCCTTCAACAAAAGTATACCCATTGACTTATCATTTCTCCTTTATTCTATAATAAAAGCATTAGAGCTTATGCCACATTTTGTCAAATAATCTTCTGGTCTTATAAGAAATCTTTGCAATTCGTATTTGAAGTATGAACTACCTAAGCTAAATCCATAACTCTCCTTAGAAAACAGTAATAATTAATTGATCTTGCAATAAGGCTTGTCAATCTTAAATGTTATGGAGTTTTTTAACCAAATCCTTAAAACATTGTAAGACAATGTGAGAAAGTGTGAGATAGGTTATCTGATTAACAATAATCTTTCCTTAATGAAAAATTGTAACTGATAAAAAAAGTATTGGTTTCCTAATTCCTCTGAATATGCTTGTTAATGTACTTTTAAAAGTATTTAAGAACTCAAGATACCTAAACTTCTGCCATTTTGCCCAGAAAGCACATTGTTCTATTAACTGTAAATTTTCCAGTAAAGATGTTCGCATGAATTGATGGTTCCTCCCAGTTTACCCATTACTTAAGCACATTCTATGATGATGAAAGGACATGTTTGGATATGGAAGACAATTCAGACTTCTCTTTCTATCATTATGCATATCTGCCCTCCTTATTTCCCATTATAAACTGCTTCTTTGTTTTCCTATCATCTTTCTCAAATTTCTCTCGCTGTCTGTTGAACATTAAGTATACTTTATGCATAAGCAGTGGATCCCAGAATGCACCTCTGAGAAGCAGCACATTATTATAACATCATAAAGCTCTCAGTAACTGCAGTTCCGTCTTGATTGGATCCTGGACTGTCCATGCTGCAGCTATTTGCAGTAATGCACCTTTTAAATGAAAAGCACAAAAACAAAACAAAATAAAACAACAACAAGAAACCTACAGTAGTACCAAGCAGATCTTTCTTTTTTCTAAGCTGTGGTAGTGGGCAAAAGAGAAGCAGACAAGTCACTGACACACCTTCCATGTGCAAATGCTAACATCTCTCCTTAGGTGCAAATTCCACTTGCCCACATTCATCTGAAGTCCAGGTTGGAAGTGAGTTAAACCAGAAATAGAAAGTAAAAATAAGAATGAGGTAGTCCATCTGCTGAAAATTATATGCATTCTCAAGTGATGTAACTCAGACAGAATTTGTTATTTTTCTCTCACACATTTAACCTTTGACTCCTCTGTTCTGTTCGATTCCATTCTATTCTGTTCAAGGAATGCAAATATGTTCTTTCTGGAAACATGGGCTTGACAGAGCTGCCCCATAGCAATGATTATCAACTCTTTTTTTGAATTATTATGGTCTTTGTGCAATTCTTTTATATTCTATATTTTCTGATCAGTGCAGGTTAAAGTTTATGCTATATCCCTGCAACACTCTGTGTGTAAGAGCAACGTTTCTCTTCAATGGGTTATAGCTAAGCAATTCAAAAAAGAGTGTGACCTTTCTTTTCCTCAGATCAAATATACAAAACTACAATGCACATACTATTCCTAAAAAAAACAACATTTTTTTCCCAGTGGAGTAACAGAAATGATATCCATTTTCTGATGATGGACTATACTTCATCTCCTCCACGAATTTATTAGTTGCCCATTTCTTCAAGGTTACTTCTTGCCTGATCCGTGCAGTGAAAAGCAGAGCTTTTTAGCTGCAATGTTCTGAAACATTGGTAGGATTTCTGGTGAAATTTTCAGACATACAGGCCTTCCAGCACATTCAGAGGAGTGAAAGCTGCACACCCAACATTGTTATTAATGATCATTCTAGAGGCAGTAGATTCAAATAATAGAGTTTGCCTAGCAAAGTCTGGATTTATTGAGATCCAAAGACCTGAAGCACTGATTTCTATCCACGATGGGTAGAATAAGAACTGCATAGGTGCGCTGAGGTACATGATTTATGTTCAATGAGCTGAAGTCAGCTGTGGTCTTTAATGATATTTTCCCTCAATGGATTTGAATGCAGAGGTGCAGACCTCAAGGGTACGAAAGAGTCTCTTTCGATAAAGGAAGTTCTGTTAAACATAACCCTCTTTGTTCTCTTCATTACTAGCCAGTGTTCTTTTCTGTCCCGTAGTGTAGCCTGTATCTGTTGTGGAAACAGTGATTCAAGGGCAGCAAAGGGAAAACTGGACATCACTGAAGAAGACAGATGAGATAATTAGGTCTGGAATAAAAAATGCATGTTTTGGATATAACAGTAATGCTTTCACCAACTGCTCTCCCCTCCCTCATGAATGTAGGCAAGTCAATGACATCTATACTTGCTTAATTAGAAAGCTTCATTATTTCCTATACCACAAAGTCTGCTTTTTGTTTTTGTAAATGGGTGGCATCTTTTTTTTATAAATGCCAAGAACAATTCCAGTTAGCTTGTGGGTAATATTGATCAATTGTAGTAGAAAGAAGACAACTGAAGTCATATAGCTGTTCGTGCACCTCCTGGCTTTGACTTGTGCAGAGCTCTGCTGAGTTGTCCGATGCTTCCATTCTGATGAGCAATAATCTACCAAACTGTCTCTAACTGACCATAAGGAGAACATCCAATTATCCTGCAGCATCAGAGGTATGATGTATGTGTATATATATATATAAACCACTTTTTGCAGTCTGGAGACACAGAGGGTATATATCATCAGGCTATTTCTTACCCTTTTCAGTACTGGCTGGCATTTTCTGAATGGAAAGTTGAAAATGCACATTATTCCAAGCAGGACAACCACAAAACGGTTTATTTTTGCAGCAATTATTTTTGGAAATGTATCCCTTCTCTTGCACATTTCTTATGCTAATGTTCTTTAAGCACCAGTTTAAATACATATCACCACTGGCTCCTTCTCATAATTGAACTTCCAGCATTTCTAGACAATGTCCTGCACTTCTCTTACAATGTGCTGCATATTCTTATATCAGACATTTGTATACTTACTGGAACATTGTGCTTTCTCCAGAATTATCTGGCAGTCCTGCTTCAGTCTATTTATTCCATCACATGATTGTTTTAGTGTTGTTTGAAGCACTATTTTGGAGCCAGACATAATCATATTATACAGTTCCTCACCTTATTAACTGACAGAGAACTGTTCCCCATTAGACAATTGATCCTGGGCAGATGAAGCCATTAAAAACAGTACTAATTAGCTGAAGAGTGGAGACAGTAATACAGACTGCATCACTTCCTTTTATGCTTAGGGAAGTTCATTTTCCAGACAAATAATAATTGATATGTAGTCTTCCTTAATTGTGGTTGTTAACAGCTAGTATTATAATGACAGGCTGACAATCTCTGTCTAGCCTATTGTATGTTTATTTCTAAATCCAAGAACCACTGAATAAGGTCTTGGTTTAACTTGAATTTCGCAGAATATATTTTAAATGTCATTATAATGAGAGTTGGGCAGCTAAACTTAACTTATGAGTTATTCCTTACATGTACATGTCTCCAGTACATGTCTCCAGGTGTCAGCTGTTTGTTTTGGAAGACTAAGTGCCCATAATTACATGGAATTATGGCATGATACATTAGAAGAAAAGAAAACAAAACAGATAGTTTGAATAGGAATCCAAAAAAAAAAAAGACTACATTAGATCTGTAAGCAGGAGCACGAGGCGTCTAACTAAATTTCAGTTTACCAACAGTTCTGTACAGAGTTAGAAAGTCATATAAACTAAGCAAAAGAACACTTTGTTTTTCTTCTCCAAGGAGCGTGTTGAGTTGAAGATCTACATGCATATGTGCACTTGTATATATATGTGCATGTGTATGCATATGTAATGCGTATATTATGTTTATTAAAGGAAGTTGGTAGAACTCTCTATAATTCAGTTTGTAAAGACATGTTCACTGTTATCCTCTATTTTCAGTTGTAATTATCCAGAATATTTCATTCTGAGATAAAAATTCTAGACAAAGGGTGATTATTGTTCCTTCAGGTACTTCTGTCCTACAATTCACCTAGAAAAAATCATAGTAAAATCAGAAAACATATTTTCATCAGGAAGAATTAGCATGTGAAAAAGCAAGCGTTAAATGTCTTTAGTTGATTCAATAAAATTGCTTTTGATGTTAAATGATTATAACCTTTTTAAAAGTGTTGAGCTTAAAAACCTCTTTCTACTTTTCTATCTGTTTTCATTAAAAGAAAATGAACTAAAAAAAAAAAAAAATAAAGCTCTTACTCCAGGAAAATTGAATGCAATAAAAGTAATAAGTGAGAGAGATTAAAAGATGACAGCTATAAAAATTTGAAATATTACAGCTCTGAAAACAACTGGCTAAATATATTTAGTTTCTCACCATTTCCAGTGCTGTCCCTCTACTTACTGCTCTTCTGTTATCAAAATGTCCTGTATTTTTCGGTCTGGGGAGGAAGTTTGTGGTTTCGGAATAGTGTTCTGAGTTGCTTTGGATTTTATTGCTGACTGCAAGATCTTGCATAGGTCACTGACAGCCAAATTCCCCTTGCTTCATTTATTTGGATAGTCAGTCCTATTATAACCTGGCGATGAAATTCTGGTCATGTTGAAGTCAGTGCCAGGACTCCAATTAACTTTAAGGGAATGAGGATTTTCTGTTAAGATTCTAGTCTTCTGTATATATCTAAACAAGCAGTTAAACATAGTGCTATCTTGCTCCTCAAGATGAAGTTTACCATTCATTCACCCAACAAGTATTCAGACACAGGATAAGTGACAACTTCATCACAGTCTACAGATTTCAGATGAGGGAAAGAACTTGACCCTAATTATCATCTTGGCATGTCAGAGTCTTGATCATTCGGTAACATGCAGGGAGGGTGCAAACTTTCTATTACTTAGACATCAAGAAATGCCTGAATTTTATCTCTTCTACTGTAAAGAGAGTTTTCTACTTTTTTTTTTTTTTTTTTGACATGTTATTACTTTTTCATGGCCATCCTTTACTAAAATGAAGATTTTGTGTTGATGAAAAAAGCCAGATTTTCCATTGAACTCAACAAAATTGCTATTTTTTCTTCAGGTACACAAAGTGCATTGAAGTCATTGATCTGATTTTGGCTTCAGTGAATTTTGGATGTCTCATATGCTATTGGCAGAAAGAAATCAGGATCTGAAAAGGAAGGAAGTATACATGGGGACAAGAACAATAACTTATGACACTCTTCTACAACACAGATGACCATGATTCATATCACTGAATGCATCCAAGATGTTTTTTTTTCTCTCTTTGGAGGTAGACACGTGGAAACATTCTGAATATTTTGAATATTATTTGATAAAATATGAGAAGAATACATATATCTGCATGAAGTCTCATGCATGTGATCACAGTAAACAGTTCTTTAATGATTTGTGATCTGATGAAGTCAAAAACCTTCACTGATTTTGAGAGTGAAAATAGTAGAAATGGCTCTAGGAGTTTGTGTGCCATTGTATTCACATGTAACATGCTTTTCTATTTTTGCATACTGTTACTGTTTTGCATACTGCATGCTGTTAACTGATCAGGAAATATTGCTTCAAATACAATCATTCAACAGCTCTACAGAACAAAGTCAAGTTAAGCTGTGTAAGACACAAACATCTCTTTTTACAGAAAGTACTGGAGAAGGATGGAGAACCAAGAGAAGGTGAAGCACAGGTAGAAGGGTCCCATGCCAGCCATGCTAAATGGCTTCTTGTGTTCTTGTTTGCTTAATTAGAATCAGAATAGTTTCTTCTCAGTGGTCAAATTTTTAGAGATCCATAAATAAATTCATTTATCTTGGAAAAAATATGAACTGTGGAAATATTAAGAAATAATGTGGGTAATTAATAAATATCTTTATAGCTGTACCTGTTTCCATAGAAGTGATAGCAAAACTTGTTGTTCAATTTACTGTGATAATAGTAATAATAATAATAATAGTAGTAATAGTAAATAGTAATGCAAAGACTTTACTAAGCTTGCAAGATCAGTTAGTATAAGTTGTATTAGCACAAAGATGACAGAAGAAATACTGGTTTATACCTCTATAAATTGACCTGATTACTTAAATTAATCATTAGAAGTCTTTGCTACATTTTAATATTCATTGTCTTTTTGTCATCCATTACAATTACATTTTCACTGATGGAAAGATCAAGGAGGAAAGAATACAGGTAGGTTTCAATTTTCAAAACTTCAAAAAAAAGAGAAAATGACTCAGTGTAATGTGAACTGCTCTGAAACTAATGCTTCCAGTTTTGTTGTGTTTGCCCACAACGTCAGAGGCAGATATTGGTGGTATGGCAGTAGAGGCTGAACCTTCCTGACAATACCCTCTTACATTTTGTTGTCATGTGACAGATGACAGCAGAGGGACAATCTGACAAAATGGCATGGAAGTGTCATGGAACTGTCTATGAAGCAAAGTATATAATTGAATTCCTCCACGTAGGAAAAATTGCACCCATTGACATTCATTGACACTTGCTGAACATTTATGGAGACAAAACAGTCAATGTGAGCACAGTGGGGTGGTGAGTGGTGTTTTTCAACACTGATGACAGTGATGTGAAAGACAAGCCACGTTCCAGACAGCCATGCACACTGTCACATCATGAAATTATGAGTGTTTCAATAAGCTCATCCATGTGAATCTGTGAATTACAAGTAAGGAACTGTGTACAGAGCTGAATATCAGCTTCAGTGCATTGAAAATAATGGCGACAACTTTGGAATATTACAAAGTTTCTGTCAAGTGGATAGCATGGATGCTCACACAGGAACAGAAAGAACACTGTATGCAAGTTTGTCAGAAACTATTGAAAGAATACGAGACTGAAGATGAGTTTCCTGGATCACATTATTACTGGTGATGAAACATGATATCACCACCTTTCTCTTGCATCATGATAACACAAAGGCCCAGACCAGTTTGGTTTGAAGGCAATGGAGCACATTCCCAGTCTTGGCTTGACTGTCCTATACCACATTCACCATATAGTCTGGAATTGGTACCTTGTGACTTCCATCTCTTTGGGTTGGTGAAAGATTGACAGCATGGGCAACATTTTCCTAGCAATAATGCCATCATAGTGACTGTGAAATACTGGGTCTCCTCTGCTGGTGCAGATTTTACAGGTATGGCATGTAGGCTCTTTTTCATCACTGGCAAAAATCTATAGCTAATGCTGGTGTCTCTGTTTGAAAACAGTGTTTTGTAGCAGACAATTTGCTCCATCAAACAGTGTTACTGTGCCCTTTGCATCTGTTTTAGTTTACATGGAAATAAATAAGTTATTACTTTCCAAGCAGCCTACATAATAAGAATGTTTTCCCAATGACAAGGATCACAAAAACCTCAATGTCTGCCTGATGTATGGTCTCACTGATGGGGTCAAACTTCTAGGATTAGTTATTTCTTTGGAGGGGGTACACTGATTTGACTTTTCCTCATGATTTTCTCGCATGCGTTACTATATTGTCTATTTTTTCCCCCCTTTCACAGTGTTAATCTTTCTATTGCATAATACTCTCCTTTCTAACCTAAATCATCAGAAATCAATGGAAAAAAGACAGTTCTGAAAAAAAAAAAAAAGATGTTTCTCAAAAAGTGGTGGTCACTGTATCTGTAGAGATGTTTCTCTGTGTCAGCAGTTGCGTTGGTATCGATGGTGTTTTGGTGCTTTCAATCTGTCTATCACACTGGTCTAAGACTTACAACACATCATTTCTCACTTTCTGTCCCCTACTATTTCTCCTAGTTGTCATTCAAATTGTTCCACTCAGAGAACAAATAAATGCATGCCATGAAAACTAGCAAGATGATATAATGAATGAGTTACAATAAATGCCCCCAGCATAAAACAATTATGTACCTGCTATTGTCAAAAACATTCAACATTCCCTTTGTTGAAAAGGAAACAGCTATAAATTATTCACTAGGGCACTGAAACCCTTTTCTTTTTTTCTTCCTGTCTTTCTTTCTTTCTTTTTTTTTTTTTCTTTTGGTTGCTTCCAATTAATTTTTCCCTGAGCATCCCTAGGTATTTAACTGAGGGTAGAAATTTACAATGCAAAGAATTTTAGCTGTTCCTTGGGATTGTCAGACTGAGTGTCCAAATTAAAAATAATAAAAAAAGTTTACCGTATTTTTCTGTGTATAACTGGAGTTCAGTTATAAAAGTATCATTCAGGATTGGCATATCTAATATGTGTTCAGCGGTAAATACAATCTTTTAACTCAGGGATCCACTCAATCCCAGTAACTTCCCAGTATCTTCCACCCTCAATTCTCATCTCATTTCAGATTTTATCCTCATGCTTTCTTTATTTCCTTCACAGCATTTTTTTTTTTGTGGTTTATCACTGAATATACTCTTCCTGATGAAATACTGAAACACTGAAATACTGAAAATTTTCATGAAACATTTTTAAAAAGACTTACTGAAGGTGCAGATTGTACAACAATTGTGAAAACAAAATTTTTTATAATACCACCTCAAGTCAGAAACTTCCTGCCAAACTATCTTCAGGCACTGAGTCCCAGAATAATGACAACATGCAAAGTTAATGCTCTGTTCTTACTAAAGGAAGCTATGGGATGAGATCCAAATGGAGCACCCGGAATATTTAAGAAAATGACAACAATTAAACTCCATCTTTTTATTCAGGAATGGAAGTGTGCTCATTTTACTGTCAACAGTATTCCACTCTATCCCAAAGGCAGACAAAAAAAAAAGCCTAAAGTGATGGTTTTAGATGGCACTGAAATGTGTCAGCAAAAAAAGCTGCTTGTATTTCTGCTTCTGTTAGAAGTTTAGTTCTTGTGCCTTTCACTTGTGCTTGGAAGTAGTTGCCCATACATAAAGAGTGGTCCCCAGCAGGATTTGTTGGTTCGTAGATTTCCAGGTGCAAAGGAAACATTCAGAGTGGGCCATGCAAGCAGACACAAAGTTTGCAGATCTGTCCACCTCTCCAAGTCTAATGTCTGAACCTGTGTACCATTTCTGGTGTGTGGCTGCAACAGTGGATTTTACAGCTCAGCTATAAATGTTAGTCAGGACTTTCTGTGGTAGCCTGAGGCTTAAATGAGGAATGGCCCAGGTTAAATTCACATGGAATGCATGAACCATGCCATTAACCTAAGGGCCCTATAGAAACAGGGAAAAGCTGCAATTACTTCCCAGCAGATTCCAGACTGTTCAAAGTCATTCTCTTTCTATTCACAAACAGCATCTGAAGAGGAAGTGAGAGGCACTTGTATCAGCAGAGAAAAGCCGGTCTGATTCACTGACAGAGACCCTGAATTCCTGACACTCTGATAGTCCAAAATCCCAAGAAAAGAAATCATTAAAAAGGGAAATGCTTTTGTTTTCATTTGGCTTTATCAGACGGACACTTTTAAATTATTTCTGAGATACATTATTTATTTGATATGTGTTGATTAGATATGTGCTGGTTTGCTCAGATTCAGCATCACTAATGGTTCACTAAAAGGAAATCCTATCCTCCAAACTGCCAAAAGTCATCAGACATTAATCAGAGATATATGGTATAACCTTGTCTCAACAGACACCTCTATTTTAATTCCCTTTGTAATCTTACTATATTGTGCGTGCAAGCTGAAGAGTGCAATCAGCTTATGAAGGATGTTACATGAGGTGGTTGCTTGTGATACCAGCAGACTAACCTCAACGACCCAGGAGCTCCCTCTTGGTTTTGTGTTGCTTGTAATTAAAGCAGCTCTAAGAGCAGTGAAATTCTGGGAGACAATTAGCCCCGCTGCTGTACTTGATTAAGCACTGCCCACTGCCTCCACCAGAACTGTCCTTTAGTAAAGTCAGAGTCTCTGTGGGGAATAGAACAGAGGTTCTGGATGCTGAAAAATATAGTTCTTATATCAGTAGCTGCATATGATCCACAAGGACCTCAATCATAAGAGTAAATGGTATTAAGTGTGCAAAGAATGAAGTAGACTGCTAGGTCTTTTTGTTGTTTGTTAAAAGATATTTTTAAAAAAAGGCAAATATTTGATATTGTAGGGTTTCTTTTTCCTAAAAAAATAATTCTAAATACTTGAAATATGTTTTTGTTTGTTTGTTTGTTTGTTTGTGTTCAGCTGACATTTTGATTAATAAGGTCTGTGGGGAAAACAAAAGAAATGAGAAATTACAACGACAATCTTCCCCCTCCTTCAGTCGAAAAATGCACTTTATGTGTCCTTGTGAATCTGGTCTGTAAAATTCAAATGTTCGAAAATTGGAGAATAAATTATTTTTCCCATTGAAGCATATTTAACTTTTCCTTGAAGATACTGTTTGATTGCCTGAACTCACATATTTCAGGAAATAAATTATTAAATGAAAATTATTTGTCTAGACTTCTTACTAATATTGTTAACCACCATGATACAGACAAAGAATTACAGTTGCTAAAAATTCTGAATAAATAATCTGAATACAGTCATGCGAATACACATTTTTCCATGAATATTACAATGAATAACTTTCAGGAGAACTGCAGAATGAAAAAAGAACATAAAGAAATGAATGTATTACTTATCAACTTGGATTAAAATGTGGCATACAAAATTCAGTATTTTCAGAAATGAAACAGTGTTAAGCTTTTGCTTAAATCAATATTCAGTGCTTAAAAAGTATATGCTACAGTTGGTAAATAGATTCATTATATCTACTATTGCTCTTCTAAAATTCCTTGTTTGTTGTGCACAGACTCCTGAAAAACAAATAAACAAAAAAGTCATAACGAGAAGTTTTCTTCAGATTTTGGGTGAAGTTTAACTGAACTTTTTTGTACATGCATGACAGCTCTGGCAACTTTATACATTATACAAAAGCCAATACTCTGTTTAGTCGTATTGGCTCCTTGGCCCTTTGCTTCTTTATTTCTTCATAACTATGCCTACATGTGAGTTTTGCAACCATTAAATGTAATTAATAGCAGGACATTGCTGGAAAGCTAGACATAATCTATTTCTTATTTTTTTTCTGTGCTAAGATCAAGAGGGCTATATCCTTCTTTCCTTCTTCCGCCATTATACATGCAGAAACTATAGGAGAATGGACCCTCTGGGACAACTCTAATATCCGGTATGCTGCTGCCTCCCAGATCCTTATTATAAAAAGCTTTCTACTCAAGCCAAGCTGTGAAAATGCTCATGCAGTACTGGCTGCAAAATGAACAACTCTGATTACGTAGTCCCCACCAAGACTAAGGTTATAAGTTAGCAGATTGAATTCCTGAACAAGCCCAATTCATCAAATAAATCTGAATAGCAAGTGTTTTCAATGAGATTACAACACATTTCTGGGCAGTAAGAAAAGATGATGCATTTGATGGAGAGTTTTGTCTTGACTTTATCTGTTATAAAAATTAGAGCTAAGTGATTTTTTTTCCATGAATATTAAATGGAATTTCGGAAGGACCACAAGTATTTAGGAACTCAAATGAGTGAACAGTTTGTACCAGAAACAGAAGATATTTTCTTATAATGCTTTCAGACAGGCAAATATGAAGTGATTAATTTTGAAGACATCAGAACAAAATCTGTTTTTTATTTTCTTCCCAATCAAAATGAACTTTTATATTTTAATACTGTGCTGAATGTAAATAAAAAGATGTGTGCCTCATTCTAGCAGGCTCCAACCTGCGGTAAAATCTTCCTGCAGTCAATATCCTTATTAGATCCTTTTTCAAATTGTCAACTGAGAAGAAGCTAGGATACTTTAAAAGGAGTGTTTTAAGGAACACATTATTATGACATTGGTACATCCTGATCCAATCATTATGTTTAATTTTGTAATTTGCTTGTAATCAAGAAGAAGGAACCATTCCTTTTGTACTAACCCACCTGGGGGAACCTGTTACTCCATAATTTTCTTCTGTGTCAAAAGTTAGAAGTTTCAGGTTTTCTGACAGCAAAGCAAAGTGAATTATGAGGTAGCATAAGGATAAAAAAAAAAAAAAGAGAAACTATCATTTTTCCATCTTGTATACCTCATTATGAAGAACAAAACAGTATTATTTGTAGCAAAAAAAAATGTGTATTAAGAACTATGCCATATTCCATGAGGGAAGGGGATGTACTTCTCAGTGAAAGAGAAGAGCCAAGTAACACTGCCATTTTAGGAAACAGCAGGAGAAAACCTCAGCTTTGTCCCAGAGCGATTTGGAAGTCTCCTCCAAGAAGGTAACATGTCCAATAGCCCATCTGAAGTACATCTACATCAATGCATGCAACATGGGAAATAAGCAGGAAGAGATGGATGCCATGGTGCAATTAGAATACTATGAGCTAATTTCTATCATGGAAATGTAATGACATGAGTCACACAGCTGGTGTTCAATGATCAAAAGCAACAAGTTTTTAAGAAAAACTTGGCACGACAATAGAGGCAGGGGAATATCTACCTATGTTAGAAAACAATTAGATTGCAAAGAGCTACATCTCAAAAATAGCTATGATCAGTTTGACAGCTTGTGGGTTAAAATTAGGGATCGGACCTGTAAAGGACATCCAGTGGTCAGTGTCTCTCCTACAGTCTGTCTGATGAAGGGAATTGTGTGGATGAGGTTTTCTTGCTTCAGACAAGAAACGCTGTACCCACAGTCTCTCATCCTGATCCGGGATTTCCACCACCCAGATGTCTGCTGAGAAAGCATCATGGGAGGCTGAAAGCAATCCAGGAATTGCTTCTGGAGTCTGTTGAGGATAACTTCCTGGCCCAGGACATACAAACCAGAGGTGAACTGGAGGTTACTAGACCTGGTGCTCACCAATGAGGAGGAGATCATTAAAGAGACTGAGTCTGAAATCAGGCTGGGCTGTAGCAATCATGTCCTGGCTGAGTTCATGATCTCAAGGAATACAGGCCTGGCAAAGAGCAGAGTCAGGACCCTGAACTTCAAATGAGTCAGCTTACATCTGTTTAAGGAATTATTGTATGTCATCCCATTGAAAATTGTCCTTAGGGACAAAGGAACAGAACAGAGCTGGCAGCTCTTTAAGGATACCTGTCATGGTTTTGTGATTTTTTGGTATTGGTATTCCACATCGTAACATCATGTAGTGCATTAAGAGTTAAAGAGTTAATGCTCCAGCTGCATGCTGGGTATACCTGACTGGGAATCGAACTCGGACCGCGGCGGTGAGAGCGCCGGCTCCTAACCACTAGACCAAGAGCATTAACTCTTAAACTGAGAGCACGAGCTCTCCATCCTGCGGTATAAGAAATCAAGTTAAAAAGGCAGGAAACTTTCATGGATGAGCAAGGAACTGCTGGTCAAGCTGAGGAACAAGAAAGAAACACACAGGCAGTGGAAGCAGGAACATAGGGGTGCCATTTTGGAAGTGCAGAGATATAATCAGGAAAGCCAAAGTGTAAATGGAACTGAATTTGGCAAGGGATGTAAAAAAATCAAAAAGGGATTCTACAGATACATTTGTAAGAAGAGAGTATATCCCCTCTAACAAATTACAAGGAAGGAAGTACAACAATGGACATGGAGAAGACTGAGTTCTTTGCCTAAGTCTTCAGTGGCAGTCAGGCTTCCTATGCAGACAAAGGAAATCAACTGATGTAATCTACCTGCACTTCTACAAGGCCTTTGGTATGGTCCCATATCATGAGGAATGGGCAGCAGTGTGAGGAAGGTGATTGTCCCCCTGTACTCTGCTCTTGTGAGGTCTCATCTGGAATACTTTGTCCAGACCTGTGGCCCACAGTACAAGAAAGATGTGAAGCTTTTGGAGTAAGTGCAGAAGGTTACAAAGATTATCAGAGGGCTGGAACACCTCCCCTATAGAGAAAGGTTGAGGGAAACAGACTTGGTCAGCCTACAGAAGAGAAGAGTCCAATAAGACTACATTATAGTCTTCCAGTACTTAAAGAAGCTTATAAGCAGGTGGAAGATAGAGTTTTTACATGGTCTGAGAGTGATATAACAAGAGGCAATGGTCTTGAACTAAAAGAGGACAGATTTAGATTAGGTATCAGGAGGAGATCTTTTACTGAGAGGGTGGTGAGGCACTGGAACAGGTTGCCCAGAGAAGTTGTAGATGCCCCATCTCTGGGGCTGTTCAAGGCCAGGTTGACTGGGGTTTAGGGCACCTTGAGCTAGTGGTTGGCAATCCTGACCACAGCAGGAAGGTTGGAAGTAGATGACCTCTCCTCCCCACCTCTTCCTCCCCTCCCTCCCCTTCCCTTTCCAGCAAGCCCAGCTTCTTTAATTTTCCAAATGTTAGTTAGAACTGTACTAATCATTACAATGCATTTTAAGTGTACCTGTTTCAGTTGTAATTAACTGTTTTAGACACTGATGTCCCAAATGGGAGCTCTGGTTGGAGTGATTTTGAAAAGAAGTGGCTATAGAATGAGAAATGTAAAACTTAAGATGTTGGCTTTTCCACCTCGCCTTTTGATTCTCATTAGCTAAAATGATTTAAACTCACAGTTCTACTATGCTTTTATAATTGTCTTCTCCGGATGGAGCTTTTGCCTTACACATCTGTGAGATAGATCTCCTGTCTGACACTGCGGAAGGCTTTTTGTAACCACTTTAGCCATGCTCTAAAAGCTCATTAAACTCTTAATTGAATACAATTCATAATATAAAAATCCCCACTTCTGTTTTAGTCAAATGCAATTTTAGCATTTCCTCCTTGCAAGATTAAAAAATGTCTAGTTACTGAAGCATCAATTAGAGAAGCAACAGGGAGAGCACAGTTGTTCATGTTGCCTCAAGGACTATGCTGGAAGGAACAAGAGCTTCAGACCCTAAAATCTTTTGACTACCTGTGGAGAGGTAAGTGCAAAAGAATGTCAAGACAAGCTATTGCTGAGCCAATTTTACTATCTGTTGAAAGGTTGAAATAATAATAATTTAACATAGAACATATCGCAGAAGGGCCTTAATTGATATATAGAGGAAATATATCTCAGTGCCACAATTCAGTCTCACCCTCTAATATGGGCTGATGTTGTTTATTTTTGTTATTTATGTAATGTGTGGCAGCATGATTTTGAAATATGGCTTTGAGAAGGAAAAGATTCAGAGTAACTTTGGGAGTGAATTAAAAGGGACAAATCAGAATCTCTTAAAGCTTTCTTCCCCAGTGAATTACTTATGTGATATTTAATGGTCTTGTCTGACACCTCTTCATATTTTTTGATAACTAGTTGTGGCTTTTTTGTATAACTCTTTCCCACTGTTTTAATAATGTGTTTATGTTTTTCTTGTTTGTTATTTATTTACATGGAGTAAATCTCATTGAGTTGAAGATTTTGTTCTCTAATTTGTGAAGGCAGCTCATGATCTCAGGATAAGTCTTCATATTACTCCTAAATGAGTATAATATTCAAGTTTCAACCTCACCCTTTCATCACAGAAGAAAAAAGTGTTATTATAATATTTTTCAGGTATCCTATCTTTCTTTATATATTACATACAAGTTTTATGTTATATTTTTCTATTTCTTTGTCTATTCCAGGATATCCAAAACAGGCTATTCACAATAAAATAAAAACCGAGTTTTTTTTTTTTTTTTATATTAGTACTGCATTATTCATTATTTGAGTGGTTTACTGGGAGAACAAATGCTGTAGTTTCCTTTGCTTTGAAGGTAAATGCTTGTTGCAGGTTCAGCTGAAGTAGCTATGAGGGAGAGGAACAGTTTACAGACATAAGGGAGAAGAATTGCTGCAGATTTAGCATCTTCTCAGACTGCACACTGCAGTCCTACTCATAGCATGTATCTCCTCCAATTTTCAGAATTACAGTGCAACATCAGGAGAAGCTGACAACTAAGATTACCTTGTAACAGTGTTTTTGTTCAAAATAAATACCTCTCATCAAAGGCACTGACAATAGCAGGGATGAAACAATATGTGTGGTTTCAGATTTTGTTACATTTCATACAAAAAGGAATAGCAAATGCAGAGCTGTGTATGAAACTGCACATTCCTGTAGATATGATGCGACAACTGGTGAATCTTAGCCATCAGTGGTGATTTGGTACATATGAACCAGCTAGTAATACCAGTGTCAAGAAACTGAGAAAATAAGGTCTAACTTATAATCTTGTTCCCATATGTGACTGCAGAGGTATGCATGGAATAACAACAAGTTTTATTAAAGGAAAGTGCATCTAAGTTGCTCCAAAAGTAATGCCTCCTTTTTGTTTCCATGGAAACTACAACAGCTCCAAAGAGCACAATAACACTATTTGAGCAAATTCTCAGCTACAAAACACTATTTTTCAGCATAATCACCATCATTACTTATGCTTTTTGTTTTGTTTTGTTCTGTTTTGTTTTGTTTTGCCAGCCATGAACAGGAGCCTGCATGCCACACTTAATAAATATCTTCATGGCCATTTGAAATGTGGCTTATCTTTCATGTCTCTGTAGCCACTGCTGAAATGCACCACTGACTGCTTCAGTGTGCTCAGACCCAATGTTTGGTCCCCATAAACTCTCAGCTAGCACTGAAAAATGTCAAGGAGTGTCATTTTTTTCCTGCATAGAGGAATTCAATGACACACCTTTGCTTCATACACACTTCCATTTCAGATGCCATTTTGTCAAACTGCCCCTCTGCTGCCATCTGTCATGTGGCATCAGCATGTAATGAAATGTTGGTGAGAAGGTTCAACCACTATTGTCATACCACAAATGCCTGCCTCTGATGGCATGGGCACATGTAATAATTACACATATTTTGATCGTGAGTCAAGTCTCAGGGTTTAACTATGTTATCTCAGTGTTTTTCCAGGTATTATTTGCTGGGTGAGAATAATAAACAATATATGCATTGGCTAATAGCATTTACTAGCAGGGATGCATTCTAGGGGAAAGGAAAGCATGTTATTCAGTTTGTCACTGTACAATTTATGGCATAAGGAACATTAAAAATAGAAACATATATGACACCCTGATTGCCAAGCTGGAAAAAAATGGATTTGATGGTTGGACCACTTGTCAGATAAGGAACTGGCTGGATGGCGGCACTCAGAGAGTTGCAGTCAATCTCTCAGTGTCCAAATGGAGACTGGTGAAGAGTGGCGTTCCTCAGGGATTAATGTTGGGACAGGTGTTACATAACATCTTTGTGGGCAACATGGGCAGTGGGATTGAGTGTACCCTCAGCGAGTTTTCAGATGATACCAAGCTGAATGGTGCAGTTGACATGCTAGAGGGAAGGGATGCCATCCAGAGGGACCTGGACAGGCTTGAGAGGTGGGTCCATGCCAACCTGATGAAGTTCAACAAGGTCAAGTGTAAGGTCCTGCATCTGAGTCAAGGGAATCTCCAGCACAGATACAGGTTTGGCAGAGGAGAATGACCATGATTACTCTCTCCAGCCTGGCCCACTGTGAACATCTAGATTTACTTTGTCATTTACATCCCTACCTGAGTGCTTTGTGAAGCTCAACCTAAATGTGTGCTTGGATCTTGATGGCCTGTCACTGTGGGTGCTATCTTTGCAAGCTCATCATAATAGCCTCTTTCCTTTATTTATTTATTTAGTTTTACATTTCCACATCTGTATACTCTCAGTCATTATCCATTCGTATTAATCTTAAAATTTCTATTATAGTTATCTATACAATTAGATAATTAAAACAGATAATTGGATAATAAAGCTAGGTAATAAAACTATGTCTATTCTTTCTGATGGCTGAGCTGCATAAATTGTTGTAAGTTGAATGCTGTAATAATGACTTTTAGTACTTTTGTGATTCTTACTAATTCAATATCTAGGATCCAGGTATAATAATTTACATTTTTCTTGCATAGTGGCTTACCTTTAAGCCACATGAATAACAAGATGCCTGACCACAGCCAAACGGAATAAAACTGTCATACACACTCAAACTGAAGCCAAGGAGAAAAGGTTAATTTTGTGCAAATAACAGAAGAAACTGGAAATTTTATTATCATTTAAAATATATAGATGTATACTTCAGAGCAAAACCGACCTAATGTGTATCCGGACAAACCACAAAGCCAACTAAATCCATACTGCTCCCCTGTATACATAAGAAACTGTTGTAAATGCCTGATAAGGCCTACTGCATTTAGTGCTTTATTTGTAGAAATGAAATTTCATTCAACTGATGAGAAATGTTACTATTATCATGTTGATGAGATTGCTATTTAAAGAGATGTAAGTCACACCTGTTGAATGGGCACATTCTGAAAATCTAAGTAAAATAAATTTAAAGAAATTCAAACATGTCACTACAGCTTCAGGAAATCCTCCAAGCATGAACTAGGTATTAAGATTCAAGGAACAACTTTTTTTTCAAGCTGTATATGATAAAATTAACCATTGAGGACATAACCAAGTCTGTCACAGTGTAAGCACATATATGTTCATTCATACATAAATACATTATTTTGAAGAAATGCACTACTAATACTTGCTCCTGGGCCTGCTCAGCATCACTGCATGTGTAATTCCTCTATATAAATATTCACAGTAATCAGTACATCTCTGCTGCAAATTACAGCTTTAAGTAAATAATAATGAAATTGGAAGCAAAATAGTCTTTGAAAAGGTAAACAGATTTGATGTTTTCATATTATTTTGCCATTTAAATGACTGTGTATGATAATTAAATACCAAGTTTATTTTTTATTTATGTTTAATTGATTGCTATTACTTTAGATGTCACTTGGAGATTTTTGGAAGAAAAAAGTCAAGGGTAGTATAAAATCAATTAGTTGAATAAAGCAAAGCTATCCTTTTTCCTGACTAGAAAATGAAGTTCAGGAGCTATGGAAATGCATCATGTTTTGGAATTAAAATCTATTCTGAGATAAGTGATGCTAGTCACAGAAAGCAGAAAGAAAGCCTCTGATCAAGGATAACTGTGTAATAATTATTTATTGAATCACTCTACGTAGATCTGTTGTGAAAATTCAGATGATGAAACATAAACACTGCCTAAACCAATGTCTGGTGTCTTATCTGCAAATATGTGCATTGCTTTAAGAGTCCACTCTTCTGTTACCATACTTCAAGGTTGATATTTTGTCCACATGCAACGTAACCTCATACAGATAACTTATCACAAATTGAAGAGTAGAAACAATTATTTCGGTATAACCTACTATATAAGGTAGTAATGTCTGTCTGTTTAAATTTTGGAGGGACATTTATCTCAGAGAAAAAAAAACAAAACAAAACTTTTGTTTACAAATCTCTTAATCCTGTTTATTACTTGCAAACTTTGTATAAAACTTGTCAGAATAAACTGAGAAATAGGTACGACATACAAAGGATAGTAATGAAATCAGGTAGAGTTAAACATAGCAATATTTCTCTTCCTTTAAAAAAATAAAAATAAAAATAAAGTTATAGTATGTATAATTACGCAAAACATCTAAAATATCATATCTGTGCCATAATTTAATGCTACCTCTGGTAAGGAACTTTGATGAACTACTACTCTAGATTTCCAGAATTTTACTTCAGTTTAATGTCGAGACTTGAGGTTCAGCTTGTTAAAATAAATCAGTCTTAAGGTAGTTCTACTCTTTAACAATACTGATTTATTCATTCACTGTTCCTGAAGGAGGTGTATGAAAAGCAGAATATGTATTTAATGGAAAATCCATATATAAGTCTTTCAAATATAAATAGAAATCAAAACTGTCTAGTTTATATTCCTAGATTAAATCTCCAGTAAAATGAATTCCAAGTTGAGAAGATGTACCAGTAAGCTAAGGAAAAATGTTTTACAGGAAAGCTCCAATTCCTTTGGAAAGAGAAGGGAATTCAGGAAATTTAGATTCAAGGCAAATCTTTATAGAAATCTAAGCCATAGAAAGACATATCTAATGTACTCAGATAACCTTAACTCTGCCCATTAGAGATCCTTTTAAACTATCAGGCTATTATTTTTCTGTAATTGCTTTTGCACAGTCCAATTAGATGAACCCATTACTGTCAGATTGTTTTCATTTTTATGTTCTGTTATAGTGTCACTACAGTGTGAAGTTAATGTTCTCTGGATCCCTCTGCATCTTAAGTCTTGTTTACACAAGAGAGAATTTGGAAAAAAATCTATTGATGACACCAGTTCAACTGAATAAATGCTGGCAGCAATGACAAAAGTCTGAGACAGCTTACTGACTTCCAACATCATCTCAGTACTGCTTTAGTTAGACTTGCTCCCAGCTGGGAGATCTGGCATGGTGTTGAAAAGTGTGTTTATTGTCTAGATCAGAGTTCTCCTCTTCATTTAATTGCTGCAATACAGATAGGTGTCTTCAAAGTTTTGTCAAACTACTGATAGACAGTGGTAGATCTGAGACAAGTTGAATAATTTGCACAACATAAAAAAGAAAAATCTTTCTATGTTTGAGTCTTTTGAGGTCTTGGGGCTAGGTACATACTTCAGAAAGGTACATGATCATTTTATGGCCTCTCTTAGTTTCTTGACATAAAATTTCCAGGAGTCCTCTAAGACTTCATGTTTTGAATGTCTCCCATTCAGATTATTGCATACACCAAATATGCAAGGCATTAGGCTTACATTTAGCCAGAATGCAAAGTCATCTTGATATTTAGTCATGGGCAGAGCAAATATTTAGCAATAACCACTTTAGAAATAATTACACTACCTCCTGGCAGCATTTTGGCTAAACTGTGCACTGGATTTCCCATTACAACCTATTTCCCATCCACACTAATTCCCATAGCTCATCACCAAGGAATGGAGCCTCCTAAGATTGGTTTGGCAGTTGACTCCTTGCTTCTCTTCTTGAATCCTCTATCTACTAAGGTTTACACCAGAAGTTCTCTCCCTCTGCATAGAAAATCCAGTCTGCACTTTTCCCTTGCTCTTCATTCTACCTCAAAACACTTATGGAAAGGAAAGCATTTAGGTAGACTGCCTTGTGTCACCCTTTCAAAAATGAACTATGAATGACTGTGTAAGAAAAGAAAATAGATCACCTGAAGTTTGCTGTGCATTAAAAACATTAAAATGCATTTGTATCTTTTTTTTTTTTGTGTATCTTTGTTCCTTGAATTGATGTGACATGGTAGAAGATGTTTCATACCTATTAGATGAATGCCAGAACTGAAGGCATACTGGAAATATTTCATTTATATACAGGAAAGTTTTCATTCTGATGTTCACAGTGTTAGTCCAAGCTTTCTAGTTCTTTGAGGTTTCCTAACTACTGTCCTTTCTCTTGGACTATGTTTTGACACCTTTTACTATACTGTAAAACTTCTAATTCTGCTACTTATCCTATAGAATTTAACTTGATTGCACACAGAATGAGTATGTATATATACACACATATACAATTATTTCAGCTGTATTAAAGTTCATTTTCCTAAATAAATTTAAAAGACTGAATGTATTATTTTCCAGCATCTACAATTAATGACTATAATTGCACAAAAAGTAACACGAGTAGTTATAATTATGTTGACTTGTGTTCTATGTCTGTATACATATTTGTCTCAGTTTATCTCAATTCACTTTTCCTATAAGAACCTCGAGTTCTCCTTCATATTCCAGTAGTTCATCACAGTAACCTCATCATCCTGTAATCTTGTTGCCTATACCAAAAGGAGAACAATGCCAAGCTGATTTTGAATTGTCTCACATTGATTGCCCCGTTGTGCCGGCTGATGAAACAACATACCTAACTCTTGAATTTGTACTGCTTTTTAAAAGTTGTTTTTTCATGCTGGGATCTTTAAGTCTCCCCCCAACACAGACACATTTTCACAGATCTTGTATAAGCTTAGCAACTTAGAAATTTCTAAACCCTGTTAAGTCTAGCCAACTGAAATCATGCAAAGAGATGAAAAAAATAATGGAGGAACTGACAGACAGTTGAATGGCTGGAGCCCTGGGGAGGGAGTGTGATTCTCCTCACTCACCTTTAAGCATACCTACCTTCTGTGTGTGTGGTGAGGGGATGGGTGCAAGTTGTGGTTCTACATCACAGCATATACCAACCAAGGTATACCATTATGATGCCAAACAGTGATCCAGTTGCAAACTGGGTGGTAGGGGAGATACAGAGGCAGATGGAAGGGAAGGTCCAGTTTTGCAAACTAAACTGGATGAAGGGAGCACTTTTTTGAACCCTGACATTAGAAATGCTTCTGTTTTACATGTAGCAGACTTTGGATTACGCAGTTTCTGAGTGGTACCTGAACAAGTAAATAACTTCTAGGAAGTTTTATACCTTTATACCTGCATATTTGGCCATTTTAAAGCTCCTTTTTATGTAAACTATTGATGCAATGCATCATGCCCCAGCTAGAATGACTTCACAGGCTAGAGAACACTCCAATATGCTATACACTGCATTTCATTTCCAGCAGTGGTTATTCATAACTTTTGTGTTTTCTGCGAAATCTTTTTTTAAATGTTTGTTATCAAACAAGTTTCATATCTCATTTTCTCTCCATTTTTTAAAAATACATTTTTTTAGAGAATTCATGCCTTCTCTGTGTTGGATTATTTCATGGCACAGGTTTTCTTTAGCAGTCACAGTCAAAAGGGATAAAAAAGAAGGTCATATAATTGTGTTTGTTTCTAAGTTGAAATAATTATTCCTAGTATAAGGAGAATAAGCACTAATTTATTGTGTCATAAATTAATAGATTATCTCCAGATTCTTGCTATTAACTCCCCCTGACCCGCTCCCCCCAAAATCTAATGAGCTGCATGAAATCTCTGGGGATTTTAATTGATCTTCTGAGGTATTTATTCATAATTTGAAAACACCTGCATCTTTCAAAGGTATTCAGAAATTCTTGAAAGCATTTGGAATAATGTTTTCAGAATGTGTAGTGCTTGGCAGGTGCCAACTAAGGCAAGTTCTGCAGGTTTTAATCTGAACACTGTTCACCTTGTTTGTTCATTAAAGTAACTTGTTATAAGCCAAAGTACATGGAATGCATGCTGCTTAAAGTGGAGTTAAAGCCTAATGAATTGTATGACTGCATAATATCCTAGACCTTTCTCCTTCTAATCTTTGCTCCAGCCAATGGCTTGCAGATGTTTTATATGATCCTATCGTATAGAAGCCAAAAGTAACTGCTTTGTGTTGATATAATTCCAACGTCAGATGTTTTCTTTGCTTGCAATATTATTAAATCTAAAAAGGGAGTGCATGCTAATGATATTGCTAAAGGTTATTTTACGGCAAGAAATAAATGAATAAAAATTACAATAAATAAATATGTATTTATGCATATGTATCGAGCAATAAAACTTAGTGAGTAGATAATGCAGATTTGTTTCCAAGTTTACTGGTTTCATTCTGTACAAGAGTACTGATTTTCAAAAACAAAATGAGTTACTAATATTTGCGTAATCACGGTATGGTTGAGGTTGGAAGGGACCTCTGGAATTCATCTGGTCCAACCACCCGGTGCAGCCAGACCCAAATACAGCCAGTTGCCCAGGACTATATCCAGATGGCTTTTGCGTATCGCCAAGGATGTTAACTCCAGAACAATAACTTAAATAATATTGGCCATTGTTTTCCTCACACAGAAGCAGAATTGCAAAATATAATTAACTGAAAATAAGGAAAACTCTTATTTGATGTATGGCCTCTGCAAGTCCACTCATCTTTCTGTGCTTCTCTTACTTTCCAGGACTGTGTTTATTTAGATTGCAAAGACTTTGGGAAAAGGATGTCTTCCATATGTTTGCATAGTGCTTAGCACAATGGGCCCCATGATCTCGAGTCTTTAGCACTATCTATTGCAATACTAATGGTCAGATCCGCCCCTATAAGTGGCACCTTAATGGAAGTATTATGCTTAAGGGTCAAGATCTAAGCCACAGAATTTGTCTGAGAGTAGGAGAACACCTCATTCCTCCATGTCCTCTGAGGCTACAGCCACTGAATCTGTTGCTCAAATGTTATAGGGCCAAAAAGCAATCCCTAGCCTCCAAATCAAATGGTGCTGTATCTATGCTGCTCAAAATTAGATCCCACTAAAATAAATTGACCATATTTGTGCTACCAAGCACTCAGGCCTGGACCTATTGTGTTACATCTCTCACCCTAAAAATAATTACCAATTTTTGGAGCTGGTTATTTTAGTCCAGAATACTGAGATAATGTGAGGTTGTACTGGCAGCCCATGTCAGGGTCAGCCTTTTTACATGAAACTAAGGGTATACACTACACAACATGGAACGTGGGGATGTGTGAGGGCACAAATCCTGTTATAAAATTACTAGATGATGTATTGTGGCAGGAAAAATATCTTGTTCTATCTCACATGTGATGATTTTGAGGAGCAGCTGTGGCATGAATTATTCTTGTAAAGAAAGCAAGTTTCCACTAGCTCATTTGGTGGATATGCTCAAAGAATACTTAAATGCCTCATCACACTAAGTACATATGCATTAGGGATATGTACAGTGCAAAGAACAGTAACCCCAGTTACTTTCATCTAGCAGCATGGCTGTCAGTACTTTATCCCTTTACTAAGAGCTCCTGAGCTATTTGGTGTCACACCAGCCACCATCTCGCGCCTCACCTTTTTGTTACCACTATATATTTTATTTACATCTCTCAGCGTATGTATTGGCGGACATTTTATTCTTTAACACATGATTTTGTTGTAGAACACCAAAGTATAACATCTACTCTGAGCAACAGCTCCTATATTGTCATTCATTCAACTCTTCATGTTCAATTCTTTTGAGTCTAAATATCATTCACTGTGGCAACAATCATTCCACTGGGGTTATTTCTCATAATGGTACAGCAGAAATCTTCTGCAGACTTTTAATAATGAGTACAAATATATACCTAAGGGATAGTGGGGCACACTTCTGTATGCCAGTTGCTCAGAAGATGTCTTTGAGACATGGGCATGTTACCACTACAAGCAAATACATAAAATTTAGTATATCATAACTTCTTTTTTTTTTTTTTTAAGTACAAATACTGAGAGAAAAAAGTGTCATGGTTTGAAGAATTAACTGGATGACTCTCCTTCTGGAAAAAGGTGAGTGGGACAGAAGAGGGAAAAAACCTGATTGAGATAGGAGAAACAATTTATTAATTTAAAATTTATTAAAAGGAATGTGAGATAATACAGAATAACTAAGACTAGTAAATCAAAACAAACCAAAAATAAAACCAGAGAAGACAGAGAGCGAGTCAGTCTGAGTCTTTATTGGCAGGCCCTCTACCACTAGCCTCCTGGTGAAGAAGAGACCACTTCCCCCTCACCCAGAATCAGAAGATCACTTCTCCCAGAGCTGGAACACGTCTGCTAGAGTCTGCTAGAAGCATGGCACACAGGAATTGCACCCAACACTGTGCTTAAGCATCAGATAGACTGCTGCATGATATCATGGTATGGAATACTGATAAAACCAGGACAACCAGCTTTTTCTGAAACAAAGCTAACAATGTGCAAATACTCTGATTAATCCCCTAATACCCTAATTTGAATCTAAAACTTGTGAGCTTTCAAGAAATACATACCAAAGTCATATGCATGTGTATGAATTTACTTAGTGCACATAATATCATCCCATAATCTGAGGGTTTAGTTATTAAGAAAAAAAATATAAGGAAGTGTTACAATATCCCTCTGTGCCTCAATTTTCCTTTCTGTTAAAGGCAAAACATGACGTTTCATTTATTTCAATATGATCTGAGATCTACTGGTTAGAATTCACCTGAGGAATTACTGTTCCTGGGGGACAACTCACAAAATATTATAATAAAGAAATATTATCATTCTAACAGTATTTTCACAATTTGGATTGGTCCTTGATTTTCTGGTGTCTTCTCACAATCCTCACCAGTGTAGCCTGACATCTATTATGAATGATGTTAAGACCTTTGGGGGGTTACTCTGTGTAAGGGCTGTTGTATGTTCTGAGCTAAGTTTTCACCAGTCTAATAAAGCTTTCGGTGGACTTTTATTGTCATTCAGAGCTTTATTAGTCTTTTATCTGACTGTTGCTTTGGCCTTTCCTTTGATTGACTGTGTCTATATCAGGAATGCTATCTCAGCTAAAATACTCTTCACTCTAATTGTGATGCTGCCTTTTAGGGAATAGGATTTTCAGAGAACTAGTCAGCTGCTGTTATAGCTAAACTCAGTGCTTTTCTGTAAACAGCTCGATGTTAAAAAACCTGCATCAAAATTCTGTTTGTTTGTTGTTTTTTTTATATTTTTAATGCAGATAATTATTACAATAACCTTTGTTTTCTGGAAACGTGGTCTATTGTTTGTCGTGTTTATTACATTCAGATAAGCAGCACTGGTTTTGTATGCAACTTGAGTCAGAAGTGTGATTATGATTACTTTGAATCCCTTTTAAACTCTTCTATACTGTACACATTTGTCTTCGTCATATATGCACCTAAACACCCAAGCAGAGTGACTGATACCTTGTGTGTATTTGGAACAGAGCTCAGGAACATACTGCCTTCCTTTATATTGGAGCATGACAACTGCCCAGGGAGGTTGTGGGGTCTCCTTTTCTGGGGATATTCAAAGCTCACCTGTATGCTTTCCTGTACAACCTACCATAGGGAACCTGCTTTAGCAGGGGGCATGGACTCTATGAATCTCCTGAGGTCCCTTCCAGCCCCTATGGTTCTGTATTTGAGACATGTGAGAGTTAATCATATGACGTTAATTGCATAATGTATTTGTCATAGGTTTACTAATCTTAAAATTCTGTAAACTTCATACTAGAGCTAATTGTAAAGGTCTGTATTAATATATGCTCCAAGGACCGTGTGGGATGCGGTTCATTCCATTTGGTAAAACCATTTGCTAAACCTGTTACCGTCAATTGATATTTATTTCTCCAGCACTTTTTCTTACAGGTAGTGAGTCCTCTGCTAGCACTTATCCTCCCTGTACTCGCAGTTCCTGCTCTTCCTCTGCTCTTCCATTTGTCTCAGGCTCCAAATTCCACATCAATTCATGAGAGCACAGCTCCTGCTCGTCCCCTACCCTGTCTACTATCATACTCATTTAAAAGGCTGCTCTACCTCCTCACATTATTTCCACCAGGCCCACAAGTTCCCACAGCAGGGAAGCCAACTGGCTCCCAAACTGAGCTTTCTTGTAGATGCCTCTTCCAGACTTCTCCACTGAGTCTCATTATTAGCTGATGTGGACCTCGTTGTCTCCTTTCTCTTGGAAGAAAGTGATCTCGGCACTGATACTGCCAAGATATTGTGTTGAAATACTGGATAATTGTTATTCTCTACAAGTGTGGGTTGTATGATTTGGATGGAGGTACTAGGTGGCTTTGTCAGTATATTTTTATGAGGTTACTATGTAGATCCAGATAATGAGATGGATTATATTGCTTTGGCCGTTCTTTCTAAAACTCCAGATGAAAAACATTTTAAATTGGGAATTTTAAGTGTCACTCATCTCACATGACCTAATACTGCCTGCTTCACATTGCAGTGTGACTGATGAAAGGCTCTGAAGCAGGTTGTCCTCTTAGTGACATGGTGTAAATTATAATCTCCCAGATGACCCCAAAGGAGTCACATAGTTCTTCATGCTAAACCTCACGCCTGTATTCCTTCTGTGTTGTCAGTGGAAGGACTCAATATTTACGCCTGGACTTCACTTACCAACTGTGTTGATGAGGCAGGGCACCTAAACAAGCTAGTGGAAAATAACAAAGACAAGGAAAGATTAGAAAGACCTCCTTGTGCCTGTTTCCATGCCTAATGTAGGTTATTTGCTTTAGCCAAAGATGCATTCAAGTACACATTCAGGTACACATATGTTCAAGGGTAAATTATTTTATGTTCATATAACATAAATTTGCATTCATATTCTCTTTTTTTACTTTTTTCTTTTCACAGTATCTGACAGCTTCTACAAGAATTTGTCCAGTCTGTTATTAAACTAGTTCCAACTTATAGCCCTCTGTGCTTGCTACCACTAACTAGGGCCAGCTGGATGGACTTCAATTCTTCCAACTGACTTGTGGATGGTGGCAAATGACACTATTTCCTCCATACTTATTTTTATATTCTGTATTTCTTCATTATCATTTGCATTTCTTCATTATCTTTTATTTTGAGCCCACCACTTGCTGCTGTCATCAATCCTTTAGGCCTTTTACTGAAATGACACAGTCAATAGGATATACTTTTGTGGCAACACTAGGCGGCATGAAGACCTTGAGAGGCTGTCAAGTATATGCCGTGACCAACATATTGCACACTGGCTGGTGTTCTTGGAAGGTATCACCTACTCAGAGAAACAGAAGCAGTGGGTCATCACAGCCACAAGGACATTACAAAACAAGGAATCTGTGGCATCCTCAGCTCTTGCTCAGCTTGACTGGCTATAACAGGCAGTATAGATATCTCCCTGTGGAGGACCCTGTGCTGAGAGTGCTCCCTGTCACAGAATTATAGAATCATAAAGTAACCTGAGTTGGAAAAGACTCATAAGGATCATCAAGTCCAACTCTTGAATAATCTCACACATGGAGATGTGCCTCAGGTGTGAGAGGAATGTGGATGTACCTGAGGGCTGCAGAGGGGATTGCCTTACAGTTCTGATGTTTTTCAAACCTTGTTTCCTTTTTCTCCAACAAGCTTGTGAAATGTTTGTTTTAAAGCCTTTAAAGCAAGAGATTACTTTGGAAATGCCAAAACAGGATGACATATAGTGGCATTTGCAGACAGCAGGAGACAAGGCTGTAAATCATTTGTTCCTGATGGTTGGTATTTTCTTTATATTCAAATTACAGTCACTGAGAAAAAAAAAATCAGTCCCATGCTGCTAACTTCAGCACTAATTATGCAGCATCTGGATTTGGCCCAGGCAGTCCACACTCACATTGATGGAATTAGGCTACATGGGCAGAAACATGAGGCAAGGTACAGTATTCACAGTTCATCAGTCTTCTGTCATTTGCATTAGACCATACCAACTGTTAGATCCCGCCCAGCCCTCCCGCTCATTTCTGTAATATTTACATTGCCAGTTCGTCAACAACACCAGTGCACTAGAGGAGAACTCCCAAAACTAGCAGTCACTGTATACTAAAATTACTTGGGTTTTTTTTTTTTTGCTTTTTTTTTTTTTTTCAGTCTGGCACTTAATAGGCAATGCTTTTCCACACACGTGCACACATACACAAGTAAGAGCATTTCTGTAAACAAGTGCTGTAAAATGAAAGTGCTAAAACGGAGAGGGAGAAAGGGAAATGCAAACCAATTTTTTCTTTCAAAGTGATTCTTTCCTTGGGGAACAAGGCAGCTGTAACAGGTGGAACATTATTAGAATCTGTAGAAAGATGAGATGGTCACATATTTGTTCTGGAATAGGGTGTGGGGTAACCAGAAAAATGGGATTGGTCAAATTCATCCATTGTTTGACCTCAGGAATGAAGGCAAGTCGAAATAGAAGGAGTGCCAATGTTTTAATATTAAGCTCTGTTTTGTATAGGTCACTTTTTTCATTTAGCACAAACTATACTTTACTCAAAATTTGTGTGATTAATGCATTGATTTAGCTTCCCAATGTGCACTGCTGCTAGGCGGATTCAGATATTATTTATTTTTATTAGTTTATAATATGTCAATTTTTCTTGCTTATCTGTCAGCTCCCACAAAAATACATAAATCAAAAATATAGCAATGTGGACACTAACAAGGCATAATTATTGTAGGGTCTGTCCCCTTTTAAAGAAAAATACAATTACCTACCAATATGTTGCTGGGATTAGGTCAGAATTTGCATAATACTGACTCATATTTTCTTAACAATTTTAACATCAGACAATAGGTTTTGCAAATCTATATTCCTTTCCTGTTTTTCAGTTTTATTTTTCAGGCTAAAATAATAAGAAGCTCAGTCAAAACAAGATAATTATTGCAGTCTATCCCCACAGAAAACTTTAATTACTCCATGGCATGTTTCTAGGATTAGGTCAGATTTTTATAAGGCTGATTTTTTTTTTTTTTTTTTTAAATAACAATAGGCAATTAAGTCTTCCAAACTATAATTTATTACAGTTAAATTTATTCATTTTTTCCACGGATAAATATTTAATAGAAAATAACTCAATCACTGCAGGAGATTAAGGAAGATTTTTACCTCAATATAATCTTAGAAAAACAGCAGACAGTTTTCTGTTCTTGGCTGTAATACCAAATATAGCAAAGTTAAATGACAAGACAAAAATTGTTGAAAATTTTTAACTTCAGTGAAACAATAGCTGCTAATGTATAGGATTATAAACCCCCCAGTAGCTGACTACATAGCAAATAGATCCCTCCTGAAATACTGAAAACTATGGTTGGGATCTAGGGTTAAATAACCGTGATATATTTATAGAGGGCAAGGGATCACCATAAAATAAAGCAGCAAATAGTAAAGAAGTCAATGTAAAAGAGAGGCCAGGGATTTAGGGTATAGAGATCATAAATTTTCATCGATATAAACAGTCCATGTACCTCAGGAGCTGAGTTTTAGCTATAATTTCAGGTCTGACCTATAGGCTTTTGGTGTTCACAGTGCATGCACGATCAAGATGCCATCTGAGGAGGTGAAAAAAATGTTTCAGATCTGTGTGATTTACTCATTTAATCATCCCCAAATCCACCCCAAACACAACAATACTGTGTCGAATATCAGTACTTGAGAAGATTTTATTGTCCCACTAAATTACATTTAATTCTTACTATAACATCTCATATAAACAAGAATAGTGAATGATTTCCTCCCCAGTGTGTTCTTCGTGAAGCAAGAGAAGATTGTTATATGGAATGCATAGATCTGAAAAAGGTCACCTTTTGCCTATTCTTCATTCCCTATCCCTATCTCCAGAACATGCATGGATACTTTCAATTGCATCGGTTGGCTTTCTTTTTCTGCTTTAAGGTGATATTTTCTGTTTTTAAATAATAATTATGAAATCACCAGAAAGAACCATTTGAGGCTTTTAGCTTTTAACTAATTGCTCTGAAAGAGAATCCTAAATGATTTCCAAATGACTTAAATGATTTGGCTAAAGAGCATCTTATTACAAATGGGCTTCGTTGAAAACATTGTGTCAGCACTAAATGAGGTTTTTTTCCCCCTTGCTTTTCTCTAATGGTCAGATCAGAACATGTAAAGCATCCTACCTGCAAAGACTTTTAAATAGGCCTTTATTTAGACAATGTTTTCTTTTTAATGGAGTTTACCACACTGCAATATTTGCCATTAATACAGTCCTCACAGTATTCCCTGTACTGCAAACCTGAAATCCTCCAAACGACTTGGGCAAATTTAATGCCAGTTTGCAATAAGCATCCACTCATGCACATGACTCCAAGCCTGTCAGTGGCATTGCTTTGGTACCCATGACATCTAGCTGAAGAATTTCTGGCTTGGGAACTGGTCCAGTAACCCTTAAGCAAACGAGAAATCCTTACATGAGTGAATAATCACGTTAGTTTCATCAGAACCAGTTGCATAAATTACGTAGCCCGAGTAATAGCTTGCAAGGCACAGCCCAAAGGCAACGGACCACTTACCCTCTCAAAGCTGCTTGCTCAGAATCGTGCTGACTTTCTAGAAATTCTGCGATAGTATTGAGGAGACCTTTCTCCTGTGCCAGCCCTAACGAGATAACTGAATGACTTGTAAAGGAAGAGTGTTTGATGTAAGTACTGTTTTTCAAACATGAAGATATCTGCAAAAGATGTCAAGCAGCTTTGCCATTGAGAGCTTCAGAGCCACTAGGTAGCACTGTTGTATAGAGGACAGGCTGGCTTCTTCGTAGGGCTGCATACAAACAGCCTCATGCTGTGCAGAATCTTGTAAATACTGTTTTACAGTTTTCACTAACAACAGAAGTATATGAGATCAAGAGAGAAAGACTGCCATTTGGAAATCTTCACCTTCTTCGAAAAGGCAGGTCCAGGTCCTGGTTTTAGTTAGGTGGTTCTGTTCTGCTTAAGATGCCCTGAAGACAATTATATTTTGGAATCACACTTCTAATTTTTTATTATTATTTTTTTTTATTTCCTGTGGCAAGGAGAAGCTGCTGAGGGACAGGTTTGAGAGGGGGAACCGAGCTGTTATTCTTGAAGAATTCTTGACCTGACACGCATGTTTCTGGAGACCCTTCCAAAGGTGCTGAGGGCCTTGCAATGTACATAAACTCCGAACACGTGCTTCCCCTTCCCTCCCTCGTTTGGCACTGTTCTGTGGCCCAGACAACACAAAAGCACACATCAATTACTTCCCTATGTACATTACACACTCTGGGCAATCACAAACATTATATACTGTTCATGTGCGAACAATTAATTACAGTTATATTATTTAGTCATTCTTTCCACTACCATTGTCCAAAGTAAATTTTTCCTTTAAGCGTAATATGGTTTTAATTTAGGAAGCAGGGTTTCTTTAACCTATTTGACATTATGCAAACCATCTTAAAGGAGCTTTCATGCTATTTCCACCCTGTCTGCTAACTTAGTTCCCTGCCCAAATGTGAGCTGTGTTTTATCAAGCAAATTACTTACAGAGGATTTTCAAAAAAGATGGTGGGTTCATTTCTTTACCCATATTTACTCAGCTCTGGTGTAAATCTTTTTGTATTTTGCTCTGTGGATTAGCACCTCTGTCATCCTCCGACTACCCCTCTCTTTAGGGCAGTAAACTGAGACAGCAGTAATGCAGAGCAGAGCTGGGACTCACCCTGGGAAGCTCGGGAAGGAACAGGTCATCCCAGAGGCCCAGAGCTTGGCAGTGCAGTTGTCCTGCTATAGGCCTTACACTGGGAACTGGTTGCTGCAGATTTTGACTCTTCCAGTAACAACTTTTCTGCCGGCTAATTAAATTCCTTACTGATCTAACACTAGAGAAGACAAGCAAGGTTCCCTTAAAAAGGGCACCTAGATGAAAACAAACTTCACTGATTACGAGAACAGGTGTTGCATGCAATTAACCCATTACTGGGACCTGGGAAGGAGGAATGTGATCTGAGGCAAAAAGGAACAAACGGAAGAAGAGATACTTAATAGACTGAAACAGAATTTTATCTATTGGTCTTTTTAATTTGAGGCCGAGAGGCTTTTTGCCTGTGATCAGACGCAGTTGCCTCTTCTACTTTTGCTCAAATGAAGCTGATGATTCCACTTCATTTCACTTAATGCTAACATAGAATTAATATTATTGGACAGCAAGATCACAGTCATGGACTTTTACTGCAGAAAAAAAATAGAGGTGAACCGATACGGGAAATATCACGTGTTAGGTTTCTCTGGCATATTTAATTGCACTTGTTTGCAGATACAGGTGCAATTTTATGAGTGTTTTGCATTCAAGCTGATATGCCTGCATATTCATCGAAAGTGAATGTGCAGTTGTATTGGCAAGTATTCTCACATAAATATTCAAATGTGCAAGTTTTTATCTTCAAACTGAATGCTCATCCAAGCAGGGAATCATCATACTTCTATAATCTCTCTGACCAAATGTAACAGAGCATTGGGAACCAAGTGGTGGGTACCTGCAGAAAGTGATTTGTGCTCAGCCCTGAAGCTTGCAAATTTGCAAAAGAAAGAAATGCTTGATTTGGCATAGATGATAGCACATAGCAAGTACAGTGTGTTTGAAGAGTAAGCCTAAGATGTCCAGTGTGAATCACGGGATATGCTTTAATAAAGCTACCTAGAATGGAGGATATCACCTCCCATGGAATTTGGTGCCCATTAGCATGGTAAAGGGCAATAGAAAGAGGAGACAGCAAAATTGTGGCTGTGCAGTTTTCAAATGGAAGGAGTGCTTATTCCCTTGGATTGAAGGAAGCTATATCGGTAGGAGCTTCGTGTGGGTGTCAGAATCTGTCTTTACACTTCTCTTCATAGGAACAGGGCTTTGGTTAGAAATAGCTGAAGGAATGCACTGATTTTACTACTGCATCCACAGTGGTCTTTGTAAATCCAGGGATTTTATACACTGTTTGAGAATTCACTGTCCACAATATAAACAACAGCATTTTCTATTCTTTTTGTGGTAAAACAGTACTCATGATTTCTGTGTTCTGAATGTTTAGTGCGTTATTCCTTTTCTTCCTCCTACAAAATTTCTTCCTTAAAGCAGGCTGTATTTCAGTGTTCACACAACTTTCATAGTTGAATACATTGCCCTAATACAAATACAGAAGCAGAAATAGCACATGTGTTCTCAGCCGTGTTTATTCAGGGATCAGGCAGATGTCATGGCAGAGGCTTTCTCTGTATATACTGTACGGCAGGAGTCAGCTGCGAAGGACAAATCTGAGGTGAGGAATAGTCCTTTCCATACTCAAATGAAACTTCAGTAAATAGGTTTGTTTGCTTAGTTAGTACATATGTGCACATGAAGAGAGATTGTATTCACAGCATGATTACCTCTGTCCTGGTTAGCCAGCATCCTGACTGTAAACACATAGACTGCAGTCTCTGCCCATAAGATTCTGCACATCTTGGAGAGGGTCCAGCTGTTACTGGGTGTTAATGAATGTGTACACCTGGTGGGAAGGGCTGAGATTTGAGCTCTGGCAGAAAAGGCAATGCGGATGTCCCTGGTTCAAGGCCCTGGGCTCTGTGAGCCACGACATACAGCTTTCAAATGTTGTAAACTTACTCAGTGGTTCTCTGTGTAAACAGCCCTCAGAAGACATGAGCACACACGCATCTGTTCCTTTTCTGCCTTTTTAAAAAATGAGAAGTGGAGCAGTCCAGCCCACACCCATCTAGAATTCCTGCTAATTAGTCTTTAAAAGCTAATGGATGCCAGCAACGTATGGGAAGCACATCTCAGAATATAATGGATATGAGTTTGAACAACAGCTCCTGCATTTAATGTTGGGCATTTTTTATATAAGAAGTGGAACACATTTATGAGAAGTGGATGCGGGATGTATATAACTAATTACAGTGCAATTAATGCGATGGATCACATCCCTGTTCTTCTACTTCCCCAGTTGTTTTGATATAGTTTCTCCTGGCTGAAGCCAGTTTATATTTATTATAATAACTCTCTATCTCTTTGCTTTCATTCTCCTTCATCAGGAATAATCAGCTGATGGACGGTTAGAAAATTAGCCGAGAGAACTCTCTTCAGTTTGCACTCTTTTTCTCTCCTTCCTTGTGTTAAACTGGTGAGCAAATTTAACCTGTGACTCACACACTCGTCAGTAGACCAACGTGTTTAGTGCAAGGTCTTTGTTAGACGTGGCTATATTTTCATATTAGAATTCAAGGGGGCACGTGTGTGTGTACAGCACTGTTTATATTATGCATACAAAGTTATTGTTCAAAACGTTTCTATCATCTGTTCCCTCGTAACACCTCTATGCTTGAAACACAGTGCTGTAATGTGCCTGTACCAATCAGAAAACTGAGCGATCATAACATTTTCCTTATATCTAAGCAAAAAATATTTCAACTGTCGCATCAACAGAGTAAATCCCATTTTATTGAGTATACTCAGAATATAAAAATGATAAATGCTAACAATTAGATGTGAGTCATGTGTGTTTTTCAGGGCCTTAGAGTCGGAGCAGACGGGATTGTGTAAGCCTGACCTTCCAGAGCCATCCACGGAATAGAGGCAAGAGCTATGTAAGCAGGTTATGGAAATGTGTGATTAACCCTTGTCAAGGTGGCCCGCCAAATGAATGCTTGCTGGATTTTTTCTTAATAACTGGTAGGTCTGATCCACTTAAATATTTATTCTCTCTCCATACAATAAAGACCTAGAAAAGCATTGTAGCAGTTTTTTTTCTTTCAAGAATGTGGCCGTACAATAACAGGCAAACATTATCCCTGAAAAATATTAGCTTCTCCAAGAGCCAGAACTGTATTTCCAGGTTTAAAAAGGCTTGACATGCAACTTGACCCGAAGAAGGCACTCCTCAGGCAAGCTACATACCTATGGCCAGTTATCTCTCTTTGTTATAAAAAAAAAATAGACACCAGTCCCTTCAGATGTAGCTAGGAATGGAGAGGACTTTTTGTCTTTTTTTCCCAGTGATCTTACGTGACACTAACTCGTTCTGCTTGTGACCATCTGCAAAGTGGAAAAAATATCCAGGCTTAGAAAAATTCCTAGGCTCCAGGTAGTAGTCAGTGATTAGCTAGAAGTACATTAGACAAAAGGTGAAGGAAAACTATTGAGAAATGTGTCTGCCTCATAAGAAAGAAGGTTGCATGCCGTCCTTGGGTCCTGCTAAACTTCCTTTAGTTTTGTATTTCTCACAGACTCATTCTGTGGAAATTCAATAATGCAGATCTTTATAGTTCAGTAATTATTTGCTGGAAAACAGAAGGATCCTTCTGTCGTAGCCCTATTCTGTTTGCAAAGCTTTTTCGGTGCACCACATCATGTTAATGACAGAATTAGGGAGCTGGATATAGAATTAAGGGGTTGGAAAACCCTTTAATTTTCTGGCTTGGCAAGATTTTACTAATTAAGTATATCAAATACCAGTCCCTTGGTTCCTTTTGTTTGGCCAAGGGAGTGAAAGCGGTATATATTCCTTCCTGTCTCAGAAACATTGTTTTTGGATCCTCTGCGCATAATGTGTCCCTGTATTTAATTTAGCAAGCAGCAGCAACACTGGTCTGATATGACTTCTCAGTTTTGCTACTGTCTACACATGCTTTTGTTTTATGTTTCATTATCCACCCTTGATCCATAGAAGAAAAAGGATTCGGAGTCCGTTCTGGCAAGGCCAGGCTCATGATATCGGGATGCGTGACCTCAGCTTGCTGCTAGCCCAGATGGCAGATGTTATGCAGGACTTTAAGTCCTGCACTTAAAACAAAAAAGTGAAACTTTAAAGAGTGTCTTTAATTTCACCCTCTGGGGCCTGCCAGGCGCTGAGCAGCTGCAGAGGCCCTTGTGCTGCTGCCTGCGGGCTGAGACGAGGAGAGGCACCGGCACGTGGGTCAGCAGCTTGCGCTGGCCTCCAAGCAGAAATATGGGCTATCACTGCAGCAAGCCACGGATACTTTCACCCAGCCCAAGAGTTCCCAGGGCTGAAATCACCATTCACTCCCAGCTGTGCTCTAGTGTAAACCAAGATGGGGTTTTGCTGTGTCTGAAGAGGCAGATCCCCTCTGCAGTGGCTGACAAAAATGTGTAGTGCCTGGGATAAATGACTGGTTCTGACCTGGAACCGGGATACTTCATGACATTTGGGAAATTTGTGGGAATTTCAGAACAGCTTTTATATAAAACAGAAAGCCACTTTAATTTTGGAATGTATCCGGTCTCAAGTAGCAAAATCCACTCACTCCGGAAAATAAGTTTTGCCTACCCACTCTGTTTTTAAAGACAGTTCCCCCACAACCAAAGATATTTTCTGTGCTGTGGGAATTAAGATGTACATTTAGTGGGAGTCTGACTGGACTCATGCTGGGGACTTACAGATGCAAAGAGGTGGGATTTCTCACTAAGAAGTGAGTAGGGCAAGCAGAAGAAGCTTGATACAGACTCCAATTTGACTTGCCATTGATGGACGCGTCTTTTTCATTAATACTTACATATGAGTTAACTGCATCCCCTTTTCTAGATATCCCTTCCTCATGCTAACATTCTCTACCAATGAATATAAATGACTAATCTAATCAGTTTCCCTTAACCACCTCAACATATCTTATCTTGAAATTGAAATGCCTACAGCCAAATTTATTTCAATACTGACCCCTACCCCCTTTGACATACCTTATTTTGAAGCCTAATATGTCTTTTCTCATGGATTTTATTTATAGGCTTTATTTTCTATTGTGTGCTTTTCTGTACCTCAAAAAATAGAGGCTGCCCTTTCAAATCTGCGGTTCTCCTCAATTAACAGGTGCAGTCTGAGGCACACAGTGCTGACAGGATTTGACCAAGCTTCCACAGGATATTAGACAAAAAAATCAAGCTTTCACACATCTAAGTATCGTCTCTGGCATTTCTCTGTTTGGAAGGAGGCCTAGTGTAACACTAAGTATAAAGAGTTATGGCATTTACTGTTCAGTGGGAAGCTCAGGGGAACAAAAGCTCCCGAAACACCTCATGTACAATGGTGGGCTGCGCTAAGTGTGCATGTGTGTGCATGTGTATGTATATATATCCCCAAGGGATGTCAGGGGAAGTAATTAGTTAGGCATGATGGGATGATAAAGTGTTCAGGATGGACCAGCCACCTTCTGGAAGGAGTAGCACAGGGAAGAGCTGATGAGGACTTTGTATGAAAGGTCTGTGTACAAATGTAAATCTCCCTACATGGGATAGGATGGAAATACCCTCTGGAGTCTTATAAATACTGTTGTCAGAATGTGTAGCATTAATGGAGAAGTCGTGATCAATGCTAAGGTAGTGGAGGAATGAAGGGTAATATTTCCTTATAAAACACTATATGCTATAGCATAAGGATTATTATTATGTGACTCATCTTTTTTAAGCACCCTGCAAACGACATTAAAAAATTAGATTTCAGTGACAAGATCTGTTTTCCATGATGCTGTGCTGACTTTGATTGTACTACCATTTCTTAATTATTTAATGGTTTCATTTCCTATCAGCATTATCATGACTTTGAAGAAGACAGTATTAAAGTAACCAATTCATATCTGCTATCCAAAAACTTTCTCTTTTCTATGAAAAAGCCCCTAAGCTTTAAAGAAGTGTTTATTTTTTACTTTTTATTTTATTTTATTTTACACTGAAAAAAAATGTAGTGGGAAGCTTGGGAATATTTACTTGTCTGTATTCAGCTTGTAGGGGCAGGCTTCCAGGGCCCTGGTACTTATCCTAGAGCCTGTGCTCTAGCAAGGTGAGACTTCCAGCTTGGAGAAGTTTCCCCAGAGAATAAGGATACACACTTGATAGGCCCTGTATGTGTGAAACGAAGCCGCAGGTAGGTGTCCTCTGAGGGAAGTGTTCCCTCCAGTTCACATCCCCCTACTTTGTATTAGAAGTTTCTGAGTGAAGATCAATAACCTAATCCTGAGGAGTTCAGCTTTGTGGCTTGTTTTGTTCTCTCTACTGCAGCTTCAGAATCTGAGTGTGGAACACCAGATAGAAACAGATTTTGTCATAACTCACTCTAATTTGAAAGAATCCATACCAAAACCATGCCTTTCTTGTTTTGTCCAGCCTAATTTGGATCAGTAATCAGACTCTGAACTACAGTTTATGTAGTTGTTTAGGTTTCTTTGTCCCCCTTCACTGCTAACACTTCCAGTGTGTGGCTAAATGGAGCCCTCATATGCTGAAAGCATTTGGAAAAGCTCATACATCATTCATCCAGAGAAGAGAAATGAAGTAAGGAGTGTCTTTGTTTCTTCACAAGGACTGAACGCAGTACTGAGAGGCAGATAATAAGGTTGCCATTTAGACAGAGACATTATTAGAAATGCAAATTCAGACTGGGAAATATTGAATGTCTCTCATTTTGGAAACTCATTTTTACCAGATTTACTTAGGAATTTGTTAGAAATGTAACCCCATTCATGACACCACTGCTTCTTAAGGATGGCAATGACAAAATGCAAAAGAAAAGATCCAGCCTTTCTTTTTAAGGAGTGCAGCCATCTTTTCATCCATGTGTTCAGAGCTCTCATTCAGAAAAGATGCATTTATATCATCATATGGCAGAGCCTTGGCAATAATAACATCTCAATTGCCAGAATATACTTACAATAGGCGACTCTGGCTCTCAACACTCAATTAAGTGCATTTTTTTCTTACACAGTCCCTGTGGTACATTAAGTTTTACTAATATCTAATAGCTTCAGAATCTCTAAGGGAGCTGGCCTTGATTTTATTAAACTAAAAGATTGAAGAACAAAAGACACATGTTGCTGACAGGTTAAAAATGCCTTAACAAAGGTATCTTAATTGCTTTCTTATTTCCTTTAGTATATGCCGTGGTAACCTCCACTGTTCATTGAAAAGGAAATTATTTTGGACTCAGTAATTTTCCATGAAGGATGTCTTGTTAGGTCTTCTGGTTGTTGAGGATTTTTTTGGTCAAGGAAGATTTGAATAAAGTTGTCAGCTGTGTTAGAGGTTAGACCTTTTCCTTCTTCTAAAATCCTCTGTCTGTCTGCCTCACTCCCTCTCTCTGTCAGAGTGACTATTAAAGCTAAAGTAGTGTGCAGTGATACATACGTGATAACCAACAACTTTGGCTTTAGAGCTTATCTGTTAACAGTGTCAAATGCTATCTGATAATCAATATAGCTGTTCTTGTGTTGTGTGCCCATGTTTCTGAAGGCGTGACTGTTTGTTTGCAGGCACACGTTTCTGCTTTCTATCCTTTTGCCTCTTGGTGGTTGTCAGCCTCCATATCTGTGTCTTTCAGCAGGTTTCATTAAAACCTGTCTGTAGCAGTTGGAAGAAACTTGCAGCTTTGGAGGATCCCTGAGCCTTAGCAAGCTGTGTAAACTGTATAAATCTCTTTAAGACTAAGGGTCCCACAAAAAAGCCTCCAAACTTCCGCTCTGTCTGCCAGAGAATTGTGGAGGAATGAGATTTCTTTAAATGCATATGCTGCTGCCTTCAATCCCAGTGACTGACTTCCCTACAGCAGTCCTGCTTTCTTTATCCTTATCATGCACCTGTTTTGCAGCATACAGAGTAGGAGCCCTTTGTTCCCTAGGGATGGAAATAACACCAATAAGTTATCCTGGGATAAAGGGATGAGTTGTAATCTTGCTGATTTTTTTAAGATGAAAATGAATGGATGTAATAGTAAGAGCATTATTCTCTTTTTTTTTTTTTTCCCTCCCTTTTGCAGTTTTAAGGCACATCAGCATAAACGTAGATATTTACGAAGGTGAAAATGTGCTATAGGGTTTTGCAGCGATAAATACCTGGCAAGGACACAGTCATCTTAGAGAAGGCAGTTTGGGTGTCAGGGGAAGCATTAGGTGTTTCTGATATCACACCTCTGTGTGGGTAATTTGCAGGTTTGTATATATATCATGTTTCATTGCTTTGCTTGACTTAAATATTTCTCCCCTCACCTCTTTCTTTCTCCCTATGGGAAAGTTTTAGATGCTGAAGGGATACACCTGCAGGGCAGTTCAGGAGATCCAATGAAACGTAAAGAGTTCTCAGATTTGGGCACCCTTCTGGAAAACTGCAGAAGAAATTTCTGCCCTCTGAGCTGAAGAGTTTGGGGCTGAAGGAGGCTGCTCCTGCCTTGACTAATGCTGTGTCTTCCAAACACTCAGCTTAGGAGCAACACCCATCCAAGCATTTCTCCCTGCATGCAGCTGTAGCTGGGGAGCTGCTGAAGCAATGTGCTGATGTGCTACATCTGGCTAAATCCTGCAGAAGCAGCAATGTTCCTGTGTGCTGTGGACAACTCAGGACTGCTGCCTTGTGCAAGTAAGAAATCATGAAGAATTCGCATAACAAAAGTGTATTGCTTCTGTCCCATACAAATGTGCCTGTAAGGACTGTGACACGGCAACGCATAAAACTAATTGCATTTTACCTTGCAACATAGCTGTCTGTCGACGGGGTTAGTGGGGTCCTCCTCGCTCCCACTTTAAGGGTGTTCTTCTGGTCCTGCTGCCTCATTTCTTATGCACAAGATGGGATTCTCAGTATCAGAACAGATTAAAAGTCTATAAACATGATCACACCATGGTATGCAAAATGGATTAAAGGTATGAAAAACGGTATGGTTTATCTTGCATAAATAAAATGTTGAGAGTAAGAGCTTGAGAAAACATTTCTTCTGTTTTTGGTGTGGGATACAATTGCCACTAAAGATTACAGAATCACATAATTACAGAATCATACAGGTCAGAAGGTACCTCTAGAGATCATGGAGTCTAAATCTCACTGCTAAATCTGCTAAGGAAGATTCCCTACAGGAGGTCACACAGGTGTAGTTAAAGATGCATGTAAACTCATTATATTGGAGTCACGTTCCAGACCTTACCCCTCTCTCTTTCCCTCCACTATCCCTGCATGCAAGGAGGGCCAATAGCATCCATAGGCGTTGATTTAGTGAACCTTGGTCTTTGCCCTGGTGGGAACCTCACCTGTCATGGGGACTTTGGTGCTGGTGAGGTGTGGGATTCCATTCCAACAAGAGAATGAGCCACTAGGCACCTGCAGCTGCAGATGGACTGCTCCCTACTTCCCTCCAGAAACATTTACTGCAACACATCAACGTCTGTATGAACACATTCCCATGATTAGTGTGGTGGTCTTTTAGCACTGACCTGTACTTAGTGTGCAGCTTGACATATTAATCTTCTCTGAGGAAAAAGTTAATTCTAAAATAAACTTGTTAGCCCCTCCATTTTCCATCACTCCATTTGCTGCAAATTATTCTGGGACAGATTCTGCTGTCATTAAATGAGTGCCAACCTTGTCACAGGCTGGAGTGGGAGCACAATTAGCCTTTTCCTGGGTCTTAATTGGCTTGGTGGCTGCCCTCTCTAGGAAGGATATTTTAGCATCCCTAGGCAAAATAGCAACACCACATCTATACAAATAGAACTTTTGCAGGTGTGAGCATATTTTCATGTTTGTCAATGGCAAAACAAATAGCATAAGCCTTACCTCACCACTGAACTGAACGCCACTCCTTTTTTGTGATCATTTCAAGAGGATCCCTACAGAAGGGTTAGATAATAAACCATCAATAGGTTTTGAGCTAAATTAGAAAGTATGGTAGAAAAGTATCCATGTGGATCCTACACATTGAATAGAATGGATTTGAGCGTATCAAAATTATATCATTATGATTTACTTTTTCATGTAGAAAGGGCTTCTGGGGAACCTCTGTGGAATTTCATCATTTTCATTGATACAGATTTTACTCGGGAAACTGTTTTTCACTGAATTATTTGGAGGATCTTGTTGGTCATCATTAGTCCAGAAATAAAAACTTTTGGCTCACCTGTTACTTTTCTCTGTATTTAGAAGAGCTGTATCTTCTGGAAGGAGGTCTGGCTGCTTCCTTGAAAGGTCCTTCATCACTCATCACTGCACTTTGTACTCTCCAGATTATGCTTCTTTCTTTTCAGCATTGTGCATGGTGGTGGTGAAGCCATGGCTGACTCTTTTTTTTGGAGCAGCAAAGTATATGAGCATGTTTGCACTCAGCCACGGCAGAATCTGAGGCACACAAGCTTCAATATTTCTGTACTTGACAAGATAGTTTCTTATTTCCTCCCTGCACAATCAAAAGGAAAAAGCATTTACAATCAATTTGCTAATTTTTAAATTGCACTTTTCCAGACAAAGTCAAGGAAATATGCGAAGGTTATCACTTTGCTTTCCAGAAAAAAAAAAAAAAAAAGATGGCTCTACCAAAGACATGAAATTGCAATTTATTTTAGTTCATCTTCTGGAAAATAACAGTTTTATGATCAGCACATATTTGAGTTAAAACAAAAACAAAAACAAAAAAAACCCCTCTTGTGCTATCTGATTCTCTGCTCCAAATGCCAACACCAAAGAAATACGCTGTAACCTCCACTCTCTTCCCCATGCCCCACTCTGTAATCTGTATCCATGGTAATACATTACTGCTTCCAGCGACCAAGGGGTTTGGGGGAAATTATGGGAAGAAAAATCTTTCACTGTAAAAGTTGTGGTAAAATGTCATCAGTTTGACGGAGCGATGCAACATATGCAGTATGAAGCCCCAAACAAATTGGAATTTGGTTTGTTTCAGGTTTCATTACAGTCTTTGAAATATTGAGCCTAGGTTCATCAAAATATTTTCTTGAGTTTGCTTTTACACAGACCGTAGGCCCAGTTTCAAAAGAATCCGGGCCCAGTTTTGAGCAGTTTATGGGCTGACTTTAACATAAAACAGATCACACTTATTGGACTTGGCTGAAATTCACTCTGAACTTTTAAGTGAGTTTGAACCAGAAAGTGAAATTTTGTGAGTGAGAACCCAAGCAAGCTGGAATCAAGAAAAAGGTTAGCAAAATACTGCACATCGATTCTGCAGAACCTCAAACAAGAGTATTTGACATCCTAAGAAGAATTCAATAAAAGCTTAAAATCCAGTTAAAGTTTTATTTCATTTGTGAATTTTGCTTTTATTTTTAAATAAACAAAGTAAGCACTACATCAAACAAATTATTGAATGCAACCTGAGATACTAGTGATGTCTGGTATAATTTAGGTGGCAGAAGAATTTTGTATAAAACCTTTCAGAAAGGATTTTCAAAAGCCCTTAGCATTGATTTAGCTTGTCTTCCTTCAAAATTAATGGGTGTTGTATTATTGATGTCTCTAGAAGCAGTATTAGCCCAGACCTGGACATATGTGGAAATCCCATGTCTAATATACAAAAGGCGTAGAGTCCTAGATGAAGTAGTGAGTAGATAACTTCTGTCTGAAGCAGTTAAAATTGCTTTGTACCTTAAGATGGATCTCACATTACTACCCTAAATGAGACAGTGATACCGAGCTTTTTATTTACTTCCCTAAAGCCATCACCACCATTTTTTTTAAACAGGGAGTGCAGCATTCTGTTCTGAGAAAATCTTTTGTAAAAATCTGGATAAAGCTGGAGATGAGCATTTTGAAAATAATTATGTATTCCTGAATTATACTTTATTTCTCCAACCTTAGCTAAAAGGTAGGCAAGATCATTAAAACCCAGACCAAGAATTCTTACTGAAAACACTCATCAAAACCCATACAAGCAGACTTTCCTGTGTTGTTCCTTTGCTGCCCAGTGAGCGAATGTATGGTATTTTGCCTCTCCATTTCTCTAGACGGGATTCTGTCAGCCCAACTTGGCAGTTATTATTATTATTATTTTCTTTTTTTTTTTTTTACTTCAGGACACTGAAGTGTTTCTAATAGTTTTCTTTTCCTGCCACTCTTTTCCTGCTATTGCTCATTTCTGATATTGATACCTTGCTTCCCCTCTTCTGTCTAATGATGTACATGTCAAAGCAGACCACCTTTCAAAGCTCCCTGAGAATGAATGGGGGAGGGTGCAAGCCAGCAGCAGTCAATCTTTGAAACATTGAAATACTGAATTTCTGAGAGTGAGCACAAAGGCAATTGTCCAATTAAGACAGAAACCAGAAGCAATTGGTGTAAAGTAGGTTCTGTGTTTTGTGACAAAGGGAGCTGAACCTTCAGTTTAACAAATTAATCACTTTTTTAATTATTACTATGTTTTTTTTTCAGGCATTGCTTTTAGTCTTTGTAGCCTGATAGGGAAGCTTTTCTTGCTCTTCATGGTTGACTTAGTTTACCTTAAATTATTTCTATTGGGCAATTTGTTAATAGGCAGGCCTTTTGGTTTAGGAACATCCAACTGCTGGAATGAAGACAAGGTCATATTCCCTACCTTCCATGTTTAAATTAAAACACATGGATGGAGCGGAACTTGTGTTTAAAATACAGCTTTAGCATTATGAAACAGAGGGCCCAAGGGCACCTTAAAATGTACGTGCTGTTAACATACAAGATCACTAGTTAAATGCCTTCTTCAAAAAATAATAATTTTATTGTTTGAGTAGTATTAATGTATACAAATACAAACATATAGGCCTCTATATAGTGTTACATATTATTTTAATAATTGAGATTGAAGACTCATTATAAGTACTATGAAGGACAGGCTCCACATCTGGAATGTTAACAGACCTGCACTCTGATTCATATTGACAAACCAGAGCTCTTGCAGACCATTGCTGAAGAGATCTAGGACTGTACCAGCCTAGATGGAGGAAAATATGAAAGCTAGTTAAGATGATCTGATCATTGGCTCCTAAAATACCTCTGTGTATAGCTAGGATATATCAAATCCTTTGGAATTACAGTAGAAGAACAAATGAGGTACAGAATTAAATCACTTATCTCTCATGGATGACTTCACTGAGTACTTGTTTTCCTGGGAGTTCTTGGAAGTAAAAACCTGCATCACAGTCTGGAGGCTGGAACAGAAGACTTTGTAGTTCAGCTAAAGTGGGTATTTCTCACTACTACAGAAGCAAGCTGGGGACAGGGAAATGTGAAAAATAATAATAACAGAATCACAGGATTGTTGAAGTTCGCAAGGACCTCAGGGTCTACCTGACCTAAACCATGCTCAAACTGGGACATTGAGAGCACGTTACCTGTACCCATGTCCAGGTGGCTTTTGAATATCTTCAAGGAAGAAACTCCACAGCCTCTCTGGGCAAGCCATGCATTGCTCTGTCACCCACACAGCAAATGGTTGGAGGGAGCCTCATGTGTGCCAGTTTGTGCCCACTGCTTCTTGTCCTGGCATTAGTCATAACTGAACAGAGCCTGGCTCTGTCCTCTTGGAACCCTCTTGTTAGGTATTTATGGACATCGATGAGATCTCCCCTGAGCCTCTGTTTCTCCAGGCTGATCAATCCCAGCTCCCTCAGCCTGTCTTCATAGCAGAGGTGTTTCAGTCCGTTTATCATCTTCGTGGCCTTTGCTCCAGTATGTCCATGGATCTCTTGTACTGGGGAGCCTAGAAGCGGACACAGTGGACGCTGGCATCACCAGTGATGAGAGAAGGACCACTTCCTTCAACCACCTGGCAATACTTGGCCTAATGCAGACAGGTTACCAGTTCTGTGCTGCAAAGGCACATTGCCGACTCATATTTAACTTGGCATTACACCAGGACACCTGGCTCCTTTTCCAGAGTTTCTTTGCAGCTGGGTGTCCCCTAGCATGTATATTTGCATGGGGCTGTCTCTCCACAGGAGCAGAACTTTGCTCTTTCCTTGTTGAACTTTATGAGGTTCCTGTTAGCCTACCTCTCCAGCTTATCAAAGTCCCTTGACATTTCATTATAGAAGTTTATCAAGCTGACCAAGCATGAATTGATTTGTTTTTGAGTTTTGCATTACTAGCAGAGCAGAGGTGCTGGAGAGTAAGCTAGACAATGTCCACAAATATTAAAGAAGAAATAAGGGAAGCTGGTGCTCAAGGGTAAAAATACCAAGATCCACTGAGAAAACTTACACCCCTTCAAGTTTTGCCTTTGCTTTAGTCTAGTTTCCCCTTATTGTTGTACTAACATTGACCTTGTTCACATCTTCATTACTTGACTTTCTGGGACAATGCTGTGAAAGCTGAAAGGACTGTGATCATGAAAGCTCTCCAGACCACGAGGTCTGAATTTCGTTAGTGTGAAATAAAAGCAAATAAATGAAAATAGTAATTGTCCATGTACCATCAGAAAACAAGAATGTTATCCTGAGTGAAACCAATGCTCCATAAAAACATATACTGTCTGGTATGTAACTGCTTCAAAAAAAACTTAAGAACCCTTCTAATAGTGTTTGCAAGTTGAAGAAGGTATTTGGGCAATGTTGCATATATTTGTCTTCATTGTCTGGTCCAGAACAGAGGAACTGACTCACATTTTAGTTTTCTTCCAAAAGAGGTTTATACTTTGATATTTATCACGACATCATTGTGCAATAGGCAATTTTGCAATAACTTTTCTCAGAGGGAAATTATAAGTAGAAAACATAACGTTTCTCACCATTATGATTCTGATCTTCATTTTCTTTTTAATCTCAACTGTCCTTTGTCATCTTTTTCCCTGTTTTCTTTCTCTTGCAGACATCTAGTTCTTATTTTATTCCTAACTATTTTTATATTTTTCACTACAGGCAAGCTGTGGTCATCTATTGCTTTCTTTATCTTTATTTATTTATTTATTTATTTTACTTTTTGTTTCTGCATTCTTTGCTTCACTTTTTTTTTCACTTTTTTTCTTCTTCATTTTCTGTTTTTAATTACTTTAGGTTTCCTATCTTACCTTTCTTCTAGTTCTTTAAGTAATCATTTTAATTCCTGTTTTGCCATCTTCTTTTTTTTCCTTCCTTTTTTTTGGTATCTTGTTCATGATGTAGTAAAGTGAAAAGTACCCTCAGTTCCCATTTAAGGTCAATAAAAGTTGAAGAAGCAAATCATTACCCTCTAGTTGTTCATATTACCCTCTAGTTGTTCAAATATTCTGTTTAAATCTTTAACAAGATGATTTAAGAAATTATCTTTTGGATATAGGTTTGATATATTTCTAAATCCAACAAAAGAATGAATATTTGAGAGTATTTGGACTAAAACTCTAAACCGTATCACTACATCTTTGTGCTGGTATTTAACTGAAAAGAATTCAAATACAACTCTTTTTTCACATTATTTTAATATATGTTCATAGTCCATTAAATTCTAATTTTATTGGGTTTTATGCAAAAATATCCATGTGTTTTGGAAAAAAAATAATTTAGTCTCTCAGTCTCTTGGTGTGAGTATTATTGTCATCCCTATTTCACTGATGTGTACATAGCTGGAGCCTGTGTTCTGTGTACTGTGCCTATAAATCAAGGACATCTGCCTTCTTGCATATTGGTAGGTGTTAATAGGTTGGGAGGCACAGATGGAGGTACACACCAGATGGAGATATTATTGTTAGTTTAACTAAATACATGGGTTGGCAGATCATGGAGAAATATTTGCTATTAATTATGGCGCTGATTTTTTATATATGTATAATAAGGAGGTTAAAAAAGTGATACTCTCTGCCTGACTCTTCAGTTGTTGCCAACTGCAGTGATTTTATCAGGAGTCTCATTATACTGGTATTTTACTTAAAGTCCTAGTCCTTGGAATCAATTATCATCTGATAATCTTTGCTTTTATTTCAAAATAAAATTGAGTTGCTGGTCTTCATGAATATAGAAAACTTGAAAATGCTGTTTGAGTGCACACAAAAAGCTCAGAGACAATAAGAAGAATCCAAACTTTTTACTATTATTATTATTTTAATTACAATTTAAAATAGCTGTATCATTTGTAGGAGTCTGACTTGTAAATTTGTTTACCTTGTAGAACAATACTGTTACTTAAGTTTTAAGATAGTAAGGACCCATGTAGGTAACAGTTGTTACATAAAAATACGGTGAAAAAATGAGAGGTATGGAATTTCTTGCAGTGAAAGAGACATTCAAGTTTCTCAGTCTTATACACTGACTCCAGGCAGGTTATTTTCTTGATTCTCAATTATGTATGAGGGCTACTCTGTACATAATTCCTCATACTTTATTCTTTTGGTCCACGACATCAGAGGCAGATGATGGTGGTATGGCAGAATTTGAGCTTTCTCAACAAAGTTGGTAAAGTCGTTCAAAATCATACAGTCCAACCCTCCACCTATCACCAATATTTCTCACTAAACCATGTTACTCAGTACAACATCTAAATATTTCTTCAACACTTCCAGGTATGGTCAGCCTGTTCCAATGCCTTGCTACTCTGTCAGAGAAGTTTTTCTTAATGTCCAGTCTGAATCTACACTGATTCAACTTGGGGATAATCACAGAATCACAGAATGGCCCAGGTTGGAAGGGAACTCAAGGATCATGAATCTCCAGCCCCCCTGCTACAGGCAGTGCCACCACCCTCCCCATTTAATACTAGACCAGGTTGCCCAGGGCCCCATCCAATTTGGCCTTGAATACCTCCAGGGACAGGATATCCACAACCTCTCTGGGCAGCCTGTTCCAGCACCTCACCACTTCTCATAGTAAAGAACTTCACCCTGACATCTCTAGTCCTATCACTAGTTACATGAAAGAAGAGGCCAACGCTCTTATACAAGTAAGTTAATAATGAACCAGACTCTGGGCAACCTGATCTTGCTGTGGATGTCCCTGTTGCTCCAAGGGTCCTATGATTGTGTGATTCCATGATCTCAAAGTGTCTTGAACAACCATATTGTCTGTTTATACTGTCTGGAGTGATTGCAACCAAGGTGAAAAAGAATGGAAAGCAGAGACTGGCAAGTGATTTAGAACTTCTGTTTGAGGAGTCAGTTTACCACCTCCTTTGTCTCCTGGAGCCAAAAATTATCCATAAATAGAAGTAAATTTGCATGATGCTCAGGTTTTGTAATAAATTTCTTCCATGATGCTTGCTGAATAGAGACAGAGGGAGACATGAGGAACTTTTCCAAGACATTCTTCTCATGCATCATACAAAAAGTGTTCAGTTCAAAATAAAAGTGCTTTACAAGGTGCCACATAAAGGACGCAAAACTAATTTCCTGTGTTGCCTCTTACTGTAGTAGCATCTCAGGGTAGAGATGGAATAATCTATGGACCTCCATGGCATGCTAAGCCACTACAGACACTAGAGTTGGAGATACTGTACTGCAGCATTTAGAAGTAGAAAGGATCTGCATGATCAAATCTTCCCACTGTTTTGAAAGCTGTATCTGTGCAAGACCATGACAGAAATACCATATCTTGTTTATTTTTTGCCTGTGATTTGATTCTTCTAATGAGAAATTTGAATGTCACCAGCACAGTCTGGATGTATTCATGGTGAGCATTCTCTCCATCATGCCATTCAATAGCCATATTCATTGCAAAGTTTTAGTATTCAGAGTAATGAACTTTGTGGCTTCTCTCTAGGTACTTAAAGCTTCAATTTATTTATTTTTTGATAAGAAAGAAAACTTTCAAAAGAAAACTGAGGCCAGAAAGCAGTGAATGAAAACAGGGAGATTCCCAGTAAAGTACAGCGCAGTAAAATAGAAGGATAACCACATACTTGTTAGGATGTTCCCTATGGATTTTCTTTTCTGAATTCTTTGTTATTGCAAGTTAAAATCAACTACTTGAACATTTTATCTAAGAATTTAAAATACATATCTAGATATCTTTAAGTAGGTTACCTGTGAACTAAAAATCAAAAAAATACGTTATCTATAGAACCATGACATTAAAAATATGGACTAGAGTTCAGATCTCACAGGTCTGAGCTGCAGTCTTGTTATGAGTGTAGGGAAAAAAGGAACGTGGATAAAAGAAATTGAGCAATGATTAAGAGAATGCATGGGTCCTGAGATCCTAGTATTTTGAAAAGTAAAAAAGGTGCTCATTTGATCATAGAGGTTAGGCTAGGCAAATGAAACTATCTCAAAGATTACATTTTAACATTAAAACTCTGTAACCTCTGGAAATAAGAAATAATGAGGCCTTGCAGTTCTAGTATCAAAAGTGGAATCTGCAAACATTTATTTAAAGAGAGAAAGAGTAAGGGGGATATTACTACCTGACATGAACGCAGATTAAAATATTATACAATTCTGAAGCTGTGAAAATATATATGTACGTATAAGCTTATGTTCTGAAAGAATATGTGCATGTTAGAGAGAGAGGAAGGAATAAAATGCACTCAATGTCTCTCCAGTGTGATGTCTGAATGCAATTAAAATCTCCAGTTGTGATGCTGTAGCAGATCTTTGACAGTCAGCCATCCGAATACCATTTTGACAGCTCAGACACCTTTTTATGGTCACGCTGTAGGAAAGATCATTGAAGAACAATTATTTTGTACCCATGGCTGGAAAAAAATAATCAGAATCCCTCCCTCCTCCTGTAGATCTGAATGTTTTGTTTGCTCTACCATAATAATTTACCCCTTGATGTGTGTACCAGGGAAACCCTGCAAAATTGCTTGCTGAATGTTATGTTTTCCAGGATCAGCAGAAACTACAAGTTAAGCTTAAAGCATATTTGAGATGGAGAAAGAAAATAGAGCTGGATTGTCTAAACTGTTACTCATGTAAGCCACTTCAGAGGAATTCTTCTTGACAAAGACTTAAACGGGGAAGGAGATTTTGGACTGAGGTCTTGATCCCGGTTCCATTAACAGCAATGGTAATGTTTGCCTCTGAAACCAGCAAAGCAGAACAGCATCTGAGATGTCACATTGCAGCACATTTAAAATGATCCATGGTGCTCTTCCTTGGCCCAATTACCTCTGATGCTAGTTTCAACTATCCCATTGGCTGATATCAATATATGAAAATAATTGATCTTTTATTATATGCTCCTGTAATAGAAGCTCCAGCTTATCAGAGTTTTAAAAGAACACATGCACTGTAAAAGGCAAAAAGGACTAACAAATATTCTTTGGTTTTCACTTTTCTTAACTATCAGCAATTTGCACTGATACAGTATCTTTAATGCATAAACCATTAAAGTACAAACATCCCAGAGGTTTGATTTCATTAGTTCATTCCTAGTCTAAATACAGACTTCTTACATATGAAGGAAACCGTGCTGTAGCATCTGTGAAAGAAAGAAAATTAGAATTTAAAAATGATCAAGAGACCGGATTAAATTTCTTCCATTCTCTATCCTTGCTGAAGTCTTTGTCACTGAAATACAAATGTCACAAATGTAAGAATAAAACATCTCAGGCATTAGGATTCTGTGATAGCTCATTCACATGACAATGACTGTACTGAGAACAGAACATTTCACAGAATGTAGCCATTCTTGTGGCAAAGATTATAATGACAGGGAGAAATGGTGCAAAATTAACCAATTCTTGCATCTTCCAACAGTAATCTAACAAGCCTCCCTGTGTTCTGTATAATGTGTTATATTATACCTAAAGAGAGGTTGAGAGTGCGTGTAAGAGAGAAATGAAATACTGCACACTTTGGGTCATAATTAAACTTATCTGCTTAGCCCAACAGTAAGAAATCTGCTTTTGCCCGTGCTGTTGCCAGCAGGTGCCACTGTAACAAATAGAAAAGTACTGCAAAGATGTGGGAAGAATTAGGATGGTGCTGTGTCTGTGAAATGAGAAAGCTCCCCTGGTTGTAGGGAGCACCCACTCTAGCACCATGGCCTTGGCACCCTGAATCCCTATCTCTGTGTGCAAGGTGTTGGGTAATGGCACACGGTTGATGTTTGAGCAGAGTTGGGTGCCCCGAATATGTGATAAGATACTCCTGCACACTATTCTGCAAGCCTCAGTAATTTCCTCAGTGTGTGCTGAGACATCCCAACCCCTGTTAGGTTCAGACCTGCAGTTAATTAGGTCATAAGAGCCATACCCCAGACCAGCAGCAGTGGATTTTCTTTTAAACACAGTTCATTCAGCGTATTTAACCAGAGATGAACATGACTTCCCTTTTGGCTCTGCTGCTTTCTGGCTATTTGGAGTGTTCTTAACCCTTGCCTCATCAGCCTCTTCCCTGCAGTTGCAGGGCAGCTCAGGGTGTGCATTTAACAGGCTCTGTTAGCTCAGCTCCACTGTGGCTCTGTTAGAAGGCTCTGGGGACTGATGTTTTTAGTGCATGCATGTTTCTTTACAGGCATTTCCTGGTTTGGCGAAACATCAGTTGGGGCCTTCTCTGTACAGGAGTTTGGCATCATTTAGGTATTTTTTGTGAACCATCGATATTAAATCCTGTCTCTTGAGAACATTTCATCCTGACTGTATCTGAAAATGATTCACCACAGAAATGTGAAGCTTTAGTAGTCTGACAACCTCAAGCAGGTTTACTGGTGTGACTCTACGCCCACCTCCGGACTCAGGGCCCCAGAGTGCAATTTTTTATAGATTTCAAAAGGGAATCTGCCCTTCTATAGCAGGGACTGGGGAGAGGAAAGCTGCATGCTTACATTCTCTTCTACACTCCTTGAGATATTAAAAGAGAGACGAGTAAAATCTTTGCTGGTCTTAGATAGCACTGCATCAACTCATGAAAGAAATTACAAGGTGATAGACTCTATGAACAAGAAGGGTCATTCCTGTGCTATGTTCCTGTGAACAAACTGAAACATGAGCACTGGCATTCATTTATTTCTGATATTCCTGTCACTTCTGCAAACAAAAGCCCATCTGTGTAACAGTCATTGACTACTACCTATGCCCCAGATCTTCTTGGTTTTATGGCACCACAAGTCTGACGAAGATGTATTCATCATTGTCTACAGAACTTTTAAAAAGACGAGTTTCACCACACTGAAGTTGCTGTACAATTTCCAATTTCCTATTACATTAACTTTTAATAGACTTATTGCCCCTTGTGAATAATAGCAAAAATATTCTTGATGCATAGCCCCTAACCTGAATCCTCTTTGGCCTCCTCTAGAAATGCTGATGAAGACTTCTCTGATTCTTTTTCTGAATTACGGCTTAATGTAAGCAATATGAAATATGTGATATGCACAACAAATGTATGTTCTCCCCTAATTCTTCTACGACTGCTTGTCTATCTATGTAGTTTATGCTGTTAATTACCATCTAATAATAACCTTGTGGTAGCATTTCTACACTGTGCTGGTTCCAGGTTTCTAATATTGTGTTAGAGCACAGCAACTCTTAAGTTATGAGGGTGCTTCCAAGTCATGTGGGTGATACATACTGCTTAGCTTCAGCTTGTCCTAAGAATGTACAATTTTTTTCATTGTCCCTTGAAGTGCTGGGGAAGGTGATAAGGTGACAGTTTTCCTTTGTTCCAGTATGAAAGTCAGTCATTTTCATTAGGCCTTATTGCTCTTTTTTTTGAGGGACTGACTCATTTTTCACTCACAAAACCCTGTCAAGAGTGCAGTCCCAAAAATGAACTCAAGTAAAAAAATCATATAGTTTGATGGGAATATCTGCTGCATTGTTTAATCCTCTCTTAAATCTCCTCTTTCAGCTGCTGTGCCTACAAATCACAACTTGCTTGGCAATGGTAGGCTTAGAGGAGAGTCAGCTTTTTCTGCTAGACCCATTTTATTTATTTATTTTTATCTCCCTTTTCCAGCCAACCTTAACTTCACAGCATGTCTCTTGCACCTGCAGCATCCTATCTGACAGCTTGGCTGTGAATCCTCAGGGGCAGGGAGATCTGTACTACTTGTTTGTGTTGTACATGTCACAATACAGCACGATTCCTTGATTGCTACCTCATAAATAACGAGAACATTACAAAATTAATGTGCAGAAAATGAATAAAACTGGAAAGCAATATTTTGGCAGCGCTTACTTTTTTTTTTTTTTTTTTTTTTTTGCTTTACTCTTCCAGGGTCTGTAACAAGAGGGTTCCCGCGAGAGCAATTGGAAGCTCACAGTTATGGACAGTATTTTGTTTTCATTTGAATTCAGACAGCTTAACTTCTTTTGGTTTACTTGTAGGTAACTGTCAGAACGTAACTGATACTGGAACATTACTTTGAGGGTAGATCCTGCAGTGACTGGAGGATCCATGGAAAAGTGAATGAAGTCAGGCAGTGTTCTGTTTCTTTCCAGAAAAAGAAAACCAACAACCAACCAAACAACCAACCAACCAAACAACCAAAACCAAAACCAAAACTAAAACAAAAACAAAAAAAAAGCAACCAAAAGAAGTCAAACCAAACCAAACCACTACCACCAGCAGCCAAACACACACAAAAGCCAACCAAAAACTTAGCAGATTTCTGACTTGATAACTTTGACATTGTGCCAAAGGAGGTAAGAATTTGGAACAAAATCTTCTCTCACGTGTATGCACTCAGAAGATAATTAGTGCATAGTGGGAAAAGGAAACAAATCTGCCATGTTCTAATGTATTGCTTAGTAAGAAGAAGAGAAAAATAAAGCAAAAAATGAAGAAGATTCCTTGAAATACATTTTATTTATTCTGGTAGAAGAGCTCAATATGAAAAGTAGAAAAGGAAAAATATAACAGTGAAAAATATACAGCTAGAGCTTTCAGCTTTTTTTTTTTTTTCCCAAACTTTACTCATTTAGATACCTCAGTGTACTTTAAACTTGTGTATGGAATGTCTTCAATTAGTTTTGGATCTGCTGCTGTGAAGTTCTAGAAAATTCCTTATTCCAAGAGATTTCATTGTTCATTTTGATATTTTAGATTTCTTTCAGTCTTAGTCAATTAGCAACTTTGAATTTATTGGGGTATCCTTCACACACGCACATATATATGCACATATATATATGCATGCACATATGTACATAGATATACACGTACGTATATACAAGTATGTATATACAGGTATGTATGTATATGGGATTATATGATAACCAATGCTCTCTCAATATTAATATGATTTCTGTTGAGAACAAACTGATTTCTATCCCTAAGTCTCTCCCAGTTATTTCCAGTTGCTAGTCCTTGGCCTTCCTCACTTGAGAGAAGTGCTCAATTTAATTCAGTTTACCCTTCATATTTAAGCTCTTTGTGATAGATTGCCATAATTAAAACCTGCAATTGCAACTCCTCCTACAGTGTAGAGAAAATGTTATTAATTTAAAGCAGTTTATTTTTAATTAGAAATTACTTAGCTTCAGAATTCAGAATTGAGAGTTAGATTAGGTATTAATTTTAGATAAGAATTTTGGATTTTCAGATCACTGGTGAATGGACCAGTACTTCTCATATTCTGACAGCATCTTTTTCATTGTGGGAACTTTAGGAAATATGTAGTGAGTAAATAATGCCCCTGTATGGTTCTCCAGAAACTTAACTTTTATTTAACTACGTTGGAAGATACTCTTTTTATGTTGCTTGTGAGCTAATTATTTGCTGCAGATCCTTTCCTTCTACAGATCGTTTTCTTGAAGATACATCCCAACAAAGGTTTTTCTGACATTGCTTTAGACTGGTTTCATTCCATATTTAATTCCAGCATTCATAAATCAAAGTATGTCTTGCCGTGTAATCAGGTAACTCAGGGGCTAGGCCCAATAAACTATTTAGATTCATATATATTACCAAGCTTATATCACAAACAGGATGAGAGCAGAATTCCATTCTCTAAAACAAATGTGTATTTGAAGTTACTCTAGTGAGATTAGCAGAGTCACAATGATGTAAATGAGGGGAGAATCAAGCTTACGATCTGTCTAACCATATACATTTGGATGGCATGCAGACTTTCTTCTGCACTTAAAAAAAATATTTTATGGTATCTTTCCAGTGTGTCTGTTTGGCTGATTTACAGTACTGGAAAGCCAGAGAATTTCTAAAACTGAATCAATAAGACAAAATTATTTTGATTGGACCTTATCCCTAATCCGTCAACACTCTTCCACCACTTTGAAAGTTGGCAGTTCTCAGAGAGAGACAGTCCCAGGGGTGGAAACCTTGGGTTTCTGCTTGACTTGAGGCTTTCTCTTCTGAACCATGTAAATATAAATATTAAACTGTCATATGTATCTCAGAAATACACCAAACTTTCAACTATTAGTAGTTAAGGATACTCAAATATTAGTGCAGCTCAGAAAAATGCAAGGGAAGAAGTTTCTACATTTATGTATGGACAAGTATAACTGTCTTCTAATAAGATGAATTCTTTAGCAGCTTCAGAATGCACTGAATTATGTTGTACATCTTCCCAACAAACCAAAACTTGATCTGCTCATTTCCCCGAACTCATATTATCTATCCATAAAATGTCATATTGATTTTTAAATACCACTTGTAAACTTCAAGCTGTCCACATCCTGAACTCGAGTGGCTTTGGGAAGTGCTGATAGCTTTTGTTCTGCTTCACTTATTTATGTACCAGTAGTAATCCTATTTTCAGCAGTATTGGGATTTAGATCTCATTGGATCTGTATTTCAGTGAATTTTCTTTTTCTGTGCTTTAGTTTATTTTTCTGAAAATTTAAAATTTGTGATTTACTGACAAATATGTTAGTGGAGAATAGCTTCAGTGTAAAAAGACTTTTTTACACAGAAATATCATTTTAAGTTCATACGGAGTTTCAGGCTAAATTTCTCCTTGAAAAATGACAGAAAATAGCTCATGACAGCCCATAAGTGACATCTAAGCAAGAAAAGACAAATTTTAAACATTTGTGACCAACCTATGGATATTTAAAAATAGTTTTTTTTACCTATGTTTGATACACCCATAAGCTCAAGGGAACTTTGGCTACCCCATTGGTAGTCTGCAAACAGAAAAGACGATTGCATTTAGAGGCTACTTTATGTATGGATTTTTCCATTTGGATCTGATAGAGATTGTTTTTTCACTTAATGTGCACTGGTTTGAAAGAAATGGTAAAGGTCTCTTTAAGCTCAATGGAATGCTAGTAGAAAAAGAACCCACTAAATTCTTCATGAGTTGGGCCTCATACAACTTAGGTCATACGTTTGGGGTTAATCTTTGTGAAACCATGATTCTTGGCATAATACCCTTCCACTGTCACTCCGCTACAGTAAATAAAAACACTGGAGAGGCTTGATGACAGCAGTACCAAGTTGAAAATGTAACCTCGGCATCACTTGAAATAAAAACAGATGCAGCAAGTAAAAGTTTTGGCATCACAACGTTAAAATTAAATCCCACTTCAAATACAATTCTTTAATTGGGACACATCCCAAGCAGAAAGACTTTACTTCCCAAAAAACACAACTATTATACTAATTGGTATGGCCCCCCACAAGCCTTGGGTGGATCTGAAGTTTGCTGTTGTTATTCTGGCCTGATTTTCCAACCACATTCATTTTGCTAAATTGCATTTCTATGAGAGTGGGTTGATATCCTGCAAGTGTTACTAATTCTATTGAAGCACTTTTTTCCTTTTAAACAGAGGATCAAAAACCCAAACCACTTTCTATTTTTAAATGTTATATTTCCATAAACATCAGTAGACATTTGAATAACCACCTTATTAAGATTAGGTGTTCCTGAAAGGGAGCCCTGTTTCTCTGTGTTTATTACTGACCACGATACTAAATTATGCAAATCTTAAAAGTATGTTTGAACAAAAGGACTATATAATTTAGCTAGTTGAGATTTTTATTTTTAATCTGTGGGAGTGATTTTAGTGCTGACAGAGGTAAAGATTAAAAATCCATTAGAGCTTCCACAGGGCAATCAAAAGGGCCCAGAGCAGACTTGCCAGATCTCCTTGGACTTATAAGCAGACTCTGAGCTGCACTGCCTCCAGAATACCCTGGGGCAAGTTTAAAATCCCACAGGCAGGAAGGGGATAATACTTCTTGAGCAGTAGTTTTTGCTTTCACAGAGCCATAATCCTGACAGTGATACTTGAAACTATTTTGGTGGGCTGCCTGTTTCTAGTGGGAGTGGGAAAGGCAGCATTACATGGGGAAAGAATACTTGGAGCATGTGTTGTCTTAGGTAAAAGAAAAGATAATGTTCTTCCTCATGGTCATATATCTCCAGTTCACTCCTTCCAGGACTTCAGTGAGACCGAAGTGCACTTTTAGTGAGGCACTGGACAAACACTCAGCCCACCCAAGTCCAACTAGACTGCTGGAAAGCCGACCTGAAGGGAATAGAGAAAGTCTGTGGTCTTGACTTCAGTGTTTTTGAAACAGAAGTGTCACTAAGAATGCTGAAAAAAATATTGTTCCATGCTTCGATGCCCTAAACCCAAGTGATTCAACAGCTCTGCTATGTATTAAGTCAGAACCTTGGCCACTGTTGCCTTAAACACAAAGTATATCATTCATACATTCCTGAATTTTTAAAGATTCACCCTTCCTATGGAGAATAAATGATGAAACAAAATTCACTAACATTTTCTTCACTTTTCTTGCATGTTTATTTACTTTCTGCTTTCATACAGTAGTTCTCTATGGTTTTTTTCCCACTATTTTTTGCTTTTGCTTTTCCAACCTTTTTGCCCTTTTTGCTTTTCATCCTCTCCAGATTAGATTCATCTTTTCTTCCATCTCTCTTGTTTTGAAAAGGCTTTTCAAGTTAATTTTTGCACTTCATCTTTCCACCTTTGTGATTTTGTATCTTCTTCTAATGCCTTTTTCTCACTTTTTCATGCTTTTACTTCTGTTTCTCTCAATTCCTTCACTCTCATCCTATTTCTAAATTTTATTTCTGTTACGTCAAAACAGCATGCAAATAAATGTATTTGTGGAGACTTTTATCTTTGGATTCTATGTCCATGGGGTGCCACTCCCAAGCACCCTTGCACAGATTTCCATTCAGGCTTAGTTCTTAGACCCCTAAAATGTACATTCAGTGGCTTAGCACTGAGGTCTAAACTTAATCAATTTGAAATTCATTCTTAAGTTAAAAGTAAGAAGTGACCAAATCCACTCCTATGTTCAGATCTACAAACTTCTAATGGAAAAGAATGTGATTAGCAATGAACCTCTCTTAAGACAGCAGTTTGAGACTGGAAAAGTTCTCCTGCACGTGCTGTAGTGATTGGGCCCTCATTGCTCTGAGTGTATTCTACCTTGTCTTGAATCCTAAACTAGCCTGCAAAAGAAGAGGGTCCTGCCAATTGACAGAGCACACCCTCAGGTCTTGTAGAGCTCCCATGAGCTGGCTTCAGTCCACCAGGTCGGAGGTTGTTTTGTACTAGAATGTAGTTAAACAAATGAAGACTTCTCACTGAGCAGAGAGTCTGCAGCATCTCCATTCCATAAATTTGGCAACAGAAGAAGGGTAATCCAGAAAAGTCAGAATGGCAACTTTTTGATCTAGCAAGAGAGCAAATCTCTCATTGTGATCTTAGAAAGGCTCTCATTACAGTAATGAGTCCTGTCCCAGTCAATCTCTTGCTTCAGAAAATAAATCCTATGTCGTAGTAAGAATTTTTCATCATAACCTGTCAGAATTTAGTAGGCTTCATTTTGTGCACCTTTCTGTGGCGGTAGTTTTCTTATGGTGTCCTCCATGTCTCTTCCCTTGACAATAAAAATGAATGCTGCCACTTCTTTTTATTCTTTTAATTCCACTTCTCCAAGGACACTGCTGCTCACCAATTCCATTTTGTGGAAAAAAAAAAAAAAAACTCTTTCTGACAGCAGGAATGTGTGGTTTTCCTTCATTACCTTCAGCCTATGACTGCATCCAGAAAAGGAGAATTTCAGTACCTCCTAGAAAGCGCTGATCTTTCACCAATTTAACACTAGCAAATGTCTTTATACGTTTCCTTAGTATGTGGCAAATTTCATAAGAAGCTTTGCGGACAGGCAGTGGCTCCTTCATTTGCGGCTAAAACATTTGTTGCTTTTGCAATTTGCAGTGATTGCTTACGAAAGGAATGGTTTGTTTTTGGAAGGCTGCTTTGAGTTCTGCCGGCTCTGTGCATAGTTAACGACAACGCTTTAATTTTGTGGTGGGGGTGGTGATGCAGATTTTTCTTGGAGTCTTTGCTGCATTCTTACAAATTATATGTTGAAGGAAGCCTGCTTTTGGTTTACTTCAAATTTAAAGTAATCCCCTCCCCCTGCTTTTATTAGACCAGAGGTCAATTCCAGGAGCTCTGGTGGCAAAAAGCAGCCGAGCAACAAACGGGTCTGATCCCTGAAGATTATCTGATAAATCTCCAGTGACTAAGGGCAGATGTTCTGGCTTGTATGCCATCTCCTTCTCATGCCTGGGAACTGGGAATGCAACCAGATTGTGACTGTTCTCAGAAGATTTACACTTACCAGAAAGTCTCTTACAGTCATTAGTGCTGGAGCTCTGCCTGGGATATGGTTGGCACAATAACAGAAGGGTGACAATGTGGCTAAAAATCTTTGTCCTTTTCTTCTCAGTCATATATTAAGCATAAGAAAGAATCTGATCCTCTCACCTGTTTTCTTTTTAAGTCAACATTTGCTTAAAAAAGGCAGAAGAGTAATAAATGAAATAATAAACAAACAAGACATTGAGTGGAGACAGAAAGCCTGGAGTTATAATGACATGTTAAAAGTTAATAAGTGAAGGATAGCTGATGCTAACACTTGTTTTTGAAGCCCATGCTGACTCTATATAATAGTGTGTAGAGTAAGTTTAATTCTGGGATTTCTGCATCAGACACTGCTGTTGTGCTTGCGTAGAGTTCACACAGTGCTGAACACGGGAGTAAAATGAAGGCTGAGGGGCTTTCTCTTACATCCCTGAGTACATGCACGGCAAATGTACTCCATACAATGCTATGAGAAACAAAAGTATCTGTAACTGTGTCCTAAATGAAAAACATTTGACAAATCAAACTGAATCAGGGTCGTGGTTGGTAATAACACAGTGTTAAAAATTAACAACTAAATTAAGGATTTATTTTGCTCATCTGAGTACTCACTGGAATTATTTGTGAAAAACTAGACTGCCAATTGAAAAGAAAGCATCTAGTTTTCAGCTACTGCTTAGATGATCAAAATAAATTAAGAAAGCAGAATTTTTCCAATAAAAAGTTTTAAGTCAGAAAAGCTATACTCAATCATTACGGAAACAAAAATAATCCAAATGCCTCTATTTTTTGAATTACAAACTGCTGCTATGTGATTGTGTATAAGATGGTAGACGAACTGGTAAAATATTGTTACTTGGAGTACATTAAGTGTTCTCGTAATAGCACTAATTTCATTGTAACTCTGATCACAGGTGTCAGGTCAAAATTTTGTCCTCTGACTCAAGAGAAAGAGTTGTAAAGAAGATATCTAAGAAAAAGCTTTCTTTTAAATAATCTCCATTATTTTCTAAAGTGATACTCAACTATTTTGTTAAGTTTCCCCAAAATTAAGGTTTCTTTATATGTTATTTTTATGTTCCTATGCTACTTTGTACTTGAAATAAAACTGCATGAAGAGCCTCCTCCTCTGCAGGAGCAGTTGTGTGGAACAGGAAATCTCTAGTGCTCAATATATTATGTAAGAACACGTGTATAGAAAAGCAAGCTTCTCCATATTGCCAGGTTCTCCCTAGACCCAGAGCATCAGTTGAAAACAGCCTATGGATCTGTTCTATAGTAGAACTGTGCAGCTGAGAAACCTCTGAGGAAATCATGTTCCCCTACCCAAGGCAGGATTATCTACTGCAATGTCATTTCTGACATCTGTTTTTTTTTCTAGCTTGTTCTTGTAAAAGTCCTTAATGATGGAGACACCATACTCAGCCTTCTTTTCTTTCACCAGGATAACTCCAACTTATGTATTCCTTCCTTTTTCCAATATATTTTCTAGACTTCAGACCTTTTTTTGGATTCATTCCATCTTCCTTGAAATGTGGTGCACCAGTATCTGCATAGTACTCCAGATGATGCTTTGTTCTAGAGGAAGAGTGAGTTTCAACATCCTGCCAGCATCTGACAATTTCTGGATCTAGTTAAAATTAGTTTCAGTTCATGCCATCTGTCTTGATGGTGTATCTTAGTTGGAAACACCTGAATACTGAGAACAGCAAATTCTGACTATTGAGAACAATCATGCAGTACATACCTTTGCTCACTCCCAACAGTAGATCTGTTGGTCCTCTGACCAAAACCTGAAGATATTCAGTCCTTTAGGCAGTTTGCTAAGCTTATATTTTTCTTCAGTATTAAACATCATTAAAATCATCATCATTCCTTGGAAATGTTCAGAGTTGTCTGTAACCAGCATACAGAGCCATAACAAGCACAACATTTCAAACTCTGAGTTTTGTAGATAAAGAACAATTGTTAAGTGTTGGATATTAGGTTGTGTTGAAGAGGACTAAACTGATAAAAAAGACCAGAGTTACAGCTGTGATAAGATCATACTTGCTGAAGAGTGGGGGTGTGTTTTTCTTTTTTGGACCAACTACAGGACAAAATTTCCACAGTGTGAATTGTCACAGTTATCTGAGGATACAGCTATGCCAGCGCTAGGGACTGGAGCTCCTTCTTGGCCTTGCCAAAACCTAAGCATCATGGGTGGCTGTAAAACAGTGATCACAAGTTGGATGTGCTTGGTCTGATATGGGTAAACATAGCTAATATTCTGGGCAAGATTTATACCACCTGCATTCTATCCTTTTCATCCCTGTCCAGGAGGAGGAATTGGTAAGCGTAAGGCTGCCTACATCCAGCTTTCTACGTCTTGGAGTTACCTTTTTCTTTACCAACTCTTTGCTGCATGTTTGAATGAGATTTTGCCCTTTCTATCACTGTAAAATATAAAGGTAGTGTAGAGACAAAGCTCTTCTCATATTTTTCAGCTTAACAAATGACATAAAATTAAATTGTGGTCTTTTAGTCCCAGTTTCTAGTAAAATAGTCTTCCCGAATTTCCTGGGGCAGACTTGGTTGCATCATGCCCAGTAACATGCTGTTGGCATATGGCAGTAGACTGTAAAATGGAAAGACATGAATCAAAGGCATGCTAATATTAATACATCTATGTTGCTTGCTGCTTGAGGAATGCAGTAGAAAGGGAGTCATATGTACTTTATAGAAGAAATGAATACATTCCAGATGTTAACCATGCAACCAAGCCTTGTATATACAGAAAGGGTTTTCCCAGTGCCTATATTTAATCTCCACATAAAAAAGACAGGCTCTCTAAAACCCTTCCCACTATATGTCAGTGTAAATTTGGGGCATTTTTCATCTTGAATCAGAAATTTAGAAAATAATACCCATCTACTTTAGTACTTTTTTTATTCATAAGCATTTATTTATTAATTAGAAACTAAGCAAAAATGCTAAAGGAAATCTAATGCATGTGTAAGTTCTGAGCATAGGCTTCTGCTCCACCCACTGCTTGTGCCAACATAGTTAGGTAATGCCAGACCAGCAGAATATCATAGAATTTACTTGATGGCAGATCCATACTCAACAGGCATCACAGCTTAAGTTCTTTGCAAGACTGGGTATTTGTACTGGAAAAGAAACAGAAACAGTAATGTACTCTGTGAGATGCTATTGTTTCTACAGTACTGGAAACTTACAGAATGTATATTCCATTAACATGACTTTGGATCAGAGACAAGAAAGCATACTGCATTTATTCATCATTGAGCAAATGTTGTTCCAGTGAAGCTGTTAGCGCTGATGATACTTTACCTGCTTGTTTTGATGCTGAAGACAGGAGTATCTATGCCATACTGTATCACCTTTATATATTGATAGAAAATTAATGCCTTTTGATATACGTAAATGACATTATCCAACCTAAAATAACTATGGCAGTTCAAAATTAACTTTTTCCCTATATTTGTAGTAAACAGTAAACGCACAATCTGTAAAGTTGAAATTAAGTTGCTAAAGTAGTGGAATAACTGTACATGATCAGCAGATTCAGGAAAATTGCTAACTGCTTAGAATCAAATAATGAATGAAAGAAGTGATGAAATTATGCAAATTATTCATATAATGCAATCTTGTTGCTCATCACTGATTATTTCTGTAGTGTTAAAATATGCAATATACATAGCACCTAAAATGCAGTAAGCATCTTAAAACAATGAAGGCAACCACTTGAAGGCCAATTTGGATAAAATAAAAGGCTGGAGTACTGTCCTCTTCTGTTTGAAAAGATGTGGAAAGAGTAACAGAAAAGGCAAAAGAAGAAGGAACTTCTGATATTTTAATTGTTCTGCAAAACTGTCTCCAGTGCTTTTTGGAAGAGATCACCTTCTGAGATAGGTTCCACACTAACCTAGTTTTTCCAGTCCGGGAAAATCAGGCCAAAGCCATGGCTCCATGGTGTGCGGCCTATCAGAGACAGAGTAACTCAAGCAGTGCCTTGTTCTTTCTGTTGAACTTGTTCTTTTTGTCCTCTTTGTTGCCTTGATCTTTTTGCTGTTGAGCAACAAACTTAGAGAATAACAAAAAAAAAAAAAAGAAGTTTCAAAACACACCTGGAAACAAGCTGGGGTGCTTGTTAAAAACAGGAGCATAAGAACAGGCTTAATCCAGCGCTGTGGCTGTATACCTCTTATGTGAAAAAGTAGCCATAGGCAAACCTGTGCATGTAGAGAGTTACTCTTAGCTTCTAGGACAAGTGGTACCCTAGGTGGCTTTATGTCAGCATGTTGATTTTCATGCAGAAATCGCTTTGTACTAAATTTCCTTGAGGATATGTCCTACATCCCCTTTAGCTTTGCTTTCTCCTTAGGTGCAGAAGCATGCTCTTGAGGGGTGAGAGGATGCTGCTGCAGGAAGTTTGCAACCATGAGTTTTGTGTTTCTTTTTCTACCTGTATGCTGCCTTTTTGCACTCAGTGAATTAAATCTGCAGCTTGCCATTATGCAGGATGTGCAGACAGCGATCTCAGATAAACTCACTTGTAATGTTCAGGATGTAGGTGGATGTTCTTTGAAGTCAGTCCTTCAGTCCTAGTCTGTTGAGAAACAGAGAAGAGGAGGACTCCTGGTGAGAGATGCAAAGCACTCCCACCCAAGTGCGTACAAAGGGGAGGGAGAGGTTTTGAGAAAACTCCTCAACAGCTTAAAAGCTGGTCTCTGTCACACAAGGAAAAGATGGTCTGTGGGAAGTGCTGACCAGGGATGTTTGCTTTTCAAACTGCTGTTAGAGATTAAGGCATTACCACCTTGCAGGTGCTTATTTCCTACTCGCTGCTCAGACACGATATCAGAGTGCTTACAGTTGTTTCAATGCAAAACAAATATCTCAAAACTATTTGGATATTGGCCCCATCTGTTATTTCAAGGTATCTCTCTGACTTCTGCTGTCTGAGAAATAACAGCTTTTTAAACACATCTCCCTTCTCACCCCCAGCTCCTCCTGCCTCCCCAGGACAGCGCTCTCACCTCAGTTCTGGGGGAAGGCAAGATGGCCAGTGCCTCCCAGCAATCTTGCACAGGGATGCAGGCTTGTCCTGCAGCCACAGAGGATGCAGGACAGCTGTCCCATAGGGCCCTGTGCTGCCTCAGAGCAGGGCATGTAGTGCTGGCTCGCCTACTCCATCAAGAGGTCCAGAAGTGTCTGCTTTTGGGTTTAGTGAGGAATGACACGCATTATTCATCAGGCTCTCTGACCGCTTAGCACCTCCAGATTCCTCCTGGCTGTTTATATTTAAAAATAAACCCTAACAATCGCTGTTCAAAGTAAGGGCTGAGAGCCCGCGGCATTTTTATTTAAGCACGCTGAGCAGAAACTGAGGAGAACAGATAAGAGTTAACGGGTGTTTGTAAAACAGGCAGGAAAAAGGACGCTGATTCGTGAACCTTCACCGACAACAACTTCCACAGCTGAGGAGCAGAGATGCTGAAAGCGTGAAAGCCAAAGGCTCTTGCTTTAAATGTAGGGTTTGACAGGAGAGCAGCAGGGTAGGACCTCAGGGAATGACTAAGCAAATACTTAGATAGGAGGTCTGTGAGGTAAGCAGGACTAAATTGGTGCATCACTTTGAAGGTCAGCAATGCAATTTTATATGTAATTCCAGATTTAATGGGCATCCATGGCAGAGCACAAAATATGAGAGCAATGAGTTGAGAAAAATCAATGCCAGTGCTTTGGCTGAAGCATCCTCCCTGCAAGGAGCTGGGGCTGCCAGCAACTGCCGGAGGGTTCTGAGCAAAGCAGCACGCCTGTGCAGCCCTACAATTTTGGTTTAAAAACAAGAGGAATGTATCTCATGCTTTATAATGTACCGAACACTGAATTCTTTTCTAGCAGCATTTACCACAATGGATGTCTTTGTTTCACTGTTTTTGAACCTTGACCACAGAAAATGTGTTTGTGTTCCCTTAAAATACGCCAACAGTTTGGAACTTGCAAACATTTGAACCACTGTAATAGTCATACTATTTCAGGAGAAATTTTACCTGGAATATGGAAATATTTGTAGAAACTGCCATTCTGTTTTTTTCCCCCTCTAAGATGTAAGTAAAAGAATGTAAAATTTCATATCAGTAAAAAACTCTGCTTTTGTCAAATCTGACTAACGGCATTAGTTACAACAAAATGAATATTTCTGCCTATATCCCAGTGGGTTTCTCTTCTGTGTCAATTTCTTTTCTCCAACAAGATGATTTTTTGTGTATATATAAATAAATAGATCTGCTCCAGGCCTTTCCTTTCACTGACATTACTGATAATATTGTATTTGTCCTTCAAAGTCATGCAAATGGAATCCTCAGGCTCCTGATATTAAATGCTGGTTAACTTGATTAACTTGATTTTCTTTAAAACATAAATGAAATTATTACTATTCTGCTACATTTTCACACCCTTTATAAACTCCTGGCGAAAAAAGGAGAAAATAGATAATAAGATACTCAAATCACTTTCTTACCCTGTAATTAGAACATGAAAAAAGAACTTGTTGAAAACAATAATTCCTCAGTCATTTGTCTTTATTTTAATTTTGCTTTGAAGCCAACATATTTTCTCTGAGATTTCATTAGCAGCCATTTTGTAAATGAGATTCTCACTAGTAAGAACCAAGTTTGAGTGCTCCACTGCATTAAAATTTAACAGTTTTCTATGGCTTAATATAACTTCTTCTTAATGCAGGGAGACTTTTCTGCAATGTTCATAGTTTAAAGGGCTGGATATAATTAAGTACATACGTGCCGAAGAGTAAAGTGCTTCACTACCTAACTCTGAGGCATCTGGCTCCTCAAATAGAGTCCAAAAATCTTAAGTTACAAAGCACAGCAAACATCCATGCTTAAAAAAAGATTTAAGCATCTCAGAAAAAAGATCCAAAACAGCTAACAAGCTGAATGAGCAACTCCTAGGACAGTTTTAAAGTCTTCGATGTGGGCTTCTTTGTGCAAAGGGAAGCCCCTTAAATACATTTTTAAATCTCTCCTGAAGATTAGCTCAATTTCTCTGAAGTAGTTGAGCAGAATGTTTTGTTTTTAAAAATAGTAACTGGGAAAAAATAATATTAGAAACTGTCCTTGGAATAAAACCTGGAAATTAGGATGGTATTTCCCTGCTCTGCTGCTGCCAAGCTAAAGAACCCAAGTCTGAGCTTTACAGCCTGTTGGTGAATATGGAGTGAGAGAAATGGAGAATACTTCCACCAGCTCAAGGGAAGTCAGGATAAGTCCCCTCATGCACACATTCTAATGCATTTTAATTCACCGGGAAATGGTGCAGCCTTTTGGCTCCTGCAGAACACACAGGCAGTATCTGACATGGCTGTATTTGAAAGAGACAGCTGTGATTGTCAGTTTCATGTAAATTTACCTCATGTCTGGGCTTCCAAAGTTAAGATTTTCAGTTACAAAAGTTTTGCCTGATGACCTTATACCCCTAATCTGCACTAGGCCTGAATCCTTTTTCTATACTCAAGACCTCTTTGTTGCACTTAAAAACATGGGCCAAAATGCACTTTTCACTTTTCCATTTTCACATCACAGCTCCAGCAACAGAAAAGCCCCTGGTGATCTGTTCTGCTATCAAAACTTGCTGTAGCAAAGCATGGAGAAGGGAGAGGAGCAGGAGCCATGATTTCCAAGCCTGGAGCAGAGCACTGGCTTCCCGTTGCGTGAAGATGAGAGAGGATGCAGCTTTGTGTGAGTGTGGCAGAAAGCAGCTCTGCACTGGGCTGCGTGAATGCCCTGGGACCAACCCGCATTCCAGGTGAGTCAAAGGGGCATGGAGACCATATTATCCCCAGCTTTGCACTCCTGCTCCAGGATGGGCTGCAGGATGGATGGTGGTTATGCAAACAAATAAAATTGGCTTGTTATTCTTCTCATGAGAACTCACAGGGGAGAAAAGCCTAGCCAAAGCCCCCATGTGGGGTGAAGTTATGTTTCTGCAGATTAAGTTAGTGCAACGATGCTACCAGGCAAGCTGAATCTTCACACTGACTCTGTATCTTCTTTCATTTCCTGTTTCCCATATATTGTCTCTGTTGTTATAAAGGCTCGGTGATACAAAGCCATATGCAGCATGCACCTGTACGCACTGCAAGGTGTACCATAGAATTCTTGTCTTTCCAGGACTCTCCATAAATTGCAATTACAGATATTTCTTCTTGTTGCTTTGCTAGTTTAAAAACGCATTCACATGAGCAATAAGCATTCAAATCATATTGCTATGTGTTCTCGGCTGATTATCTGACTTTGGGTGTAAACGTGACCATCAATAAAAAGCATAATGAAAGCTTGTTATTTTTAAACATAATTAAGTCAAAGGAAAAACAGTTCAGCACGACTGTAGAAATAGTAATTGGTTCATTACCTGTAATCATGTTAGCCTGTTCACATTATCAGAGGCTAATTGGAGAAAGAAGAGAAAAAGAGAGAATATATCACTGCATATGCAGGTACTATCTGTATATCTACGTGTGTGTTAACATATGATACAAAGTTCATTAATAAAATTTCAGAATAAATAGGAGAACTACAGCAAAGAAGAAACAACTACTGAGAACATCTTAAAGGCACACTGGGAGGAAAGAGACAGTGATTTGTTCTTGAGGAAAATTTAAGTAGATCTAACTTATGTTGCTATCTTAAACTCCAAGAATGACACTTTGTTTTAGTAGAAACAAGTTTTTGTGCCATTTCTGGTTTAGAACAAATTGTTTCTGAGATAGGCAAGTTATGTTATCAGCACTTGTCTTTTCCTTGAAGAGCAGTGAAGCAGAAATGTAATGGGAAGACCTTTACAGTAAGTTGCCTGGTCTCACACCACATTTTTCAAAGTCTCATTCTTAAAAGTTTTCATTCTGCATCTCTAGGAGACTGATGAAAGGGATTACTTACCTTAAAATGACCTGCTGGTTCTAACAACAAATTTGGCCTCCTCTGAAGTTTATGAAATTTATACAAACACAGGATGAACTGATTCATGGGAGCAACTCCTGTCATTTGCCCATTGTATTTACTATTGGTTTTCAGTTTATGGGAAAATATCGTACTGCAGTGTCTTTTAAACTTCAGTAAAAAGATATCTTAAAAATCCCACAAGTAACAGTAGGATCATGGATCACAGTCCTGTGACCTCTTCTCGTTTGACATGCAAGCGTGTCACGGTGGCTGTGTGGACAGTGGGATGTCACAGATTTAAGTGCTGCCTTTGTTCATTTGCTACTTCAGGGAAGGCTGGGATATTGTATTTACACACCTGTAGGAGGTATATACCTCAGCACGGTAATGTCAGAGTTTGGAGAGACATGTGGAGTATGAATTGATTGCTTCATCTTGGTTTATTCTTTCCACTTTTGCTTATTGTTTCTAACACCATTTTTAAGAGAACTCCTTGAGATACTTCCCTTTAATGAGGAGGAAATAACCTGGCCAGCAGAGAGGGGGTGGAGGTGGATAGAATACAGTCCTTTGTTATACTCCTTTAATGTCCAGGATCTAGCTGCATGAAACTGTCCTTAAATACCTTCTATTTATTGGTCAGTACTGTTGAATATACACCGTATGATAAAAGGCTGAGCCGTGGAAGATACAGGTTAGATGGACATGTAGTCTGACCTAGTGGAACATTTCTTACTTGCTGTTTTGAGAGGAAGGAAAGAATCCTAGTTTAAATAATTTACCAAGGGAATTACAGAAAGGGAAAGGCCCAACTGAAAAAAAGAAAGAAGCATATTTTATTTTTTCTTATTTTTTCTTCCTGGTGTAGAACTGGGGGACCTGGAAACTAAGTGTAGTCCCGTCAAAGCTTATAGCATGCAAGATATATGGAGATTTTCTTGACTATTAGTAGGCTGCAATCTCTGTAAGGCCACGTGGACCAAATAATGTTTGAATAAGGTAAGACTCCTCTTGAAGCTAGAGTAGTCTTGTTTATTTTCACTGGGGTTTTATAGGAATTACTGCCTCTGTGACCTGCTTGGTAGCTCAGATCAAAGGACCAAAGTCTCCTAGCTCTAACTCTGACCCTTAGGGAAAGAAAAGAAAAAATAAGACAGCTATAGAATGATCCTTCCCATGGTATAATTTCCCAGCTCCCAGCAATCAGCAGTTTAGTGATTTTTTTCTGAGCCAGAGGTTGCATCTGGGCTTTCATGTTTAATAACCAATGATGTACGCCTCCTCTATGAATGTGCTTTTAAAATCCAGATAAAGTTTTGTCCTCTGCCTGATCCTGTAGGCAGTAGGTTTCACAATTTGATTACATATTATTTAAAATGTACTTCCATTTGTTTGTTTTAAACCTGCTTTGTTTTTCAGCAAGGCAAATACTGACAGTAATGACACCACTTTGTTAGTGTTAAGTGCAGACTCACTAGGAGTTTCTGCTGGCAGGGCTGTGTTGATTACAGGTCGCTCCTTAGCTATATCAAAAGCTATGCTGGCAAAAATAGGAGATACACCCTTACTTAGGTAGACATCCCAAAGGAATAAAAGGGCAGGTTGCATTCCCCTCATGCACCAAGGGATTTTGGCAGCTGGTCTGCACTTGATTCACTTTCTAATGCTGATGAGAAAACCTTTTTGTTTCAAACCTGTACGTGAATTTTGCCTTTTTTTTTTCTTTCTTTTTTTTTTTTTTTTTTTTTTTTTTTCTTCTGAGTTTGCAGGTGCTTAACTGGGAGAAAAAAACCAAGCTTATACAGCGGATGTTCAGCTATTTGACCACTATATTGTACTTTGGCTAAATGAGTTCAACTGTGTGCCTGGTCTCCCTTTGCCAGCATACCAAAATGTGATCTCTTTCTCTCTGGTGGCCCTTTTCAGAAATCCTTCTCATAATATAAATTTCAGGTGATAGGCTGATCCTGATTTTACTTCCAGGCCTTATTTCCTTACATTACATGTATGGTTTAAAGTAACCCTATTTTACTTCCTTTTCATTAGGTAAAATAAATAATTTATTTTTTATGCATCTGTATGGAGAGTAGCATGTGTTTATGTATGGTGATGCCTCCTCTGTCTTGAGTGCCATATTCAGTTATGACTGCTCTGTTAGAAAAAAATGAAACTGAAGCAGTTCAAAGACAAGTTGCAAAAATGAACACAGCCTTGGACAGGCTTGAATGTGAAAGAGTAAAATGATGAATGCTTTCTAGCTTATGGAGAGAAAAACAAATGAACAAACGTGAGATTTACATAGTAAATATTGGAGAAAAAAACATCAAACTCTCATATTTATCTTTTTAATGATAAGGAAAAAACAAGAGAAACCATTCAGTGAAATATTTGCTTTAAGCAGTTTTATATTTGTATTTTTTGCAGAGCTTGTCTGTAACAATGCTCAAGCTATTATACAGCATATAGGTGGTTCCTTCTGTTTAGTCAGACCAACTTTGAAGACCTCCTAAATGACTTTCCTTGTGATACAAATGAGCAGACAATAAATGCTGCTGCGCTTTCCAGCAAGACTGTACCTGCAGGCAGAATTTACAGTGTTCTTCCACGTAAACAGAAACCTGGAGGGAATGCTGGTTCTGCATAGAGGCATTTCTAGACTTTTTGTTAGTTTGATGTGAGAGTGAAGATATTTTCACTGAGATCAAACAAGACAGTACCTGTTTTGCAGTACATCCGCCAGACAGGAGACAGCATTTTCAGATGGGCTGAGTGTTCTGTACAGAGCTGCAATGTACTGTTCTCCATTTGTTCCTTCTTGTGCTCTAGAGGAATTTCATTTATTTTTTTATTTTATTTTTACTTACATAGCAAATATCTTGGACCTTTCTTTACACTTTCAGACAGGTTGACACAGGTACACACTGTAAGCAGATTTAGAAAGTACAGCATTACTTCATCAGAGATCTTCTGCACTTCAGGTCTGAGAACAGGATGTTAAAAAAAGGTATGAATCTTGCATGAATCTGTCATTAGCAAAGCTGTCTGCTTCTATTACTTGAATTTGTGTCCTCCTTTGAAGTCTTTCCTAAGGAAACACGTGCTGTCTAGCTGACAAAAGCACTTCTGAAACTTACCACAGTGTTAAACACTTGTACTCTCCCCTTATTTAGCTCAGCAAACTTAGGCTTTTGAGAGCTGAGAAAAAATAAAAGTACAGGACAGAGGAGGAAATATACTGAGCTGGCATTAGTTTTGAAAGGAAAGTAGGAAAATATAAAACTATTCTTAGAGTAGGGTTGTTCCAGCTCTCACAGGAAACACAATCTATTAGTTCTGCATAAAAGCAAAGTATAAATACTGAAGGTAAAAGTATTCACTACGATTAAGCAGGTTCAAGAACTCATTGGAATTTCAATTAGTGTAAGTTTTAAATTACTAAAAGTCCCTTCTTTCTCCCACTGTGCAGAATGACTGCTTCTGAATAATGCTCTCAGCTATGCAAGAGAGCAGATCCTATTCTGGGTTACTTGACCAGAAGAAGCAGCTGAAATGGAAGATTGCATTTTGCAGTCTTTCTCTCAAGGTATCATCATGAGCTTAAAGTGGTTTTAGCAGTGGATATTCCAGATACCACCATCAACACTTGATGGTCACTATCGAGTAATCCATGTGATTAAGACAGTGGGCAAAACAGAATTCTTTTATTTATAATATAGTGCTATTATTAGTGTCTGCTTCTAAGGAACCACATGTGAGGCCCCGTGATGTGATTAATCAGGCATTCCAGCTGCTTTTGAGTGATCCCAGCACTGACAACTGAAGCAGGAGGAATTCTTCTCCAGTGTAGTACAGTTTATGACATCCTGTTATGCAGTCTGAAATGAACGCCCATGTCTGAGTGAAAGAAAGCTAAACACTTTGTATGAGAATGTACATAATCACTAAGAATTTGGCAAGGACAAAAGCCAAATCCAGGGCCACTGATTTGACAGACTCATGTCTCATCCAACATCTTCTGTTCTGCTCTTGCTTCTTTCTTAAATTATGAATATGTTCTTGGCCTGGTAGGAGGTACAAAGCACAGATCTTCAGAGGCACGGCGCAGTTTGGGAAAAAGCAGACCTGCACTAGATGCTTAACTGCAGTTTCTGATTTTACAGAGAGAATATATACTTTAATCTCTGACTACTCAGCAGTTTTGATCATCAGAAAATTTTGAAAGCCTCTTTAATTAAAAAAAAAAAAAAGAAAAAAGATACCCAGGTATACTCACTACTGGATCAAAAACTGCAGAAAATGTTGTGAATTAAACCAAGACTTTCACCTACCATTGTATTGAGGCAACCTTCTTAAAAGGGAAAGAACAGATAACACAGACTGCATGCTAAGCAGGACCCAATGAAATAAATACGCACCACTGGCATTGTGTCTCGCAGGCTTATGTATACATTTGTGCTATGCTGAAGTTGATTTATGGAGTATGTATGCACATGTGGCTGCAGTGCTGGCCAAAGCATTCACTGCAGATAAATCTGGAATTTATTCAGTAGATCTCAAATTCATTTTTTCATTATTTGAATGAAATAAATTGATGATTGAGTGACATACAATATACAATGTATTTATAGGTCTGAAAGAAACGGTTGAGCCAATGATTCAGCTCCAGTGTGAACTGAAGCAACAGCATCATTCACTATTGTTCAGTGGAATTCGAAACTTTTCATGATTAACTGTCAAGATTATCAAACCATCTTTCCCTATATTCAGGTTTTACATCTAAAATGCAACAAGGTAATTTTGCTGCAGGCAAATTAGGTTAATGCAGTCTTGTTTCTGCAGTTCCAAACTCAAACTGAACAGCCCTCTTCAATTCAGCACATCCACAGCTTGCCCAATGGAACCTCTTTTTAACGTGAGGAGTGCCAGTTCCTGCTCTCTAGCAATCCAGCCTCATGCCCAGGCTGATTAAATAAACTTAGGACTTTCTGTAGGTGACTACTCAAGAAAGCATTAAAGCTATAAGATGCAGAAGTTAGAATGAAGGTGAGAATGCCTGTCTCTTAGAGTAATGATGTGAGATCGTGTTGAACAGCAATCTCTCTGAAAAGTCCAGCATTACCACCAGTCAAAAAAATGAGATTATCTCAATTTTATTACTTTTGTTCCCAGCACCAATTTTCTTAGTAATTACAGGAGACTAAAACAAGTATGATAGCTCTCACCATTACCAACAGCAATATAAAGGTATACAGGAAGTATAGTGTGATGCAAGTCACTACATTTGGTGTTGTTAACCGTATAATGTGGTGGCTATCACTTTTCATGTTTTTATTACAAATGTGGCTGTATGAAATAAAACCTGTTTTTTTAATGGCACCAAGATGTCACCTTGGGTATAGCAAATGACATGTTGGTTTTGATGACACACAGTTCTTAAAGGCAAATACACACTTTTCACAATTCTTCTGTCAGGGCCCACAAGAAAATGCAAAAGTTTTCATTAATTTTTTCTTGTTCTTATTGCACATTCAATATAGATAGAACATATTATACAGGATAAGTTTCTTAAAAAACATGGATGGATTTCCCTACTGTTCTAGACCAAAACTTTCATGTTCTGCATCCATTTTGGGCTTAGTACACAGTAGGTAGTGCACAGAAATGGAGGGAAAGAATCATCTAGCAGCAAAAAAAAAAAAAAAAAGTCATATCAGAGGATTTTGTATATTTTGGTCGGCAGCATGGTAACCTGCATCTTAGTCAGAACTGCAGAACAGACAACACTGTTGCCTGCCCTTCAAAAAAAAAAAAAAGAAAAAAACAAAATGACAGCTTCCTGTATCTTCATGTTATTTCTGTATTTATTTTGAAAAAAAAAAAAAAAAAAAAGAGCAGTTTGTCAAACATTTAAGGTTGACAGTCATGTTGTTGCAATGCAGGTAAATGCTGCCATGAGTGACACTGCCTGTGTCACTGCGTGCAGCATTAGCCTGGGAATTTGAGAAGACAGGCTCATGAAAAAAATATGAATGTTGTCAGACAACCCTGCATTTTTTATTATTTAAATCTTGAGTGAATTTAGTACTCATGAAAGAGAGGGACTAAGTTTCTTCACATATCCCTTTCAATACATCTCAGTTCTGACCTGCAGCACTCTTGCTATTCTAGTTACAGGCCTTGAGCAGAGATTGCTCACCATGTCAAATTGTGGTAGTTTTGCAAAATGGATAGCTGAAGACTTCGATTAGGCCATCGAACATATTCTTATTTGTGATCCAGGCATCAATTAAGCCTGGGCCCTCGAAGATGACAGATAGGTACCAAAGATGTATGCAGCACTCACAAATTACGTATCCTACTGCAACTCCTTAAAATGAAAATTGCTCAGTTGGCAATTGCTCAGTATTGTGGGCTTTACTGTTGTATGTAGAAATCAATAACTCCCTTTCTTGTAGGAAGTTACTTCTGTCTGTAGGTATTTTGGGGATTTATTCATTGGAACCATTCTGAAAGAACCTTCCAGAGAGCTGTGTGCTATGGAAACACCATTTTGCAAAATGTCACATTCGAAGTACAAATTCTAGGAGTACTTCATTATCCAAATGAACTCAATTTCTACTGCTGAGCAAATGAGTGTTACTCAAGAAAGATGAGGAGCAAAAGGGACTGGTGGCTGCATATTGTGGTTCCAGGCCTTGTGCACAGATCTGTGAAATGGGTTTAGGTGCTTACAGCAAGTGTCAATTTTGAGAGTTCAATCTGCAGTACAACCGTGAGGGAATGGACTGAAATTAAGCAGGGATAAGCAGTGAACGTCAAATTCAGGACATCTATGAGGGAAAGCATTGAGAAGATATGTGAGTGACATTGCAGGCAGCAACCATGTGATTTTCCCTGAAGAAGTCACAACTGGGGGATCAGAATTCCTGCCTTAACCCTGGAAGAGCAAGCTCTAAGACCCTGAGGTGAAGAGGCCCTGGCTCATACATTACATGTCTCAATGCAGAGCCTAATCCACTTAGGCAAGCACAGAGTGAAAATATCATTGCCTTTACGAGTGCCGAGGGCTACAACAAATCTAAATGCCATAGCTTCATCAAAATAAACGCTCAAAGCCATCTTGACATTGAGGATATGGAGTTGAGAAAGACATTGACAATGAGATTTTAGGAAGAGTTTATCTCACTCTTCATGCAGATGTAGCTGCTCTTTAAGAGGATTCTGATGTCTTTATAATATATTTGTACTCTTTGGAAGGTCAAGAAACTTTTCTTCTGCCCCTTATTTTCTGAACTGTGAATTATAGGAATTATTACTCTTTCTGCAGTGGTGAGCACGTAGCCTAATTATAATGCCCACCAAACTGGCAGAAGAGAAAGCTATCTGCCCAGAATAGCTTCAACATGTTAAAGAAGTAGGTATACAGTCATCTGCATTACTCAGGGAAGAATCCACAACAAGACACTTAAGAATCCTCTTTAGTAACGTCAGTTATGAAAGCAAAGCCTAGAAGGATGAAGTGAATGGTAAGACGTTTTATGTGGTGTATAGGGGTGCACATTACTTAACTTTAATCATGCTCTGTACTTCAACTAGAACTACAGCATTTCAAAAAACATTTCTTTCCTCTTTTTTAAGATATTTGTTATTTCAAAATCCACAAATTATAATCTTGCCACAACTTTCATAGAATCATTGCATCCTGTTCATTTTTGAAAGGTTTGAGAAGACAGTTTTAAGTTTTCAAATAAAAGAAACCAGTTGTCCTTGTAAGTCTCCCAGTGCTTGGCAGGAGTCCACTATTTGCAGGAGGTGGTGCTCTTAGCACCTGATTTATTATTAGTTTCAGTGGAGTTACACTGTTTTGCAATTCTGATAGCTCCATTAGAAAATTGTGATGTGGCATTAAAATTTTAACGGGCAATGCTCTGTTTGCATTTTGTCCCACTTAGCATGAGATTGCCAGAGACGAGTAAGGAAAGAATATTAAGCATTCATAAAACACTTACACAAAAGCTAAAATTCCAAGGACTAAAAAAGAGACAAGAAGAATGATAAAAAAGAGAGGCTAGAAATGATTAAATTTTAAAAAAACAAACTCTGTTCATCTTTCATATTTATTTATTTATTTTGTAATACTGAAATATTCATCATTTACCAAATTACAGCTGCATGTTTTTGCTCAGTGGTTAAGCCTGACCTCAGCCAGCACAGAGCACTAAAACTATCCTAGATCTACTGAGATTTTGTAAGTGTAAATATAGTCAAATTCTCAGAAACCATAAATTGTGTTTATACATTAGTATTGAACATTCCTGTACTTTCACTGCACTGTTTTCCATTCTATAGAGATGTCTGGGGACAGTTTGCCTTCTTTATTTGATTATTTTGGCTTTCAGAACACTTTTTATTTTACATAGTAGCATAACAATATATGGTTCTACGTGGGTCGATTTAATACTTGCATAATTTTTAGAACACTTCCTTCCAAACTGACCATAAATGGATCTTTTACACTGTAGAATCTCTGATAAAAAAGTCTCTCACTACCACCAATAGGGATAGAGGGGGTGGAGTGGGTAGACTTTCAACTTTGCTTTTACAAGTGCAAATCCTCAGGCAAAATAAACAACATTATTTCAGATTAAAAAAATACACACAGAGGTGATAAGGAAAAATCTAATGTGTGTAGAAAGCTGCGCTCCAGCAAACTAGGTATATGTTAGTATGTTTGCTTATTTTTTAAGTTTTCCAGTACCAAAATGCGTGTTTAAATGATTGCATTTGACAAAGGAAAGACAAGGAAAAATGGTGCAGCATCTTTAATTTATCAGTTTACATGAGATGCAGGCAATAGCCTGTGGGTACCAGATTGTGATTTTTCTACTCAAGTACATTCTCATGTTTTACTGATGAGCTATATGCCAGGCCCTTGTGTTCTGTATAGTAAGAGTTTCATGGAACATCTGCTTCAATTGCTCTTTCTCTTGTTTTGTTTTGTCACTAAACTCACTTATGCTACAGAAGCGCTGACTATAAAAGAAGCTACTTTAATTCAATAGCATATCAGGAAGGCAGAATTTCTAATACTTGTAATACAGCTATTTTATGTCTAATGCTTTCCTTTGCACCAAAACTGGTATGACTATTGACACAATATTCTACCATGCTTCAAAGAATACATAGTTTTCTGACCTACTGAAATGTTTCTAACAGGAAATGTTGCATGTACATATATAGATGCATGCATGTGTAACTGTGTGCAGAATGCCATGCAGGGCGATGTATGTGCATACCTGCACCTGCATGTATAAAGCAACTTATTAGAGCCCACATATGCAATTACCAGAAGAGTAACATTTTCTTCATTTCCAAAGTCATGTATCACAAAGGAAGCCAACAGAGAAAGCAAGTCAATAAGGTCAGAAAAACTTTGACTGCTGTTAATAACTGTGTGCTTTAGCATCGGCATTGGGTGTCTTATATGTGTTTAAACCAGAAGGTTAAAGTGGTTTACAAAGATAAGAACATCATATGTAAACAATGTATATCAACCTCTGTCAGTTTACTTACTGTATTTTCGTGTCTCATTTAACAGCCTTGGTTATTCAGGTTGCAAAAAGAGCGCAAGGATTTAAGGCTTGTAGTCTCACTTTCAACTCCTGTACTGTGGTTAAAGTTGGCTCAAAATAAACGTTGATTAACTGCATGAAAATGCAATTATATATAGTGTATTAAACCAGAAACTATGTTTACAGAATATCACCTCTGCACTACTCTTTAATAATTTCATGGAATAAATGCAGGAAGGAAAAAAAAGGAGGAGCTTTAAACGAAGTGCAAATAGGATATATATCCTTCCCACATTTCTTTAATTCTTTCTCATATTTGTGATCTGAATAAATGCCGAAGATTATGATGTTCTGACTGACCTCTTTTTAGGCTTCTAATCTGTGTTTTTTCTTCTTAATTTTAATCTCGTCTGTGCTGACATCCACTCTGAAACATGCTGTTGAGAACAAAGAAACTATGAGCAAAGGCTGAAACCATCTTTAGTTTCAGTGTTGTTATTACTGAAAAGATGTGTGGGTTATTTTTTTTTCCCCCTGAAATACAGTTTATCATTGTATGTGAATTGCCATTGTCAAGGCTGGTAATTAGCCTCGTATTATTTTCAGCATTGTTCACATCCACACATCACAGGACAGAAAATGGGAGCCTTAGACAAACAGAATCCTTGTAGAAGATCATTAGGAATCCCACTGTGACAAGCCACGTGCAACCTCGTTGATTCAAATTAGTCATCTGCATTGTTCTATATTTTAGACTGCGGGAGGTTTCAACTTATTTTACAAAACCACAATTGTTATACATTTATGGTCAGAGTAACAAGTAATGTTCTGCACTCTCAGAAGACACCAAAGACATTTTAATATGTACTCATTATACAGCTGTGCCTGCAATGCTATTTAGAGTTTCATCAGTGTCTAGGTAACAAAGCACTATTTTCTCAGCTTTTTACAGCTGAACTATAAACATGAACTCTCAGTTAAACACAGCACTATACAGAAAGTATTACTAGGACTCAGGCCTATGACTGTCTTTAAAAAAAAAAAACCTAAAAAATCTAAAAAGAGATATTTGATGATACACACCTTTGAAATGGATGTATCCTATTCCTGATTTTTGTGTGTAGATGTAATAGTGACTCAAACACTGTTAAACCCACTGTGGTATAGATGATAAATTATAGGAGCAAAAATGCTGTTTGTCACAGTCCCAATTTACTGTGAGGTCAAATATATACCTTTAAAATAGATTTTACAGTGCAGTTATAAAATGGTCCTTTATTATGGCTATTTGATCCTATTCACATCTTTATGCAAAATCTTTGCTGGTATTGCTGATGGCAGTACGTATATTTTTAGCAAACATACCTCCCCCAACTAATATGTCACATCAATTTACGTTCTTTTTTCCTTACTGATATTTACTGGTGCAAATCCATCTATTTCAGTATATGATTTACTCCAGGAGAACATTTAGTCCCACCCAGCATCCTGTCATAAAACTCAGTCACCTCAGCAAATACTTGGTTCTGGCACTACTAATGCTACATATGCAGATTACTCAAACCACGACCCGTCTGTGGCAGAGGCAGGCGCTTTCTGAAAGATCCCAACCTGACAAGTGTATAATTGATCTTTGTTTTCTTAAAAGTTGTCAGAATTTTAATGTTCCTGAAATATATGTTTTTTTTATTCAATAGCTACAAATCCACACACACTGAAGAGTGTGTCATTCCTCTGTGCACAGAATCAGGAATCTGATATATTTACTTCAAGAGTACATAGCAGAGCATCAGAGAATGAATTCAAGGGTAGTGAGCAGCTCAGGGGACCAGTAATAGAATATGAAGCCTAGGTTGTTGGTTCAAATCTAATCCAGGTTGGAAGTAACAACAATTATTGCCACCTAATGTCTTTTCAGTGATCTGTATGAAATGAGTTTGTGGTCTCAGTGTAGTTTCTAACAGACAGGTGTCTAGATCATAGCTGACACCATTGTCAGCAGATTCAACGTAGGGTCCGAACACCCGAATGTTTCTGTAGACTGAACTTCTCTTTGGTGTCAGGGCAAAACTCAACCTTAGCAGCAGATTATGTAGAATTCCACCACTGAATTTTCTGAACCTATCCTGTGGATGAAAATGTTTTCAGTCTGTAGGCTCTTCCCTAGGAATCCTTTCAAAAAAAAAAAAAAAAAAAAGCACATTTTTTTCCATTAAACGATAATATTTATATCACTCTCATAATACCTGCATTAAATGTTCGCACCCAGAAGCACAAGAAGACAGATGTAAAAGGAGCAGTCACTATAGCTTCAATTTACTTGCTGGAGTTCATATGCTTAAATCAGGTCCTTCACAACAGAATTCCTTTGAAGCCTTGCAGATTTCTCCCGCACAGTGCACCACAACTTGCATATACAGCATGGCATATTTCAAAAATCACTGATAGTAGCATTGTGGGTATCACCAGTTCTTTTCTACTCACAAAAGCACCAGGAGGAATCTTTATCTGCTAGACACACTGTTCTGATGACCCCGTGGATGTGATCATTTGTGCCACTTGTATTACAATGGTCTCTACTCTGTCACCCTGCTTGGGGATGTGAGAACAGAAAGTGTGTGTAGATCGACTCAGGGGTGACTGTTTTCTAGGCATGGCTTAGCTGGTGCTATGTATCCCAAAGGGTCTGCAGAATCCCCCGTACAACTCTTGCTGCTGCAATGCCCTGGTAAATAATGTGTGGGTTGCAGAGCCATATCCTGGGTCCAATCTTCTCAAATTTAAATTCATGTGCAAAATCCTGTGGATGAACACTACATTCTAAGCAGAACAATGCCACAAAAACATGTAGGAAACTGTCCATTTTTATGTGTAGTGATCATTTTGTTAGAAAAATGAGAGTTCTAAAAAATCGTGTTATTTATGGACCTTCCCAAGGGTAACCATGCTATAAAGAGAGTGGGAGTTTATATAATAAACACAAATCAGTGTGCTTAAGGCAACTAACTGGCAATTATGTACAGTTTTGATTATGGGAATTTACATTTCCAGAAAGGAAGTATAATTACAAGGAAAGTAACTTTTTTTTGTTTTATTTTTATTTAATGCTTGCCTTGTACATTTTGTCCCGGGTTTAAATTTAGCAGAGATCCAGGAAATTTTGATCAATATACATACATGCATAAATGTTTGTATAAGTTTCTGGCAGGCAGCAACACTTTTTCTGAGGATTATCTGGATCTGGATTCCACATGATACTAATTACTAGGTAGAAAGACACTACATGAGAGCAATCCAAAGAGAAAAATACCTTATTTTTCCTACTACAGGTAATATTTGCTGATTATTTTATATTATCTATTTATCACTCTAAGAGTGGCATATATAAGCTTAGTCTATTTGTATAAAATCTGACACATATAGATTGCTCCAAAAGTAATGCATCTTATTTATTTCTGTGGTAACTACAACAGATAACAAAGAACACAATAATGCTATTTCATAAAGCAAATTCTCAGCTACTATTTTTCATCATAGTCACTGCCACTAGCTATGCATTTTCACCAGCAGTGAACAAGAGCTTTCATGCTGTGCTTGTAAAAATCTACACCAATGCAGGTGACCCACTATTGCTGTCACCACTGCTGAAACACACCACTGCCTCACTGTGCTCGCATTTACTGTTTTGTTTCCATGAATGTTCATCAAACATCTATGAATGTCAATGGGCGCAATGTTTTTCCTCATGTAAGAATTCAATGGCACACTTTTGCTTCATCCGCATCTGCATCTACATGTGAGATGCCATTTGTCAGACTGCCTTGCTGCTACCATCTGTCAAATGGCAACAAAATGTAATGGAGTAGTCGTGGGAAGATTCAACATCTATTGTCATATCATCAACACCCACTTCTGACATTATGGGCCAATATAATAGCATAGAATGCATTATTTTCAAAGCTGTCCTTGTACATATGGAGAAAGAGAGAAAACATTTGGGCCTAATTCTTACATACTTTTATCATGAAAATTGAATCTAAAGAGATTTGGAAAGTTGAGGGAAAATAAAGAAAAGAAGGAAAGGAAGGAACCCAAAAGCAATAATAGAAAAGAGAAGGAGTAATATTGTTAATAAATGAAGGATTAGGAGAATCAAACAAACGGAGACTTTAATATATGATAGAGAAGAAAGAAATTGAAGGACTTTTAAATGTAATAGACAGATCATAAATTAGAAAATCTGTCATATAGTATTAAAAATCACACTTAGCATTTCACTGAGTAATATATTATTAATTTGTGTTATGAGATATGATTCACGGTAGTGCTAATAATTTATATTTTGTGTAGAATTCTAACTCTAGATTTACAGCTTTAGTAAGCCTCAGAGTTTTGTCTGACTTTCCTGCCTCTACCTTTCACATAGTGATCAGACATTTCTACAAGAGGCATGAACCCTGTTTGAGAGAATTATAGCAAATGGTCAGGAGACTTCCATGTTTAACACAGCATTTGAGTTCACAACTATATTGCTGGCTTCATCAAATTATTACTGGGTACTTATTTGAAGGGATAGGAGGGTCCTGTAAGTTCTCAGTTCACACAATCTGAAGCATTTTATCCTTAAATTTCTAAAGCTTATAGCAGGGCGTTTGGGCACCAGACTAGTTGGCATAATAAGACTTTCAGTTAAATCCCCATACAACACTTACAAAAGATAGATACTAAGATCTGATTTGTCTTAGTTTGCTTTGTGTGGGCATTTGCACCTACTTAGGGTTGTGTTTATTTGTTTGTTTGTTTAGTTTTGTCTTGTTTCTATGCTGGAAAGTCATCTTAATCTTAATTTCTTAAGTCACTCTCCCTGTTTCTCTTGAGGTCTTCCTTGTCTTTTCCTTTTAATTCCTCTTTTCTATTCCTGCCTCAGCTACAGAGGTGCCACCTCTGTACACCTCTCTCCACTTCTGACAAATCTATCATAAGAGACTGGGCTGGAAGTGAGAAGCTGTTCTGAATGGAGACTCCTTCCTTCAGCCCAAATTACAAATACACCATGTAATGTTTCCGCTCCTGTCTAGTAACATCCTTGCAAGAAGGTGCTGATACAATTCCTTCTTATTCCACATCCCTTCCTATACTCCATTGTAGTCTTATAATCCAGGAATCAGTAACCATCACCTTTAAAATAAAATTCACTCCAACTCCTGCATGGTTACTTATTCATCATATTCAACTGTGTCGGGAAGCACAGACATTGAATTTAGGGTAGATATATTTTTGTTTCTAAAGAGAAATTGCATTTAAAGACAGAAACAATGCAAAAATGTACAACTGTATAAAACCCATATAATCCAGACTGTAATGGTCTATAAGAGGAATAGAAATTATTTTTGTAATCAGAGGTGACTTAAAAGGACAGTGTCTCTGAAGGACAAAGAATAGGCCGTTTTAGAAAAAAATGGCAATTAATTGGAATGTATATTTTTTTACATTTTATAATGTGACTGGAGGGAGAGACTGATTACAGGTACACAGTGAGGAATCTCACAATCACAGCAAGACAAAGGAACCCAGTCATTCTCACCACAGCCCAACCTCAGGATAGCAATAGAGACAGATCCACAGCTGCTGGGGAGGAATCCAGCCAAGAGAGAAACCCTTGAGTTGTCAATAAATCCAGACGTTGCTGCTGCTATAGAAAGAGATATACTAGAGGCTGTCATCTGGGTACTGCAACTGCCAAACTTGACTGCCTTTAGCCACAGCTGTTGACTATGTTGCTGCAAGACTATTGAGTAGGAAGAAGAGTGAAAACAGTGCCAGCACAGTGGGAGGCAGCTACCAAGTTAATGCTCAAGTGGTATCCTGGCAGTTCTCAATTTGCTTAGTAATTGTTTCACTCGGTGGGAAAATAGATGCACCAATAAAAGTTTAATTTATTACTGTAACCTTAAGTGTGTGCATGCAGTATGGTAGTTGTGCATTTGTAGATTTATGATGAGTGACAACTGGATGTCTATGTTATGGAGTACTCAACTCATGGAAAAGCAAATATTATCCCAATAAAGTTCTTTTCTCTGTTTTAAGTGGTTAATCAAACTCTATAACCCCAACTCATACTTTTGCTGGATTACATTAAAAGAAGAAATAAGATACTGACAAAGAAATGGAATGACATCTTGGCTGGGCAAACCACTGGCAAATGTCTGGTTTATGGCATTTTTTTTCCCATTTTTCAATATTTACCATGATAAAGTTTTATTTGAAAGCCAGAATTAGAACATTTTGAAATGTTGCCACATCTTTTTGGCATGACGTAAAACATAGGATGCAAGATTGCAAGGGTCCTCATTGCTCAGGGAGATCAATGCTTTGTTGTACTAGTCATTTTGGTGTCTTTCTTTGGAGGCAATTTGTACGAGTATCTTCTAGCACTAACATATTCCTTTATCTTAAACTGTTCATTTTGCTCTTAGACATTTATCCTCTTGGTCTGTGGATCTTCCTCTATGGAAGGCACTCATATCCCTTCCTTATAGATATTTCCCATTTCTCCCTTATGCTAGTAGGTTTCATAGATTCATAGATTCATAGACTCATTAGGTTGGAAAGGACCTACAAAATCATCCAGTCCAACCATCCTCCCACCACCATCCCCACCCACCAAGCTACGAAATCAAATCCCTTAGCACCCCATCTAAACGCTTCTTGAACAGCACTAGGGATGGTGCCTCAACCACCTCCTGCTCCTGCTGTATGTAGCTGTAAAAATTTAAATTAATATTTTCTTAACATGGGTTTTTATAGCTGTGCACTGTATTCCACATGAACAGGCACAGTTACTTAAACAATTATATAAATATTTCCTTCCTTTGACTAGAAAAACACCCAAACATTTTTAGCACCAATTCTGCCCAAATACACAAACAGACTTCTAGTCTATGCATGACTTTTTCTGGAATTCTGAGTGTTTTTCCTCATGGCTACATCATTCCATGGCTTAAGATCACACTCTGACAAAATAATATTATAAAACTTTGTCTGGGTAGGGTGGTGCAAAACTAAAAAAAAAAAAAACAACCAAAAAACCTAGAAATAAAAAATATCTTTCTAAGGCATTTGACTTTTTTACTTCTGTCCTGAATTACACTGTTGGATCATGACAGTACCTTCTCTCGAAGTCTCTTCTTAAGTGGTAGGTACCCAAAATATTGCCAGCAAAAAATTTCCTGATCATATGTGAATCTTGCTGGCTAGCCTGCCAGTATCAGTTACCTGTGCTGGATTGTATCTCATGGCCAGCCATTTTGGTCTTTTAGTTCAGTAAGGTGAAAAACGACCGTTTCTACCAAATATATAGATAGTGTTACTGAAATATTGTCCAGCAGTGAATTAATTTTTTCCATTATCAGTTGTGAAAAAAAATACCAAAGTGTTCACTTAAAAGATACTGAAAAATAAATATTAATAAAAAATCACAGTAGTTCACACTCAAAACGCTTTTTCAAAATGTTTTTTATTTCAGCATTTGGTAGAACACATTGCTTATGATTCTACTTGCAAAATGACAACTGAAAGAACAATAAGAACCTCTAAAAGAACAGAGTGATTAGATCTGTTCTAGGTCACTGTGAGCAAGCAGTCAATTTAATTTTTATGTAGCCATAGTGTTAGCAGAGATCTGGATATAAAGCTTTTCTTTTATGTATTCTCAGTGTACAAATTGCTGTGGATAGAGATTTTCAGTGCAAGTCAATTGTAACTTCAGGAAGCATACCAGTTTGAAAACTCCTGTTAAAAAAATGGTAAGTCAGAGTTGAATTATTTGTAGAGGAGGCAAGGGAGAATGAGGGGAAGGTAATTCCAAGGGGCTGGAAGAAAATTTGAGATGTGCATTTTTCCGAGGTGTTCTCTCGATGCTAACAAAACTTAACTCAATCTAGATGCCCTCATTCATTTGTGGAATATAAACATCTGTATTGAGGGACTGACTGATAAACTAGCTTCTCCACTGTTTTGTAAGCTTCCATTTTGAGCGAATGGTCTTATTATGTGTGGAATACGTATAGCAATAAGTGAACATAAAATCTGTCGAGAGAAATCTGGAACAGTTGTGAGTTGTCTTTTTAGTCCCTGAAGCTAAGGAGGTCAAGTCATAAGAGACAATATGATGAGAGTTTTGATGGTTTGGGCAGAGAAAAAAGTCCAGACTTTGCAGGAGATAGGATTGTACATGGACAAAGTATTTGCATCAATTAAAATTATATAAGGAGGAAAATCATTGTCAAAACACAAAAAAATGCTTTGAGAAATTTAAAGAAATTAAATTCGTTCATGTAATGGTTTTAAATCGTGGCTGGACATACATGGGAAGAAGAAAATGAGTGAAAATCTCCAATACACAACTTATTTGAGCTAATGTATTGCTAGGTTTTATATTAAAATATCACGAGAGCATTTCTAAAATGTGTGTTTTAGAACAGGTATATTGGCCTCCGGTAAAATAATATAATATACAGCCATGTAGAAGTATAAGTAAAATTTTTCTGCTGTTTAAAATAGATGGAAGTGCTTTTTTTTGGTTGTTTTAAAGTGACAGTTCATACCTACAGTATATCAGGAATCATGCATAATTCCTACAGACCAAGTTTAAATTTCAACGAATTTTTTTCCCTGTGGAAGGGGAAGAGGAATATATGACTGAGAGTTCTTACTTTCAGAAATCCTGATGACTATGTGTTGGATTTTTGAGTGTCCTCAGCACTGCTTTGGTTGTGAACCTGAATGCTTTGAAATATTAGAGTGGAGTGTACCTTTTTGTGCTTACGTTGGAAATCTGAAACCCTCATTATTTCTGCATTTGTTAAAATACGACTCTCTGTTCAACATACAGACAAAGCATAAGGCTTTGATAAAATCTGATCTACATTCAGAGATCTGCTATGATCTCAGTTTTTCTAAAGTGGCACATTGCAAAAGGCCCAGCACTAGTAGAAAGTACTGAAAGAGGCTACTTTTAACAGCTACTCTTTACTTTTCTTGCCAGTAGTGTTTTCATTTACATACCTGAATCACGTCATTATTGTTGCCTTTGCTCTGTCTCTTTCTGGCACTTCAGTGGCTCATCACCTTTCCTTTTTCTTTCTCTTTTTCTTTTTCTTTCTCTTTTATTTCCTTTTTATTTCCTTTTTTTATTTTTTTTTTTATTTAATAAACAGTGTGCTCTGTACATCTCTTGTTTTGATTTCCTGAATTAATATTCATGATTCTCCTTTTCAAGCCACAAGATCCTCTGTTGATGTTTGCTTTACGGTACTTCTATCAAACGTATTTTTTACAAAATAAAAAGTCTTTTTCCTTTCAGAGGCTTATGTTGGAATGTAGACAGTTATCTTCCACATGGCGTGTAATATGATCCTGGTTTTATTATCTAGACAGATACAGTTTTCTTGCTCTCCTAAGTTTTGCTGTCTGCATTTTTAAAGCAACACTACATCATCCCTATCAAACCAAAGTCACTGGTCAAAAACGCATGTATGGGGTGGTTAACAAATACGATTCACTGCATTATTATTTTTACTGATTGTTCTGTTTAGAATAAAAAATGGCAAAGATGGAGAGCTGAGATTTTAGTAGTATTAGTAGTGAATATTTCTTAAAAAAAAAAAAAGTTCTTATTTATATGCTTCTGATAGAAATGAAATGAGAGTCCTTTAAAAGATAGAACCTGAAGAGATGACTATTTCCTTTTTCTCTCTCCCCACCTCAAAAAAAAAAAAAAAAAAAGGTTAAAAAATCAGTATATATTTCATTCTTGGAATGCTTCATTTCACCTCTAATTTTCTGTATTATGTACTCCTTGTTTTGTGTTACTTCCTACACAGAACTTTGTTGCCCTTGTCTAAAATGGTAATAGCAATAATTAAACAACCATTACTGTACATCTGTGCTCCGCAAATACTCCTTCCTCAATCACCAGAGTCTTTTGACTCACTGATAATTAAGTCCTGAATCCATCATGGTTCCTTTCTTCTTTTTTTCCTTTTTTCTGGGTCAGCTTGTCCATCTGTCAAACAGGGCACTAACACAACCACTAACAGCAGCAGCCATCTTTCATGCTTAACACCACCACATTCAGCTCCTTGGAAAGGCTTCTGCCTCAAGATAGGCTGAGCATAAGACTCAGTGGCTACCTACAGTTATTAAATGTATATTAAAAAACAAACGACAGCAACAAAAAAGTTTTTTTTTTTTTTTTTCCCTCATTCCTTAGTCTGCTTTTACTTGCTTACATGTAGGTTGTGAACTTTTGGTGCTATGAATTTTTCTTTGTTTGAATGTGGGGAACGGCATCTTTTGCAGAGAAGATACATCTTTCTGCTGTATGAATGTGAAATAAAGGAGGCCTTTATGCAATGGTTATGTTACAGAGATAAAAACAAGATAAGCTTCCTGTTTTTATATTCTCTGCCCTGATCCCCAGCTCCATCACCTCCCCTACATATACCTCCCCATGCCATTAGGCCCTGTCTCCTAGCAACATATGGCCCCTTACTAGAGCGTTATCTGGCTGCTGCCTGTATGCAATCAGACTGTCAGTCATTTAAGCGAGAAAGTGATCGAGCTCTGTCCTGGATGCATATATTTGTAGCATTTAGACCCTGTGCATTGATATGAAGAGAGGATATGTGTTGATGTGAGTTTGCGATGCACTCACACCTCAGCCATGCTAAATGAACACTATTCTAAAACAGAAGACTTGATTTTGCATTTGTGTCTGTCAGATGTATTCTTTATATCTACTGCTTTAATTTATCTGGGGTACTGATTGTACAATGTCTTTATTACAGTAACACTTTCCCTTACTCAGAAAAATAGTGAATTTTGTTTTCCTTTTAAATTTTGAGTTTCCTATAAAAATTCTTACAAAGCTTCTTAATCAACTGGTCGCCTGGCCTATTCACTCTGAGTTGGATCAGGAGAGTTTGCTGACAAAATTCACAGTCTAACTTTGTTATTTAGAGTGGTACAGCATAAACACACACTTGTTTGCTCTGAAGTGATGCTAATAAGAAACCTGCATTTGCAACATGTGCAAAGGGAGGATCTGGTGGTCTGGGCAGTCATTGTCACAGGAGCAGCATGACTGCCTGCTAATCCACAGTTTTCATATGACCAGTGATTAACAATGTTTCTGGAATGATACTATTGAAGGAAATATTTTTAACACCAAATGTTGGACATTTGTGTTGTCTAGCTAGTTCTTGCTTTAGCTACGTCCTACAGTCATTGTAGAAGTGCAGGATTTAAGGTCTGTAACTATTGACACCTTCTGCAATAGTTATACAGGCAGTATAGACTGCTATTTATATTGAGAGATGTAATATGAGGTGACTTTTTCATTTTTATGTTGTGTTTCCTTCCTTGGGAGACAAATGGTCTTGATAGTGCAGCAATCTTGTGGCTTGCTACAAAGGTAAATCTTAATGCTGAGATACTGTTGTAAGATAAGTCCAAATAATATACCTTAAACTGGACCAGGGACAGGTGTGTAATCCAAAGAGGCAAAAGGATAAAAGCCTGCTGTGGAAAGTCCTGACTCTGTGCTCCCTGCTTCTAATGTGGTTTTAGCTAAAGAAAGGGAAAGACTCACATTTCAAGGCTGCTGCTTGAAATGCTGACTGCACCTCATCCTTGACTCTTGCAGCCCTGGGCTTTAGTCAGGAGCCCTTCAGTTACCTTGAAGGGAGATTTAGGTGTATTTTCAAGAAGACAGCAGGCATTTCTGACTGCATAATCTATACCTCAGATGACCTGCACCTGTTTAAAATTGATTGGAATCAAATCCTAAAGTGTCTTGCACCTTCTGGAAGCCATACAAAATGAGAGCTAGTGGTACACTGAGGGAACAGAGATTTTGAGAAAAAATTATCAATTATCCATGCTTCTGCATTGACCTATCCTTCTGCTTAATCACAAGATTACTTTTTAGTAGATTACTTGCAGATTAACATGTAAGAAAAGCTGTGGCCCTTCAGGAACCTGGTTATAGAACCAGTTCCCTGTGTACATTCTTCAGAGAGAGCTGGGTAGTGCTGGGTAATGAGCACTTGCAAATTTTTATCCATTTGGTATTGTAATATTACAATTAGTGCCCAAACTAGTGCCCACCAGAATAAACAGAAAGGCTCTTACTGACTATGTTGGATACTGGATCATGACATTTATGGAACAGATCCATACTTATAGCCAGCCAAATGTATAAAGCCACTAATTCTTTCTTTTAATACGATGTTTAGTCCTTAGTATTCTGGGTATAGTAATTCAAAAAAGTACAGAGACTGTACTTCTGGAAATTATACATATATACATAGTTCCAAGCAGACAAGTGAATATACTGGGCATTTGAATTTGCCACTGTGTCAAGATTTTTTACTTTTCTTTTATGCCCAAAACTGAAATCTCTGGTATTCACAGGAATACTCAAGATAACTAATAAGATAACTGAATGCATTTCACTTAACAGCAAGCGAATCAGCCATTTCTGATCTGCTGCATTCCAGATTTTGGTTCCTCAGTCATTTCATACAGACTTCTGGTAACAATTAATACTACCATAAAAAGAAAATAACAGGGAGAAACATGCACACAAATTGAAAGCAGATATCTGAATGTTGTTGTCCCACAAATTTAGATCAACCGCATGTCTGCCTGGAAACTTGTAACTAGCATTCATGAGTGATGTTATAATATAAAGTGTGGTGGAGAAATGACAGTGGAGCCTGTTTGTACTTTCTGGAATTAATATATATGTGCAGATAATTAAAAGTACAATAAAAATACACAAGATGAACATACACAAGGGAAGGTTTAAACATCATCCAAACATGTCATATGGTACGGGCCTTGGGGAAATAAAGGCTTACAGGATACTGGCAGACAGTCCTGCTGCTGGTACCAGAATTTAGCAGTTTCACTGCTTGAAAAATAAATCCTTTTAGTTAATCCGACTCTGTGGGTGGAATTACACACACCACTCCCATTATTGTTAGATGGGAGTGCAGGCTGAATTCCCATGAACTTTGCTGAAAATGTAACTTCCAGTGTTCCCTATGCAAAGCTTTATTTATTAGGAATGCTTTTCAGCATGTCATGGTGAAATCTTATCGTGGCAACATCAGATGCTGGTGATATTAGGAGTGCACATTTCACCCTTGATGTGTACCTGCAGCTCTTATTAGCATTACAGAGCATTTACTATGCATATCAAGAAGGGAATATGTGAGACTGCGATTTCTTTCACCCAGTGTGTTCCAGAAAGTAAAATCTTAGTGGCCAAATGTTGACACCTGGCATAGTGAAGGGTTTGCTGCAGACAGCCAAGGTTATTGAATGGGAATGTGGCTGCACTGTAAGCCTTCCCCTCACCATCTGGTTCATTCTGGAATATGGAATATATATCACAATTACATGAATAAATGAAAAGATATGCAAGTTAACTGAAATGTATGTGTTTCTGTGCTTTTCTGCACAATGAAACAGCCATCTGGGAATCAGTATGTCTCACATTTCAAGCACGAATCAAAGCAAGCAGCAATTCACTCCGTGACGTGTGCTTCATAGAAAACTGGACTTCATTATCACGGAGTTAATCACTTCGAGGTCTTTTTTTCAGGTTGCTTTTTTTTTTTTTTCCCCCTCTTCTCTATGGATACAAAACAAACCTATCTGGAAATACACAGAGACTACTCTCGTAAAAATTGTAGTTGGAACTGAGTACGGTTAAAAAAATAAGAATAAAAAGAAAATGGAAGCACATTTGTTTGCACACTTGTCTCTCAGATCCAAGCTTAGAGGTGGGTCTATAGAGAGGGAATAAAGAATTGCAATATGAATATATTCTTTTGTCCCCTCCTTTTCACCCCAGTTTGTTTTATATGTGTATTTTCCTTCTCCATGTCTATGGTGAACGTGGATCCAAAGCATATGTTATTGCCCAGCAAAACTTAATGGAAAGTGGATGAAGTGGGGGTGGGAAGGTGGGGGATGGGGGGGGTGGGATACAGAGAGTCAGAATGTCTGCCAAGAAAACAGCTTCTGTCCTTCTACCATCTTTTGGCATTTGTGACATGTGAAGGTAGAACCTCCCCCTCCAGATTTTCCTTTGCCTTCTGTGAATGGTGGGTGCAAATCCTTACAATAAAAGAACCATGGAGTGTTGCTGTGGGAAAACTCTTCTGAGGCAAATCCTGAGGAAGTGGATGCTGAGATTCAGTTGAATTAAAAGGCATAGTTTCTGCAGCTACAGTGGTTGTGTATCAGGGTATGTGCATTAACTGACATTGCATCCAAAGGCAGGGAATGTGTCTGGTAGACAAGTTGTGATAGCACTTTGAGAAAAGCTGTTTAAGAACAATGGATTCCAGTGTTATATATGTCCTTTTTTAGCATTTCTGGAAAGAAAAGCTGTCTCTATTAAACAAAAACTGAAAAATATAATTGCTGGAAGACATTCATGCACATTTTCTCCTTATCCAAATTTCATTAATCTCCTTGAACGTAAGAGTTGACTAATTGTATGAACTTTTAGCCAAGCTTTTAAAACATAAGACTTGAGATTAAATACTGATGACTTTCGCAAGGGTCCTTCCTATGTTTGTTCTCTCCTATAATCCTGGTCTTAACAAAAAGCTTTTTTCATGCAAGATGATCTCAGAGAATGCATTTTTTTTAATGCCTGGCTAAAGTGACTAAACATATAAACACCTTCTTTACATAGAAAAGACTGGTTCTGTAGTGGCTTAATTTTGGCATGTGCTTATGTATGTTGGCAGCATGCTGCAGAACTGAAGGAGTTATTTCTTACTAGAAAAGAACAAACCTGCAGTCTGAATGTGTTATGCTGTTGTTTGACCCAACAATGATAAGAGTGTATGAAACAGCCCTGCGAAGTCAGCAGGATCGCCAATATGGACAAAAGAATCTTCAGCTTTCAGTCCTCAAAATTTGTACCTTCCTTACGCTGAAAATGTATCAGATGGATTGAGCACCCTCAAGACCCACAGAAAAAACTGAGAGTGAAACTTTTGACGGTGTGGGATCAGATCCTTGAAGAGAGCTGAAAATCATCAGCCCCTTCTGATTCTAAACTCTTAGCAAGCAGTGGAGATGGAAAAAAAAACACCTAAACCAGAGCTCACTTCAAACCCTGTTGTCTGAAGTCTCTGTGAATGCTGGAAAGAAAATCTGCTTTGAATATGCTCTCCCTACTACAGTTGTCTAAAAAAAAGTCAGGGTCAAAGAAAGGGCACAGTAAATTCTGAATATCTGAAGATGTGGAGCTGATGTATATCCACTAAATGCTAACATAATTAAGACATGACATCATCCTTCAAGCATTATGGGTGCTGTATCTTGTATTGTAAACCCTTATCTAGCTTATAATGGTTGGCTGCGGGGTTGGTTATTTTTTTTCTCTCTGCACCTCAGATATGTGTATTAAAAAATTATAAAAATCAGATTGAGTTCATAATTGATTTTTTATGGACGTTGTTTGTTTCGCTATGAATATTTCATAAACAATTTTTTCCTAAAGTATGGCATTATAAGATGTGCAACAGAGAGAGGCAGATAATAGTGGATGCCTGTAAGTCTGTATGAAATCAATGTTATTCTTTAATTTAAAATGTTTGTAAATATGTTGCATTTTTTCATGAAACAAAATCGTTCTTATATTAAAGATGGGAATTTGCCATTGTCTTCAGTTAGAAAAGGAACAGACAAATTATCCCCTCAGCATTTTCCTTCTACCTTGCCGATTTATTTAAGAAGTCACAATGAAAGCAATTGCCCAGAATCCATAATACTTTCTCCCATGTAAAGTCTTTATTCTTATGAATCACCCCACTGGTGTCATTGCATAAAGAGCAGTTTCAAGACAGAGCTTACTCTTCTCAGCTACACAAATTTTGGCTTTATCAAGCTCACATGTGGTGCAGCTGAGGCGATGAAAAAGTAACTAAGAAGATGAGGAGGGTGGAGACCTTATAGTTTCCCACAGCACAGGATTTCTAGGGACAGATAGGAGATAAAATGTGTATGAAAAGACAGACCTTACTCGAGACAAAAACCTCCTCTGGACCTGATTGCTCCAAGCCTTATGGTAAAGCCCTCCCTACTGCAAGCATAAGCTGCAACAGAATACCCCTGAAGAAGATTTAAGGAAGTACTGTGTGATGGGGCAATGCTTTGAAACAAAGCTTGGGTTTCATTGCAGTTCTGTGGAGAAGAGTACTGATGGTTGATGGGCAAGTGTTCCCAGTAAGCAGTGTATACAATGCTTGTCACCATCTTAATATGGCCATCTAGAAGTTAAGATTTGACTCTTAAATATCTTTTTGATCCCATATATAGTCAACAAAACCTCTCCAGATAGGATTCTTTGCAAACTATAAAAAATGAAGCTTGCAAATGCTTATCCATTAACAGTAGAGGTCTAGACAAGTGGCTTAATCTGAACTGAAAAAAGAAGCTGAATTTAGGTGAGAGGAGCTGCACCCAGAGCCAAATCCTCAGCATTAGGATCACCATCAACCAAGCATCATCTGTGAACAACTTGTAACACTGCAGGCTCCCCTCAGCAAGACTTTTCTACTGCTTTGTGCCCTGAGTGCTCAGATAAACCAAGGCGAGCTCACTGGGTAAGAGCAGCATTACTACCCAAGGATTAGCTGTGTAACAAAAGACAGCAGAGAGCTGTTAACCTTTTGCTTTGGTAGGCGTTAAAAAAGAGAGTAACAAGAATTTTCCATCACCAAGGACATATCAGGCAGCATTAGCGATGGATAATTTGAGGGGTTAAGAAGACTGCCCTGCAGGAATTTTTTTTAAAAAGTTAATCTTTCAGAAAGATTGAAAGTTTTAGAGGAACAAAGTTTGCCTCAGAGAGATTTAGTTCTTTTAGCCTTTGCTCTTGATACTTGCCAAAGGACAAACAAAATGTGAATTTGCATCATGCCTCCACATGTGTTTCACATATTTTACATGTGGCGTCTAAATGGCTCCTGTGACCTTAGTGTGTGGATCACACGTTTTTCACATATGCTTTGAGGGGTTCCCATCTGCTTGAAACATTGTTTCTGACAGTAGAAATCATTATTGTTTTACAGCAGGCTCTAATAATTTAATTCAAGCTGCAGAATTTGAGAAGACACAGAATGTTTTCAGTTTTGGTTTAGAGTCTGTGTTGAGTGCTACCCATTATAATTGCATACCAGAGAAGAGATTCACAGCCTAGGCCAGAGTTTCCAATTAAGGCTATCAAGATTTTTTTTTCCTCCTGCAAATGTGCTGGCTTGTCAGAGTCATCACTTTTACAGAAAGGTGCTTGATCCAACTATCATTGTGTTCTGAAGGGTTTTTTGGATCTCTGCTTGAATTTCTGCTCAAAGTTAGAAAGTCAGTGGTATGCAGGCAGGTACTCACACAGGATTTGGAAAATGATTTTTTATTCTGTAAGATTTAGAGCACAGCTTGAACAGAGCTCTTCCATTAACCCGTGTGAGTGCCCTAATGTCTTGGGCCATGCAGACAGCTTTTTCTGACTGTAACTTGATTATTAGGACAAAGATGTAGAAGACTGTTGTCAAAGTCCTCAATGCAATGCATGTTTAATTATTAGTACAAAGCAGACTTTCTCCAGTGGAAGAGGTTGAAAGCAAGCTATTATGCCATGGACAGGGTTCTTACCAGACCTATGAGATATATGAGTATTTGTGCTTAATCTGAATGAAGCTGAATGAGAACATGAAACTTGGTTTCTCATACACTTCTTCCAAATAAATGAAAAATGAACAGCTACTTCCTACAATGACAATTCCCAAATCGTCTGCAAAATGAGATACCTTTCTGGGTGAGTTCAAGTCTTCCAACACCATAAGAGGCATGGTCAGAGTGCTGGCCAGTGCACAAAGGACTACCCCTTCCACACAACATGCTGCTGAGTTTGGTTGCGCCAACCAGCCAAAAGCACCATGTCAGGCAGCCACATTTTTCAACTGTATGTTTAGCTGGTAAAAGTTGTTCATTGCAGTACAGATTCACAGGAAAAAAAGATACTGCAGCCTGTATTTCTGTACCACAGCTGCAGACCCACAGGCGACAGGCCTCCACCAGGGCTTGTCCTGCCAAGTTGGCAAAGAAAAAGGGGCAGTGAGATTGCTGAACTTACTAAACAGGGTCTTGAAATAGATGAAGAAGTCATGTTCCACTTGTATAGTGATTGAAAGAACAAGACCCTGCGTAGGGTCTGAATGACCCTTCAGTCAGAAAACTATCTGGTATTTAGAAGTCAGAAATCAAACTTGCCATTTAGTAGCACTTTTGTGCTCCGACATGTTCTTCTAATGATACTGGAAAATATATTTATTCTATTTTTTTTCAGAGAGGACAGAGAGGACATGGAGAGATAAAGTGTTGTGATCAAGATGACAAAAAGTGAGTATATACTTGGTGGGGCAGTGTGTGGACATGATTTCTGAATGTATGCTCTTTGCAAGTCATGTTATGAAAAAAATCTCAGTTACTTTAAATATTGTTCCCCGGTGTCTCAAATTTTTAGCTGTTTATTAGATAGCCTTCTGAGTGAATCCATCTTATTTATGCTTTGGTTTTTGCTTTCTCCTTCCAGAACAATCATAACCTTCTCTGTGAGGGCAGAGGGTCCGAAGCACAATGGTTCAACTAGTTGGGGAGGGCAGTGTCATATAAAAGAAAGGTCATAAAGGGGGATCTCTGCTGCTCGTTCACCATACTCAATGGCATATGTCATCACAGCAGATTTATAGGGGTTGCAAGAAAGGGCTGTGTTTGACAAAGGGACAGGGTCAAGGAAAAAATTATTAGATACCCATTCCCCAGGAGGGAGCTGCTGCTGTATCACATAAGCTGCAGTGACACATCTGAGTCTGGGGGAGGGAGAGTGTTTTGCATCTCTCAGTCCATCACATATCCCCTGCACATGGCCTGTTTACTCAAGCTTTTCACAGGCATGCAGGCTTTGGCTCAAAAAGAATGAACTTAAGCCAAAGACAGGACCTCTGAAAGCAAAACATTAAATATAAGGAGCTATGATTCTCCTTTCCCCTCCTTGATGTATACATGCAAAGCTCATTAATGCTAATGATAGTCTGGGAACAAATGAGCCATGTTGTACCACGGCTACTTTATCCCATAGGCAGATCAGGAATGTGGCACCACTCACCCAACAAGTTACCTAACACAGTGTTGGCCTCATGTTGAAAGAGATTTGAAGCTGTAGGCAGTTAAATACATAGCCTGCCCCTTAGGACTGCCACCGTAAATAAGCATTTTAAAAGGATCTCAGCCTTTAATGAATAACAGAGGGAATTTTCAATCAGTAATCAGAAACAGCTCTCAAAATCAGGGATAGTAGAGTGGTATGCATATTTTTATTTGGTGCACAGAAAATGTATTGTTTCTGAGCTTTTTCTGTAAGTAGACTTACTGTACTGTTAAAACCTTAGCTGATCCTGCAGTGTTTGTGATTTTCTGAGTATTAAAGGAATTAGAGAAAGCCTTCTAAAGTAGTTAGAGGCACCACAGTGAGAAATGATTACCCACTCTAAAACCAGCGATGTACAATTAAAAAGAAAAAAAATAATGAAAGAGAGAATAGATGCACATAAAAAAAGTCTGAGTCCAAAGAAAGGAAAAATGATTTAAAATATCTATCTGCTATAATCATTCCAGGCACACTGTGAGACTGCATGTGCTGCAAAGGAAGACAGAGAAGTAAAAAGACACTTATCTAATCGTCTGCAAATTATAGTAAGAACTACTATAATGAGACCTAAGGATATATCCCTGTTAATGAGTCATCAGGATTCTCAGGAGTAAATGAAATTCCATGCTTGTGTAGTAAAATGTACCTAGGTCAGACTGGAAAGACATTATTCAGAGGAGAAGATATAAATAAAAAAATGCTAATAGTCAAAGCTATAATCAGTGAAGCTCATATACTGAGAGCTAAAACAACTGTAAAATAAAATAAAATAAAATATCTAGTCCTACACAATATGACATAGATATAAATATGCATAAACCAAAATAAGCTGAGGCTTAAAATTGCAATAGTGAAGAAATCAGAAGTGTATTTTATACTTAAAAACACGAATATGAGATAATATAGAAAACTGTGACACAAAGATATTACTTTGAGATTATGTACTCTCAGTTTTCTAAGTGTCTCCTCATCTTCTAAAATTCTACTGTCTACTCTTCAGCATTGCATAGAAGCTATTATTTTTTCTGTGGACTCAAATTTCTGGGGAATTCAGATACTGTCAACTACTACAATGGTCAACTTGTTGAGAAGAAATCCATAAAAGTGGCATTGTTTCTCTCCTGTTACTGCTTTGTACCTTTGATTAAATTTTGGTAATATTTGAGATTTTGATTCACTGGCCAAAATTTATATTTTTGGGTGCTATAAGAAAACACAGGGAAACAAACATCTAAAACAACATAAGTTTTGTGGATTGAACACCTTTCCTCGTTTACATACATTTACTGTAGAGGTCAGTAGCAATGAAGAATAACCTCCTCAAGTATGTGTATGCCCAATTGGAGAAGTCATCATCATGAGAAAGTAGCAGATAGATAGGTAGTGTATTTTCAGATCCACAGATGTAGACAGAGATTTCAGTCTATTTAAAGATCAGGCCACATGATCTTCGAAAACAAAGACAAAGGGAAGTCAAAGTGAAGAAGAGAATCAATTATTGCAAATCTTTCATTTAAACTGTCCAGAAATTTTGTTTTAGAAAATATACCTCAATTCATTTTGGAAATGATTGCTTCAAAGTTTCTGAAATATTTTGTCAGTATTATCCCATTTGAAACTAGTCCTTGATTCTAGATAAAACTCACAGTTTTGGTTGTTCTGAAGATGAAGTTTTGTGCAAATGGATAACTTGCCAAAAAGTATTTCCCACCTCAAAATATTAGTTCCAATATTCTAAGAAAAGTCAATAAAAAGAATTATATTTTGACAAACATGCCAGCCTATGGTGTTTTCATTAGATTTTTTATTGGTTATAAGGACAGAATTTTTTTGCATAACTGAAGATTTTCCTTTAATTTTTCCCTCTTGAATGAGAACTGAAAAAGCTGAAGATATGGAAGGCAATGGAAAACTGCTTGCTTCTAATAAATCTGAACATGGCCAGGAATGTGCAGTGATGAAGTATCTTAGAACTTAGTTTCTTCAGCCAAGGGTAATCTCATTCAAAATTACACACACATGAAAAGAAAAAGATGTCATCAAATCTCTTCCTTAGTGATCAACAGCATTGTGATGTGGGGCCTGTTCCAGAGAATCTACTTATCTTTCTTTGCTCCAGCTCAAATGACTTTCTTCTCACTAGCCTCCTTTGTATCTTATTTCCAATTATTATATAGCAGTTTGTTCCGTTTCCCATCGTCCCATATATTCATGAACGTCCTTTGGCCCAGATTCCAAAGCCAAGCCTTTATTAACCTTCCTCATCTTTTCAGAACAATTAATTTTAAGTCAAAGGAAATCAGGGAATAATTGTTATAAAATACATTTCGAAACCTGAGAAAATGGGTCAGTTTATATACAAATGTTCTTAGGCATATTGTTAATTTGAACTACTTTTAGAAGGGTCTCCAGACAACATAAATCCCATGTGATGTGGCAGCTGTTATGTTAACTAGTATGTTTCCATAAAAGCTCACGATGTGGTTGTGTAATCCCAAATGTAAATTCATTTGTTCAAGCTAAGTCTGCCAAGACACCTCATTTTTTTCAGCTTTTTAATTGCTCCATAAGTCTGTGCTTCTTTGTGCTTGAAAGTATAACACAGGCTTTTTTTTTTTTTTTTTTTTTTTTCCATCTTATCCATTGATTTTGTCCTTATGTGGAAATAGATACCTACCACCTATAGCTGCACTCAGGTAATACTTCCTGTGGAATATTGTAGAAGCAGAGATATACACCTGAGATCTGCCTTTTCTAGAGTTTAGCATCTCAAATGATTTAATTTGGACATTATTACTAGTTCAATTTGATGCCTAACCTACAAACAGCAAAAATAAAAGGTAACGGGCAGTAAATGAAAAAAAATTCATATCCTATTTTTTTTCCCAAATTTCCTAATGTAAACAAAGACAAAAAGACCTCATAGGTTTGTGCTTCAAAATGTATTTCTCCTGATAATACTTATAATATTTTCACTGGCATGAATAATGTTCTGGTTGATTGTTTGTTGCCTACAGACTTCTCCTGCCATGAAATCCTCAGTGTTATCTGCTAAGGATTATACGAGGCAATTCATTCTGTGAATGTTGATTGGAAGATGTTTAACAAAATGAGCTACTTTTCTGTTTGTTTTGTTTTTGTTGTTTTTGTTTGTTTGTTTGTTTAATTATTATTTTCCTGTGTACTAAAGATATTATCAAGATAGTTGTTGTCATTAAATGTTATGCCAAATCCAGGACTTTGTGGATTTTTTTACATAAAGAAGAAGGTGGTCACAAAATTAATGGGACCATGAATCTGCAGGTCATCATAGAATTACAGGACCTCAGAATTGTAGGAGTTGGAAGAGCCCTCTAGAGATCATAGAGTCCAACACCTCTACCAAAGCAGCCCCCTAGACCAGGTTGCACAGGTAGGCATCCAGGCATGTCTTGAACATCTTCAGAGAAGTAGATTCCCCAACCTTTCTTTGCAACCCATTCCAGTGCTCCATTACCCTTACTGTGAAGAAGTAGTTATGCACATTTGTGCAGAACTTCCTATGCTTCAGTTTCTCATCATTTCCCCTTGTCCTATTGCCATGCACCACTGAAAAGGTGTCATGGTCTTGTGATTTTTGTTATCAGTATTCCACATCATAATATCATGGGAGGCACTGGGAGTTAAAGAGTTAATGCTCTAAGTCTGTGGTACCTGGTTCTCAGAAGAAGAACTACATACCCCACAGGACTTTACATTCTCGTTTTCCACCCAGAGGAAAAGATAAAATGTTCCAGAGACTCTTTTGCTATTCATCTCAGCAGTGGAGGTTCCCTAGCTGTCTCACCTTCAGTTTCAGACACTCTCACATTTTATTTGATTTATTAACTTCAATTCCAATTATATTGTGAAAATTTACATTCTGATATCTTATTTAGTAAATCAGTTTTCTTCCTCAGATCATTGCTGCTGTTTTATTTTTAGGCCTGTCTCCCTACCCTCTCCCTTTTCCCCTTTTCCTGGGCCATGAGTCCATGGGTCCTCCGCCCTATTAGTCATGGAACTCGGCCAAACTGGCCTGTAAACCGTTTACAAAAGGTCATAAGACAGCCAGGTCTTTTGTGACCAGTTCCCAGAGAAGTCAGTGCCACACTGCTTACAGAAAGTGTCACTCATTGTGTCTTTTGCCTCTGCAAATGATGTCTGAGATGTTTTATGTCCTCAGCCCAGCAGCTGAGGACAAGAATTGGCACAAGTTTCTGGTACACAGGTTCCAGAAGTTCTAGACTTTGGTTGGAAAAGTTAACCACATATGTTGGGCCCTAGAAGGAAGTTACAGTTACATCTAATGTTATCTTCTGCTTGACAGTAGCTCTCAGAGGAATGTGAAAAGAACTATCCTTAGGTAAAATGTCTGAACTATTAATATTTTTTGAGATTACTAGGACCTCAATTTTGTATCTTTTCAAAAATTCTTTTATTTTTTAACATGCTCATTATTAAAACAATATCTTCATCGTTCAGATTTTGCTTAGTTTTAGGCTTGTGTATATGATGTAGAAAATCTGTCTGTGTCAGATTTGAATTTCCTACCTTTCAGAATATCTGAATGTACCCTTTCTCAAGTGCTATGTGACAGAGACAGTAAAAATTGTTAATATAGACTGATCTTTTGTCTATTCCTATTTGTCTTTTTGAAATTACAGTCTTCAATTTTTCTTCAAATTACTGATTTCAGGATGAACCAAAATCAGAAAATCAAAATGGAATCAGGAAATTTGCATAGAAAATCTAAACTTAGTACTCTGTATATTGGCATCTATCTGATTATGAAACAGGTGAATCAAAAGATATGCCTTACATGTTATTTATAATTCTGTTTCTGAAAAATAGCTCCTCTTTATAAAAATGAAGAAGCTTTCAATTTGTTCAGCTGGTAATAAAGACAATGTGTAGAGCTATATTTTACAAAACTGATTTAATTTCTTCCTAATTGTTTCATATCTGTGTGGCTAGAAATAGAAGATGCAATGAAGACAGCTTATCAGTTTTATAAATATTATAGGAAAATAAAACACATTTTTCCTTCACTGAATTACTGTTATCCCCTATTATTTTGGTTGCCGTTAATAAAGAATATAAATATCATAAAAAGGAAAACACTTATGGGTTCCTTATTAAACTATTTTCTGTTTTAGTTGTTGGAAAACAGAGTTTTATGTTGTCAATGTAATTTTATCACAAGGAAATTTCGTGCTTTATCCTGCCCTGATGTGAACTGCCTTATCTGACATCAGTGAACAAGGGAATACTGGTTTATTCTCTATAGTCCTCTACAGAGAAATAAGCCGTTATTTATGTATTATGCACAGCTTAACAACATCTTTCATTTAATCTAAAACTTTTCAGTCTCATTGCCAGCTTTGAGCTTTGATTTGCATTTTCTGCAGTACCCAATGGCACACTGGGCAAAGTGCCAGGAAAATGAAAACTACTATGAAATTCCTTTGAGAAAGCTTACTACGCATTTCAATCAGGACACCATGGGCAAGTCGTCAAGATACACCTATTTCATTTCACTTGGTTCGCATTGCTGATAGATATTGATACACTGTGAAATAATGGGAAATGTGAATAAAGCATTCAATGTAATATCATTTGCCACTGCTTAAAAGAGATGTTAGACACCAGGGTGTCACAGAGAGAGCCTTAAAATACCCATCTCACTTTACTTTGGTGGGTGATGTTAGTAAGTTTTTATGAAAAGACTTAGTTTAAACTTACAGAAATAGTTCAGATGCATAAATACTGCCTGTGATTTACACGTTAACAGGTGGGAGTGCTTGAGCAGTCCTCCAGCTTGCTGTTTTGACTCCATACATAGGGCAAGCCTGTGGACAGTATATTGGGTTTGTACTATTTTCCATCTATTGACACTGTGTGGAAGCAAATAATGACAACTGGACAGACATACCAGTTTGATGTTTGATGTGAGATCTTTGTCAAATTTTTGTTTTATGAGAGAGGCAAGTAATGATTGTCAAATTTTTCAGGTAATAATGAGTGTGTCCAAATCTTACTGCTATGTACATTGCGATCATCACCACCTAAACTCTGGAAGATGGAAATGCCCTATACATAAAACAGAGTTGTCCTTTTGCATAGTTACGAATCTGTCTTGTAATGATTAAGGCTATAGAATAAGATGCATTCACTTAAGAATAGAACATACCTGGAAGTGCGCAGATTTGAAGATGTACTATAAGGCAAGAGGGAAAGAAGAAGAAAAAAATAGATATTTGCAGGTACAGTCAGAACTGTTGGTCATTCAACAGATTCACCTACAACACTACCTTTAAAGAGGGGGATGAAAAATATATGACATTAGACATGCGTGTGTAAATCACACTCAGTACTGGTATTCATTTATTCATTACATAAGTAAGCCAGGTCACTGACGAATATTTGTTTACATTTTGCTTGATTTGTACAATAAGTACTTATAAACAATTAACAATGTGCAACTGAATGTTTCTTGATTTTGTAAAGATCGATTATGTCCTTATGGTAATGTTTCCTTGAGAAAAAGTAACACAAAGCAAAGTTTGAAAAAGAAGTTGAATTGGAATAATCTTCATGAGAAGCACAAGATAAATAATACAAAAAACAAAGCTAACAGTCATAAATATTTTCTTCTAATCAAATGAAAAAAGCCCCACCACACTTGTAGGTTCATTTACTTTTAGGGAACTGTCATGTAAGAGGGACACGGTTAATAGAAGGAACCATAGCATAACTATTCATACAGATGTCTGGAAAGGAAGTACAACTTCAAGAAACATTTACTCCAGATTTGTTCCTCACATATCATCAGAGCAAAACAGAAGAAGACCACTGTGGTCTGTACTAAAACTGGCTACATGTTAGATAAAACTACATTTCTACTTACACAGTTATATTAATATAAACATTTATTGCATAATATTCCTTCTGTATGCATGAATTTTCATTTGTACTGAGTATGCTCTGAAATCTTGTGGTGTTAATTAGCCACTGTTCAAAAATTCTTATTGCTGACCCATTTTATTGTCGGTTTTTTTCATTTTTTCCCCCTGTTATCTGATTAGAAAATACAATAGTTTTATATCTCAATATATTTAGATTTGGATTTATTTATATTTAATTCTTTTTCTACCATGTAACCTTGGGTGGGTCCAGTTACATATGCTCGTCTGGAAATCATCTGCACAATCCCTCCTATAGCTAAGGAGGGATTTAGGGAAATTATGTTAGGTGTCATTCTGGCCTCCTTGCTGACATTTGATTATTCCAAGATGATCTTTAGGAATGTTACCACTTTAACTACCATCATCATTGTGAGGTTGTCTAGGAAACCTTTTCAGTTCTGGAGATCTTTTGATTAAAGAACTTCTGCGTTATTTTTACTGTTGATTCATAGAGTGCATAATTGGGTTTTGGTTTCTTAGTGGAAGCTTTTTGCAATTGTTATTGGCCAGTACAGCTCTTGGCTTTAAGGAAATCAAAACGAAAGGCTACCTCTCCAAATAAGAAAAATGCAGTGAGGTAAAAGTATGCTTCCAAATCTGAAGTTTTTCTCTTGCAATCACTGTCTGCAATTCTTTTCTTTTCATTTGCTGTACGGAAAAAAAAAAAAAAAAAGAAAGAAAAAGAAAAAGAAAGTTGGTTAAAGATTGATTCCTGATTCTCTTACGGTTTCATTAAGGATTTAGGAAATCAAAGATGATGGACAGAAAATGATATCCTACATTATGTACAAAATGGTGTGCAAGACTGACTGGTGTGGTTGTGATTACCTGAGGTTTCTGTGTGTGTTGGTGTAAAAGAGTGTCTTTCAGGGGTTAGCTAAAGTACAGCCAGTCTTCTAGAGTCACCTGCTCCTGTTCTGTGGCTTCAACTATGCAATCACTTAAAAGGAGTTTTTTTTTGAGAGCTTGTCTGTATGCAGGATGTGGCTTTGGTTACAGTCCTTTCAGTATTCGTGCTGCAGAGGTGGGTATTGATTAGTATTTTGTATGTCAGAGGCACTCCAGCAGGCCTGATTTCAAGGAAGCAGCAGGTTTCCTCAACCAGCTGTGCTGCCTGTGAGAAAAGAAATGGTAATAGAAGAAGGGAGCTATTGTTACATAGAACAAGTACCAAGATAATGGATTTATGCCTTCCCTTCTGAAAAAAATGAACCTCCCTTTTTCTAGCAACATTCGTTGTAGAAGAAATGGGGAATGTTTGCCTTTTACTGTTCATCTTCTCACATCACTAGCATGGCATTTAGCTTGATACAAGCATGTGATGACACAAATTTTTATCATTGGATTTCACCTGTTTTTAGGTCAGAGAAATTACCCAAACTGACCAAATGATTTTGTGCCTCAGTAGTATAAAAACTGACACAAACCACATGGAAAGAACAACTGCCTCTCTCATCTTGAATTACAGGATTACAGTGCTGTAGTGAGACTCAACAGTCAATTAATTTTCAGCCTCTAGGAATTTCGCATTTTTTCACTACAAAGGAATTTACCAGCTGGTGTGTTTTTATTTACTTTTAGAAAAAAAAAAAAAAAAAAAAAAAAAAAAGTGTTGCAGATTGTTGTCTTGTCAAAGCAGTATTATCATTGCCAGCCTCAGCCCACAGGTCTTCTGCTAACTCCACCCTACGCTAAGTATGGAAGACTCTAATCCTGGCCTACTAGAGTTCTTACTAACTTGTTAGGAGAATGTGCTATGAGAACTCCTTCTTGGTGCCAAGTGTTTCTCATGGGACAGCAGCAAAGGCAGTACAAACTTGTGCAGGTTGCATGAAGATGCCAGCAGCTTTAAAAACATGTTGCTAAAGGTCAGATAGTGGCCACCGGAGAAGCCCATCCTTGCTAGCTGTGAAAAAAATACAAGGAAGAATGAAAGAGAAAAAACAGATAGCTAAACAGAAAAGAATAACAGTTTGGTTGCAGAGTATGGCCCCTGCTTCCTGTACTTTCTCCTGAGCATGCTCTGTTTCCCTTCCACATTCTGCACTTTCCTCCTCTTTAATGCCACAGTTTCTCAGTAAAGACCTGCACATAAACTCAATTTGACTACTTATTATTTTTGGCAAAATACTATCTGAGAAGAAAATAAGAACAAGCCAGCTTATTTGCAATTCTTCTACCAGGAAATTTTTTGCTGAAACTTTAGGAGCTGATCCTGTCAGCTATTCAAAGCTTTTTAGGATTTTCTGAGATGCCTCTCACCTGTATTATATTCATGGGATATTGAATCAAGTCCTTTGTTATCAGAAAGTCACATGGAATAGAAATCAGGAGATTTGAAACTTTCCTTATCCACTGCTGGGGAGATCATTACTATAATAGAGGAAAAAGGAGTTTCTGGCTAGCTAAAAAACCCAAGTCCTTGCTTTACACACGGAGTGGATGTGGTTTGGAAGATTCTTATTGATGAGGTTTCAAGCACTACACCTAGACCTCACCTTTCTTTTCTCCAGTGGATAATTTTTCAAACAATTAACATTACACTAGTGATTCATTCACTTATACTACAAAGATAATTTCAAAGAGTCCTTTGGATGGATAGATCACATAGAGAAAACACCTCAGTTTACAGTGGACAGTAAAAATTGCAGTCCTTGTTATGGTCACCACCACAGAAGAATACAAACAAAGAAATGCAGGCCTTCAGTTTTACGCCTAACTATTGCACTTTAGTATATTAGCTCATAAAGATTTTATTTCAGCTGTGCTCTGAATAGTACCATTGTCACTGGTATGATATAGTCTCTACCATAATTAATGTATACTCACAGTGTAGAATTTTCAATAAAATATGCTGTAATTGCTCAAATATCTGTCAGTGATTGTCCATCATGCCTGTATGATAATATGCAATGATAATATCAAAACATTGTAATATGTTGTCAGATCTAGAGTCAGTCTTATAAACAACCATTACAGTCATGTCAATTACATCAGATAAGAAACAGATATTAGGGTGCATATTTTTGGGGGGGCTGAAAATGAAATTATTCTACCTAATGCTATCTGTGGAGACAGCAATATTTCTCATAACAGCTGAAGTATCAGAAGTCCCTGATTGCTGGATGCTGGAATATTCCCCAGTGACAATTCTTTTTGGAATAATAATGGACAGGAGTGCCACTTTCAATTCTGTGCTGTCAGTCTGTGAGGCAAAAAATCCTGTGGGTACCACAGCACTGCCATTTTGTGGAGGATTTCCTTAATTTTGAGAAAAGACACCCTTCTCAAGATGATTGGATTTTGTCTTTGGCTCCAACAGGATTGAGATTTCTTCTTGGGTGCACTGTTTTTCAGATCTGCCTTTTATGAAGAAAACAGAATGAAACAAAATAAAATAAACATTAAAAGACAATTACAAATTTACTATCATATCATCTTTGAGATTTCAGCTCCATTCTTATTCTGAAATATGGATAAACAACGTAATGATACTTGATGCCACAGTATAGTACTTACTTTTAAACCATGATGTGTTGCTGAAGATAATGCAATAGGTATGCTTTGCAGAAAAAAATTATGTATGTAAATACATACAAAACATATCTATATATATGTGCACCTCTAAACAAAATGTTTGTATCACATTTTGTAGTTCATATATACATGCATAAATACATGTGTATGTAAATAATACACCATATTGCCTCTACGCTGTTAGAAATTACAGGATTCATTTGATTGCAATTTCTTGCCTGCTGTCAGTCCGACGCCTGTAATTCCAGGGATCATTTTCTCTCAGAGGGACTTTGTGGCCAAGTTGCTTTCCCAGGGATTCCAGCAAAAAGTAACTATACTGTAAGGAAAATATATCTCAGCATTTTTGTGAAGATGTATTAAAAGAAATTATTTTTACTTCTAAATATATCAGCAAATTGATGAAGGGATCCAGGAAAATAGAAAAAAAGCAATGTTTTCAAAAGCTTTTTGACATTGCCTTTCTATGTATGAGCAAATATAAAGCGGTAAAATCATTGCACCAATTTTTTAAATGCCAAATTGTAGTTATTAGGCACCCCATAAAATGATACTGAATTATAAAATGCCTAATAATGCAGAATTTATAGTGATAGTGTGACTTACATTTGCAATAAAGCATGGAATCTATCTTCAAAGAACTGGATGCTTGGTTTTACTATAAGAAATTATACAAGTAATAAAAAAAATCATTGTTGAGGGATTTGTTAAAACCAGATCACGGGTCTCAGCTCTAAGTGAATTTATTTTGAGCCTTCTGAAGCAGACATTGCAAATTTTTACATTCTAATGAGTGAACTAAAAACATATATTTCAAAGAAAACAGCACTCATAAATTACATTTATGACACATGAGGTTGCTGACTGCTGTGCAGGGAGCACAGAGTAATGGTGCTAATATGCACTCTAGCTTGATTTTCTCAGTTCCCAACATGCTCTAATTCTACACTACAAATCTTTAAATGGCAGTTATATTTTAATTAATATGATTATGTGCTGCCATTAGCAAACCCTCCCCCAGCACATTTCTTGTGCCAAACCCATGAATGCCAGTAAACCATTAACATAAAAGGGCTGTTTGCTTATTAAATTCATCTACACAAATAGGCAAGGGTTGCAATTGTTGATTTGCCATTGAAAGAAAAGAACATGAGCGAGCTGCACAGTAGCTGGCAGTTGCAATTATCTAGTGTAATTAAGTCTAATTTATAAGCCCCCCTCAAATGAGAAAGTAACAATTTTTGTTAATTAACAAGAGCATTTGTAAAGCTCGTTAACTCCATCATTCACCATCTGCCTAGATAGATGGGAGCATGCAGTTATTATTGTGGGACATGTTGCATATGTGTATTCGTGCAGCAATCTGTTTGGAAAGTCTAATGATTGAAATGGGAGATAGGAATGGATGTTATATTGCAGTGAAAAGAAGATCTACTGTTTTCATTTATCTTTACAGCAATGCAAGTGCTTTGTCATTATCTTGTGCATACGGTTTCATTATTCTGATACAGCACTCTGTTACATTGCCTCATACCATCATCCCTACAAGCCTGCAGGGTACAAGAGCACTTATCTTTCCTGATGACTGTTGAATCATTTAAAACAAGTTATTAGTGAAACAATTAAAATGATATTGGTTCACAATTGTATTGATAGCTGCCAGGCATAATGAAACATTCTGAATAGCAGTTGGGGGTTCTCAGAATGGATAGAAAATGCTGTTAATCAGAGACAAGAGAAGCCTCTAAAGAAAAACTAAATTGCAAGAACACATTAATTGTATTGGAACATTTCATTTAATTGAGAACAAAGGGAAGGTAAAAATCATATTATCAATGTTTTATGAACATGAAGGAATAAGAAAATTACTATGTCATTTGTCACATATCTGCTCTCAGAAATGAAAATTGAAAAGGCTGTATTTAACTTTAACAGAAGGCCAAATACATCATGTTGTTACACTTTTTTTTTCATTGGGATTGCAAAAAATGAAAGGAATAAGGATTTTCCCCTTTACAAAGTGATGAGTAACTAAGCAATAAGCAAGTTGCAGTCTGCCAATCAGCCACGTAAGAGAACATGAGATCTGTACTCAGTCATGGAGGTCTTCAGAAAATGGCACTATAAAATCAGATATGAACAATGTGCAAACGACACAGCACACACCCTTCTTTTCTTCTTCATGTTTTCTTAGGAAGAAGATCTCTATTAATGCCGTGGAATTGTAATTCTCAGAAGAGGACATTTAGTACTTCTGTCTAATAATAGACTCATGTACCTAATCCAATGCTCCACTGTAGCTACTACAGAGATTCAGATAAAATGATTCTCATTTATACAAAAGGCCTTAGTGTGGTCACAAATATATGTAATTTAAAACCTATTACTCTGCACAGTATTGCAAAGGTTCTTTCAGTAAATGGCAATTGGACCAAAGTTGACTGAATACAAAGTAAATTTATTTCTGTTCTACCCTCCATCCCCAGTGGTCTCCTAGAATTGGGCAACATGGGAAAAGTTTGCCATTTTTGCTGGGTATTGAGTGGCTCTGGGGTTTTCCTCTAGGGGATGAAGTAATGAGAATGACCAGAGGGTTGAACAGATAGTACAGGAATTAGACACCTTTATTTTTTTAAAAAAGAAATTGTTATGAAATTATATTTAAATGATAGTTATCATTAAGTTAATCATTTATTGTCTTTTTTCCTGTTCCCTTTGAAAGAGAAACTGTGATTTGAAAGGAAAGCTACCCTTTCTTCAGTTTCCAAGCCGATCTTCGAAAGATAGTAGACTAACCACATATGTGTGGCATTTTTCTAATGTGGACCAGAAAAATTTTAAATTAGATGTAGTTAAAACATAGATCAAAGTATTTTAAAATAAAGCTGACATTTTCTTCAGTTAAAAAAGTATTGCATTTAATGCATTTTCTTCTTATCTGTTATTGTTGAATTACTTGTATTTATGAATGTATCTGAGTTAGATTCACAAAATACTTAAACCAGAAAATGTTTTGGAAATATGTTTGGTGGAATTTTGTTCTTTTATTTTTCTTCTTCTATTTTCCCCCTTTATGTGTAGTATGGCATTTTTCCTGCACAGTACATTTTCTTTTTTCACAGTAGATAATCTAACTCCTGTAAGTGAGCATCTTCTCTCATCTTGGAACTTAATGCTCCAGTTCTCTCATTTTCTGGAGAAGAGAGAAGACTGACTGGGACACAGATTTAGAGCCAAACCCTGGCTAATGGAACTGTCAAAGCAGCATTTGTAGGGTGTGTTGGTACGGTGGTAACAACAACTAGATGCAGTTACCTTTGTGAATGCTAGGAGAAAGGCATGCAAATTTTTGTGAGCAATTCTTCAGAAGATCAGTCTTTAAAGAGATCTGAGCACCTGCAGATTTTAATGGCTTTAACTGGAATTTTGAATATTGAGAGCTTTCAGAACTCATGCCTTTCGTAGAGGGACAAAAAAAGAATCTCACTGACTATGTAGTCTCCTGATGGTTTATTGTAAAGAAAAAAAGGAAAGTTGGAATTTTTCCTGTCTAGAAAGGAAAGAAATATACAGGCCAGAATTATTGGCTGCCCAGCACACTTTACCTTCAGTTTTATTTTCACATTCAGTTTTCTACCATATGCATATACAGATCAGCTGGGTAAGCACTTGCAGCATAAGAAAATATATTTGTATATAAATATGTGGATTCACATGCAAATACGCTCATTCATACATGAATACATATGTTTGCCTGGATAAAGTATTCCAGACATTTGTGATGAAGAAGTAAATAGCCCATCAATAACATTCCAGATGATCACAGCAAGGTTAAGAAGAAAAACCTAATCAAAATCCTGTCATGGACTGAGCAAAAGTATTTATAAAAATATGGTTCTATTAAATTTCTAACACCTGCTTTTTCTTATTTACTTGTTGTGCAAGGAAAGTTGTTCTCACAAAAGCAAATTTTAAATATGAAGATTGCATATTTGTATGACAAAGAGATTTTCCATATGTAGAAAGCTTCCTAAATGGGCTGTGGTGATGAAGAGCCACAATTCTGCTAATTTTGGACTGTGTATATAAAAATAGTTGTATAAAACAGGATGCATGTTCCAGAAAAAGCCAATCCCTGTTTTGCCTTCACCATTTTTATTTTTATTTTTATTTTTTTCATTTTAGAATGATAACTAGGCTTTTCAGCCAATAGTCTTATGAAAATGACGATGTTTGTGGTCCTTGTTTATTACTTAGACAGTGCTACAGCACTGGTATGGAGACCAAGAGAAGAAAACACCATCTATTTTTAACTCAGTGGGCCATCTTAGCTTTTGGTAGTCCCAGTTTTTACTTTAGAACCTAAGCTTGATGGTTTTTGGAGGTAGAGATTCAATAGAAATTCTGTACTGGTACTGTCTTGTATATTTGATTGTACACGTTTCTCTTTTAAGAAGACACAGAATTAGTCCTCCATCAGGCAGAGAGACTCTCTGAATCAGAATGCAAATGCTGTGAATGCTGTGTCAAAATCATTTTTGCATGAGGCAACACAGTCTCTTTCCCTTTTTTTTTTTCTCCTTTTTTTTTCTTTTCCTTTTCACAGAGATTTTCCCTTTCTGTGGTAGCTATCCCTCTTACTGTAAGATAAGTATCACTTCCTGGATCTGAAGTTTAAATTAGTCATCTGCTCACTGTGATGCTTTCTCCTCTTCCCTGGTCTTTCAGTTCTTGATACGCTCACTCTATACTTCATAAAGCATTCTTGAATATGGTTGACCAGCAATACCAGTTATTCCAAGAGAGTTCTCATTAGTATTCATGAGTTGAGAATCATAGAATCAGTGAGGTTGGAAAGACCTCCAAGAACATCTAGTCCAACTATCCATCTACCACCCACATTTCTCTATGAAACCCTGTCCCTTAATACAACATCTAAAGTTTCTTGAACACCTCCAGAAATGGTGGCTCTACCACCGCCCTGAGCAGCCCATTCCAGTGCCTCACACTCTTTTATACAAGAAATTCTTCCTAATATCCAACTGAACCTCTCCTGACACATCTTGAGGCCTTGCCTTTTAGTTCCAGGATGCATTCCCTTCTTTTCTTTTTCCCCACGGCTTTCTCATATAGATAACTTAACAACAGGGCAGCAGCGTTTGTGTGATCAAACGAGTATGCACTGCTTCCCATGCTCCTTCATACCTTTGGCTGATTTGTTTATTTGTTGAACATCATCTCATATTCAGAATTGTAGTCTTCAAAGTCAACAAGGTCTTTCAATATAATATCCCAGTCCTTTTTTGTTATTTGTATAACCAGATATGGTCAGGACATTTCTATTTCTTTGTATGAAAAAGCTGTGGAAGAAAATATGTTCTCAGAAACTTTTTCACTGTATCTCTATATAAAAACATCAGGACTTCTTAACATTCCTCATAAGTTTTCTGTTTTTCTGTTTTTCTGGATATGTTCTCTTGAGGTGGTTATTCCTTCAAATGTGTCAGGAGCCCCTTTCTAGAACAGTTTTCCCCTTGCTTTGGATACAGATTCTGATATCTTTGATTTGAAGTCTTTCCAGACTTCCAAAATATACATCTCACTTCTCCTTGGTATAGCTGACCTCTCTAACTAATTCCATTAGTTTAATGAAGCTTAATTTTGCATAATCAAGTGACTGTTTGTTTTCTTTATTTTCATAGTTCTTCCACTGATATGAAGCCAGATTGTCACTTGACCATACACCACCATGACAAAATTATGAACTAACTACCTCACCACCTGAAATTGTCCAATTTTCACTTTGCAAGAAAACTGCACATTAGCTGGCAACAATTTCCAGTTCCATCTGCTTATACAATAAGCCACTCAGATTTCTTCCTGAGTTCTCTTCTTTTAAGTGCTGGAGCTCAAGACACAAGGTAAAACAAACCTCCCGTACAAGTATTTGTTGCTCTACTAAGTCCAGCTGGGGTGGAGTCTGTTTTCTTCTTGTCAGCCTGTGTGGTGCTGTGTTTTAAAGTTGTGATCAACAGTGTTGACAACACCAATGTTTCGGCTGTTGCTGAACAGAACTTGCACAAAATCTAGGCCTTCCTTATTTCTTGCTCTGTCTCCCTAACAAGTAGGCCACAGGTAGGAAAAAGACTGGGAGAGTACATAGCAGGAATAGCTGACCTGAACTGGCAAAGGAGATATTCCATACCATACAATGTCAGTGCTCAGCAATGAAAATGGCCATTTGTTTTTGTGAAGCAGTCATTTCTCAGAGGTTGTCTGAACATTGGTCTGCCCAGGAATGGCACAGAATAATGGATTTTTACCCTGTTCTTGTGTTTGTTTTATTTTTCATTTTTCAATTGTGGACTAAACTTTTCATCTTGATTCATGAGTCTTCTCGCTTTTGCTCTTGCTATTCTTTCCTTGTTCCACTCAGGGAAAGTGGGTGAGTGTTTTTATGAATCCTTAGCTGCTGGTAAGGGTCAACCCACTATGCCTATTTACCCAGAAGAGAGATTCTAACATATGCAAGAAAGTGAGGGCCTCATGTATTCAGAAATTTGCTAGTACTCTGAACAACATACTGATAAAATAAGTTTCAAGAGTCTTTTTTTAAACAGATATAATAAAAACACTACCAATGAGATTATACTGTGAATGCCCTTTACCACAGTATTCTATTACCTTAGCACCTACTTGGAATATTTCTGAGACATATATATAAAATGAAACTGCCTTTATATCCTTAAATTGGAACAGAATAACTTGAAACATTTCTAAATGTATTAGATGATGAAGTTTGATCGGGATGAAGGAGTCTCCTGTGTTCCAAAACCTCTGTGGATGTCTTGTATTACCTCCTATTAGAACAATGCACCACAATCATTCAGTGCAACTGGAAAGGAATCTTGAACTTGGACACACTTCTCAGCAGCATTTAAGAAGGTACGGCCAAGCTGAATTACCTCCTATATCCAAGTAGTGTGGCCTGTTTTCCCATCTGGTACACAGTCATGTGGGATGCTCCCTAAGCCACCCCTGTGCTCATTTAACATTTCCACTGAAGGTATCGGGTTGATGGCAGCATGAATCCTAGTGCACCATGGCTTGACTTTGTGCAGCTGCAGAAAGTTAACAAGGACAACTGCTGGGAACAGCTTTTGCTTACATGGGACACACTCCCAGCCACTGCTTTAACACCAAAGAACTATTCTCTCACACTGAAATGTAGGAAAGAACTTGGCAAGTGAGGAAATAAAAACAGGTTTCTGAATTTTGGTTGGCAACTCTGGGATCTCAGTAGCAACTAAAAGTGTAAGAACCTTAGGTCAGGAGACCAGTTGTGAGTGCTAGAGCACATTCATGCTTTTCTGAAAATGCCATCCTGTCTATGACGAGTCCTTCCTGTTGAGCAATTTGTTCTGATTATATCTACCCCCCTTCACAAACATTTCCTTTTGTTTCTGTCTGACATAGGACTGCCAGGTGATGGGTATTTAGTGGTACTTGTGCTTCAATTAGAAGTGCTGTTCTCAGAACTTAACAAAGCCATTCCTAACATCCTTGCTGAATCAAATCTTTATTCTTGCAACTCCCATCCACTGTCAGGTAAGTTCAGTGGATGAGAAAAGCGTGCCTGTTTTCAACAGAGAGAGCATTTCTTCAAAGAACTTCTTTCTGCATGTTGATCTGTTACATGCATGCCCAGCTAACCCTGTTCTGAAAGAACATTCTTAACCTTTGACTAGGATTTTGAGGACAACAGCAGCCTCTGCTGTTTTGACAGGCTGTCTTTGTTCAGGTGGCTTTTTGGAACTTGTACTTGGTATATTAACCATAGATGTGCTCTCTCTCATTTGTTTAATTCATACTGTGCTGAAGTCAGCCCGTCCAGCCCATTATGAATCCCTTTGTACACTACAGGATGTTGTATTAGTGTGATGGTTAGTAGCTCAGCCAAGCAATAATTCAAACTTGCAACATCTGGGTTTGAAAGTGAAATGCTCTCTACCCGTCTACCAAAGTAACTCATACATACCAGAAATGAAGCAGAAGAATAAGATATTTTCATTCTCTGGGACCAACAAATTGCAATAGGTTTCCCTTCTTCCAGGCAGTATTAGCCATATGAGGCTTTCACACACATCCACCTTGTTTACATTATAATTTCTACTCACATAGGGCAGAAATGGAATTCCCAAAACACAATATAGCAATAAACACTGGTTAAAAAATGTAAAAAATGACTGACCAGGCATGCAATATGCTTCTTGCCTCTGTATAAATCCTATGTGGATGTGGATGATTTGATTTACTTTCCATATCAAAAGCAATATCTTTCCTAAGGCAATATTAGAATAGTTTTTAATGATAACAGTCTGTGTAGTGATGACTTTTTTATATAAATTTAATGATTTTTACCGTAGGCCCTCCTATTTGAAAATCTATATGAAATCAAATGAAGGCTAGCTAAATAACACCCTCCCCACCCTTACTGTAGGTGAGTGTGATTTTGAAAAGATATTGTCTTAATTGAACTGATTGCATCTGCTGAATGTAGTAGTGACAACTTTAAGAAAGAATAACATTTAAGGATTATTGCCTTAAATTAACAATCCACAACTTCGTAGACTCAATTGCAGTTTATCTTGTTAAAGATAGACAAAGTTAGTATTCAGATATCCTTCTTACATTTTCCAGGGTCTCTTGGCCTTATTAATTCAAATCTTACTTTCAATGCATGCATGTAGCCAAGATAATTATTAGAAGGAGAGATCAAAGCAAGCATATTATAGTCCTATTCCATTTTCTGCTGATGTGAGTGATCTGCCTCTTCTTTGATGTTGTATGCTTCTACAGTGAAAGTACAGAGGATAAAAATACTACACCATGTAATCTGGCATTTATCCCATGAGAGCAGAATTCCAAATTGTGACACATGTCAAGAAGTTAAAAAAAAAAAAAACTTAAAAGAGCCCTATGCTTTCTACAGTGACATACTCTGCATTTAAACACCATCAAACATCATTTTCCATTACAAATTTAGTCCCCTATATAAAATTCAAAGAATTTCTGTAACTTCAGTAAAAAAAATGACAGCAATACTTATAAAATAGCTACTATATTTACTAGTAGTTACACTAAGACTGCAGCTTAGCTTTTTTTCTCCAAACCAGATCATTTTTTTTGAAGGAAAAAAGGCAAAAGAAAGGCAAAATTAACATTTTTGTGCAAGCAAAGATGCATCTTCTGTACATTTTGGCTTTATCTCCAGTATTCTGTTTATTCAAACTGATTTTTTTCATCCTGTGCAAAATAGCTATGTTTCCAGGTGCCAAAACCAGATCTGGTGTGGACTGATAAGAATCCTCCTCAGAAGAAGGAAGCAGGATTTGTCCTTTATTATTGTATATTTAAGAGGAAACTGCCCCAAGTTTCTTGTCAGAATTGTGTCATATTGACACATATATTGGAAGCTGATCTCATCATATTTTTGCCTTTGTAGAATAACACTCGATTATTTCAGATTGTGTAGCAGAAAGAATGTCAGTTACAAGAGTATAACATTTGGCCTTCTTTGGTTAACTGGAAAATGTCAGAAGTCTTTGGACAGTTGAAGAATTTCTCCTTCACTACTGACACCAGTGAGAATTTTATTACCTTCAGTTTCTGTACAGACTTTAGACAATAATAGTGATTGCATTATGTCTAGAGGATGAAGCAGGCCTGAAAAAAATATGCCTTTTCTTCATTGTAATTAATTCCATACAGATACCTTGTGATGTTTGAAAAATATCCTTAATTTTCTTTTCAATATTTATCCACATCTTCAGACATCGGAGTTTGATAGAAAGCAGGAGCAAAGCTGTCAAAAACAGGGAATAAAAAAATGTTGTTCATAGAAGACTACTGGAATCAGGAAGGTCCAGAAATATCACCAAGTGCATTAATTCCTTTTTATCTTTGCAGTTATGAGATGGTTATATACTGCAGATAAAGTACGGACTATCACTAGATAGCTTCACCTGGAGAAACTCATTCATGGAAACTCAGACTCTGACAACTCCTCTTGCAGTTGTTGCTAAGCGTGTCCTGATCCCTTCATTTTATAATTCAGGAAAAATCTGCTTAATTTACCTCGCTTTCTAGCAACACTTCTGGGTTTTGGCAGACTTTTTTCCTGAGAAAATGAGGAAATCGTCTTGTATGGATTTTTTTTTGCAGTGTAGTGCTTTTCCTATAAAATGAGCCTCAAAACCCAAGCCCTGTAGAGCTGACCTATATTGGCAGTTGAGGATTTCCCTAAACAAGACATCCAAAGGCAAATAGTACTAGATTTATAGCCTGGGATCCTCCTAAACTCGAAGTTACACTTAAGTAGACATGAGTGCAAGAAACATTCCTTTTCATCTATGTCTGCCTTGAAGATTACCCCAAATTCTATCAGACTGTCATCTGGCAAAGGAAACATACTCCTGCCACATCCAGGCTTGAATACTGCAAATCATAGAACTTAGGAATGAGATTTGCTAAAGAGAAAGAAAAAGCCTCACAAGGTGATTCAGAGTGCATCTGCTCGTCTGCTCCGGAATCTGGGACATAATGTTCTCTCTGCATTGATTTTGGGATCCCCATGTCTTTTTGCAGAGTTTGCTGTGATTTGCTATTGGAATGACTGTCAGGTGAAAAGTAGACTTTCTTCAGAATCAAAACTCTTTCTCCGGATAATTCTAGTTTTCACTCAGAAATTTATTTCCAGTTGCTCCATGTGTTAGCACAAGGTCCCTCTGACTACTCTATCTATAGCTATCTATAGGATCTGATTCTTAAAAGGATCAAACATAGAAAGTTGATGAGATCTAGGTCCTTGTTCCATAGACTACTCAATAATTCATTAGGAGGAAGAGGATGGTGCTTTAGACATCACAGAAATGTTCAGAAATATTCAGAAATATTTTTGTAAAACTAACTGTGAAATTTTCTTGGAAATGTATTCCTAAATTCTCAGTTTCAGGTAGTTTGAAATTACTAAATTAAAATCTGCTTTGTAAGTGTTTTTTTGTTTTGTTTTGTTCTTGTTTTGTTTTTGTTTTTCCTGAAAATGTATAGATTTCAATATGACATCCAATTTCTCACAGATTCTGCCTATAATTTTTCAATCTTCTCGCAGATTCAGATGTGACTGTCCCAGGAATTTGCAGTGAAGGTTCCCAGGGCATAGAGCAGGGAGCAAGGTAGCACTCTTGTGCTGTGAAAGGCTCAGCAGGGCTCTTTTCTCCCTCCCAGTCTTGAGTGCAGAGAAACCAGCCAAGCAAAAGTCAGAAGCTCTTGGCTGTAATTCTCAGACTATTCTCAATAGGTTGATGTTATACTGTATTTTTTCTTTCATCTACAAAAAATGTCTTGCATTTGTACTTGCAGCTGTTCCAGCAATCTACCTTGTACAAAATCATGCACTGCTGCACCAGGAGAAGTCTTCTCTAAAGAGTGAACACAGCCAAATAGTAGAAGTGATGAAAATGCATTTATTTGTCCCTCTTCACATTTCCCCCTGGACAGAGAGGTTAATTTGTGTTATCAGAGTGGCTTGAACAGGTTTTATTCTTTTACTGTAGTACTGACTTTACATTCAGCTAAAGCATGACACTACTCTCAAAATGCAGCATTCCTGCAGCAACTGGAAGGTAACTGTAAATGTTAGAGACCTACATATGTGTAGTTTTCTGTGAAAAGAACAGTGTTAATGAGAAATGAACAAGTTAAAGACAGCAGATAAATAGGAAATACATTTTCTAAGGAAATGTGAGAGGAAGGAAGGATGTGTAATTAAAGTTATGGTCTGAGAGAGTAGTTTTGGCTCCCATCCGTACCAAGTTTTTGTGTAACCTTGACAAGTCAGTTCATTATGCACTCTTTTCTCCACACTTCTTTGCTCAAAGGTGTTGAAAAGTTTATTTGGAGAAACAACTGTGGCAAAAAAAGTGTGCATTTGAAGTGAAATCTCCAGGACTACAGTAAATCCTTTAACTACCAAGAACAGCCTCAAAAAATTGTTTTATTGGGGAGTACCCGTGCAGATGATGACCTCATCTCAAATGACCCTCTAGCAGGCAACCAAATTTTGTTGTCCTGTAGTCATATAGCTCTGTATGATTCAGTGGTGTTATATGCATGCCTCTGAATGACAGAAACGAGGCACATTACTCATGAGAGTGTTGCTTTTGCACGGTATGACTGGATAACCACTACCAATTATTATATCTGAAATTCTGAATTACTCAAATACTTAGAGAACTTTAGATGTTTGTTTCCATTTCTGTTTTGAATGCTGCTGGAAGTGGGGTGTGGACAGGAATAAAATTTGTTATAAAAATATTTATTCCTTACTTTTTCTGAGTAAACGCCACAAATACCTACATAAATGGCACATAAAGCTTTCAGGAATCAGACCTCAGGCTAGATATTTAAATGGTCCCTACTGTATTCACATACAAACTGTCGCACAGTATATTAGGAATTGCAATAATAGAAAAATAGCTATAAAATATTAGCATGATTTTCCTTCTAGTTTTAAAGCCTCTTGTCTTGCTTCACTTCTTTTTCAAAAAAATAATGGAGAAGTTGGTAAAATATTGCAAGTGTGGATAGAAAGTAGTCATACTGGGCCAAAATTTGGAGGTATTCTAAACTGTCCATATTCATTGGTTACTCTGGAAGAAAGATGAGTCCAGGTTATACTGAATACATTTCACATACAGTCCTCCTAGTTATCAATTAACTCAACTTACTTCCTCATCAATTCTTTTCCCCCTCAGTCCTGATGGTTTTATGACCTAGACTGGCGATACCCTTAGGCACTCCATCTGATAATTGACACATTTTCTAACACAGCATAGTGATGCCCAAGTCAGTACTTTCAGGCCGTGACTTCAGCTTATTGGAGACTGCAGCAGGGACTCCTTTTATCCCTCATACATCAGAATACACTGACAGCTCTCCCAGGCAGGGACAAGGCAGATCTCTCCCTCAGGAAAATGTATGCAAACACCTCCGGAACATTGTACTCGTTGCTAGGCATCACATTGGTGACATCTTTATGATAAACATGGTATGCAGAAGAAGGCCTAATAAAAGAATAACAAATTATTACATCCAGAGGGCAATTTTACAAGATTAACTGGTGTAATAAATTACCACTGTAGTCAGAATACTGTGTTACCTTTTAAGGTATTTCACAGCAGAGTGCAAATATACCAGCCTATAAAAACACAGACTATCTCACAGAAAATAATAAACACATTCTTACATTTTTTAATACCCATCATGATACCAATGTGTGGTATTTTGCTTGCTTCATGCAAGCGTTTGCTGTAAAATAAGTCTATACATGCTGTTCATTCCAAGATCATTATTTTTTCCATGCTGCTGGATGTTCAGTACCATTGTAATCTACATAATATCAATTTGAACAAAAGCCTGTAGCATTTTATTTATAAAAGTATTTCATACACAAAAAATTACTAAGAAAATGCCAGTAGCCAAATACTTTTTACACTAATTATTGTTTTTTTTCCTCCCATTTCTGAATGCTTTTATACAAAAAAGTCAACTTTCACATTTTCCCTCACTCTTTTTTATTGATTACTCATTCTGACTTGCTTTCTCTCCTTTCCAATTGTCTGAATATTTCACATTAGTCCATTACTACTAATCATTGCAATTTTAGTCTTAACATATAAAATAATACGCACCTTTTGCTGTAAAGACAAGTATCCTTCATCTGAACCCTAATTAAAAGAAGACACTGTGGATTGTCATGTAATATTTTTATACCAATATATAAGCTAATTTTTGTTTGCATTTCATATGTAAATGTATGAGATGTGTTTTTCTGTTGTTATTCCAGCCAGAATCCCAAGATTTCCCACAACCCATAAAAGTCAGAGCCTACATCTGGTGTTCAAAGGCCATGGATGTACTACAATTTGTCATAAACTTTCCTGTTACTCTAATATAATACATTAACAGAATAACACAGTTTTGCATTTGTAAGCTGCAGACCATTTGCAGCATGTTAAGAGGTCATATTCTTGCAATTCCACCAATTTGGGATAAAATGCCTTTATAACTGAAGCCACCAATCCCTTTGCTTATGAAAAAAAAGGCATACTATAGACTGGGTATTCATTCTAGTTTTAGTCAGAGGTCTTTCTGAGCGGTGGTGTGCTCCAGTCTTTCTAAATTCAGGTGTATGCATTGCCTTTTCCTCTCATGTGCTAAGGGTACAGCATATGGGACTATAGTCTGACATGAACCAGCAGCTCCAAAAAGCCTTTTTGCACATCTGGTCAAAATTAATATTTCACTCCCTATAGAGAAGTAAAATTTCCTATAGGAGTCACAGTACCATTTGGATCCCTCTGTAGCTAAATTTACAAGACGGCTTTACATGTATGCAGAGTAGTCATTTAATGGAATATAAATGATGTTGCATTGTAAGTGGTAAACGTAGAAGATGCAGAAATATTTTGAAAAGTGCCAAGAGAGCACTACTCGGGTAGTTACATGAATCCCCTGCCTATATGCTAAATAGTAACTCAGCTTTAAATTCCATATTATTAATTTGCTTAAGCGAACCAGAAATATGTGTGTTCTTATTGATGGGTTATTTGAGTTCACACAAAAAGTGATCTGTGACAGTCTAATGTGTTGAACACAAATCTCCAGAATTACCAGCAATGTCACAGCAAAGGGAATAGTGGAAGTAACAAGAAAAAAAACAACAAAAAAAACCCAGCAAAATATACACAACATAGGGAGGGGATGAGCATGATACCCATCTTTCAAGGCACTGCTAAAAGGTGGCTCTCAGACATCATCATTGATGAGGATCAAGTGGAAGGTTCAAAGAGAGCTCTTTTCCTTTGGCAAACAAAATAATGCTCTCAGTGGGTGGAAGCCATGGACGAAGGCTAAGACAGTGTGCTGGAGAGGAAAGTAGAGTCTGAGATGTGGGAAGACACCATACAAGGGAGTGCAGAGGGAGGGAGAGATGATGGAGAGGAAGGGGCAGAAGATATGTGATCCAGAAAAGGCCATGAAGCATAGGGATTTATTTGAACCAATGAACTTCATCATAAAATTTTCTTCACTTTACAGATGCCTGAATGCATATATGTGTTCAGTATGGTCAGAAGATTAACAGCAAGAGGAGAGATGTGCTATTGCTGCATTAAAATAAACTTTCACTAAAATAAAAGACAAACAAATTATACAAATCAAAATAGAAATACCTTTAAAAATTATTATTCAGAGTTATCTAACAAGATTATTCCATCTTATTTCTTTGTGGATTCATGGTATGCAGGATTTAGATTTCATGTTTCAGTTCAAGACCAGACACTTCTTGAAAACGAAAGAGCTCTTAAAAAATGTAAAAGGTTTTTTTTTTTGCTAATTGATTACAAAATTCATTGCCTCTATGTACGAAAAATATGATAATTATAACAAATTTCAGAAGATATTTTCAGCTTTCTAATAGGACAAAGAATTCACAAAAAAATTATCCTCCTCAGTTAAATATAATATCAAGTAATATTTTTAGAGGATTGTTTTTTTTTCTGAAAACACAGAAATACCTGCACTCAAAATTCAGTGCTGCTTCTTTGTGAAAGTAACCAGATAAGTAAAATCTAGCAATTTTCTCAGAAGAAACATTAAATAATTTATCCTTTTATAAACATTCCCCTTGCTCTCCAAACTCAGACTATAATTTAAAAAGTAATAGTTATTTGGCTACAATTATTTTAGGATATTCAGCATGAATATCTAATACTGATTTCAGCAACAAAACAGCACTAAATTCTTTTCATAGGTTTTATTGGATTAACTTGTTAAAAAAGGGAGCACTGAATAAAGCTACTACCAGGAACAGAAAAGCAGCTGGATGGAGTAGAAAAATGTGTTGTGCATGAGGTTGTAGCAAATTCAACATTTTGCTAAATAGACAGTACTTTGAATGTAGTTCTAAAGGGATATTTGCTTAGGACTTTTATCTGAACAATATAAGGGAGAGGATGGTCTTCATAATCAACTACCATTCAAGGCAAAATTGCACTTAGGAAGAAAAGGTAGCTCATCAGCATCTTGCTTATCAACTCCACAGGCAGTTTCTTGTATGCAGAAGCTTCTGTATCCACAAACCTTGACAAGGTGTTTGGGAAAAGGACAGTCTCAGTACCCGTATTGGAAAAACATAATATATTCAATCACACTGCAATTAAATACCACACAAATAAGAAATACATTCAAGAACAGCTTTTGCTGAGATAAGTGGAAACATTAAGTTACCAATGCTTCAGAATTTTTTTTTCCTTTTTCTCAAACATTTACTATTCAATCTTTAAGAAACAGACATAGTCATAACTTCTGACTACCATGTGTAAGTGACATATCTGTTACTTACAATTTTCATTCTGGGCCTTATAAACAGGAAAAGAGAAGGTCTAACCAAGAGTCACTGCAGCTCTTCTTACAGTAATCTTGGTGTTGAGCAATAATTTGTGCACACGTGTTATTAGCTGGTCAAGCTGGCCTATCACAGTGGTTCATTTTATCTCTACATTACAGAAATTTTAGCCATTGTGATTCTGGGCTTTTAGAAGTCATATGAACTTTATCAACCAGACAGTGTCAGGTTCATATCTATAGCAAAAGCAGAGGAGAAAATAAGAGTGCATAAATAGATGACGTGACAGTCTTCATATCATAAGTAACTATAGACTGGTTGTTGTTACATATAACCAGTTATTATTGTAAGACACTAGCTTTCTCAAAACAACTTTTATCACAGATTAATTGAGCTTGCTTTCCTGGAGTGTATGTTAGCAGTCTTGATAGGTACACACAGATCCATCTTGCAGATTTTAAATTGTTGCATCTCAGATTCTCCAAATTCATACCGAAACTGGTTTAGAAAAAAAAGAAAGAGCATATAAATCTGCCACTTGGAAAATCTTCCTAATCCCATTAGCCTACTTACATTTAATCATTCTCACCTGAGATACAGGTTAGTCATCTGAAATGAAAAAAATCATGTTACTGGAGCTTATTTGAGGAAATCCAAGTTAATAGGGCCATTTTGTAAGTTTGGACTACTGCTGTTATTCTGAGATTTTTAAAATGCTGAGGAGTTTTCTACTACCTACACTCCAGCTATCTCATCTACCACTTAATTTCTTGCAGAATCTCATGTTATCCGCTGTGAGAGGAAAAGAGACTGAGCACAGATGTCATTTTCTCAGTGGCAGAAAAAGTATCCAGTTATAATGTACTCCTGAAACACTGTTGGGAAAAATAATTGCCACCTCCTTTCTCCAGGGTAGTCTAGAACCTCCCCATGTGTATTCTGCCCTTCAGGGAAAACCAAAATCACTTCACTAACACTGACAATACTGGGAAAATTCAGTTAGCTGAGTATGATTTGATATTTCTTGCCTAAAATACCGAAGTGCTTTTGTTGGTTTTAGTTAGTTTGTTTACCCAGAACTGAATCAGAAATCATATTGGAATGCCTGGATCAATACCCGTGTTAACCCATGAGCTTCATATTCTATGCACAAGGCTTAATGAGGTTGTTTTATAACTGGGATTAATGAGTGTCCATCAAAATCAGCTTTCAGCTTTGACAGTCACCAGTCGTTCTGCATCAGGGGTCCTGTATTGGCCTCCCCTGGGGCCTTCTCCCACCCTGTCTGTGGCCCAGGACCCCATACCAACCCAGCCCAAAGCCCTCAGGGGATGCTGCAAGAGTGTCAGGAGTGTCAGCCCTGCCCTCACTACGTTCTTGCTTATCCTGGTTATCTTCCTGGACTTCTCTCACTGACCCCATGCCACTAGCTGACTGGCAAAATCCTACTGATGCTCTGTACCAGTGATGAATCTGAGCAGACTGATTTAACCAGCAGCTCTGTCATCTATGACACAGTGAGACAGTCAATTCCCAGCTGTCTCACAGGGATGAGTACCTCAGATTATCACCAGGACAGCTAAATAGTTTAGCCTGGTGTAAGGGACAAGTATAGGGTCAGGTGTTCCAGCTGTGGCTCGTTAGCTAAGGACCTTGCTTCAGCATCTCTTTATTATCACAAAATTAGTAATTTCAGTGTCTAATTAGTATCAAAGGTCTCCTCCCCTGTAACATTTATTTTCAGAAGTACCATTTTTCCTCTTTCTTTTATTTTATCAATCAAAGAATAGCAAGCCCCTTCTGAGATATTCAAATAATTCCATTGTGATATTTATTACTTTTTTTCATGATTATCTTTACTTTTGTGCCAAGTGTTTTATATATTTGATCATAATCAGGTTTTATACAGCATTAATATGCAATGTTCTGTATGTTATGGATGTACAGTTGGAAGCATCTGGTAAGCATTTCATTTTACCTACTGGCTTTGTGAGATAACTGAGGCAAAAGATATCTATCATTTTAATTTGTTTCTTTGTTTGTTTTCATCCCCTTTTTGTTTAGTTGCAAACAGTTTTTCAAAGCCTGATTAAAACACTCGATTTTCCAAATGCCCAGTGCAACAAATACAGTTTCAATTGGGATAATTGCTAACAGTTTCTTATGAGAATGTGAGGGCAATTTATTAGAGCCGTTTTGAAAGGATAAATGATATCACAGTCATCTCTAGAAAAGATGGATCAAGCAACAGAAAGTAACGGAAACAAATAACACAGTTGCACTGAGCTTTTTATGTTTTTATATTATGTATATTCTTATATTTATGCTGAAAAATGGCTAGAAGGTACTACAGAATTGTAAGACTCTTCAGTGTGTGGTTATGTTAACACAGTGGCTTCAGAACTCAAAACCTGTTGTGAATTTGAAAATATCAACATCAGTTTATTCATGTTTGTTAAAGGGGGAAAATGGCAAAATGAGTTGTAAATGGTTCAAAAAAACCCATTTTTCCTTTGTTAATTCTCTTAAACATTCTGTGAGAGTTAGGTCAATTTCATAAGGCACTAGACTACCTTTCAGAAAGATCGGTGGTTCATTTACCCATCATGGAGTTGGCTGGTTGGTGGGTATCTCTTACCTTCAGGAATAAAATTCTTCAGAAGGATTTCTGCTAAGAGGTGGTCTTAAAGGCTAGCTTTAGTGCCAGCACAAGTTGCTTCCCAGACATGTCTCCTTTTGCAAATGCTAGACTCTTTCATAGAAGAAATTGTCCCATGTAGTTTTTACCACATTTTTAATGTGTAACATCAAAGGTATTAACCAGTCTTTACTACTAGGAATTAGTTATCACAGATCAATAACACATGAGGGCTGCTCCAAAAGTAATACTTCCTATGTTATTATATTGGATCACAATGTCAGAGGTGGATGATGGCGGTATGGCAGTAAAGGCTGAACCTTCCCACCAGTATCCATTATATTTTGTTGCCTTGTTACAGAAGGCAGTCTGACAAAATGGTGTCTGATATGAAAGTGCATATGAAGCAAGTGTGTCACTGAAATCCTCCATGCGGAAAAAAATTCCTTTGACATTCATTGACATTTGCTGAACATTTTTGGAGACCATACAGTGGATGTGAGAACAGTGAAGGAGTGTGCAGTGTGTTTCAGCAGTGGTGACAGTGACAGCATGCTACCTCTGCTGGTCCAGATTTTTATGTGTGGCATGTGGGCTGTTCATCACTGATGACAGTGCGTATATAGAGATGGTGACTATGCTGAAAAATCATGTTTTGTATCTGAAAATCTGCTCTATCAAATAGCGTTATTGTGCTCTTTTTAGTTGTTCTAGTTTCCATGGAGATAGATAAGATAAGAAGCATTACTTTTGGAGTGACCTACATACAATAGTCTGAGAGCGATAAGACACAAGTATAAGTATCACATTGTTTTCATAATTGCTGGACATTTTCACTTAATTTCAGAGAAAAAGATCTAATTGCCAAAGGTCACATGTGGAACCACAGAATACACAGTTGCTTCTTTGGATACTACTAAGCAAACTACAAATAGAGTAATGCTTCTTTTAAGATCAGGCATCTTAAAATAATTTCATCCTGTTAAGCCACAATATGGAAAAAAAATCTATTTCCAACCAGTAGTCTGTGTACAATACAATACAAAAATTCTATTGATAGTCTGCCAGTATATTAAGCACAACTATGCAGTGAAAACGAACATGAGCAGTTTGGTAAAATCAGTATCATCATTCTCTACGCAGCATTAAGTATATATTCAGACCGTTGGTGTGAAAATGTCTCTGATTTCCTATTATTGAATCTTGAAAAGTATGTGATTGAGATGTGCCCAAGATGTTCTGCAAAATTTGTCCCTTCCATCAAATAGTAAGAATATTCAAATGATATTATTCAAGGTAGTAGGAAGAAATTTGACAACAAATAATCTAAATACTGACAAACAAAAAATTTGGAAACGTGTTTTCTGTGTAAGCCATTCTCCCCTGCTATTCTATGCTGTGCTTCTAATACATCCCTTGGAAGTACCTACTGTTAGCAATGTTCGGGGACTAAGAAATGGAATAAATGGAACTGGTCTAAATCAGGGTGGTAACACCTGTGCTACGTGACATAGCTCTGATAAAAGAAGATTCTACATACCGTGGACATTTAATGTACTCCCTGCTGTTGGGGGTATTCAGCTTGCATAAGTTCAGAAGCAAAAACTGTCTCTTTTTTTTTTCCCCAGTAGCAAGAGTTTGAGCTGGTGTATTCTATGAAGCCATTCTGTTCTTGCTTTTGTAGCTCTCAGGACAGGCTTTTTTTCCACCCAGACAAAGTCAGACATCTAAGTTCCTGTTGTATTGGAGTCAGTTCTTTTCTGATGAGCCAATACTAGAACATAGCCCAGTGTTGGACTCAGCATAGCTTCTTGCAATGGAGACAGAGGTTAAACAAGGAGGTTTATTCAGTTCTGTTGGGGTGGAAACACATCCATTAGTGACATAGAGGTTTAAAGCAGTCAAAAGGCCCATTTCAAGAATAAGAGTGTCACTTTTCACAATATTGAACTCGGCAGGTACACAAAGAGTGTCATGTGTCACCAGTGCAATGCGATAGCCAAGCACAGGGGTTGCTTCCTTCAAGTCTCCTGAAGTAGTTCAGGCTTCAGACCCTTTGAAAATATTGCAGATGCAGGCAGAATTGTCACAACTGAACCAGTGCCTGATGAACTGAGAGCAGCTCAGTAAAGCGAGGCCATCCTCCAGGGAACATATGTCCCAGGGTGCAAATGTCATTGTAGGAACTTATTTCAGTAACAAAACAAGCTGAGCTGCATTTATCTATGCTCAATTCTGAGAAGAACTATAAGTCAATCACAACAATTTCTGTGAATCAAAAGTTGTATTCTAATTTGCAAGGCTCTTAAAAACATTTGTAGTAAATGATTCGTGGACCAATGACTCACATTTGTTTCAAGTTTAATTGAAATTTCTTTCAGAGCAGATGCAGAAGCAAAATAACAGCCACCATAGCATCTGTGAAGCTTTAAAAGGCAGGAGAGACAGAACAGATGAAAGTGAATCAGAAAGAAATAGGGAAAAAAAGGAGAAGGAGAAATAGAAGGTAAGAACAAAGATGACAGGTAAGAAAGAATGTAGAAATAAAAAAGAGAGGATAAAAAAGGAGATTTAGGACAAGGAGAATAATCAGCAAATGTATCTAGCATGAAATCCTGAGTTTAGCAGGCTGTCATTATTATAATATTACCTGTTGAATATTCTCTCCACTGGTCAAGAAATTACTTCAAGCGAAATATTACTGGTTGGTTTTAGTATTATATTTGAAACAAAATAAAACAAAAGCAACCACCACCAAAATAAATAAGTAAATAAATCAAATGCAGCAAAACACCAACCTTAATTTTTATATTAACATTGTCCAGTACTGAGTTTATTGCAAGGAATCTCAGCTTAAGCAGTAATTGACAAATCTCCAAAGTACTGAACATCAAGAAAGTAATATATAACTAATATCACTATTTAGATTTGCTTGTGTAACAACTGTCTGTGTCATCTTTTTGACCAGTTTTCCCAGATGGTTCTCACATCCCTTTCTGTTCTGTGCTCCCTGTAGCCTATCATTTCTGTATTTTAAAATATATTCATAGTAAGTGGAGCCTAGTTTCTTCCACATTTCCTCTACTCTCTGCTTAACCCCCCATATCATTCACGTTGTATTCAAAATTTTTCTTTTTTTCTTATAAATTTTCCAATTGCTGCACATGACCTTGCTAAGGGTACACACACAGTGTTCAGAGGCACCCCACTGTCCATCACCAACATGGTTGCTCTGTGGTCTGTACTCACTTCCTTGATGATTCAAGGCCAGAGAAACTGCCTCACCATGAATTATTAGGCTATCATTTGTTCATATCAGAATTAATATCTGTGGTTGTTTTATTCATATATTTATTTTTTGAGAGCCCTGTAAATCTAGTACATAAATTATTTCAGATCAGACTGTGAAAAGTGATTCCCACAGTGAGGGTCAAAGTTTCAGATGAACTCTCTTCTCTTTAACATATTTGATCAAAATTGTCAGTGATGCTGATGACTTCTAAAAATGCATCCTATATCATTAGGCTGTTAAACAGGAAGCATTTGGTGCTGAGCTCTTTTGGATTTCTGTACTGAAAGCACATATGTATTTCTACTGTTGTCCTTTCCTGCTTTATTTTTGATCATATTGTCATTGAATAGCATTGTTATCACTCATACCAGAACATTTTCATATTTTTCAAGTTTTGATTGGAATACATTTGGAATAATGAGAAATAAGAAATCAGGATGGATGGTAGCAACCCTGGAACCACACTTCAAATGCTGTTACAGGCATTTCAGGAAGGGGTCAGTGAATTAAACTTCAGCTCATTAGCCTGAGGCTATGAGTGATCTACCACCATACAGAAAATTGGAAGCCCTTCTGTCTTTTGTCCTCAAGGAGCCTGTGTATTAAACCAATTATTAAATGTAGCTAACAGACTTATACCCCAGTAAGACTGGGTTGTGTTTTTTTGTTGTTTTTTTTTTTTTTGCAAGTGTGAAATAATGAGATTATCTGGATTTCATTGAGGTGCTATATACTTATGTTTTACAAATATGCAAGAACATATATTCTTCATAGAAAATCTTCAATAATGACCTGAGATTTTAAGGAGCAACTATAGCATAAACTGCTTATTTAGAGTACGTATATATATATGTACATATATATATTTACAAAGAAAAAATACACTACAATGCAATTTTAAAGAATATTTTAATGGCTAATTCCTAATAAGTCCGGAGTCATTACATGTCATTACATGACAACATTTTTAATGAGTACACTTAAATGCATGGAATAGGAGTAAAAGAATCTTATCATGTTTATTATCCCATGCTATATTTTTCTAACTCATGTCCATGTATGTATAATGGCTATGCTGTTCTTTCCGCTTCTAAAATTGTATTTTTTTGAAGTTAAAAGCTTTTTGTGACGTTCAAAACTGCTATGTGAGATTTATTCAGTACTACCTGATATTATTCCTTGCTGTTTTCATTAAATCTGGTGATGCAACACAATGACTTCGTTGGCAACAATGAAAATGATTATATTCTGTATTCCAATATTGGATTTTTTTAGATTATACCAATCCACTGTCCACATCCTTTTTGAGATATAATGTTAAACTACCATAACAAAAGAGAGCACTATATGCACATAGAATATAACTATGGGAAAAAATTGAAAACAGCATATAAAACAATTGGTGACTGGAGAAGATTTGAGAGTATGGGTGGGGGTGCTGTGAAAAGAGGGAAATGGAGGAATTAATTTTCCTAACTACAGAAAATAAGTCCTATATTTTTATTTATTTGTCTATTTCCTAATATCTAAATAAGTTGTTTTGATTTATATTTTTTCCCTGAAATATATTATATATGAAGGAGCAGTGAATAATTTCTTAATTATTTTAACTTGGCTGTTTATAACATGTTGGCGCACACACACACACACACACACACACACACACACACACACACAAATCCATGTGAAATAGAAACTGCTGATAACTTCTAAGCATACATTTAAGAAGTATCGTTCTTTGCAGAAGATATTTACAGTCCTCTGGTCACAGTTCAAAATTTCTGGAACCAATGGGTTAGGGAAATTTCTTACGTCAATGAGCACTTCCAATATTGTATAACTTAGGGTAGGTAACTTGAATTATTTACAATTCTTTCAGACTCTTGCAACCTTTCTAAAAATCACATCCTTAATTTGAGAAACTCTTGCCTTTTTTTAGTAGTAGCCTTTCTGTAAAACAAAGCCAAACAAAAAAATAATTGGCTTTGTGTGGTGATATGGAAGAATTGATAGTGCTTTAAAAAAAGTTTTAAAAACAAATTGAAACCAACACTCACAGATCAAATGCATGCCACAAAGATAAAAAAATATTACAAGATTTAATGTTTGGATTTCTTTGCATTTTGCTAAGGAAAAGTGTGGACTTCAGCAGGATTACTCATGTGTTTAAAGCTATGGGTATGCTTTACTGGGTCAAACACGCAATGATCAGAGGTATCAGGACTGAGCTTTTGTTTCTTTGTCATCCTTTCCCTCCTGCCAAGCCAAAGAAACTAAGCCCTCTGTGGTTATTTCCAGGATTTGTCAAAGACTCGCTTCCATTCCAGGGGAACACTTGCTGCTTCAGTGTATGGCATATCCAGTGATCACAGAAACAGGTGGTGCCATGTGTACGATTATATTCCAAACAGCTAAGTCATGGCTGAAACTAAATCAAAAGCAAACTTTCACTGCCATCAATAACTGAAGAATTTGGTTTTCAGCAGAATCAATTGGCTACCAGCAGCAAGGGAGGTTACTGTCACATTCTCTTCCATCCTTGCTTACATTAGAAGTTTATCTTTAATGTATTTTCCTTTTTATCTTAACGGGAAAAAACACATCCATATGATAAAGATGATAAGATACAGTTGAGGTTTGAATTGTGAATAATCTAACTCAAGTTGTGAATTATCTTCATTGAAATCTTTCAATATTAAGATAGAAAATAAAGGTCAGAATTCTTTTTAATTGATCTTATAAAAATTTAATACTAGTTATAATGAAAAGTTCATTATATTTTGATTTTGTTTGTTTTGACTATTAGGTAGTCTCAAACTAAAGCTGACATTAGCAAACAGACAAACTAGGGAGTCATACAACTATGAACTGGTGTCCCAAATATTTATCTGTGCTTTTTGGATTCTCTTAATTGAGTATATGACAAGGTGTTCAGAAAACATAAAATAGATGTTGAGGAAAGCTGTCAAACATAGAGTCTATTAGTTTTAACGTCACAATCTTCCTATACAACATTGCTAAAGCTAAAGCATGGCTTAATATCAGGTAGGTTTAAAGAAGTCTCTTTATATGTTAGCTGACTATTACTTGTGCTTAACCAAATAGGGCGTGCGCACAACAATAAATGAAATAGAAAATGTCATTTTAAAGAGCAGAGACAGCCTTTCAAGATCAGTGTAATTTTTCCCATGAGCTACAATCATATAAGCAAATTCTTACATTCCTTTCCTTAATGCAGACAAGGCTGCTTAGGTCCAGAGTCACAAAAGTATTTTAAATCCCTTGATCAGCTAGGGCCATCAAAAGGAAAAGATAACATAGCCAGAATTCTCTCGCATGATGTGTTAATCCAAGCTGAGACTTATGGGTGCTTGTAAAGTAATACTAAACAACCTAAGCTGTATTTACTAAATCCAAAAGCCAAAAATGGCTCAGAAATCTTACATTCGAATGCACATCAAAAATTTGATCCTTCTATAGAATAATCGAGTTTTGTTCTGCATTTTCTTCAGTTGATTATACACCACAGCATTAAGAGGGTCACAGCAAAGAGTCATTGGATATCTTAACTACAGCTAATTTTTCCTTAAATAAAAGTCCTACAAAGATTAAAAAAAAACAACACCCAAGAAACTTCAGGTTCCTTCCTTCCTTCTTTCCTTCCTTTTCCAGCATCATGAGACAGAAAAACCCGAATCTACCTTTTGCCCTGTATAAGCTTTTGTATTGTTATGAAGTAGTTCTGGTCCATCCAAGAACAGCCCAATTCATCAAGCAAGAAACATTACTGCCAGCTATCTCAGTAAGACTAAATTTGCAAATTCAGGACAAAACAATGTTTGGTTTTTTTTCCTTTTTCTGTAACTGAAAGTGTATAAGGAATCTGTATATACAGAAATACATCAGAGTAAAAGCATGCCATTTTCATAATAATGTAAATGGAATCTTAGCCTGTTAACAGTGGACCATATAGATCATAAGACAGTTTTATAAAATGCACGTGTTAGGGTTATGTTTTCATTTATACCAATTTAAATGCATAATAACAGCACTGTAGTTTGTTGAATGAATATTTTAATTAAGAGAAGTTTTTAGTACATACTCCTTATAAAATGTCATTATGAAACATGTCGCAAACTCTTAAATGCTGATTACTTTTCCTGGCATCAGTTTAGACAGATGAAGAAAAAGTTTCTTATCTACTATCAAGTAGTTTGCTTTTCATTTTGTCTTTCTCCCTCCTTGAGAGTGTGATAGAAACGTTTAACCAGATTTCAATTAACTGCTTGAAAAATCACCAGTTGTTTTTTTCTCAGTCAGTTAAGCTTTTCATTCTTGACATATGTAGGTCACTTTGAAACATAGTCACCACCATTAGCTATGCATTTTTGCCAGCAATGAACAAGAGCCTTCATGCCATGCTAACAGAAATCTGCACCAGTGGAGATGACACACTGTCGCTGTCACTACTGATGAAACACAGTACTCCCTGCCTCACTGTTCTTACATCCACTATTTGGTCTCCAAAAAAATTCAGCAAGCATTGATGAATATCAGTGGGTGGAATTTTTTCTATGTGGAGGTTTTCAGTGACACACCTTTGCTTCATATGCTACTTCCATGTTAGACACCATTTTGTCAGACTGCCCTTTTGCTTCCATCTGTCACACACAACAATGAAGTGTAAAAGAATACTGGCACGAAAGTTCAACTATATCACCATCATCTGCCTCTGGCATTGTGGGCCAACATGATAAAGTAGGAGGCATTACTTTCAGAACAGCCTTTATAGATTCAGCAAGCATCATAGAAAATAGATGGTCCTTTTCCTCGGGAAAACAGAATCCATAGTATATGCATGAAAAAGCTGAAGGAGTATCTGTGAAAATTTGGATTTAAAGTGATAGGCCATTTTCCTATATACTTATTTTATGTATAAATGTATATATATATATATGATATCTATCTATCTTTCTATTTATATAAATATTATATACTTAATTATAATTAAATTATATATTATAATTTATATATATTATTCTTATGATTTTATATTATAATATAACTCATATCATAGAAATGCAGAATCACAGAATGGCCTGGGTTGAAAAGGACCTCAAAGGTCATCTAGCTTCAACCCTGCTGCTGTGGTCATAGTCACCAACCACTAGAGCAGGCTGCCCAGAGCCACATCCATCCTTGCCTTGAATGCCTCCAGGGATGAAGCAACCACAATCTCTCTGAGCAACCTGTTCCAGTGTGTCTTATGACTGAAAAACTTTCTCCCAGTATCTAACCTAAATCTCCCCTGTCTTAGTTTAAAATCATTCCCCCTTGCCCTATCACAATCAACCCATATAAACAGTCATTCCTCCTCCTGTTTATGTGTTTCCTTCAAGTATTGGAAGGCCACAAAGAGGTCTTCCTGGAGCCTTCTCTTCTCCAAACTAAACAAGCCCAGTTCCCTCAACCTTTCCTCATAGGAAAGGTGATCCAGTCCGCTGATTATTTGAGTGGCCCTCCTCTGGACCTGTTCCAAGAGCTCTGCATCTTTCTTGCACTAAGGGCTCCAGACCTGGATGCAGTACTCCAGATGGGGCCTCACAAGAGTAGAGTGGGACAGTCACCTCCCTCTCCCTGCTGGCCATGCACTTTTTTAATGCAGCCCAGGATACAGTCAGCAAGCATGCATTGCTGACTCATGTCAGTCCAACTTGTCATCTACCAGGACCCCCAAATCCTTCTCTGAAGGGCTGCTTTCCAGGAGTGCTTCCCCCAGCCTGTATAGATATCAATTCTATTGATAGATGTCTTCTATGAGCCTTTACCGGAAGTAGGTTTTGGTTGTTTTTTTTTTTTTTTATCAGGTTTTTGTCTGAAATAGACTAGTCTTATAGGTTCTGGCAGATTTTACCACACCAAATCAATGAACAAATGGCTGTCCATGCACAAAATAGAAAACCATATAGTGTTCACAAAAGAAAATCATTCAGTACTCTCTCACAGCTGCAACTCCAAAAGGTAGTCCATGTGCTGAAAATCTCTTGGACAACATTAAGTGGTGGCTGAAATCTTTAGTTTAGAAGTGGTTTACGTTGGCAAAGACAAGGAGAACAAAGTTTCTGCGATCAATAGAACTAATCGTTTGGAGAGTGCATATTTAGAATGATGCAATAAGTAATTTGGAGGTGAAGCCAAACAAATGTACTCAGGGTATTTTCTGTAGAAATCAAGCCACTTGTGCTAACACAATGAAGAATTGTAGGTAGATGAGACTGATCTTTAAACTCATTCTACCATTTTTTTGCAACACATCTATCCATGATATGCAGTTCTGCCTAAAGGAGAAAAGGGTTGTCATTCCTTCAGTAGTTTGTTTTTGAAGTTGAATGTTTCTGTTCAGGTATATGTTTAATAAGAAATGAGAAGTTCAGTTTAGGTCAGGGTAATTGAGGATAGATTTTCATAGCTACTAATTCGCAGCTCAGTTTTCTCATCTCTAAAATGGGAGTAGTGAGTTTTGCATGTCTTCAATAAGACCAGTCAGGTTACTATGAATGCTTTAGTTTTGCAGTATCTGAAAATGAGAAATGTTTCAGTAAGTTGAAAATAGGTAAAACTGTTTATTCTTGTTTGGGATAAATTCTTGTGGTGATCATGGCAGTAAAATCTGATTGCTCCCTCAGATTTTTCAAATATTTTATCTTTCATAAACATAAGACAAACTGCTTTCTTCCTTCTGTGTCTCTCACTTCATCACTTAGGACACGTTCCATATTTATCACACTGGTGTCTAAATTTGCTTTTTAGGGCCATTTATGAATACTTTTGTGTGTTAGGGCACAAAGAAGAGCAAATTGACGGTTGATTTCTTTGTAAGTTACACTGAGTTTGAAATAGAAAAAACAGAAACGGGAAAGAATTGTTTTTACTAGTAAACTGTGCAAACACGACATGGAAATCATAGAGGGAATGTGCAGACTGCATGTAATACCAACATAACTTATTCTTACAAATTGTATTATGTCACCAGAGGGACACTTTAAAATGAAACCTTTCAAAGTTTTCAGATATTTCAGTGGCATGCACATTTATAGCTAGCAATTAAACACAGAAATTATGGATAGAATGCAATTGGAAGTGAAAATCTAAAAAGTCTGCACTGATCTAAGAAGACAGCCTGATGCAAAGCATCATCTCCCAAAGGCCCTTCTGTCTACGTAGTTTTGAAACATACACTAAACCAGCTGCCAAACCCGGCTTTTAGATGGAGGCTACAAAAAAGGTGTTCTGCATTTTCAGTGCATGCCACTTTACAAAGGAACGAAGCACTGTCTGGCTGCCATATAGGCAGGCAAAAGGGAGCCAGCTTGCAAGTGATTAGAATAATGAAACTGGAAAGGATTAGCCACATTATCCAAACATGAAGCAATAGGCTAGTCAAACTAATCCCTGAGGAATAGTTAAAGGAAACAAATGACATGATAGTCATAGGGTTACTTTCAGTAAGATAGCATTAGAGCATTTGGCACTTGCACTCTAGATCTGCACATATACTTTTTAAAAGCATGCGCAAGCAGCAAGAAGGTAAGCTGATGGATCTGGATGAAAAGATTGAGCTAGTTTTATTTCAGATTCTGTATGACTTATCTGACTTTTAAAAATAATTAAAGCGTTATTAGACTGACTGATATCAATAGAACATCCACATCCTGTGGAGCCCTTAATTGCAGGAAAAGAAGGGTAATGATCCAGATTTTAATATGACTGTGTCTATTGTGCCCTGTTGGATAGATTCATTATGCAGTGAGTGAACATTTTTTCCCTCATTATTTAATTATTTTGGAACTGTAAGAAGTAATTCCAATGCTAATCACAACATTTATACTTTAGAAGGATAAATTAGCCCCAGATTTTTTTTCTTTTATATAAACTCATCACATATGTAAATGATGTCCCAGACCTGTATTCACATACTGTCAGATCTCTATCTATTCAGAAAAGTTGCTAAATCTATTAACATTAAAAACAGATGAAAACAAAGCATGCACTGGGTATTTACAGAAGACCTGACTAAAGTCCACTTGAGTCAAGGAGGGTCCATCTAAATTCATTTTTATTCTATAACTGGGTATGCAAAAAGAAATCAAGGTCTCTGAGCTTGTTGAAATTACCAAGTATACACAGGACATAGATCAAGGGCAAAACAGGAACTATGCTGCTACTAATCCTCTTGATGACTTTAGGCTACTCTATGTGTAGGGGTTTCTTGCTGGAAGGGTGAAGGACTCCAGCTGAGCTGTTGTCCTGGACTCAACTCAAACCTTGCCTGCACCATATTTTCTCATCTCATGTAAGAGCCCTCATGTCTGTCTTTTAATTTCCATTAACCCTTGAATAAGAGATGCCCCTTACATAGCTCCTGACTGCAGAAGAGAGTTTTAGACTATGTGGATACGAAACACGACATTGTGCCAGAGATGACTCAATCCAGTGCAGTGTCTGTGGTTGATATATAGTGCATGATTCAGAGGGATACCAATGGACAATTGCAAATTTATCTATCTATGGAGTTTCTTCTTACCTGCCATTAGTTGCTGGCTTCCATTCTGAAGCTTGAGGGTACTCAATCCTACTACATTTTCCTCTCAAGTTTAAAGTGATAATGAGCATTCTCATTGTTCATATTCTGATCTCACCTTGTCAGAGATCTAGTAATCAATTGGCTTCAACAATGTCTTTTCACAACGATTTTCCCAGGTTAATTACATGTGCTATCTAAAAAGTATTTCCTTTCACTTTTTATCAGCTGCTTGATAGAAGTATTTTTTGTAACATCTTTAGAAGAGCTGAATTTAGGAAGAGCTTATCAGGTTCTGAAGGAGTGTAATCATCCATTTCTTAGCAAGTGATATATTAGATCATTTATTTGTGGCAAGACAGACATTTCAATAGTGCTTATTGTTTCCCATAATGAAAGGTTTAAATCTTCCTTTAGGTTCCTCTGAAATTTAATTTTTGTTGATGGAGACAAGCCAGTTTGTGCAAGATTTTTTTGATGTCAGGGCTTCAGAAATCCCTAACTATTAATTATATTTTTCCACTCTATAGCTCCATGTTGTGAAAAAGGAGGTGGAGGAAATCAAGTACAATAGAAGCTTTCACACACCTTACCTTTAAAAACAATAAATTCCTTCCCTTTAGCAGGATTATTTATTGAGCTGCTATTTAGTCACTGAAAAGGGATTTTGTCATACATTCTACTCCACGCGTGAAAACTGCATTCTATTGTATTTCTATATTTGCATTTAGCAGAAGTGCACAATACAAATGACAAATTTATCTCCTTGGCCAAATTAATCCTAGAAATGCCCTTTCTATGGGAGGTCTAGGGTTCCAAGAATAGTGTGCATTTTAAGCCTAAATAACTTATCCGTGAATTCCCTTCTACCTACTTTTAAGCAGTTGTTTTTAGAGTACAACTTATCATAATTAAGAAGACTGCTGTATCAGCAAAATACATTTATTTTTGGTACAGTGTATTTATATTTGTTCCAAATTGCTAATACAATTAATACATAGTACCAAAAGACTTTATTCTGCAGTCTTTACTTAGAAAACACTCACACTGAGTACAGCCTCCATAGTTGCAGTACTGTGCTTGTTTCCTTCATTTCAGTTTTCTGTCCAAGAAAATCTATACTTTCTCCTCTCATCTGCAATGCATTCTGACGTCATGGACAAAGAGTCGAACAAATTTTTATCTGAGGAAAATCAATAATGATTTATGATATCTGACTTCAAAAAATGTTGTTTCATAAAAATGATAGACAATGAGGCACTAATCTACCAAGACAACTCTGCATTCCAGTCCGCCCTTAATATCATTTTCCAGAAACCAAAGCACTGTAGCAAAATGGCTGCTAGATCTTTGGAGCAGTTGCCTCATTTTTCAAATACACAGAATTTATCAGCAAGCTGGCAGATTCACAATGTGTCTAATGAATAGGAAATTATTCAGAAAATATTATTGGAACACTCAGAACTGCTATTCATTCATCTGTGCTAATGGCTCAGATCCTAGAAGGCAAAGGGGCTTGACTCAAAAATTTTAAGAAGAAATCTAATGATACATAAACTAATCTCATGATTTGGAGGCACAAACCATGATTTTTACACCATTCAGTCTGCCAGTGCTGCCACTGGCAGAGTATAATGGGCAAGGGAGCAGATGTTTAGGAAGATTGCAAACGACAACATTTTTTTTTCTTCTACCTGAAAGGACAGAGGTTTACTCAGAGAAGAGAGCTAAAGTTGTTCCTCATAAAATTTCATAACAATTTTTATTCCCCAAATAACTGCTTCTTTTCACAGTTCAGTACTGGGCATGAATGAGTCATTGCTGCCCACAAATTGCATATAACCAGAAAACTCATTCATGAGTTACCTTCACTGAAAACCTTGCCAGGAGTACCTTGGCCCAAAAATGTGTACATCTGTGTCTCCATGCACGTAGATACTTATTTGCATGTACATGACCCAGCTTGAGTCTTTATAGCTGGTTTTCCCAGGACTGTATTCCATCTTCTCTCTATTTTTCTTCTCTATTATCCCCAGCTTGACATTGTGATATATGTAGGGATGAACAAGCAAGAAAATGCAAAATGCTTGAAATAGAGGATTAATTTGACTAGTCGTAATATTATTTTGATAGTATTAGGTCACTTGCTGGATTCCCGCCTACTTCTTACCAGTGCTGTTCTGTTACAGTGGTATCCTTGGAGCCTCAATCTGAAAATATTCACCACTCTTTCCATCTTCTCCCACATCTGTCTGAGCTTTTGTAAAATGAAAGATGCTCACAGGTTGCAGTAGTTGCTTGTTGAGCTTTGGCAGAATTGCCAACTCTTCTCTGTTCCTGTATTTGTAAGGACAGAGGGACAATGCATCCTTCTTTCCCATCAGAAGGAAATGGCGTGATTCATTTTCTCTGATAGCTGACCACAATACAAATGCTTTTTATTAGCTCCTGTGGACCTGCTCAGCTGTTCAACTGATGGATTGCTAATACTAAGCACAACTGGGTCACTTCACTCTCTTTGCTTGTAGAACTGGACTGAAGGGATTCACTGAACCTTCAGTTTGCCCTATGGCAGGTAGACTGATCATACGTCCTTTATAAGGCTATGCTTGTGGACATGTAAGATCGCTGCCCACAGCTCATTTCATCAATGACTAAAGCAAATACTTTCCAATTTCATGTCTGTTGTTTATGCTAACCAGCACAATGAATCTGTAGCTGTACAGCTTCCTCTGTTGAGGCACTCAGAGCTGGACACCTACTTGTAGCAAGATACAGAGCCTTGCATTGCCTTGGGATCCAAAGTCTCTTTTTCGCATACCCTTCTTCCAAGTCAGATGAAAACAGGTGATAACTTTAGGAAAAATAGGCATGTTACCACAGATTTGCAACTCTGCCCATAGAAGCCCCCACAAGATTTGATATGACTGTACTACATAATCTAGGTGAAATTTTTTGCACAAAGATTTAACACTTTTCATGAATGTGTGTATGATGACAGAAATTTGCATCACTGTTACTTCATGTGTGCCTCAGACCTTTTACTTTAATTTTATTCCCTAGTTCCTTCCTAAGAGCAAGGAAGAAGTAAACTCGTTGTTTTCCACACCAAATTTGAAGGTCATGTGAGAGTCATGCTTTCTTTAAGTAATGCACTCATTCACCTCATTGGATATAATATGTAATTTGCAATGTATTAAAACATTCATGAAGATGTACTGTTTCTACCCAGGTTGCAATGCAGACCTTCTAAGAGGTAAATTCTAGGTGAGTTTCAGATGTTACTAATATTTCCTGGATGTAATAGAATTCAGTTATCTATGTTGTAAGCTAGGTTAATGCAAATCTGTAAAGAAAGACTCCTGAAGGAAGTCTAAGTTTGTATTCTGATGCTGTCATTTATAAGCTATTTTAGACTTGCTTTATGTATAAGAGACTGCTTCACATTTCTTGGAATAGGTGATGCTGTAACGTGCACTCTTTTTCTTCACCAGCTGTTAACATATGGGTACAAGTATTAGCTTCTTATTATGAAAGATAATGATGCCTGTACTTAAGGCTGACGAAGTTTCTGCAATAAAACTCTTGCTTATTATAGTATTAAACTTATATTGTTCAGGATGGAGTTTGTGATGCCAGATAGCTGCCTCATGTTGCATATTTTGGGAAACTTCCAGCTTCAAAAGGTACTGCCATTTCCAGAAATAAGCCAAGAAATTCTATGGTTTTGAACATCAAAAATTTTCTCTGGGACAAGATATGCTGATTGACAGTAAATACAGTAATGGGAAATCAGAAAAAAAGTATAGATTGAACACTGTGTAGACTGTACACAATCATGCACTGTAATGTAGATAACTGTGGTGATGCCATAATTTGTGTCTTGTCCTCAAATGCCTAAATATGGGATCTCTTTGGAGTCAAATATGGCCCTTTTATGGCTCACACAGTTAATTTCCTTTTCACTGGGACTAAAGACTATGGGGCTACAGTAGCTGGTACATGTCTGCTGAGGAGTAGGGGAGTGGGCTGCTATTCAAGAGGAAGGGAGCTGGAGCCAAGTGTGTTGGCAAGCTGCCGCCTTCACTGTGCCCAATAAGAACAGGTAGGCAGGGCTGGCAGCAGGAATGGAGGTCATCCTTCGTCCAGGGATCACAGATATGATCCTAGTGATTGTCTAGGTTTAGGGCCAAGCCATAAAATGAGGGAAGTAGTTAAGCTTTAGAAGGTATAAGGCATAGCTGTAGCACAGCTCAAAATCTGAGGCAAGAGTGGGAACTCAGAAGTGTTTCCAAGCATACAAAGCAAGGAGGCCCTGACAGTGACTCTCACAGCTTTCCTCAATGCAGCTGTGACCAAGGGCTGGGAACTTGGGCAATCAAAGCCCTCTGAAAGGAGAAGAGACCACAGAGCTGCTGACTGCACTCAGGGCTCCATCACTGCCACACCTAACCCCAAAGTGGAGGCAAATGTAAGCACCAGGCTCCCAGCTGCACCTGGGAGCTTGGAAATATCCAGGTCATCCACAAGAGCCTCTTGAGCTGTGCTTCAGCAAAGCTACTCTCTGCCCCCATCTTGCTTCCAGGTACTGCTCAGCATAGAAGCTTTTCCCATACCACTCCTCAAAGCCTTGCACGAGCACAACACCACCAACTGGCACATATCATTTCCTCCTTCAATGTTAGACACTGACAAAAATGTTTCTTTTCTCAAATACAGGTGAGGCACAAAATGAACTTCCTGAAGAAGCTGGAAGGTATGTCAAGAAAAGAAAAGACTGGTCAATGGGCAGGGCATTAAATGTCCCATTGGAAAATTGTCTTCTACATTTGCCTTCTACTGGAATACCTGTATAGGGCTAGGAAAGTCACTTCAGTCTTAAACAATTTACTGCTGTGTCTGGTCCTCATTATCCTTATAACCTACTTGATAGCTTTCTCGAGTGTTGTGCCTCACAAACATAACTGTAGCTGATTGGGATGATGTAAATAACATGGAAAAAAAAGCATGTTAAATGTTATAAAATACTAAATGTCCTAGAAAATTGGAATCTAAGCATTCAGCACTGGGACCCAAAATCAATGGACACTTGGCTCCCTGACTTGGAGGTTTAGCTTTCTTTCTGAGAGAAGATTAAAAAATAATGCCAATCTACACAACAATTTGTAATGCTTAATTAGTTTAGATTTGTGGAATCCTCTGATGACTATTTTCACTAAGTACACAACAGAATTCATAACTCTTGACTCAGTGCAGGTTTAAGTAGCAGGCTACAGATAAGTCTGGGTGGTACAAAGATATGTCCAGTTCACCGCAAATGAAGAAATGCTGTTGGGATGATTATTAGGCAACCTGGCCAAGTAAATGGCAGAACTTTGCACACAGTAGTGCAGACCTATAAAGTTTTCATCTTCCAACTTGTGAATTCCCATTTCTTTGGTCAGAAAGAAAGAAGGCATGAATATTTTGTGAGAGGAAGCCGTGGAACTAAATTGAAACTGAATAGCATATTTTTCTTCTGGAAATTATTTTTTGTTATTCCACCAGTAGATGATATACAAAAACACAGTATTTCCGATATCATCAAAGACCAGACTGAACAAAAGTTATAGCTCAAGGTGGAAACTGTGCTTCAGTCTAGTAAGGCCAGGACTTAGTCACAAGATGTGTCTGAAAAAGTTTCATTTTCAACATAAGAATCTAAATTTAAACAGGCTTAAATAATTTGATCAGGAATATCTGCCATTTATGTGCTTCTTGCTCACATGAGTCTTCTGTTCATCCACTCTGGGTTTACTCTTATCATACTATTGACCACAGCTATATCTGGCAGTGGTGATCATAGAACTACTTTAGTTTGATAACCTCACTCTGTTTATTAGGGTTACACTTTGAAGCTCCAGGCCTTGACTTATTATACAGTTAAAAATTATTTTAATTTTTAGCACGTTTCTGTTACTCAAAGCTAGTTAACAAAGGTTAAATAAGCTGTTAATGTTAAACCTATATTTATATGCCTTGCTGAATCACATCCTCAACACTGATGCCAAATGGCTACCCCAGGTTATCTAGGGTTCTATAAGTGTCTCTCTTATTGTTGCTTGCTAATCTTTTTAATGCTTTGTTTGCTTCTTTCTTTTCCCTTGCTAAACTCCATACCCTGGAGCCTGCTCTATTTTTCTGTATCATGACTGGTTCATTGTTTATTTAGCCAGGCTATTGTCTAAGCTATATTAAAATTGTCCTCAGAGACAGGGTGACACCCATAATGCATGTAGCCTTATTACAGCTAGAGGCACAGCAGAAAAGCACTACTAATTTATTACAACAGACAGTGTAACCATTGAACCCAGTTCAGCCTTGACCAGAGGACCCAGGTGGTTTAGCCATGCAAAATATGTCTCATTTGTATCTACCTATTTTGTATTCACAGCTGATACATAGCTATTGAGAATATATGGCTATAAGGATATGATAGTTGATAATAATTATAGGTAGAAATTGATGAGATGTCTTTAAATTAGCTTTGACAGTCACTTTCTGTTTTTTGTTTTTTGTTGTTTTTTTTTTTCTTTAGGATCAGGTTTTTAGAAATCTATTATCATTGGTCTGATATTGAACAAAATACAAAGAGGTGCACAAATTCAGGAGGATTAGGGAATAGCTCTGCAGCAGCAAAATAAGGAACAGTACAAATCTTCTGAAATGACTGGGACAATTATTTGCATCTTATATTGTAGTCAGCGATAGCTATAAGCAGAACTCACATGCTGCAGATATCTGAGAAAACAGAATTTTGTCTCTCATTTTCTGTGGTCGCAATTTCATTTGACCAGACCAATATCTGTAAGAGAAATCTTGAGTCATACCATTATAAGAGTTATTTATCCCATTGACAGTTTCAAATTCAGTGACTGATTCTTATGTCACCTATATTCAAATAAACACCTGTAATCAGTCTTTCACAGGGAGACAGAATAAGAATGATGTCATGATGAAGACCAGGAATCAAAAAATATCATCCCGCAAGAGAACAAAATGAAAATGCAGCAAGAATAGAAACCTGTATGTACCAGAAGCAGGTAGTACCAAGAAGGGTAAGGGAGTGGCTGTACCCCAAATTAGGAGTTGAAGTAGTACTAAGTCCTCAGACATTTAGTGTTTATTCAGAAGTCCTCCTACCTCTGTTGGCAACTTCAAAGCTAGGGGAATGGTCCGATAAGACGACTGGAACTTGCAGGTGTAATGAGTGCATCTACAGATATTAACATAGGGAAAGGAAAAAAATAGTGTTCCACTTTACTGCAAACTATTTTAGCCCCCTATTAAAAAGCAAAAAGAAACATCCAGAAAGAAATAGATTTCCAGAGTGGGGTGTAGTGACAGCTTTCGTGTTAAAAAGTCCATGACATATGAAGAGAGTTAACCAAAGTTTTATGCACTAAGCGTGAAATAGGAAACGCAGTGCTCATAGTCGCTGGTTAAGATCCTCTTATCTCCCTGTGGAACGAAACTGAACTTTATATGTTTCTGTTGCTGGCAAGGCAACCTACTATGGTTATCAGAAATACAGAAGGAAGTCTAGTTAGAGATTTTTCCCCTCTTTGGCTTCTATGCAACTGTAGCTGATTAATCCAAGTCAACAAAAAAGTCAGTGTAGATTAAATGAGAGGATTTTGTTGTTGTTTTCTCCTCCACCTCCCCTATTTTTATAGTGTTCTGGTGTTGCAGGAGTGTGGGATGCTGGTGCATTTTCTTGTTCCTATACATCAGAGACCTGTGCAGCTGTCATCACAAAGTAAAGAGTGCTGTTTCGAAATGACAGGAATATACTAATCTAGTTATGGGATGACTTTTGTTTTCACAAAAGAAGATCCAGTAGCATTTTGAAAGATTAGACTATTCCTTTTAAAGCTGCTTTAATCACAGTTGACTCACTTAAAATCAAGGCAGGTTAAAGAAAGCAAATGGATCACAATTTTAGGATGGCCTTAGTCTTCACTTTCTTGGAAACTCCTGGTAAAACTGTTCTCTTCCATGCGGCAAGGTCATGACAAGCTTGTTTCTCTTTCTTCCAGTAAGCTTGTTTCAAACTTGTTTTTATCTTTGCTTTAAGCTTGTAATTCTCCATTCCTTTCTCATCTTGAATCAGACCTAAGTCCTCATATACAGTGGAACCAAATTTTCAATGTTTGAATGCCCCTCTGCAATTCTTTATAAAGGGTTTGAGTTTACAATTAAAGTCAGACAAATTAGAAAGCCACAGAACAGACTTGCCTTCAAATTTTGGTCTTTTAACAAGTGATTGAAAGATACGAACCTTTTCAAATAATCCTTTGAATACAATTCATGAAACAGACAGGCAAACTGCACACTTGGGTAAATCCAAACAACAAATAAGCTGATATCTAGACCAGCAGTGACCATTGCTAATTCAGGAAGCTCTTTGACCTTTTGGTTCAAAGTGCTATTACTGTGCGGTATCTTTTACAGCTGAAAGAGCACATGTTAGAACAAAGAGCAGAAGGAAGGCTTTTAATATGATCTAATACACCTGGGATGCAGGGTCCAGATGTAAGAAGTCTAACTGAGAGCAATAAAAGGGGAATGAAACAGCTAAATTAGTAGCAAATTTCTGTACAGAAATGTTGCTCAAAAAAGAAAAGAATTCTGTAAAGAAAGGGCCAATACACAGGCCAAGAAAATTCAAAGATAACATTGATGTGCAGAAAATCTGTTATCATTCCTCCAGCTTGTAGTTCCTCAGATTTCATGGTCATTTAAAGCGCAGGTCAGTGACAATTAAGCACCTTCACATTTCTGAGTAAACAGAGCATGAGACAGATGCTAAGCACATCACTTTTCACTGAAGTAAATGAGTGCTGAGAACATCCATCAGTTTGTGAGACAGGGTCTTAGAACATTAACTTGTGTTCGTATGAAGTGCTAACGGAGGGTTACACAAGACCTCAGCAACTGTGGTTTAGGTCTCTCTTAATTCACTAGTAAACAATTAGACTCATGCTCCAACCTCTGAGAGCAAATTCAACAACATAAATAATGAGTCTGAGTATAATTAAGGAGTCCACTGATGCCTGGAATTTATAGACTGAACCTGATTTGTGCAATGATTTGAACATAAAAACAAATTCTGAAAAAATTGCTCGGATGATGATGTTTTTGCTTGGTTGTTTGATTTTATTTTTATTTTATAATAATATCAATATTAATATTATTATTAATAATAATAATAATAATAAATATTATTTCATTCCTGTCTTGACTTCTAATCAGTAGCTAGATTATCATTCATATATGAAAGTGAAGAATAAGGCACCCTCCTCTTCTTGTATAGGTCTTCGTGCCTATCAACTAGTATATTATACAGATATGTGCCCTTTTCAATGAAAGGTCAGTGGGAGGGGAAATGTTTGTACAAGACAGCCCAAAGGAGGACAAAACTCATGATTTCTCTGCCCAATAAGTGAATGACAGAATGGAAGGGATCAAAGTGAAAAGCCTTTCCTCCTTGCACAGTGAGAGTTGAGCAGACATGCTCATGCACAAGACGAGGCCTACTGTGCTAGCCAAAAACTTCAGAATGGGTTACTGCCTTCTTCCTGTTCCTGTTTCCTTCCATCTGTCAATCAGATTGGAAAATCTTTAATCACAGTTGTAATTAACAAAAAAAAAAAAGTAAAGCAGAGCATACTGTGTTTTGCAGTATATAGATAAGGTTTGCAAAAATATGACAGTGGTGTCTGGAATAACACTGAATTATGCTCCACTTACAGTCAAGAGAACACATTTCTCGTATGCAGAAAGAGACTGGAAGGTGCCCAATATTGAGAAACAGTTTTGTTCAGCTTGCCAGTGACACTGGCAGTTTCTTGAAGCTGAACACTATCTATGTATTGAAAGAAGATGCTTCACATGTGGAAACTGAGCTTCCCTTACAAACCAAAAACAAATGCCACTACTGCCACCGGCAAAACCCAAACCCAGATACACTAGGATATATCCCCTAATACATATTTACATGATGAAAACTTGTAGATCATGATCCAAAAGAGGTGTTTGGAGAATTATGTGAGATTAATTTAACTTGACCAATTGATCATTGCATATTTATTGATCTGGACATGGAATCAACAATATTTATCACAGGTGGCTGCTGTGGGGTGCAGTTTTTAATTGTACTGATGTCACAAGTACTAGTATGTCTGTTTGTATATCCTGATGTAAGAACTACTGGATTTTTTATTTCTTTATTTTATTTTATTTTATTTTATTTTATTTTATTTTATTTTATTTTATTTTATTTTTTGAAGTAAAAATATGCTGGAAAACTATGGATATCATCCTCAGTGGTTTTATGCTTCATAGCATCCTAAAGAACTTTATTAGAGATTAGCAAGTTCACGCTATTACCTCTTGGTGTTTATTTCTGTAAGAAATACAAGAAATCTAGAAATCTCAGTATGTGGTTGGTAAGGCCAGAAAATTAGTTCATGGACTGACAAGACATGGTACTTGCTTGATGTTTATACTGACTGTGGAGCTTTGTGAACTGTACTTGCCTAATTGATTTATTTTTGTTTGATTGATTGATATAATGAATGATTTCTGAGACAATTTAAGATCCAGATTTTCTACTCCCAGATATTTCCCCTCCCTCAAGTGTTTCTTTTTTTTTTTTTATTTTTGTATACTAGATCAACATATGTGCTTTTTTTTTTTTTGCTTTGTTTTGTTTTACAGTTGAAAATATGAACTACAAACATTTAAAACATATTTAGCTCTAATTTTTTCACAAATCTTCTATAGAGAAAATACATCAATAATATCTTAATTCCGAAAAATATCCACTTGTTTACATTTTGAAGAATGCAAAAACAACATTAAGAAGTTTTATTCTATGACTATATTAATGTGTCAATGTGTTTTTATTGGTCTATATTATGCATATATCCTAACATTCATTCAATTCTCTGACATTACTACCTAAGAAATGTCAGCTGGGATCCTGTCATAAGAAAATAACATTTTTTTTCCTGTTCTATTTATTAAACAATAATAGTATACATAAATTGGAAGAATCCCAGTAAATTCTACAAACTGGATCGGGCCCAAAGTTCCAAAAGTATCTTAATTTTACATCATGAAAAGCCCAGGGAAGAGTATCTAATTACATCACTTGGACAGAAGATAACTAAAAAGAAATAGGTACTGGGGTTCTATTACTGTTGGTTCAATTTGGTAAGAGTATAGCTTTATTTTAGGCCTTGGTGATTTTTGTGACTTCACCTTGGTGTCTGCCAATAGCACTCAGACCCCACCACTGTCTTGGAAAAATTATAATTTTAACAATCACTATTGAATGTTTTCAAAGCTTTCTGAAGTTCCAAAATAGGGAAAATATTGTACTGTCCTTATTTTGGTGCTGGTTGATTCCTCTGATAATGCTTCTTCCCGTAGGCGAGGTCACAGTACTTCTGTACCTTCCAATATCAAGTGACAGCAGATTCCCACATCTTCCATTACTTTAGCAATAAAGCAAAGATTCCTGTTGACCATGATCACTTTATAAGGTGAGTCTAGCTATTAGTTTTGATAGCTACTAAGGTTCTTCCCCCTAGAATACCTTGCTTTCAATTGCTTATAACTTTTTCAAAATCCTAATGCTTTTATTGAGAAAAAATGAAATAAAAGAAAATGAACACGGTGGAGTAAAAGAATAAAGCCATAGCCCCACCAAGCTGCACGAGTGACTTCTTTTTGCAGTAAGAGGACTTGGTATCTCATGCTTGCACCTCTATTGTCTCCATTTCAGCAATGTCTCTCCTTATATGTTTGTTTGCAACTGAAGGCCAACAGCTTTTTGTGCATTGACCAAATCAGCAACCTTGAACCTTTAGGTGTGGACTGTGCACTAATGTAGCAATGGAGGAAATTATCCCAGTGACCATTGAATCTCACATCATAATATTCTTCTATTTGGCAGAACTACATTGTAATATTTCTTGTTTTTCCACAGTATTTTTTTTTTTTTAATATCTGGGAAACAGATATTTAAACAGAATACAAAAGGCTGTTAAAAGTGTGAATAAACTTTTTTTTTTTTTTTTTTAATATATCAAGATATAATCTTTAATATATGGCACATATTTCTATTTTTCCTGAAGAATTTTAGCATGCTTTTCAGAGCCATCAGGACTGTCATGTGCTGGACATGCTGTGCAGCATGAACAAGATGGGGGAAAGGACTGGAAGGAGACAAGTGAGAATCTCACAGCTGAAAAAAAACTGAGTGCTGATCTGAGAAACTGGATTCACTATCCGTTGCTGCCACAGCATCCCTATATATTGCTAGGAAAGCTGCCTAAAAAATAACTGAGATGCTCACGTATCTGATGCATGAAGTGGCAAGTGAAGTTAATGAATCCTCACTTAAAAATTTGAAGTTCTCAGAAAATCTGACCTCCTTCAAAACTCAGTATGAAGTTTGCTTCACCTGAGTGCAGAAAATCAGTAGACATTGGCAAATGCTGATAACACTGTGGAATGAAAACTATATTCATTTACATGTGTTGTCATAATAAGGCTAGCTTTGTGGATCCAGAAAGAAGTATCCTGCCTTAGAATTTCTGCATCATTTCTTCCACATTAATACATTCAGAGTGGGTGAGAGGATGTTCACACAGGTCTGCTTCTCTTTGGCCATGGCTCCCTTGGGTTTCTAGTCAAAGCCACTGCTTTGTAAGGAGCCACCACTACTCAAGAGCAAAGGTTCCTCTGCTTTCAGATCTCTGCTACAATGGGCTTTTACCCGCAGCAAGTGGGGAGCAGGATGCCAGCTACAGTGATGGGAAGTTAGACTTCCCTAAGCATCCAGACCATCAGCGGTTTCCTTTGCAGCTCAACCACTACCATTAAGGGACCTACAAGTCCTCAAATGGCTTCTGAATACCATCAATTACACCAGATTATTGCTAAAAAATCAAAAGCATATGAGAGAGAGACAATTGTAAGATCTGACCTCTTCCCAAAGTAGAGAAAACAAACAAAACCAAGCAAAAGAGAGAGCAGTGAATATCACTCTTTGGGGAAATGAGAATGTAAACTTGCCTTTTAACTTCAACAATATCTTTTAAGGAGAAAGGAACATTTTGTCTTCAGAGCAAATTCTGTAACCTTCATTTAACCAGTAAAAAATGACTGAGGTGGGCAAGATTATGAAGGTGAAGTTCTGACAGAAATTCTTCCATCCCTGCTAGGACAAAGGTTATGCTCTTGTCTTTTGTGCTCCCTGCCATTTTCTTCCAGACAGCTGAACCATTCCTTCTTTAAGGTCTCTTTGGTCTGGGGCCCCTAAAAGCTCATATAACATCTTCAGCAGATTTGTGTTTCTTTTCTTTTCTCTCTCCCCCTCTCTCTCCTCTTTAAATTTTTTTTTCTTTCTTTTCTTTTTTTTTTTTTTTTAATTTCTCACACTGAAACCTGTTTTCAGCTTATTTAAGGGCTTGAGGTGGGCAAGCTTATAAAATTGTGGCAGCAGCAACAGCCTTGAAGAGGATACAATAACGCTGTACATCTGCTACAATGTTCTTAAGTATTTGCGGCATGCCGGTTTAAGCCTGTCAGTTTTTGTAAGGGCTACCTGTTACAATGCACCTAATTAGCTTACTGGCTATTTGGAGACAGCTCTACTGGTTTTTCTATCATCCAGTCTTTATTAAGTGAGCTGTTTCTGAGACGAATAGGTTCTTTATAATGATGAGGTCCTTTTTACGCTTATTAGTCCTTAAAGCGAGCCTCTTCTTATAGAACAAAGTTCTCTCTCTCTCTCCCTCTCTTCCTCTCTCTCTCTCTCTCTCTCTCTCTCTTTTTTTTTTTTTTTTTTTCTTATGACTTAGACTGGAAGAAGTGAAGCAGCTTTCTTTTTTTATTATTTTTTTTATTTTTTTTTCTTCTGCTGAAGTATTTTATTAAAAGTTTTAGTGGCTGCACTAAGAGCAAGGTGCCTGTGCCTTTAATCATTTTCATCTTTAAAACAGAACCTTATATTTTCACATCTTCAGCTGTCCCAGAGGGCAGCTAGGCCATCTTTAACAACATTAATTTCTCTTTATGACAGGACTAGTGCTGCCCCAGGTCTTCAGAACTGCCTAAAATGTCTGGAAAAGTAGATAATGAAGAGGATATTAGAATTGTAAACAAGAACAATTTGGTAATAAAAACCATATATTTTCTCCATAGGACTTTGGGCTTAATATTGCAGCAGCAAAAGTGTCACAAGTCATAATTTGTTGATGGCCACTGTACATTAGTTACTGTAGGAGCATGCACATAAAGGGCAAGAACTATTGGCTTTGCATTAAAGAACATCTAAGATGGGTAATTCTAATTTACTTGTTTTGATTAATCTCTTTTGTTTGCTTTTATTTCAGTGTAATTTCAAACACACAGACATATACATGGAAAAAAAAAAATAAAGAAGAAAAGAAAAGAAAAAAGAAATCCACTTCTGTGCCTTAAATCCCACAGCTGGTTAGCAAAATATGCTTTCTTTACCTGGGATTGCTGGGCAGGCCCCTCAGCCACACTGCTCACCCGGAGAGATGCACTCCCACCCCAGGGATCAGCCTCACCTCTGCTGCTCTGCAGAGTGCTGCAGATTCCTGAGTAGGGAACGAGCTGGAGGGCTGAAATGCTGGTATCTTCCCTGGTACGATTATGTATTTTACTAGCTGCACATCCCTGCCTCTGCCTACCCATACATCCTTTATTGCTGACAGGGTTTATGAGTGTAATATGATGGAGTAAGAAACAGTAGATTTTTCCCCAGAAGCTGAGTACAGCTCTTTGTCCGCAGAGAATGTGGGAGGGAAGTATAAAATGGTAAGCATTGTAATCTGCAGATGTCATAAACAGGGCTATCTTTTCATCTTAAGGTGCACAGCCACCGAGAAAGTTCATGCTATACTTAACCTTTGGCCCTCTGCTGATCTTTTGTTGCTCTGCATTAGTGTGCTGAAACCTGAAAACATAATCCTTACAATACCTACCACCTTTCAGCAGTATGGTTTTCCTTCATAATTTGCATTGGCTGCTGCTACTAGCCTGAGCCATCCAGCTTCCTAGCTTCCTTCAACAGAATTTAGACTTACTACTTTGGAAAAAAAAATAAAAATAAATAAATAAAAAAAAGATAAAAAAGAGACAAACAAAACAACCTCAAACCAAACCAAAAATCCCAGACTGTATTGAAATATTTCAAATCAGTTGGCAGCAACAATGTGCGTTTCCCGTTAGAAAGTTATAGGCTTAATCAGTCGTCTTGTTTACTTGGAGTATGCAGTATTTCAGCATTAAATGTTTTAAGCTAATTGGTCCAGTACTAAAGTATCACATTATGCACTTTCATGACTAAAATAAATTGGCTGCATTTCCTGGGATTCTTCCTGGAGTATATACATTTCTCCCCGCCCTCCCCCCTGCCCCATCAGGACAACAGCTTTTCTGTCATTAATTTAACATCAAATTATTTCCTTGGTTACTCAGAGAGAGGCTAATGAGCTGCCTGTGCTTGCATTTTGCTCCATTGTTTTTTTTTTCAGGGTTTGGGATGCGGGAGTATCACTTTAAGGCTGGGTGGCAGGAGCGGGATCGTTCCCCAGACAGGGTTCACTCAGCCTTGATATGAACTGAAAGGATAAAATGAGCGCTCTTCTATTATTTAGGCACCTGTCCAGGGGTTGGAAGAAATCCTACTTGTGCAGATTTAGCTAAAGAAAGCAGAGATAACCACCTTGCCTTCTGTGTCTAATAAGATGTGAAAGGGGAGAAATAATGAGTATTACGCCATATTCCTCATGTAAAAGGCTGAGAAACAATACTCGCCGAACACTGGCAGCGATTCCAGTCATTTTCAAATGAAAAGGACTATTTGTTTCCAAATTGCACCAGCCACTGGAATGCGTGCATAGATGGGTCCCAAATCCTCATTTTGCGAAGCAAAATTACCTTTCAGTAATTTAGTCACTGCGGGCTTTCCTCGTCGCCTGGGCAGAGCTATCAGATAGCTTGCAGCTGCAGGCTGAAGCGGGACCATTTTTTTCCAGGACAGGCAGTTAGTTAGTAGAGCCATCAGTGTGGCATCTGTCATCCCGCTAGGCCCAAATTGTTTTCTATGATGGATGTCACAGTCTGTATGATCAAAATAGGAGCCCTGCTGCTTTTAATTGCAAAATCGGAGTACTTGCACATTTGTTATTATGCTGAGGTTATTACCTCACACAAAATGAATTAACAGGTGAAAATAATTGATGAGAGGAGTCTTGGGATTTTTAGCCTCTTCAAAGAGACTTTGTAATTATGGCATAATGAATGTTCTGAGACATATCTGTGGGGGGCAGCATGAGACCACCAAAGATCTCTTTAGATTGATGATAAATTCACTGAAATCTACTGTAATACTGCTTAAATTTACTTAGCAATTAGTTTAATAGGCCTACATGATTCATGATAACGTAGTGAGAATTTTTAAATAAGTTTGTTCCATCCATCTATAAATTAAGCCGCTTACCTCAGCTTTCTTCCCAAGGTGATGGAATATGTTAACTAATCAGACTTTCTGAAACAAAGATGATATTGGGCAGGGATTTTGGTTACTGAAACACATTTCTATTCAAATTCTTTGCCGCTTTCATCTTGCACAATGAGAGTCTCTCTGCCCTCCCCCCACCATTTTCAGTTCCTCTCATCAAATTTTCTCCAAATATAGTATTGATAGTCCTTCAGCACAAGGAGACTGTGCAGTTGTCCCGTGAAGTAAATCACTCAAGCATTTTGTAATCTGAAGTAATTGTTCCTGGCTTTCTGACCACTATTCCATTCAGGCTTGGTCATGTTTCAAATTCATTCAGCCCTTGAGTGCAGGCAGACTGATGCACTCCAGCTCATCTCCCTTTCCCTCTCACACTCCTTCATGGCATGAGGTGTCTGCGGTGCAGCGCTTTCTTGCCAGGCTGTCCTGCTGATGCTGAGGGGGAAATGTGCTTTTATTTCATTTTTCAATTCCTGTATTAAACAAGCAAGAGAGGCTCACTGAGAAGGTCTGTATGTGATGTCCATTCAATTAGGCACATAAGCTGATTTTAAATATCAGATTTTAAAAGTGACAAAAAGTAAAAATTGTCTGATTAATTCAATAACTAGTAAATAATTCACCATATAAAACTCACAGGGGAAAGCCTCCACATGGTGTATGAGCAAAGTTCATCCTTTTTCTGTTGCACATTACGTTATTGACATACTAGATACATTCAAACACCTCAAGGTTACTCATTAATTTGCGAGAGTTGAAATCTAATTTAATTCCAGCTACTACTGACATCCTGAAGATTCTACAGTGGAGTTTGTAACAGATCTGCCTTTGGTTCAGACCGTGGGCAGAGGAAAACACATGACAGAGGAAAGGAGAAGTTGTTGCTAATTAGAAAATAACTGAAGGAAACCTATCTTGGGAACCTGGCGGATAGGTCACATGGGGTTGTCAGTGATTTACCCGACTTCCATAACCTCTCCCCATACTTAAAATGCATTATTTATTATAATCCCAGGTATAAGGCACAAAAGATTAGGTGAGATTAGATATAGACTGCTATACACACAGTTTGCTTTCCTCACAAGACAATGACACTTTGTTTGCGAGAATTCCATTTATTCTTGGGAGAATTTCTGACTGTGGCTTTGAGTGGTTTTCTATATAATACGTACATCACCCTGGTGAGCTAAGATGACATTGTATCTTTGGGACATGCAGGTGTTGTTCTGTTAATTCTTTTAAATTCCGATTCCCTTTCCTCATGCACACACCATTACAAAAATAAAATAAAATCTTTGTGTTTTCTTCTTTATTTTATTGTAGCTACATTTCACATCAGTAGTTTTGTCTCTTTATCCACATAATACATTCTTTTCAGATTTACTGTCAATGTTTGGTATTTAAAAGTATATAGTATCAAAGGGTCACAAAAAAAAGAAAAAGAAAATACCTAGCAAGAAAATATAATAAATACAAGACAAGTAGTGGATTGCCCCACATGTGAAGCGGACTGTGGTAACTCATATCAGGCTTCCTGTCACTTGCTGAGACATTTTTCATAAACCCTCACATGCCTGCATTTATCTTCAGTATAAACCCCAAGATGAATTCTCCAAAGACATTAACAATAGATAAATGCTTATTAAACAAAGCAGACTATTCAAAAATAAGTATAGTATATGTATTAGACACAGTAAGATGTTTATAAAATAGAATATACGTTGTCTTTTTGCCTTAATGTCGTATGCTGTTCTCTGATAATTTTTTCAACATTTGATTATAATTTTAATAAACATGAAATGAAAGACTACCAAAAGCTCTAGTTTAAATCATATCACCTCTGGGGCCAGTTTGATTCATAATATATAGGTGAATTCTCTGGGTAACTTATAATAGCAGCATGAAAATTAGGGAGAAACAGGGCCAAGGGAAGATGACTTTCGATGTATTTCATGTTAGTGAATACTACGGTGTTGCTGTGAAAGTCCTTTTGTTAAAAGCATTACAGGGTGCAACTCAGAACCTAACTTATAGAACAGGAGAATGTAACATTTAAATTACTGAGGATCTAAACAACCCCATACATCCTACCAAAAAGGAACAGGAAAAATAATATTGAAGCAAATCAAAATAACAATAAAAGCAACAATACACTCACCAAAAAAAAAAAAAAAAAAAAAAAAAAGAGGGGGGGGAATATCAAAATCGTACATGGTTTATGATTGCTTTGCAACAAATGATACAAGAAAATGTGCTGTATAATTGACTGCTAAAGCAAATACCAGTTGTCTTGCTTTTGAATGCACAGTGCATGTACAAATGTTTATATGGTGCCCAGTGACTACAAACAAAGAGTTTCAAACAGAGTGTTGTTTTTTCTAAATCTGGTTCTGTAGCTGCACATTTGATGTGTTGTTTAACTATCCTGGAATGTACGACTGACAGAATAAAAATAAGATAGCTGCATTATTCATGTATCACTATAAAATATTGGGGAGGTTATGGTTTGTGAATTACTCACGTCAGCAGACAAATCCAAATCCCACAATTATTATCTAAAATTGCAAGGTTAATATGTAATGAGGTTGCAAATTAATCTCATGGATGATGTAAGAATGTTAGCATTACATGTAACCTCAGTCCTGATAGCCTTTCATTCAGTAATTAAACTGAATTTGACTCTGGTCTGTTTTCTTTAGATGGCCCCTGTTCCTGAGTAATACCCCATAGGAGCTCCACACCACTGATGTATTACATTAATATATCATCAGAAGCAGTTGTCATTCCAATGATGTATTAGTGTAATACATGAGAATGAGACTCACTGATGATGTATTTAGTCCTTACAATATGGCATTGTCCAGGGAAGCAAGAGTCCAATAAGAGATTCATTACAATTACAGTATGAAGTCAGCTAATGCACTGCAGGTTGAGAGACACATTTCTGCTACCAGGCAGGTAATTTTGATGCTAAATCCCGTGTCTTGTGATGGTTTCTGGTGCTGTAGACTACAAAATTTGTGACTGCAGTAGAAAATAATTCCAAAAAATGGACAAGCCTTCACATACCTCTATTTACATCTCTGTTTTTCTGCTGTGCCATTCCTAGTGAGCTGTGTATAAATTGTAAACTGTTGTTTCCTTTCTCTTCCTTGTGTATTTCACTATTTAAAACTGTAAGTATCTTAGATCTGGCATTTGCTTTTCATTGATGACTAAAAAGCATTTGTTGCTTCCTGGAATATCCCAGAAACAAATATTAATTGAGAATAATGGCACGATCTGCATTCTATTTTGGGTATAAAATAGACTGCTGACTTGATAGCTTGTCATCTGAACATTCATAGCTGCTGAAGCTGTCCTTCCCCGGTAAAAGAAGAAAGTTTCTGGGATCAATGTGAGTCAGTGATACTGCTGAAATAACAAATCATTTTTCTCACTTTTTGTTTTAGTGAATACTGTAGGTGGATGCTTATTTACTCTTCTATAAGAATTGGCCATTGTTTCCAGAGCTACCAAACAACGGATATTTGAAATAAAATACTTCGTTAAAGGGTTTCTAGCAGCTTTTCAGCTAATAGACTTGGAAAAAAATACTGTAAATGTAGATGAATAAGAAACTAGAATTCGGCTCACTCTTACCAACCCCTGCTGCTCTTTCTGAGAGGATAAAAAATGAAGAAGAGAAAAAAATTGAGACTTTCAAATCTTTGTAATATAGGGCTAAAAAAAGAGGTTTATATGCAATGGGAAAGCAGTTACTGCTCACTCTTACAGCCTTTGATTGCATCATAAATAAAACAGTAGTGTGAGTCATCTTGGACATACAGTGTATTGAGATACTGACTAGAAGGCCAGTTGAGAAGTTAAAATTATGATGGCAGCCCCTTAGGCTGGTGATGACTGGACACAGAATGAAATGATATGCTCGTTTATTGAAGAGGAAAGAAAAACGTGCAGTAGTTTTACAGCATCTTCTGGACAAAATATCTTGATGAAACCATTCATGTTTCAAAGAAGCTTCTTGTCCTTATTACCCTGTGATGATTAGATCAGGCAGAAGAAAGAAAGAAAAAAAAAAAGGTAGAAAAAGATAGGAAGCTATTGAAATATAAAGGCAGTCTGACAAACTTCTCTTGGCAACAGCCTCTGGGCCAGGAAACCTAATTCCACCTCAGCAAACAGAAAGACAGAGGAAGGAGGTAAAAGTGGTGGGTAATGGAAATGACACATTACAAAGGGGTAGAGAGGCGCAGGTACTATCAGTGGGTCTGCAGTGATTAATATGTCTGTAAATGTGCCTTTCAGATATGAGTGTGAGTATGATTGCTGTCACCTTGTACTGTGATGGTAGCTGTAGCATCAACAAGGACTACCAGCCCAGACTCCCTCAATATTAACCCCTTCCCTTTCACATACTATTTTCACTGATGTTGGTCAGATTAAAAGTGATAACACTAGGCCTCTAGAAACCTCACTGCAATGATCCCAGTCACTTGAGTGGTGGTTTATGTGCTTCAAGGTGATTCCCTCCTAGCTGTTCATGTAGTGTTTTCAGAAATTGAGTTAAGGATTTCCTACATATCATCTTCTATTTACTTGGGTTGGATATCTGCACCTCAACTTGGCCTCTGGCATGGTAATTCCACATCCATCCTGCAATTCTCACATTTCTCAGACAAAGATTTTCAAAGTACTGGGAAAACTTAAGTGCGAAGCAGTACGTAGCCTTGTAAAGGAAGGAAGATGGAAGAGCAGCCTTTAGACTCCTTTGTGCTAGAGTCTTGCGCAACTGCAGTTTGAGATGATGTCACTCTCCTGAGCTGCTGAGAGGCTATAGATCTTTACCTAATGACACTTCCACGGGGTGAACAGATACCTAATGCAGCTAATATGAGACAGTGATAACTTCAGAACAGATTACATTTCTGTGGGTGTAGTCTACATGAACTTTGCAAAACACTGGGTCTGTCTGGGGGCATGCTGACTGGAAGTCCATCTTGAACACACTCAGCACATCTCTAGCTCTTCTTCAATCTAATTGAATGGGAAAACCAAGGCATGTAGGTAGAAAGTGATTTGCCCAAGATCACAAGCTGAATTGCTAGCAAAACAATTTGCTACTCTCTTTATTTCTACATCTATTGCTCTAATTCCTCACAAATACCCTCTTTCCTCTGCTGTTTGATACTCTGTATGTTTGTTTCATTTCTTTCTGATTTGCTTTTTTTAGGTCCTTTCAGTAAATTACTTTCTGAGAATACTTTAGCACTGTCTTCTTTTATTTATAATTATCTCACACCTAGAAGAAATAATGCACTAAATCTATTTTAGTTTGTCTTAGAACATCTTTTTAAAAAATCTGAGGTTCCTTATATCTCCCACATTTATTAAGATTGATCATGGTTGCATATAAATGTCCGGTTTAGCAAGATATTATACCCAGTGTCCTAGAGTTTTACAAAATATTATCCTCATTTCAAGCAGCATTTCTCCTAGACCTTCTATTAAGTAGTCTAACTCTTATCTACTTATGTCATCAACAGAAATATGAAGAATTTTAGACTCAACTTCACTATATTTTGGCTGAGTAAAGCTTTTACTTAGATGTATTTTTACATAAGGAAAGCTACAAAAATAAAAAAATAAAAAAGAAAAAGAGTATTTCAAAATCAACATAAAGCAACAGAAAAATCAGAAATCATAATTAGCATTTAATGCATTAGTCTAGTGGACCAATTAGACTTTGAGTATTATGTTAAATGTGTCTTTCAAACTAGATGAAAATGTTTTTTTCTCATGTATAGCTGTTGCGCAAACTTCTTGCTTTTCTCTCAAACGTGTCTCCATATAAACAAATTTAATTAATTGCCTAGAGAATCAAAAATTCTTTATATAGCAACTGTATGCTGCCAATTAAATATAACTTTGATTTTACATTTCTCAATTATTACAGTGTTTATACTAAATTAATCAACAATATCAATACAACCTGAGGTAAAATTTCCTAATAAAGATTCTTCGGTCTTTGTTTAGCAGTTAGTTTGCATGGGTAGAGTTGAATGCTGACTAAACCTGAATGGTCTTTTGTCAACAAAGAAGAAGACAAGAGGAAAAGGTTAAACGAGCCCCTAGTAGGTGGGGGAGAGTAGAAAGAAGGTGCAATGTCACCTCCACATTGTGACAGCCATGAATCAATTATTCACATAGTAATGGATAATATTTCTCAAATGCTGCAGACTAACAGAAAAAATCTAAAAAAGCCTTTTCCTGGAGACTACACAATTTTTCCAAGTAAAAACTATAAACAAAAACAGAACAAAACAGTAGGGTTTGTGGTAATATCCTGTAGAGATAAACAACAGGAGATGGATTTATTACTACAGAAAATATGTTCAGAAAACTGGCAAAAGGAAGAAAAATATAGAGGATGAAAGGATGACAGTGCAGAGCTTAGCTAGTTATGGTGAGATTAATTCATTAAAAAAAAAACAAAACAACACAACCACATTACAATATCTAACAATGCCAACAAGTATTGATTTTAAATTTATTTCCTGTTCCAACACCAGTAGCATAACACACAGGGAAACAAAGGGAGAGAGGGGGATATCTGCAGAAATGCTTAACAACTCGGTAAATGGAAGGAGAGTGACTGTCACAAAAGGAAAATGAATTCTGACCATCACCCGAATTCTGTGCTCTCTACATTAGACATTGCAATTGGTAGGATTTCAGATTAGCATAGGCCTTATACAAAACTGTGTTTTCTTAAGAGAAACAAGAAAATCAAGTTTAGTACACCCTCAATAACAGTATATATACGCTTTTAAGAGCAAAATACATTAAATTCTGACCTTAAAACAGCATTTCTGCTTCCAAAGGTAGATATTAGACTGAGAAAAGCAAAAATATTCCAAGCAATACACATTTTCTCTAAGCAATGCAAAATCCCTTTCCTGTTCAAGTCTTTAATACCTTATTCAATTAGAAAATAACTAAGGGCAGGGAATCAGAATCATGAGGAAAAAATGCCATATGGTATTTTTTTCTCCACTTAATTTTCAGACAAGTGATTGTAGGATGAAAGGACAAATCACAGAAATGCAGGCGAAATTTCAGACATAGCAGTCAGTATCTACACTAAAATGGAAGGGGTCCAATCTTTCTTTCATAGGATTATAAATGTTTTGTATGGACTGTAATGAGAGATCCTTCCAGGGAAGAGCAGAGCCCCAAACTTTTTATTTTTAACTACTTAACCATCTGACTTCTTACTCTCTAACTTTTGTACTCCTTCAGATCTGTGCATGACTCCCAGCTTTGTCATGCATTCCAAGCCACAGGATGTGTCAGCTCAGAGATGTTCATTAGCTGGTCTGTACACCTCCCAGCTCTTCCAGCCTCTGTCTTCTCAGCTCTGATTTCCCTCTCTCACAGAGGGAAATTTCTCTCCTCTTTTCCAATTGTCCAGCCTCTTTCCTGAATGCGACTGCTGCTTTTACTTTTGTATACTTGGGCTTGTTTCCTCATACACTTTATTCCCCATTAGAAGTCTTCACTTCAGCACATACGAAACCCAAATTGCACACTGTGGTACAAATGAAATCTCCAAATTATCAAGTGCAAAATTAGCATTAAAAATCATAAGACAACAAACAATGGGTCTTTTTATCTGGTTTTCGTAATTGCATAAAACTAGTTTCTTTGGCAATTATTGTTTGTGCCTCATTAGCATGCAAAATGGCTTTTTAGACTAACCTGCACACAAAAGAAGCCATTTGTGATGAGAATTGTGCTTTGTTTAATGTTAGACACCATTGTATTTGCTTTCCTAATATAACAGTTCTAATTAGTACCTAGCACTCATCCTGAGTTTTTCAGCTTGAAAACGCTGAAGGTGACAATTGAGTCACAATTCCATGGCACTCTTTGTCAGAACCTGTCAAAATATAGCTAAGTCTTTAGGAGTTGTGATCTAAATACTAAAAATGTTAATAGTCCAGAAAGATTCTCTCTCTAGGTAATTTTTAAAAAATATGAAATAAAATTGCAGATTAACCTCTGATTAAAAGTACAACAGTATTAATAAAGCCAAGGTCTTCATAAGGCTGTCATTTGTCCGAATACAGACTTTGCATTGTTTTTGTCATTTGACCTTTATCTGTGCTCTTGATTCTTTAATTTTTAGTAATTCATTAGAACAGACTGTGTAGATTAGTGACAAAACGTGACATCAACTCATCAGTATATGCAAACTTTTCAGATGTGATTACTCACTTGTCTTTGAAGAGTAAGAATTTTTTTCTTAAATTATCTCAATCCAAAAATAGAAACTATCATGACTCCTGTGCACTTATATTTTTCACTTCAGGTTAAATCCATCACAGAGCAGTTTGATGTAGTTGCAGGGGAAATGTGAAGATTCCTGCTGAGAGGTTGTCTCCAGCTTCATGTTTGTGTATGAGTAAGAAAGCGCAGTCCAGTGGCACTTTACCAGAGTTGCTTTGTAATTATCACAGTATGAAGTGATAATGTTGTGTGTTTTATTTTCAGTAATAGATATTTATGAAGAACTTTGCCATTCACAGGACTGGCCTGTGTTTTGGCTCAAGAACCCTGGACTTCCATATGTTCTAATTTGCTTAGACCCACTGAGATGTTAACTGTTAAAAGTGAAATTGGCCACTAGGCCCCCATAATTCAAAACTTCACATGCCAGTTGAGACCTCTTTCTAACTCATTAATTTCCAAGAAAGTACAGTTCTCATCTGTTTGATTCTATACCAGATTCAGTGGATTGAGTGAAAGAAGCCTTGGACTTTTTATTTTCTGGCACCTACTACTGGTAATATTGCATGGAAATCAGTGGATATTTCTCCTGACTTAGCAAATACAAAACAGAACTATCAGTTATTCTGTGACCCTGTCTCCCTCAGTGAATTGCACTGGCTAGACTGGGAGGGACACTGACTTTAGAGCTGATGTTGCTAGTGCACACACATAGTCTCATACTCCGTTAATTTAGTTTGTTCTCACCTCTCACTGTACTCTTAAGTTAGAAATTCAAGTTGTTTGTATCATCGGGACTCACCCAGTAGAAGCCTTATTTTCACAAAACCAAAACCAAACCAAACCAACCAAACAAACAAACCAAAAAAACCTGAAGAGAAAGCAGAAGGAGGTTGAGGGAAATCCAAATTAAATCACTAGTCAGAGGTTCTGTAACTTTTTCTTGCACTGCCTCCTTTTGTCACGATTCCAGAGAGAGATTATCATTCTCATGGTGCTGTATCTTACAGCATACACCTGATACAGTGCTGGCATCTCGAGGTTTGCAGATGGGCTTATTCTTGGTAGCTGAGTGGGTATGCACAAAAAAACGTGAGAATTTTGAGGTAAATTCTCGTTCTCTACCTATGAAATTATTTTGCCACACAGAAGGTAATAACATACCTTTCACCCTATATTTATCAGTTTTGGTTTACACATGGACATGACAGGTAACCATACTATAGATAAATAAAAACAAGCAAGAATTCACAAGCAAGTCAGAGTATAGTTGAGAATTAGGAAGAAATAAATAAATTAGAAAGAGCTAAAAAAAAAGACTTCAGGTAAACCTCCTGAAGTCTTTTCAGCAGCTACTACCAACACTTCTCCTTTCTTATTTTCACCTCTCTCCTTTGTCCAACAGTATCAAGAGTTATTTTAAAGCTGTGAGCAAACAACTTGTTTCAATTCCTGTCTTCTCTGTTCCATTTTTGGTGATCAGTTCCTATTGAATTGATAAAATACAGTGTCTCTCAAGGCACTGAGAGAAAAAGCTGACTGTGTTGGGTGTCACACCTCTTTGGCTACCTTAACTCAAATTCAGCAAACTCTAGGCTCTAGAACACCTCAAGACTAGTGCAATTGACTAGTTTTCTACCCCAGTGCATAGGATTACCAAGATAACTTCTCTCATTATTCAACTACTATTTTCTATCTGTTAAATATATTTCTATATTTCTTAACCATCTGTTCTTGGAAAGGCTGCTGACTTCTACTTGCCTTAGCATGGAGTTCTCAGCTGAGTGACATGAGAACACAACTCTGAATGAGTTAAATCAGAAAAGGTTCCTTAACTCTTCACCAGGGCTAGTAAATGTCTCACTGAGTTGTACTTCCTGCAGAGCCCAGCATAGAGTGAATAAGTTAGATAAGATCTATTTCAAATATTTACTTGTCCTGTTATTATCTGAAAGAAGGATGGTTAGATGAGGCCATTTGTAACACAATGGGAAGTGCAACAATAACAGCAAGATCCCAAGATGCAGCAAGCAAGGACAGCAGTGGGCAGAGAGGTGCTTTCACAGAGGTGAAAGAAGCTGCTTAGCTTCAGAGGGCCTCAGGTATTCTGTGATCTCCACTGCCAACCCTGAAGTGAGGTCAGGGAAGGGATGGATCTATTGCATGTACCTGAGCTCTCCTGGGTTGTCCCTGCCTTCTGCCAGGTGCTCAATCACTGGTTCAAGCCATGACTTAGCATTTTCACCACACCATTCTAGCAAGCATACTGGTATTTTAATTGCATCGACAATTATGTCCCAGTGCCTTAGACCATAGTTACTCTAGGCTAGGAATCTCAGTTTATCCCTGTAGAGAATGGGTTTAGTAACACAGTATAGCATGCATTGCAGCCGGTTGTGAAGTTTAACTGATATTTATAAAATATGCCAAATCCTTGCATACAAAATGCTACATGAGTAAGAAGTATTAATAAATGATTATATTAAACCAGGTCTGTTTTCAGTCATGTTTTATAAGACCACAGTTACAGCTGTGAGAATTCATATTAAAGATCAAACATTTTGCCTTCTATTGTAAACCATTCCTTGTAAGTGTTTTCAATAAAAAAGGTAGAATCTCTCATACATATTGAAATCTGACAGTATTCTTAAAGACTTAAGTGTTCATTTGCAAATAGAAAGCAATAATACTGAATTTCTCTTTGCCATATAATTTTTAACACATCTTTCAAGCTTAATGTTACCAGTAAGTAACAAATTAGAAAGCTTAAAATTTGAATGAGAACTAATGTAATTTGTATTTTGTACAAGTATACATGAGATAGAATCATAGACTCATAGAAAAGGAAAAGAGGTAGGAACAGACCTCCAAGATCATCCGTTCCAACAGTTTATTTACCACAAATCTTTCCCCACTAAACCATGTCCCTTAGTACAACATCTAAAATGTTTCTTGAACACCTCAAGGGATGGTGATTTCACCACCTCCCTGGGAAGCCCATTCTGGCACCTGACTACTGTTTTGGAGAAGAAAATCTTCCCAATATCCAACTTGAACCTTCCCTGGCACAACTTGAGGCCATTACTTGTCTTATTGCTGTTACCTGGGAGAAGAGGCCATTCCCCACCTTACCACAACTTCATTTCAGGTGATTGTGTAGTGTGATGAGGTCTTTCCTGAGCCTCCTCCTCTCCAGACTTAACAGTCCTAGTTCCCTTCCCTTAGCGGCTCACCCTATGAATTTGACTCCAGACCATTCATCAGCTTTCTTGCCTTTCTCTGGACATGCTGCAGGGCACCAATGTCTTTCTTGTAGAGAGGGGCCCAAAACTGAACACAGTACTCAAGTTGTGGCCTCACCAGAACTGAGTACAGGGGGATGATTACCTCCCTGCTCCTGCTGGCAATACTATTTCTGATACAAGCCATTGACCTACTTGGCTATTTTGGCACACTGTCGGCTCATTTTAGCTGAACATTGACCAGTGCCCCCAGGTATATTTCTTCCATACAGTCTTCCAGCCACTCAGACACAAGCCTGTAGCATTGCCTGGGGTTATTGTGGCCAAAGTAAAGGACTCAGCACTTGGAACGTTTTACCTGTAACATAAACAGAAGTAAGCACGGTTTCTTGATTTATTTCTTTTCAGTTTTGCAGTCTGTTATGTCCTCAAGCCTAACTAGTTCTTATCACTTAAAGATACTGTTTTTACAAATGATATTCTGCACGAAGAGAGGTATCACTATTTAAGTGGAAAGTGGTTCTAAATCTCTGCAGCAGACTTTTTAGTTTCTAGTCCATTTATTATGGGTAAAAACAGACACTTTCAGGGGTGGGGTACTAGCACAGGCAATTCTTATACTCTGACACAGGGGTTAGCCTCTTTTGGTGCCAATCTAAACTTAAAAGTCTTACTGACATAACTCTGACAGAGTGTGAAAAAAATAATTTGCCTGACACAGCTATGATATTTTCCTTGCAACATTATCTCTTATTCTTTTTGGAAACTGATATAGAAGTAACTATTAAAAAGGAGTCTTTTGATTATGTAAGGTGCCTCTCAATTCAAAAAATGTTCCAGTATAATTCACATAACAACCTCTTTTTAGTGTAGACCAGGCCTGGGGCTTTGGCTTTGTGCTACGGATAAATCTTCAGAGGTAGTATACAGGACTTTAGCTCCAATACAGGAGTTGAAGCTTACAGTGTGTAAAGTTGGATTTCTAACTCATCTTCAGTTAACTTCAAAACTCACTCCCTGAATGACCAATGTTTCAGTGCTGTATCCTCCTCTTTCTCTCAAAACACAGGGAAATGCCTCATGACCCTGCATTGAATATGAGAGTCTGCATGAGGCAGTCTTTGAAGAGCTGGTCATAGATGCAATGGCAAAGGAAATCAAATCTATTTGCTAAGAAGGGAACAGAAGGTTTTGTTTTATAATTATGGCTTCTTATTTGAGCAGAAGAACCCAGGCAGAGAAAGACTGTGGATCTTGTACATAAGAGTATTTGACTATTCATTTCACGTTATAATGCATACAGGAACAAATCCTCAACACTGTTCTCATGCTGATGGGTCCTTTTCAAATCATTCTGTTAAGATCATGCCTGACTGAATTCTCTGACTTTCTGACTTTTTTTCCATTTCCTGTATGCGTTTGAACCTTCAGAACTCTGAGGGGTTCCCAGACTAGCCACACAGCCTGCTCGGTTTCTTGCTTTCTTCTTCTCTGTGGATCTGCAGGCTGTTGAACTCAGCAACAGGGATTTTCACCCTTCCACTCCACCTTTTCATACATCCCAATTTAGTTTTTTGATTTCCTTCTTCTCCTCTCCCAGTCTTGGTGTTTTCCTACTCTCCCCACCACCCCACCAAAAAATAAATAAATAAAATAATAATAATAATAATAAACCCCAGCATTTACTGCAGTGGAGGAGGGTTTTTTTTTTTACTTTCTCATTTTTTTGTACTTATTTTTCCCCTCAAAAACAGTTAAGATACAATTGTATTAATTTTTGTCAAAGAAAACTGAGTAAAGACAGTTGCATCACTTCTATGAATTCCGGGAAGAGAATCCTAAATTCATATAAAGATACAGAGCATTTTTTGCTGAGCATCTTCATAACTAAAATAAACTCAGCTTCTGCGAAAGACACTTCCAAGCAGCTTCACAGAGTACAATGCTGTAATGTCTTATTGGTGTCTCATTGCCTTGCTTGATATCTGTTATGTTCAGTTAGATAAAGTGGAAATATTCCTCCTATCCCTGTGGAAATACTTATATAGTAGGTATCAGAGACAAGTGGCAATTGAGCTTTGAGCTACCACAGGGCTTAGTGGTGCCTGTTTAAGTTTCACTTTGAGGTATAGGGCCAAGGGTCGAGTGTCTTCAATCACCCAAGAAGTATGTCAGTAGCCAAGCAAACACATTCCAGTGTGTCTTATTGCTGTTGGAGTAGGTTTCAGACACCGAAAGTTTAATTATTTGAACTTGCTGACGTCCTATGCTCAATTCATAAGCCTTTTTGCAGTTGGCTATACCTGTAACATGGTATTTAGTTTTGAATACCACATCTAATCAATTAATTGAAAAAAGTAAAACACACACACACAAACCTTGTAAAACCCAGAAGGAAAAGAAAAAAAAATCGGAGAGTTCTTATCTACTGAACAAACTGTTTCATGACCCTTTGCAATTGTGTGCAGAACTGGGTAGTAACAAACACTATCCTTAAGTGCTTTTCTCATCCTCTCTTTGTACTGCAAATAGATTTTTAACAGGTTCACATATGGACAGACTGAATGGCGTTACTACCAGGAAACAGCAGTAGCTGGTAAAGATCTGTTGCATAGCCCTTCTCAGGTAAGGCAGGAGATTGAGGAAGGTTTTTTCAAGGGAAATCTGTATACTAAGGTCATAACAAAGCTTCAGGAGTGGAACTGGAGATTGGGAGGATGAGAAAGCCTGATGTAGGTGTTTAGATGGAATCAAGAACCTGTAGAAGAAATGTGTGATGTGTGATAAAGAAAGACATGTCAGGAATGGAAGAAAGTCCCTCTCTTCTTGTTTTTGTTCTGAATCACTGAAATGAGTCAGTGGAGATGCATAAAAATGAGTGAGGGATGAGTGTGATGCTGACAGGGGTCAGCTCTGACAGGGCTTAGAGTTGCATAGGGCTGTAAAGATCTCTCTGAAACTGGGGAAAAGCAGGAGGAAACATTGACATTAGAAGAGAATGAACTGCCTAGTGACTTGCATTAAATTTACAATAATTAAACTTCTACAGAGTTGCAAAGATTGTTAAAAATAATCACTATGAAATGTGTTTATTGATAATGCTTTCACATTGTAACAGACAGTGTAGATTTTTAAAGGTAACACATTCTCCTTCGTGCTACACTATATACAATGTGTTCAAAACAATTTGGTGGGACACTGGAACAGGTTGCCCACAGAGGTTGTGAATGTCGCCTCTCTGGAAGCATTTAAGGCCGGGCTGGATGGGGCTTTGAGCAACCTGGGAGGAGCCCCTGTCTATAGCAGGGGGTTGGAACTAGGTGATCTTAAAGGTCTCTTCCAACCCAACCATTCTATGATTCTATGATTTCTAAATAAGTTTCTAAATGCTGTCTTTTAAAGACTAAATTCAGAGAATTACAGCTTTCCTTAGGCTTCAGAGGCATTAAAATTCAGATGTCCTGTCAACATCAGTTTGGAAACTAAGGCTATTTCTATGCAGTGCACATAGGAGAGATATTCAGGTTCAACAGAGAAGAGATATCCAGGTTCATCTCTGGTTGAACTTATAACATATAACATACAACATCACCCTGGGAGCTTGGATTTCACATGAAGGAAAGCTGTGTATCTCCTGCCCCCTCCACCAGATGTAAGTTACAGTCTTCTACGGAGGACTCTGCCCCAGATCACCAGAAGAGGAGGAATGCCAGATGTGATGCAGTTGTGTCATAAGCTTATTTCAGATACTTTCTGAAGCATTTTTTTTTCTATATAAGTCAAGAGTTGAAAGATCATGTCATGTCAAAAGTCACAGTGTTTTATAGGAAGAGAACTGGAGAAGTAATGATATCATTTTCCCCTTTCAGCCTCTTACTGCATCTTAAGACAACACACTCTTGAAATCCCTTTCATGCTTCTTTCCCCTGTTCAAAGCATGTTGAAAGACTCTTTGCACTTCCACACCCCTCTTCATTCATGACCTGTCCAAGCTGACCAAAGCCTTGAAAGGATTTTGCAGCTGACTGTCTTCTGGTTAACTCATTTTCTCAGTGTTGAGGATAAACTTGTTTTCTTTTTTTTTTTCTTTTTTTTTTTCCTCATTTCTTTTTGTTTATTTGTTTGTTTTTTTCTTTACTCCCTACTATGTAGCTGGCTGCATGTCCTTACTGTGTCAGACATGCTATCTCTTAATGTCAAAACAATAGAAAAACTTTGACAAGCATGCAGAACTCAAGTCCCCAGAAAGTTGATGAAGTAGCCCAGTGGGATGTGAAGGAGCTAATTCATTGCAGAATTGAAACACTCACTGGAAAATTCATCCTATAGTAGTTGCATCTATGCAACCCATTTCCTGGCTTCCCTCCTTTTTCTGTGTGTACAGACTTGTTACATTTCTGTACACTCGTACAGTAGCCAAAACATAATTCCAGGGAAGATAACAGACCACAGGTGTAAAGTAACTGAATTTGCTGAGGGAAAAAGGAGTTTGTAAGATTGGCATTAAAGAAAATACACCTGTTTTACTGTATTTTTTCCCTTATAGGAGGAATCCTTTGTGGTCTTATGCTCCTTTAAACCCAAAAGCACTTCTGCCCTAGGGATATTTTTAGGAAATGCACTAATAAAACATAATTTTATATGTAACACACTAAAAAGCTTAACAACCAAACAGAAATCAAAATGACACACAGCTATACTTGGAAGCTTAACTTTGCTTATTACCTGAAGACAGGTGGGAGTATATTTATTACTTACATAGTTTATCTGACTGATGTAAAATCCTTCCTTAATTTCCCAGCAAGTTCAGTGCTTCAGTGCTCTACTGGCCAAAAACACAGGATGAGTCAGTCTTTACTGTGGTATTCAGCAGCTGCTTTAATCCTCCAGTGCTATCACAGTTCACTGAGACCACATTTGATAGACATTCACTAATGTGAATACAGTGAAGTGCCAATAAATGACACAAATTCTTTTAGATTAATCATATTTGCTCAAATTCTTGTTTGGTTACTTCTGATCCAGCCATGTAATGGTGTTTACAATGCATAATGTCTTTCCTCTTCCAGCTGCAAGAAAAAAAGATCAAATAAAGTAATTTATGTCAAAAAGTAAGAAACACTCACCAAATACATCATTATGTTTCTAACTGCATGCTATTGAAGACATTAAAGCAATTTAGTGTTGTCAAGTTTAAAATTTAATGGCCTTGATGGATTTTTGTTTTAAGCTTTGGCTTAGAAATTATTATTATATTTTTATAATCTTTTTTGTACACTTTAAGCATTTAAGACTCAAAATACTCAAACATTGCATGCCAGATTGTCAGTTATGTTTAGCTAAATGTAATAGCACTTGCTGAAATTTATTTTGATCAATGCAAATACAAGGAAAACTTCACCTCAGCCCAGGTCACACTATCTAAAATTCATTTGATACTTCTCCTGAAATTCCCAGGAAATCAGTCAGACAGAAATAGTCCCCAGTTATAGTTAAAATTTAAGTAATAAGGTAAGAAATAGTTATTGCTTCCCTAATCAAATATAGCTATTAAATGAGGAAATCTGATTTTTTTTTAAACAAGATAGATGTTAGACACAGATACTTGTCTATGTTCAGTTCGAACACTTCTGTGCAGCTTTGTCATTCCCTTGCTGGAGTACCAGGGCTGTGCAAGCAGAAAAGGCCCACCTGCAGAGGCCACTTTCCTGCTGCTTTCTGGTGTGCATGTGCAGCAAGTGATACAAGGGTTTTCCAAGTAGTCTTTGCTGAACTGATATGCCACTGAGAATCTGTGTCACCCCAGAGCAGCTATTTCAGAAGAACTTTCAAACCTACACACGTGTGTAGATCATCCTTATATTTATGAAGAATAAAATTTAGTGTATGAACAGCTGTAAAAACTGAATGCAAACTTCTCTAATTCATGATTATATGTGTCTTTTTTATGTTTTACAGTTTTTAATTTGCAAAACACTGGGGTATTCGTACTGGTCTGAAATAGTTACTCTATCATTTATGTTCTCTGCTTGTTAATTTTCATGTCTTTAATGTCTTTCTGTTCACCATCACTCTTTGGATTGAAGTTACTCTTTAAAACACTTTTTTTTTTTCTTTCTGAACTAGTTATTTGACAAGTAGTGATTGGAAGAATAGTTTCTTATGAATAAGGCAATTTTTATTAATTTTTTTTTCCCCAGATGATTCAAGGCCTTTTATACACTTTGGCAAATTGCATTTTTAAAATGTTTGATGGTAGGAAAAGAACAAGTTTTTCACTGATTAGACAGTGGACTTTGGAGTAATCCTGTTACAGGATTGTAGTTCATACTCAGGCTGAACTGTCTATCCAGAAACTCGGGATCCAATTAAATTATCAAATTATTAGCTGAACTTCAATATTTTACATGCATTCTTAACAGGTACAAATATGAGATATGTAACTAAACTTGAAATCTGTAGCTAAAAGCTGAACTGGTAACATATGATTGATGAACATGTGTAATTACCATGTAATAGCTAAAATATTGCAACATTTTAAGCCACAGAAACCTGATCTACACCATAAATCACATATGTTGTATGCAATCTTTGTCAATTTCTGGCAACAGGCACCCATGCCCTTGTTCTAATGGTTAATTTCCCAGAAGCCTTTGAAAGGCCATGAATCACAGGAGATTGGGAAGTTAACTCACCTTTCACTGTGGGGTAGGGTGGTGGTCATATAAGAAAGTCCATGCTATCCTTTTACAGATAACTGAACAAAGCCATACTGATAACGCATTTGATGCAATCACCTTGTTTTAGATTGGTTTCTTTACTTCTCCTTTTATTGTAAAAAAAAAGAGAAACAAATTGTACAGTCTACCTACTAAGGCTCCATTAGCATGACCAGCATATGGCTTTAGGGTGTTCTGTGTCATCCCCTTCTTAAACTCTGAAAAATTGGATATTGAAATTGAAGATAAGATGCTGGGAGAGAACTGTTCATTTTTTAAAGTTTCTACAATATTTTTTTCAAACATTTGCTATTAAAAACCATACATTAGCAGGAAGAAGATAGGTTTTTGCTCTATTTTTTCAGAAAGCTGACAGTTCTGTAAATTTCAGAATTTCTTCTATATATAGATTGAGCAAATAAACCACAAGGAACAAATAAATGTTTTAAGTGAGGTTTCCTTCCAGAATTCCACAAAGAGCCATCACTGAAAACAAGAAAAATTGTTCTGTGGTTGTGCAAAATATGTGACTCATATGTGGGCAGACAGAGAAACATGATAAAAAAAAAAGAAAGAGAAAATAATATTTGTCTCATTTTGTTTATGCTGCATATGTGAATGCAATTTTTAGTGTTTGTGTAAATCATGTTTCTTTGCACACTGTAGTTCAGATGCTAGGAAGTCCTACTCATTTTTAACGACTAAAACATAATTTAAATTTTTATATGGAATTAAGGCAGTAACAACTCAGATATACCACCTCTCTTTTCCAAAGATTTGTAATGCCTGTCTCTCACCTCCCGATCCCTGGAATTGGTCTGCAGAAGACCCATCCCTGGTGGTACAAGTTAATACTGTACTCTGTTTCCTCAGATGGCTCTTTTAACCTATATAAATATATATATAGGTTAAAAAAAATACTTATATATTTTTTCCCCACGTTATTTTTAGGAATAAGAAGGAAGTATGGATAATAAATTAATTTCCTGTAGCTATGTTCAGATTAATTTCATTTATTCTCAGTTGTTACAGTAAATATACTACACTGCAATATCCAATCCAGAATAATCATTTCTGAATTCAAAATGTTCTCTCAAACATATAGCACTAGAAATAAGTTTATGAAATTAATACTTTAAATCAGAAAGCTCCTGATCTTTTTATCAGCAGTACATTTTATGCATTTTCCTTAAACAAGTGATGAAATGAGAGCTTACTAAACGGGTTGCAGCAGCATAAGTATTATTCTTATCCACCTGTTGTCTACAGTGATAATAAAAATATAATATTTCTATGTGTACATTTGTATTTAAGGGGGCACTTATGGATACCAGGAATTCATTCTGAAGCATATTTAAAAGTATTATTGTATCTTACAATGCACTTGATATCTTTCATTGTTGCCAAGGCCTTCCAGACTCCACTCTCCAGTAAATTCAAGCACATAAACTGTTTCTTCGTATATCTCCCAGAACAGGAACCCAAGTGCTGTACTTGTGAACATAATGATATGCTTAATGCTGCTGATGTGATTGCACAGGGACACTGTCAACTTGAATGCAAAGAAGGTCGAGTTAAACAGATCTACCTTGAGTTTGCCGGGGGTAGGGTCACTCTTATGACCAGTGTGTTGAACTGGCATGGCAACGTCTCAAGCCACAGTAATTTAAAGGAAGGCCTAAATGCACTGTTTCAGACAAGTCTAATAGCAATGCAGTTCAGCCTTTGTAAATACCTATCTGGGCTGTTAAAGTACCATGATCAGTAAAAGTATAGCTCTTTAAGAAATGCTACTTTTCTGTCTCTATTTCTCTTTCCTTACAAAGAGAACAATAGCTTCCACACAATAATGCTGAAAGGATTCCTTCATTAATGCACATAAGACACCTTGAAATTTATGAATAGAAGATCTTAGAATTTAATGGGAAATAAAAATGATTTTGAAAAATATCCTTCATCTCATACTAAAGGGAATCAACAAATTAGAAACCTTTTACATTTTTGTAAAGAAGAGTTGATCTGGTACCTGTTTGTTTCATCAACTGAATTTTAAGTTTTATCATAGCATTTCCATACTAAGTGGTCTTTATCATGCAATAATAGTTTGATAAAACTCTAAGAAAATGGAGCAAAACTTGGAGGGAGGATAACTACTTTCATATTATAAATTATATGTAAAATGGATGGTTTTCATAATGATACATAATGCACTGCTTTAACTGTCTACATTGTATTGTACATTGCTTTGTCTGTATGGAATTGCACCAGCTGTACCTGCTGTGCCTTTGTAGAGTCCTATTCAGCACTCCTTATTCACTCCCTCCTTTGGCAAAGCTCCCTCTGAAGTCAGTGTGATATTCTACAGTAAGAAGTGCTGAATAGGACCCTTAAATGATAACTCCTTGGAGGAGGAAACTGCCACTTTTCTCACACTTTTCTTCTATATAACGCAATTTGGACTGAGGATGCTATGAAAATACTTCTACTAATAGATTGAGCAACTATATCAGGAAAATGATGGCAGTTTTCAAGAAATGCTAACCTCTTTCAGCATAAGGTATCAAAGAAGGTTTAGGTATGCCAGTATAGCCATTACTTTTGGTTAATTTAAGTGCCACCTTTTTGGATTTTGCAGGCAGAGTTCAGAAACATTATGTGAAAAGTTAAAATGTCAGAATTTAGTATTTTTCCAAAAGTTATTATAACCTTGAAAGATTTATATATATTTTGCACATTTTCATTCCCTGGGCCATAACAATGCCTTAGATCCAAATCTTCCAGTAGGTAAGGTACAGCTTTTTCCCTTTCAAGGTTAGTCTAAGTGCTGCATTAATCAAATTTTAGACTTTTCAAAAAGTCTAAAAGTTCTTCAAAATCTTTGTGCATTCAAACATTCAGGATTCAAACATTCAGCTTCCACTATTTTACTTGTTAGCTTTGATAAACTATATATGCTTGGCTGAAACCCAGGCAATTTTACATCCTTAAAAAGAACACTTTAAACAATTTGACTAAATGCCTTTGCAGCTTTGGTTTTAATTAGATGTTTTGCTTCTTCAGCTTACTGGAAAGAGCTAGATAGCTTCTAACCACGTCAGTCTATAAAACAGCAGGTGTCAGCTTTAACTGCTTCTGAAAATTTTAAATGTATTCAATTAACAGAATCCCTTAGAGAATGATACTTTTCATGTTCATTTGTCTTATGCAAGGCTTGCAACATGTTTTCACACACTACGCTCTTGTAGATTCTATGACCCAATTATGTCCAGAATTTTTTAATGTTAGAGTATGTTCCGTTAGCATACTCATCTTGTTATAATCCATTGGAAAAATAGACAGTGCCTCAGGTGTCATTTTGGGAAGGTAAGTCCCTCCTTCTCAGGAAACCAGAGCAATCTTGAAAACAGAACTGCAAGTTCTGAGCAAATGTAGGGGTAAAATAGGTAGCTCTGAGTTCTGAAATGAAGCGCTTCACATATCTGTTCTCAGTAAAAACATGTGTGTAAATAGATATGAAGGCTTTCCTGGCTCAAGATTAAAACACCGCAGAACTGGTCAGGCACTGTGAAATAAGGCTGACTTGAATGCACGCAAGTCAGTATACATTCATCCAAATATATGCAAACACGCAGATACATAAACTCAGTTAAAAGTAAGCATGATTGTTCTTCAGCTAGCATCAGATATTTCAATTTTTCAGTTTGTGCTGTTATTTTGCCATCTGCATTTACAGATTAGAAACCCTCTCCTATTAGGAACCACACCTCCAGTGGTTTTTTCATTGTAAAAATTAATCAGAGAGTCACCTGGAAAAGATAAGATCTTTTCGAAAAAAACTTTAATGGTGTGATGATGAGCCCATTTTCCTTGAAAACAGTCTTTGTTAGGATAAATGGTACAGAAGCTACTGACATATTTATCTACCACTAGCTAGATTTGATGATTTCAGATATGGTATTAAAACTCTGTGTTATCTTCCTCTTACCAGTCCTAGGAAGAGTTCTCAGTGAGTCAGTATCTATTTTGAACAAACAAGAAAAATGCCTTCAGAGCAGCATATGACCAGCCAAGCAGTGAGGTGTGGCAAACTATGGGTAAATCAGCTGCATATTACAAGTGGATCCATCATGCTTTCCTGTGTTCCAAGTTGTAAGAACTGGGAATAAATCCAGAAACCAGAAAAAAAGAATGGTTATATCTCCTACCTATAACAAGTTTGGTTAATGTGACAAATAAAAAGACATCCTAAACAAGATATAAAATTCTGAGCATACTGCTACTCCAGACAACAAAATTCAAATCTAATCTAGAGAAAAAAAATAGTCACCTGTGTTCTAAAATGGACAGTCAGAATAAAAGAATCCTGAGCTGGACAGATCATGGCTGCAGGAAATTATGTTTCAAAGCCAGAGGAAATTGATCACACCTCCTTTAATTGAGAAACATATTTAAACATGGCAAAAATATTTTCTTCAGAAGCAGATCAGAAAGAGTTTGGAGAGTCTCTCAAAATGTAGCAAAAGTCCCATATGAATGAAAGAAGAAAAAAAACCAAACTTGCTATGGAGAAAAAAATAGAAAACAAAGCAAATAAGCTGGAAAAAATGCAACAAAGCAGAAATATGAAAAAGTATGTCAAAAGTAATGTGGAAAGCTTGTTCTTTTATATATATTTTCCATATACAGACTGTTTACTTTTAAATTCTGAGTCATACGCTATTTTCAAAATAGCAGTAGTTTGCTTCTTATCAGAATTGACTTTTAATATTTAATCCCTTCAGCAAGTTGTTAGGTGTTTTGTGTTTTGTTTTTTTTTTAATTGTTGCTGTATTTTTGAAGAAGGAATGGCAATAAACATAAGATGAAGAAGGAAAGTGAAATAAGAGTTTGAGAAAATATCCTGTCTCAATAAGAGAAAGTAAATTATTATTTGTTTGCCTTAAAAATTTCTGTTGATGTTAATATCACAAGCCAAATTAGAAAGAAAAGTTCAGGCTTATATGTTTGTACGCAGAATAGAATTTAAACTATATATAGTACTGCATACTATATGTACCTGATATATATATATGACTGCACTGTACCTTTTTTTTACAATTGTATATGTTGGAATTTTGCAATTGGATAATTGAATGAGTTTATACTTCAAAGTATCTCATCAAAGTATCAAACATCATCAAATGTAAAAAAGTTGTGGCTATTGAAAGCTATTTTTTTCCTGTAAGTAGTTTCACAGAGTGGCAGAATCAGAATCACAGAATCACAGAACTGCAGGGGCTTGGAGGGACCTCTAGAGATCATCTGGTCCAACACTGCTACCAAAGCAGCTCCCTAGACCAGGCTGCACAGGTAGGTGTTCAGGCAGGTCTTGAATGTCTCCAGAGGACTCCATAGACTCTCTGGGCAGCCTGTTGCAGTGCTCTGTCACTCTTACTGTGAAGAAGTTCTCACACGTATTTGTGCAGAACTTCCTATGCTTCTTTGAAAGCCCTTATCAGAGAAAAAATGAAAACTGCTACTAGAATCTCAAAATGCCTTTCTTTCTGCTCTCTCTCAGATACTTGGAGAGAGAAAAAATACTTGTACTTTTTCATGTTATCTCACATTCAGGGTGTGCTGGTTATTGATCTTGTGAAATGAAAATCACTTCACATCCCAGCAGCTAGCCATCAGACATGGTCTTCCATGAGTCAAAGCCTTCCATGAGACAAACACTGTGCATAGGATTAGGTCTTTGCACTGGTATTTCTGAAGTTATTGCCCTCTGCTGAGCCTATAGGAAGCAGAGCATAGTCTTGGGGAACACACATGTTATCACTGAGAGGATTCTGCTGGGTGTTGTCCCTGGATTACTGGTCCAGAATATGCAAGTGTATGAAAGAAAAAAGAAGCCAATGAAACTGTTCTGCTTGGACTTAATTCTTCCAGCACAGAGACAGTATAACATATCTTTTCTCTCTTGGGAAATGATTATTAATTATTATTATCATTATAGTCTTGTAGTAACAGATGAATAAGAAAGATTTTTTTTGTTTGAGGTAGGTTAACCTTTCTCTTTTTTTTTCATAAAGTCAACTCTCCAGTAGGTCACAATACTAATTAGTAGAAGTGGAAGTTAAATACAAAAAAATTCTAAATATAACGATGCGAACATAACTTTTAATGAGGATTACAAAATCAAAAATGACATTTTTCCCTGTAATTAAAAGAAAAATTGTAATTTTGATTCAGTCATATTTCTTTCTTTTGGAACACATTTAAACAGTCTGAGCTATTGAATATATTTGAAATCTTTGAGGTTTTCTTGTACTGAAAAATAATCCATAATTAAAAATACTGTTCTGAAATATTCAAACTCTTTATTTCAGTCATTGTGTTTTGTACTGATAAAAGTATTTTATCAGTTACACAGAAATTTACAGGGATTCATGTGAAGTGGCTAACCTCCTTAAAAAATACAAACCTGCCCAGACAGTACAAGGAAGAAATGTGATATGTTGCCCTGCCATTCATTTGTGCTCAGTTATTTTAACCTTGTTGATACAAAATGTGTGAAAGATACAGCCAAAATTCTCTGTTTATTGCTTATAGGAAACTATACCACTTCAAAAAACTACAGAATTGTCTAGTGAAAGAGAAAGAAGGCAATGTGAACTCTTAATATATAGTTCCTTGTGCACTTTATATTCATCTCTGCCATATGTGTTTGCCAGCCTTTGCATTAGTTCCATATTTGAGATACCAAGACCTTAAGATTCTATTTCTAACTTTGAAGAGTTGAGGTCTGAGGTGTATGTTCATTTTTGTACTTCTCTGTTTTTCATATGTACCTCTGTATGTTATTCCTGGCCTTAAAGGTCACAAGTGATATGCTTCATATTGAATAACGAAAGGCCCTGAATTAGAAAAAAAGCTAATTTTATTGTCAGAACTAAAGCTTTCTGTATTAATCTAAATTCTTTGTACACTAGAAAATAGTCTATATTTCTCAAAATAAAACAAATAATAAAAAAAATATATAAAAACTAATCAAATCAGTAGAGAATTGATGAGCTCCAATGAGTATATTTCCCAGATATATTTAGTTCAGTAGTTTGTTTGCTTACAGAACATGAATGACAGCAATGGTTTCATTTTTTGTTCTGACCCTTTTGGTTTCCACTGTTACTGTTGAATATTGAAGGGAGCATTTGATTGCTTAGGATCATCTTTCTTGATAAGAAATTCTAATAGATGACCTTTCTTCTAAGAATGCTGTGCTGGGTGCCTGGTTCTCTGTGTCAGTGTGCTGCCATCTGGGACAAAGCTGCAGCACAACTGGAGTCAGATCTGGAGTGCTGCACTGGTGGTAAAATCAATTTAGGCAGATGCCATGCTCTTGCCTCAGCTGGGGAGCACCACAGACTGCTGAGTCCTATGTGGGCCTTCTCTATGTGAGTGGGCAGTATCACCTTAGGTGCCATCAATGCAACCCCACTTGAGCAGAGTGTGACATAGGCACAGAATTGTTGAGGTTGAAAGGGACCTGGATTCGTCTGGTCTAACCCCTTCTCAAGCAGGGTCACCTAGAGAAGGTTGCTCAGAATCATGTCCTGATGGCCTCTGAATGTCTCCAACGAGGGAGACTCCGCAACTCTGGACAACCTGTGCTAATGTTTCATGTTTTTTATAATCTGGCAATGATGTTCAGACAGAGCCTTCTGTGTTATTTTCTGTGCCAGCAGAGCCTGGCACCTTCTCTTCCAGTTTTTATAGACACTGTCAGATCCCTGGCTTGAGTCTTCTCCAGGCTGAACCATCCCAGATCTCAGCTTTTTCTCATCATCTCCAATGGCTATTCATTGGACTTTCTTCAATATATCCATGTCTCTTCTACCAAGAAGCTCAGAAATGGACACAGCGCTCCATGTGTAGTCTCACCAGTATGAATAAAGTTTCCCTAGAGTTTCCCTTTTTATGCAGCTCTCTGAAGTCCAACAGTCAAAACGTGTTTCCTCTGTATTTGCTCTAGTAAAGCATGGACTTCTGTTATCAAGGTTACAAATGCAGTACTTACTACAAGTGTTATAAATTACTTGAAAACTGGGGAAGGAACAGGTTTTGCTTCAAGTGACTTTGTGTCTCAATGCCTTGACTCTTCTTTTTCATCCAGTTTTATGTGTCTTGTCTTCATTGTTTCATTACATGGTAGTCGGTTACTACAGTGTACTTCATTCCTGGGGACAGACCAGTATCTGGAGAGAAGGGATGAAGTTTTTACCTCAAGGAGTTATGGTTGAATCTTGTGGTTAAAGGCAACTTCCAAAAACAATCAGAAAGATCTTAATTTCTTTCAGTATCCATAATCAATAACTTGACTAGTTTTTTCAACTGACTGCAGATGGAAATCAGCAGCTTTGCTGGTGTTCTCCACCATATACATGCCAAAGGCAGGAACTCTTAAGCCCTGGTTTCACAGTCTGTACAGTTCAAGTATTCTCTTCTGGTGATGTCAGTTACTGGGAATAAAATAAAATAAAATAAAATAAAATAAAATAAGAAAGGACCATCTTCTTGATTCCATGTAAAGGAGAATGGCCCAAGTTGATAAACTTTGTGATTTAAATAATCTGGGAGAGTTTTCCAGGCTTAAAAGTAAGCCCAGCATTGTGACAATCCTATACTAATTTTACCTCTGAATCAGAGGAAACTGTATAATTTCCATGGGATTGGTAAGATATGCTAAAGTTAAAAAAAAAATAAAATGTTGCTAAACCTTTAAAAAGCAGATTTCAGGAAAAATGAATCTTTACAGTGGAATCTTTTTTTTGTTGTTGTTGTTTTTAATAATCCTCTGTTTGGGACTACTGTAAGGGAAATTGCCATTAATGTCACTGTCAAATACACATATACAGTCAAACATGTGAAGCTTCTCTGAGTCTAGGCTGGTTATCTCACAAATCTGTGCAAAGCTCTGGTTAATAATTTATACCAGGCTTGAGGTGACAAGTTAAACACGCCCATTTTGTCTAAAATGCTATGAAGGCATCAAGATGGAGCCAAGCTGCAGGGTAAGTAGAGCTCAGCTGATGGGAATCTGAGCATGTCGAGAAAGGGGGGTGCTGCTGTAAAGAAAATGAAATGTAATGAGATACTTTTTTCATGCATAATTCATGGGTGAAAACATGACTGCATAAAAAGCCATGGATTTTAACAAGGCAGGGCTGCAATCATACACATTATCTTCCCAGAGGAACTTTATATAATATTGGTCAAAAGGAGAGGATTCTGAATACCAGTACAAAATAAAGCTGACATGTTTTCAAATGCAGTAGAATTTACTTTAATGTACAGTGGCTGTAAAGGAAATAATTTGTATTTACATCTCAAAACACTTTCTAGAAAAAAAGATCAACAAAAAAACTTTAAAACATATGGCTGTGTTTCTTAGCTTAAAGAAAAAGTAAGATGAGGAATGAGAAAAACACCTCATATGGATAAAAAAATCTAAAATACATAAACAGTATTTTGTTGAGTGTGTTGTTAAGATTGTGCTTTGAAATCTTTTGCAAGCATTTTCGCTTTTTAGAAGCAAAATTTTTGATAGGAATGACTGCTGTGAACAGGTTTTAAAAAAGATAAAATGTTAGCTATTGTCACCATAAAATTTAATTTGGTTACATTTGCAAAAGCATATACTGTAATTCTGCTTTCAAGAACAGTTTAGTGGCTAGCACATGACTGTTTGAAATGGTGTTTAACGCTTGGGGTATTTAGCTGAAGGGATTAAAAATGGAATGTTGATTAAAGCTTGGGATGTCTTAAATTTATCACCACAAAATCCTAATGACAGACTTAACTGGAAGGAGCTGGGGTGTCTCCTTTAGCTGCTTACTTTGTGGGAGCAGATCACATATAGAAAAGGACAGAACAAGATACAGGAGGTTTCAGAATTGCACAAGCTGAAGGAATCTGTGAAAGTTATTTGTTTAATTTACACTGCACAATCTCAATATTTGTAAGGAAAGTAAAATAGCCATTTTGCATCCAGTTACAGTTTTATAGCCCTGACAGTTGGATGAAGAATGCATTAAGGGTTCAAAATGATTGATGTTTCAAAGTGTTCACCTTCCCTGGGATTTTTTTCCTCAGTTATATGGTATAAGAGAAACACTACAAAGAGGAGATAGTTGAATTGGTATTGTCGTTAAATAATCTAAGCCATTTAAATCAAATTATGTCATTAACCCCTACTCACAGTGACTCCAAATTCCTTTAAGTTTTGACAGCATAAAAATAAGTATGATTTCTTTTTGAGCTAGTCAATAATACGTGATTACAGAATTTTATCAGTTCACAGCTTTTATATCAATTCAGGCTAAAGGAAACATGCAGCTTCCTTTTGCTCTCTCAAACAAACACCAATAGAGTTTTCATCTGTGATCACTAACTGTGCTCCTCCACAAAAGGTTTTCCATCTTAAGATGTCTATTGTCTGCATTTTTAATTTTTCTTAATGTTGCTTCAACAGAAAACACTGCTCCTCTGCGGCTTTTGCAGATTTTGCTTAACCTCTAAAGAGTTTGACAATGATTTGTCTCATAGTCTGACTTAACAAAATCTGATTATCTCTTGGTTTAATATAGGACTGGCTTGTCACGCTTGCTCATCCTTCGTGTAGAAGATTTTAGAAATTGAGCTGATCCTGGTCTTTGAATAGCTAATTTTCTGTAATGGTTTCCCTGCTTTTCGTAATTCTACGTTGTTAAAGGAGACAAGGAAGAGAAGAAGAAAACCAAGCTCCTGCTGTAGCATTTGCAAAGGAATTATTTCCATCTGCTCTTCTCTGCTTCTTAGAGAATGTGCCATCATTGACACATTCCCACCAGCTCTAGATTTTGCTGCTTGTTTAGCCTCACTGAAAGGGCCATTTCCAAGCAAGCAAATCATTTGTTTAGATACCTGTGTTCGAAGGGAAGTTCTCCAATGCTTCACCAGGCTGAATACTTGGAAATGCAAAGCATCTGAAAAGGGATCAAATGATAATATTAACAAAATTTCTCACTAGGAACTATGTCATGCAGGCCTTGTGGTTAGGAGTATGTGGCTAAGATGACATCACACAATCTCAACTTCTTTTTTATTTATTATCTGCTTAATTTTCATGAGCCCCCTCAGATGTTACGCAATGGGGTTTTGTGATGTGTACAGGGTCTGAGACTCTACAGATGTGACTCTACAGTGGACAGTGGGTGCTTTGTAGCTAAGAATTTGCTGTACAGGTGTTATTATATTCTTTGTATTTGTTGTAGTTCACATGGAAATAAATAGGAGTCATTACCTTCAGAGCAACCTACATACTTTGCTCACCCATAACATTGAATGCATCCTAAATGACAACTGACAAACTTCATAACAAATAAACAAAAACCAATAAGAAATTTCAATAATAAAGCAGCAAGATAAATGTTAGTACTATAGCAGACTACTGTGAAAAAGTACATCAAATGTCAGTAAGTACACAATTGCTACCAAAGTGGTTAAACAATGACTTCTGTAGTAGTTTAAATAACCCAGACTGTTGGACAAGGTATGGAAAAAGCTGTAACAAAGAAGTGAAAAGTCTTCAATTTTGATAATATTTCTAAAACTGATTGCTCTTTGATTTCCACAAAATACTTAATCTCTTTGCTTCTATCTCTAAAATAGTAATGACAATAGTAGTGCTAATGGTAATAATATTCTAAATGAGATTGAATATTAATTTGTTACATATATATTTTATTTATATGGTAAAAAAATGTAAGGTGCCATGTATAGATACCAAGATATGTCTGGGGCTTAGTTTAAGGCCTTCCTAATAATTAATGCATAGCATTGTACTTTCTGAAATAAATATTTGGCATTGATATTATACTACCAGAAAAAACTGCACATTCAACAGCAACATAGTAGACCTGTCAGAAGGCTAGAGACAGGCAGAAGAAAGGAGAGCTTATTTTAACACAAATCATCACCAAGGTTACAAAGAATATTCACATCATACATATTCTGCACTCTTTTGATATTTAAGATGTGAAAATGAGACATATGCTGAGATGTTTTAATTTAGATAATAATTTTCTATCTTTGGGAGGAAAATAATAGAACTGAAGGAAAAGGCTTCTATCAACGCATTTTCTCGCAAAATGACAGTAATGAAATGAAATGATAAAGATAAATCATGCTATATTTGTTCATAGCCACAGTGTTGTAAGATTATAGTTGAAGTGCTATGAGTGCAAGGAACAAAAATGCAAGTGAGAAATTTCATACCTTACTTGTTAGTCAAAGCATCTGATAAGCATGAGTGATCAGACCTTTTTTCACTTTTTGGACTCCAAATGCCCAACTTGAAAACTGCCTCATTACTAGGAACAGTGCTCACAAACATGCAGTGCCCTTCCTTCCTGTCCTTCCTCCAACCTCAAAAGTCCTTTTCCAGACACACCTAGTCTATCTTAATGATTTATTTTAATACCATGGTAATACATTTTTTTCAAAACACTAACTTTGTAGCTCCTCATCTGAACTTGTAGACTGCAAGTATGGTTTCCCTTTTGGAGGAGAGAACACCAGGTACCTACCTCCTCAGTAGTTTGTTGGATAGCATTAAATTACTATTCTGGACATAGAGACAGAAAAAACCCAATTACTGTACAATTAGTTGATGTCTTGGCATCGTAAAAATTGAATATTTGATATCAGTGAGGTCTCTCATTTTAGCTATCAAATCAAGAGGTGAGATGTTGCTGCAGCCAAAGGACACAGGTGTTGCGTTCCTAAGCATGCATGGAAGGAGGGGTGATTAACTTTCTATTGTGCTTCCAGCTTTATTTGATGAGATTCTGAGTATTTCCAGCATCTGAAAAACACTAAAACTACAGTCCTCTAAACATGACTATGAGAACAGGAAGTCATTTCTGTTCATTCTGCTGAAGAATTTATACAGACTGTCAGAACAATTTTGTTGAACATAGTGCTATGACTACAACAGCACTGTTATCTGTGGCAGCAGATATGAAGTTGACTTAGAAGGAGTTAATAAATGAGCAACTCTGTACATGATCTATGACTTAGGAATGATTCAGCATCCATAGAAAGTTGCTTTAGGAATATCCAGCAGGACTCAGTCACTCTCATTTAACAGTGCTCCCAAAATGATTTGTCCAAAACACACAGTATAATCCCCTAGATTACGTGTAGATGAGAGTGCAAGATGTTCTGACGGCCTTGAGATAGTGAGTCTGTCAAACTTCAGTACTTCCCATTTTCTACCATCCTTTAAGGGAATATAAGTATATGTCTCTATGAGTGATCCAGATGACTAAGAAACTTCTCTTTTGGTCCAGACAGAACTCAGCCCTTATGGAATGAGTACAAAATGATCCATTACATGGTGAGTTTGGTTGTGCATAAAGAAGGAAGGACTAAAGTTTGATTTGTTGTGATTTGCCATGGTTCTGATCATGTCTTTTTTTCACAACCAATGAAGCTTTTACTAATTGCTGGTCCTAATACCTCATATTTTTCTTTATTAACTCTACTTACGCTACATTCATTAAACTGTTCAACCTGGAGACTCATAGCAAAACAGATCTTAATTATTGTGTCTTATTGTTTGTATACCTTGTTATTTTCAAATGTTCTTTTCTTCTTGCAGACCGTATACATACTGTGAGAAAATGTGTTGACTCCACCAAATGGAGGCTACTCTGAAAGCGATGTCCTTATTTATTTCCATGGAAACTACAACAAATACAAAGAGCACAATAACACTGTTTAATAGAGAAAATTCTCTGATATAACCATCATTTTTCAACATAGTCACCACCATTAGCTATGCATTTTCAATAGTGATGAATAAGAGCCTGCATGCTGCACTCCCATCAACACCAGAGAAGATGACCCACTGTTTCACAGGTATTACGATGGTGTAATTGCTGAAACGCACCAATCACTGTCTCACTGCACTAACATCCCCACTGTTTAGTTTCCATAAAAGTTTGTCAAGGACTGATTAATATAAATGGGTACAGCTTTTTCTGCGTGGAGAAATTCAATTACACCCCTTTACTTAATAAGCACTTCAGATGGCACTTTTTCAGACTGCCCCTCTGCTGCCATCTGTTTCACAGCAACAGAATATAATGGGATATTATTGGGGAGATTCAACCTCAACTGCCATACCAGCAACATCTGTTCCTGATGTTGTAGGCTAACATAATAAAATAGGAGGTGTTACATTTGGAGCAAGCATCATAGTGTTCCAACTGGAGTGTATGAGGGCACAGCAGAGGGGGACAATCACCTTCTTTGCCCTGGTGGACACACGTTTTTTGATGCAGTTGGGCTTCTAGGATGCAAGTGCACACTGCTGGCTCATGTCCAGCTTTTTGTCCACTAGAACCCTGAAGTTCTCCTCTAAGTGAGACCTTCTCCCATTTTGTACTCATATCTAGGATTGCCCTGACCCATGTGCAACACCTCGCACTTGACTTTATTGAACTTAATTAAGTTCATGCATGCTCACTTTTCAATCTTTCCCAGATTGCTTAGGATGGCATCCTTTCCTTCTGTTTTATGAACAGCACCACTCAGCTTAGTGTAATCAGCAAACGTGCTGAGGGTGCACTCAATCCCATTAACAATGTCATTGTTTATGCCATGCCCCACCATTTGTGTTAAAGACCATTAGTCCCAAGGCAGACCCCTGGGGGATGCCATTTGTTACCAGACTCCACCTGGGCATAGAGTCATTGAACACAACCCTTTGGCTATGACAATCCAACAGATTCCTTATCCACTGAATAGTCCACCTTTCAAACCACCCTCTTTGTAATTTAGAGATAAGAATGTGGTGTGGAACTATGAAAAAGCAGATATCATTAGTTACTATTCCTTTGTCCTCTGATGCTGTCACTTTACCATAGAAGGCCATCAGATTGGTCAGGAAGAATCTGTCCTTTGTGGAGCTGTGCTGGCTGCCAATAATCACTTCCTCATCTTGCCTGTGCTTTAACATAGCTTCCAGGATCTGTTCAATGATCTTCACAAGAAAAAGTGAAGTATAATTATGAAGTCAAACTCATTTAATAATTTTATTTGTAAGATGAAATTCTTTGGGCATTGTACATTAGCAACACGTTTTCTACAAATGAGGTACATAGGTCACACTAAAAAGGTGACGTTATGGAAAATATTAGTTACAAGACAACCTCAGTATTCTACCTATGATGGGGAAAGAGATCCTTGAATAAATAAACTCAAGAATGTGATGAGAACAAAAGGTAGAATTACATTTCTACATGGAATAAACAGTAACATACTTAGATTATTGGTTTATGATAATTTCAGAAAAGTTTAGTAAAAGCTATTAGAATGATTCCAGTTGAATAGACAAAGAACTTAGTTAATTAAGTTTTTCAGAAGGTCAAGATCAGTCTTTATCACATTGTTCTAGGAAAATAGATTTTTTTTTATAGTACCAGATTTAATTTAGGAGAAAAAAGCTTTTTCTTGCTCTCAGTGGCAGTAGAATGAAGTTAGGCACATTCATCTGAGAAGTAAAGTGCATATTTTTAGAAGTGAAAGTAATGAAGCAATAGAACAATTTACCTATGAAAGTAATGGATTTTCTATCACCTGAAATCTATAAATTAAGACTGCATATAGTTTTGGAAGATACAGTACATCTCATACGAAAGTTATGGGTTTGATTTGGAAATTACTGAGTGACATTCTCTGCCCTATGCTATAGAAGGAGGTCAAGCTAGAAGATAGTAATGGACTCTTAAGGCTTCAAAATCTCTGAAACTTAGCCATGCTTTCACTTAATGAACAATACAGCAGAAAACACTGCAATACCTCATAACACCATCCCTCTACCATTCCTTTCTGCCTAAAAGCATAGATGACTTCAATGATATAAAACACTAAAACTTCTAAAAATATAATACAAAATTTCCTGCTATATTGTACACATGTCATTTGGTGACTTTAAGGGAACTATGAACTACAATGTAAAAAATAAGTCAAACAGCTTAAAAACTGTAGCAGTGTAGGTTTTAAGAAAAACTAATCAACATTTAAAAGTCTGTCTGTATCACAAATAAATCACAAACTCATTAAAAAATTATTTAAATTCTTATGGTGCTTTATGTTTTGCTTTTTTTTTTTTTTTTTTAATTGAAATACAAATAAATTCAGGACATTCCCAGGGAAGATGGCCATTAGTAGGCCTTCAGTAGTCTGTTTTAGTCAGCTTCTTGACTGCTTCATGTGTTTTGCTTAGTGCAATGCACTTACTTACTTGAAGAAACATCTAGCAGGCTGTTTTCAGAGAACCATAGAATTATTTGAGTTGGAAGGGACCCTTAGACGTCATCTGGTCCAACTTGCTTGCAATGAATTGAGACACTTACAGCTAGATCGGGTTACTTAGAGCTCCTTCAGCCTTGAATGTCACACAGGACAGGCATCCACCATCTCTCTGAGCAACCCATTCCAGTGTCTCACCACTCTTACTGTAAAAAGTGTCTTCCTTATATCACTCAAAAGAGAGGTGTTCCATTCCTTGGAATCTTTTTTACGGCCCTCCTCTGAATGCTCTCCAGCAGGTCTCTCCTGTACTGAAGACTTCACATCTGGACACGGTTGTCCAGGTGAGGTCTCACCAGCAGTGTCTCACCAGGTGGTAGAGGGGCAGGAGCACCTCTGTGTCCCTGTTGACAGCATTTCTTTTGATGCAGCTCAGGATATGGTTGGCTTTCTGGGCAGAGAGGGCACAATGCTGGCTCATTTCCAGCTTGTTGTCCACTGGTATTGTACTGTCCTTTTTGGCAGGGCTGTGCTCAATCTTTTTGTCTCCTGTCTTGTACTGACAGTGTTGGGTTGTTATGACCCAGGTGCAAGAGTTCACATTTGGATTTATTGAAGCTCATGAAGTTTTCCTGGTCCCACTGCTAAAGCCTGTCAAGGTCTCTCTAAATGGCATCCTGTTCCTAGAGATTGTTGACGAATGAAGTCCTCCTTCTATATTTCACTTCTGAATGTACTGCAACAAAATATTTTGACAATATAAAGCATTAACCTTCAGCATTAATCCTGTAGGAGATTCATGACATTAACTTTTTTACACATTTGCAAACCGGTTAGTTTTAAGAATCTTAGACTATCTCTGAAAGACATCACAGGGCACTACATTAAAACAAAGATTAAATTATTAAAAACAAATAGCAACATGACCCCTTCTACTAATAATAGTAATAATATCTAAAATCTTCTCCAGCTTCTTGATTTATTACTGAGTTGTAAAATAAAGTCTCTCCAGGAGCATGCAGTCAATACATGGCCTAATGTAAATCTCCACATTTCAAGAGAGTTAAATTAATGGACTTTTTTTTTTTTTGCAATAAAGACATTTTCTAATTGAATGACCATGTGAAAGTAGCTCTTTAAAATTCAATGATATATATATGATATATATCTTTTTTTTCTGTTCCAGGGAATACTTTTTCTGATTTCTGTTATATTCAATGAACATATAGATACTGGGTAAGTTAAGAATTTATATGCTCCTTCTGATTGTCTAGGTATCACCTCATGTTTTGGATTTGGATTTTTTGTTATCTGGGTCACAGAGAAAGGATCGTCTGCACCCGGGGGAGAAGAGGAATAATGAATCTCATCCAGTATCCAATACCGTACAAAGGGGAAAGAAGTGCATTCTGCAGATTAGTAAGAAATATGCAAGAATACCCTGGAAATGATGTGTTCGGTCTTTATGTATGAATTAAAGCCTTCATTTTCTAATAGCTTATTCTAATTTCCCTGTGTGGTTAGTATGGTAGACCTTAAGCCCAAGAAATGATTAAGAAAAGAAATCTATTTTACTTTAGGATGTAATCCTTCCATTTGCTGATACCAATAGATTGGTCAAGTGGCAAAGACTAGAGAAGCTATAAAAAGACTACTGAAGGCTATAAAAAGATATGTGAAGGGACTTCATTTCCCTATAAGTTGTGATATCATAGCCAAATTTTTAGTGACATCTTATCATTGTTTAATGTCTGAAACATTATTTCATCTATGAGCATGCTGTCCTTTTGAAATATGTCTGTGTATCTGAATCACAGACCATGGGCCATGACCACAATGATTACAAAGATTAAAAAGAAAAATCTTACCTGACTTATTTTTTACTGAATCTCTAAAGAAAAGAATACTTACTTAGAAATTAAATATCTAGCCTTCATCATGCTCAAATAAGACAAGGACCACAATTACCTTGTTCTATGTGAATCACTACGAAAGTAATGTCTCTTGTATATTTCCATGGAAACTACAATAGATGCAAAGATCACAATGACACTGTTCAATGGAGAAAATTCTCAACTACAAAATAGTACTTATCAACATAGTCACCACTATAAACTATGCATTTTCACAAGCAATGAACAACAGCCTGCATGCTGTACTTTTTTGGGCATTTTCTTGGGCATTTAAAACATGACTAGTCTTTCACCTCAGTGTTACCACTGCTGAAATATATGAATCACTGCCTCACTGTGTCCAGAGGAGAGCCACAAAAAAGATTCCAAGGGATGGAATACCTCTCTTTTGAGGGTAGGCTGAGAGAGCTGAGGCTGTTCAGCCTGGAGAAGAGAAGACTCTGGGGAAACTGGAGAGCAGCCTTTCAGTATCTAAAAGATAGCTATAACAATGAAGGGAACAGACTCTTTAGCAGGCTCCTTTGTGAAAGGACAAGGGGAAATGGTTTCATACTTAAGGAGGGGAGATTTGGATTGGAAGATGCTTTTTACAATAAGGGTGGTGAGATACTGGAATGGGTTGCTCAGAGAAGTGATGGATGTTTGTCCTTTGTGACATTCAAGGATGGCCTGGAGGGGCTCTAAGTAACCTGATCTAGCTGTAGGTGTCTCCCTTCATTGCAAGTGAGTTGGACCAGATGACCTTTAAAGGTCCCTTCTTACTCAAACAATTGTATGGTTCTCATAAAACAGCCTGGAAGGTGTTTCTTCAAGTAAGTAAGTGCATTGCACTAATCATGACAGATGAAATAGTCAAGAAGCTGTCTAAAGCAACCTATGGGGTGCCTATTAATGACCATCTTGCCTGGGAATGTCCTGAATTTATCTTGTCCTTTGGTGAATGCTTCCACAATCTGGGTTGAACTCAAGTGAAAGATCTTTCTTTTTCCCAAAGACAGTCTTCCTGTCCACTCTAAGTCATGGATCTTATCTTGAGCTTTTAATTATGTTCACTATGTTATATAGCAAGTTAGCAGATGTGAGACCTCAGAAATGTGGGACATCCATGTAGAAGAGCAGAAAGCTTCAGAGGTGCTGGCACAATGAACTGGAACATCTTGTGCTGGTTAAAACTCCTAAGGGCATGTTGCTTCAAGACAAAGTGTACTGATTTGCTATGAGCCAAATGAAGTACTGAGATCATGTTATTCTCTTTTGCAATGACATGTAGTCTCTATCAAAAAGAGTAGAAATGCTTAATAATAGATGTTGCTATTGAGATTTAAATATTAATGTGTCTATACATAGATATTCTTAGATTGTTTCGTATAAGAATATTGTCCTTTATTAACTCACTTTGCTTTCAGCATGAAAGTGAGTACTGTTACTGCCAAGTAATGTGTTTGTGAAGCTCTGTTACTGTTTATCCTTTTTTTAAGCAAATAGTTTTTCCATTTCTGCTCAGGTTTTATTTGTCTGTCATTAGAAATCAATTCTTCCCTTAGATTCTCTAGAATTAAGAAAATAAAAACTATATTGAAGTGCTTTAAAAAAAAACAAACACACACAAATGTATGTAAGAAGTTTTAAAAATATGTTTAACTTGTTAAATGAGCTGATTTTCCCAAAACTAATTTTGTTTACAACAAAACAGACTTATTGTTCTTGATATTTATACTCAGCATAGCTTCAGAGCTGGAATCTCACGTTCGTCACAAATCTAAACGTTGTAAAGTGCTTTGACTAATGTAATTGTTAGATGTTCCCTGACTAGCTAATGACTACATACCCGTATTGATATTATGGGATGGTCCCTTCGGGGAAAGCCTCATATTGTTTCCTGTCAGTGTGAGTCAGTTTGCTTGCTGAAGTGAAGAGCTACAGGCAATTCATAGTGTTCAAGAATAATGTCTGATTAGTTGATGCTGAGGTGCACATGGCAAATAGAACACTAAGTGTGAGCTAATAATCCAAATGGTTCCCTAAAAAGAAGCATTAAGACACCACTAAGACATAAATAAAAGTGGGTGAATGACTTTCACATTGGCGTGCAATGTCTTAAAATATACATAGATGAAATTTGCTTTGTCTTCTATTTGTGAGAGTGAAGAGAAATACAAGGGAGAATGAAGAATATATTTCTGTTTTTACTCTAGTCTAAGGATTTTCAGAAACCAAATTTCTTTTCATTTTATTTCTTGCACCCTTGCACTAGAAGACTAGTTTATTTTTTCTGATTAAAGTATCTACTTAGGACTTTCAATAAGCTCTTTGGGATGCAGAATAAAAAAGTGAAAATATTACTCAAACTTAGAATTTTAGTAAACTTCAGCCTGAAATGTTGTAACATGTTTCACTCACTGAGCTCTGGCCAAATTCAAATAAGGCCTTAAGCAGATCCTCAGTCTTGATACTGTATGAACAAATATCCATAGCATGTCTCATCCTGTCTCATCACTACCTCCTTGAGGAATTAAAACCCATGAGTACAAAGAAGACTGATTACTACTGTCTACCCTACCTACCTATCTAGTCAAATTCTAAATCAACAGACCCTTATCCAGTCCATTGTTAGAAGGTCAGAGTTCAGCAGCCCAGCAGCAACATTACAGATGTACGTGCATTTCAAGTACAGCAGTGCTAATTCTTTAACCTGGCGTTCACACACAAAACCACAAAGAGAAAGAGCAAGCTCAGAAGAAGTATGAAACACAGTGACAGCTGTCCTGCTTGTCTCAAGAGAGTAAAAAAAAAAGAATCCATTAACTATCGGTGTGTTGCCTCTTCTTTTTGAGGTAGTCAGAAGCACAGTGGCATCTCATAGTGGAAAACAAACCTACAATGGATATTAGAAAGTCTCACTACAGAAGGAACAAAACAGTGAAGAAAGAACATCCAGAATCCTTTAATAATGAGAAAAATTGTTTAACATTTTGTTTTTAATACCAAAAGATCAAGAATTGTAAAGAGAGGTAAAGATTAAGAAGTGGGAAAAAATAAAAAGGCATACAGAAAAAATGGCTTTCAGGTGATAATTGTATTAATATCACTGAGGATCACTTCCATGCTTTAATTTGAGTTGTCAAATCTGTTAGGAGTCAAGTTAAATTATACTAACCTGCTTCTTAACCACTGGTGTTCTTGTTGCAAGGCTGTTTTTCAGTTAGAATGCCATTGAAGAGAAGACATTTAAGCACTCCATGAGAAGACATGTCCACTGGGCCTCAGCCAGCTAAAATAATCAAAAGAGAGGAAGGGAAATGATAGGCAACAAAAACACTTTATCAAAGCACAGGTCAATCTGTACTTTTTGAAGTAGTCCCCTTCTAGACTAGGCACAGAGATAGAGGTCTGACTCTTAGGGCACAGAAGGAATATGTGGAAAAGACTGTACAGGGCCTGTAAAGCTGATAGAGAAGGAAAAAGCTACCATTAAAAGGTGCTATTTTCAGTTGGGAAACTTTGCCAAACATTAAGTCTACAGGATATATATATATAATTTTGCCAAGTGTCTAGTTTTGTATTCAATTTATATTAAATATTCATCTAAAATTGTCTTAATGTAGTTGAAAATAAAACTGGGGAAAATATAGGAGGTTCACATTTTCAAAGCCTCAGTTTTTACACTAAGAACATTCACTATGTCTATGTAATATCTATGTTTTTCAGAAATAGATTGCAATTTAGCTCAAGAGGTTTTTCTGTCAAGAGTGTGTCTTTTGTGAAGCTGTGAAAAACTCACTTTACACACAGTCAACAGGGTTTCTTACACTCTACCTGCAAAGCTCCCTGAAAATACTGTCTGTAATGGTCAGATTCTACCTTGGAACTTAAGGGTTGAATAAAAATGTCCTTGCAGCTTACTCCTGACCAAAATCAGCTACTGTACCTCTGAAGCTTAGAAGTAAGGACAGAAAGACCATCTCTCCTTTTTCCTACTCTGCTTTCTAGAAACTTGAAAAAGAGAACCTCGCTAAGAAGCAGAAAGAAAAACAATCAGAAATTTCAGTGTTGAAAGATAAGGAAGACAGAGTAAGATAAGATTTGAGGATTATAATAACTCAAACTAATAATAAAAAAAAAAGATCAGAAGAGCCAAGAAAAGTCCAGGAACAAGAAAACCCTATAGTAGTGGAACTAGGGTTTGGATTAAAATTATTTTCTTCCTGAAGTTGGGAACTGTACACAAGAATTTGAACTTGAAATAGGTACTGGCAGGCAGGAAGACTAGGAAATTCACAGGCAGGATATTAATAGAGAACCACTAAGTCAGTAGAAAGGAGAAAATGGAAGAAAGGCTGCTCAGTAAATCAGAAAGTGCAACCCAGGACTGGGAAATCTGACAAAGTAACAGTTCTCTACATATAGGATATTGTCAAGTAAAGACTGAAAATATACTGCAGCAGATACTTACATAGCCTAGTCCAAATGTCTGATGACAGGGTTGATGGCATCCGAAAGCAATCACTGTGCTGATGAACTATGTGAATGCTAACACAGCATAAATCATAAATTTGTGATTGGAAATGTGACATAAAATCACATTTACTTTCTAAATATTATGAAGAGGATGTTGCAATCACAGCATTAACAGGAATATCAGCTTATGAAACTTCATTTCCAATGTCTTTTCATGTGTTACCCTATGCAATCATAAAGTTAATTGACATAGGGATGTGTGTGTGTGTGAGGCTATGGCTTTATTTGTATATGAATGCATTTATAAATACATGTACACAGTGTAGACTACAGAGGAAGAAACAGATTTTGTGCAGCCTTCCCAAGCTGGTCATTGCCAAAGACAGAACTGAATTACCAAGGCATTCAGCTGCCTTCACAAAATTGACAGAATTAAACAGAATCACAGTGTTGCAGGGGTTGGAAGGAACCTTAAGAGATCATTGTGTCCAATCTCCCTACTAAAGAAGGTACCCTAACAAATAGGTAGCACAGATAGATAGACGTCCAGATGGGTCTTGAATATCTCCATAGAAGGAAACGGCGCAATCTCTCCAAGGCAACCTGTTCCAGTGCTCTGTCACCTTTACCAAAGGCTATTAACTACCTTCCACAGATCTGTCCTGTTCCTAACTGCTTACCAACATCATAATCTTCATTTACCCTTAAGGACTGGTCCTCATGTATGAATGAAACAAAGAGGGTCTGTAAATATATGTGATTGGGAGTGTAATTAAAGACCATACTGTAACATGCAAAACCATGAGAAGGGCAAGATGAGAGACATAAATTGTCCATGTAACAATCACACTGATATTGAATTATCTTAACATTTTCTTATGTTATTAAAATCAATATAATAGTAGACGATTCCTTTAAGAAGGAAATTGTGAAAGGTTATTGCTTTGTGAGAGACATTTTTATAACAATGCCTAACCTTGAGTTAACTATGCTTTTTTTTGAAAATTAATATGAAGACTGATTTTATGAATACAGAAACATTTATCCTTGGAATTTCATGGTGTAGCATTTCTGACCTACAGGAGAAAATGAAGATTGCTACTCTTTTTTTTTTTCCCAAGGACTCACATTATTTCACAAGTAGACTGTGTGTCAATCAGTACGTATATATCTGAGGAGTTACCTATAAATTATTTTCTTGCATTATTAGTCATATCTGTTATATTATACAATGACTGCTCCAACTACTGTTCCACCTACATCTGTAGAAATGCATGAAAGAATTTAGTAATGCAGATTTTTGCTGTCTGCTTTAGCAACCTATATTTAACGCTTTAAGGATTAGTAGCATGATATGACAAGTGCTTTCTGCTGTTTCTTTGTTATAGTATGCCTGCCTCTAGGTCCATAACTTTCATATACAACTCCCTGTCCCACCCTCTTGTCAAACTAAAGATGTATAGTCACTGGGCAGCATTATTTGCTGTCATTAAGTTTGCTGTGCATGTACTTTTTTCCTAAGCTATTCCCAGGTATAATCACACGCAGTAAGCAATAGTCAATTAGAAAAGGCAATTATTAGGGATGAATAATTTTATTGTTTTGTCCCATCAAATGCTCCTTAATGGATAGCTTGGTTGTGAAATGAAAGAGTACACCAATAAAATAAATATTTGAAGTGTAGATACACCTCAACTTTGCTCAAAAATGTGCATAGAAATAGAGGAAACATGCATGGACACAATCCATCAATTTTCTGCTTAATGTTTAACATTTAACTCCTGTGAGAACTTGATACAAAGCCAAAGATATCATATGGAGTTCTTCCACTCATCATTGACTTCTACTGAATCTGGACATTGTAATCTATGCGCATCTAGAAAGTAAATGTACTGATTTTTAACATAAATAATTATAAAGAAGTAGTCACTGTACTTAATCTTATATGTCTGCATTGTCATTGTTTTGGGCTGAGTTTGCTTTAACCATGACCTCATTTAGGTAAAACAGGATATGAATCTACTACATTTTAAACAGTAGAACTTTAAAAATCCCTCTCAAATGGACTTTGTTCTGAGAAAGGTGGGAAGGGGAGAGAAAAGAGATGCCCCAAATTAACTAGAAGTAATTACTACAGAGTTATGCATAATTTTGAGAAGAACACCTCTGTGTTTGTTTAATTCTTTGTTTTCACTGATGAGTAGACTGTAGTGCATAGGAAGAGCTGAAGGCATTTTGTGTGATTCTGCATTCTACACTGAGAATATTCTTGAAGCATTCCTTGGTCAAAGGCCACAATATAATGCAAGTCCACAACATGGAAGCAGATGGGAAGCTGCAAGTCAGGAGGTTGACTGCCTTCACACATACGTACGTATATGTTGGTATGTGCTCCAGGATCAGGAGAATAGTGTACAACAGTTTTACTTTAAGAGTAAAAATGGCAGTGTTGTGTTGAGTATGACTTTTTCTGGCACAGTACTAGACAAATCCTTGAGAACATTTTTGACTGAGAACAGGTGAATTGAGCAGACGGTAAACAAACAATTCACTACAGTATCATCTCTCTTTTTAGTTTATGAGGCTTGCTTGTGTATATTTCAGGGAATAAGTGAAAGAAAATTCATTGTGCTGCTCTCCTTATATGCTAGTCTCCTGAATATCTTTTCTTATAGAGCAACTGCTGATATGTAATTATAGAAATCCCATAGAGTGCAGCTATAATCACCGCTCCACCCAAATATCTGCTCTTAATTTCATTATTTGTAATATGAAGCTCTGTGGAAACAATAATAAAACTTAATTAAAGATACACTGTACAACATAGCTTCTCAAGTTGAGCAGATTGAACCTACAGCTTAACTCCCTTGCACCCAGTAAATACACATTTAGTTCTTTGACTTTGATATGAAATGTCCAGCCACTGTTTCCTCTGGGGAAATATGCTCAGCAGAAAACCTGGGAAACCTACAGTCAATTAAAAGTAAAAAAAAAAAAGAAAAGAAAAAAAAAAAAAGAAAAGAAAAAAAAAAAAAAAAGAAAAGAAAAGAAAAGAAAGAAAAAGAAGAAAGGAAAGGAAATAGAAAATATTTCCTGAATAAATAAAGAGCTGAAAAAAAGAGCAGTAGCCTTAGGAGCATTTTTTATAAAATCTGTGACATCTTTTAAGCACTGAATTTACCATAGAACTCTACAACACTGTGGGACTGATTTGATGCGTTGTCATTTAAAGGAATACAAGTTTTTTCAGCAACACTGTGGATGATACGAAATTTCTCTTTCAAAATCTTCAGCTTATACTGTTACATCAACTGTACAGTAGTAGCTGAAGTAAAATAACTATAAACAGTAATGTTTTCAACTAATAATATCTTGAATATATATATTTTTATTATTATTTTTTTTTATCTTGTAATAGGTACGTTCAGATCACCCCATAACCAGAGTGTAATGAAATTGTCAACATTTTCTTCATTTCTTCTTTTCCTGACAAATGGTGTGAACATATCACCTTTTTCTCTTAATGGAAAACCTAACTGGAATACATCAAAATGCTATTAGGTTTTTCATTTTCTATCACAATTTAATGCTGGGGAATGCATGCAACCTTCATCTGCACACGACTGTAAAATATTCCCTGTCCCTGTTGAAATGACTGCAATGGAAAATCAAGCAGAATTGTTCTCTGTTTTGTATTGCTATTCCTTTGTTACAGTCTGTCTCTGACTGTGTGTAGGAGGATTATCACAACTATACAAATACCTGTGTTATACTACCTAAAATGTGATAAAAAACTTAGGTAAAATTATTATGCATAAACATCTTTAATTAAGAGATGTACATCTTTTACATTTCCTGCTACAAACTGCTTTTCTTAAAAAATAAAAATAGTGAAGCAAACAATGCATTTATCATAAGTTTCAGGAGATGTTGATTTCAATATTCTGTGGAAAATAGAGAAAAAGATCAAGTAACCTCATCCCAAGGGAAATATCTGTAACCTATTCGTTGTTTAATTCATTTTGTCATGAGCTAAACCAATAGTGAGATATAAAATAAATCCAGGCTTGCATACATAATGTAAGTCAACACAGAGGCTAAAAATGAAATCCTTCACCTATAATATTATACCTTACAAGATCAAATCATGTTCCTTTTTGAGGCAATTTCTTTAAATGGGAACAGAATGGGGCCCTTGCATCATATCTCTCAAAGGGAATATCTATGACACTGTGCATAACAAATTGTTATTGTAACCTATGTACAAAATTTATAATTATAATAGCAAGTTTCTTTGATAACATCTACTATATCAAATTAGCAGTATTCTTAAATTCCTATTATCTCTTATTCTTAACGTGTATGTTTTTGTATGTAGCAATTATTTTTTGCCTTTAAAGCCAAATTGAAAATAATCAGGTGAAAAAATAGCAAAATATTTATTGCGGTTAAAGAAAAATCTTCACAAGGAAATGAAAGACAGGCTGTAGAAGCAGTGGTACATAGGAAGTAAAACTGAACTTCATTATGTTTTATAAACAAAAAGGAAAGTAATTGAAAGAATGGCAACACTATAAACTTGCCTTTGTCAAAAATACCCATCAAATAGGAAACGTCTTAGAAATTTTTATATTTAATTTTGCCTAGAAAAATATATCTAGTACATCTCATAAACAATTCAGGGTGAAAATAAATGATACTTTCCCTTTTTTCTTCTTAAACAATGAAGAATCTGCAATGCAACTCAAAATCCTGAAATAGTTGATTCAATGCAAAATAACATTCAATTTTTTGGATTAATTTGGAACTAGAACAATTTTTTTTTTTAATTAAAAACTGTAAAGCAGCGAAATGGAATTAATTATTTTTTCTCCAAATTGCATGGCATGTAAATATATATTCATTTTGAAATACAGATGTAGATTGGAGGGAAATATGGATTATTGAATAACTTTAAGAAATTTGTAATACTACTACTACCAATAATAATAACAATATAGCCATTTCAGTTGATGTGGTGCTGATTTAAGATATGGCTTTGTAGCAGTGCTTCCATTTGTCAGTTAGCAGCACCTAGATCTGGTCCACTGAGGATGCAAAAGAGCAGCTGTAGACAGGTGCTCCATCCTTCTCCATGCTCATCAGCAGGCTGTGACTATTGTCTCAGTTAAAACACTGTCAGCCCCTAGGAAAACCAGAGATCAAATGTAAAGGTCATTAGCTAGCACCTTTTGGTCTTGCTATAATAACATCCCAATTGCATACATGGCAATTTACATAGCATTACCCATTATGCTTTGTGCTGCAATTTTGCTTTTGGAGGTCACACTAACTTGATTAACTCTCTCTTAAGAGTGCCTTTTTGAAGCATCAAAGCCCTGAATTTACACATTTTACTCTATTCCTTGTTGGCAGCTTCTTTGAAAGTAAGGTGCTGTGTAGGACTGCACTGGGAGTCCTGAAAATTTAACCACTAAAAAATGCATACATATCTATAAAAATAATAATAAAAAAATCCATAAGATCATATCCCAAACCTTCAATAACAAAATGTCCAATTAAAGCCAGCTAGGTGGCCTTGGTAGGCTTACAGTCTTTCTACATTTGCAAATCTCAATAGATATATTTAATTGCTTTTCCTGTATAATTTATTTGTTTTATCTTTAATTAGATATATGAAGTATATAACTTTCTTGTTCATTTTCTTGCTGTTCACAGTGAATGCTCCTTCTTCTAGGTATCTGTCAGAATTTTGGTTTCTATACCCATTATCGAGATTGATAACAGTTATCAAACCTCAAAATACGAATGTGTTTTTTAAATATTAGCTGTCACAGTGTGATAAGTTGTGCTGAACTGTACATTGCAGTGTGTAGCACAGAGCCCAGTGGGGCTCAGTTTTAAAGATGAGCACAGTGAACTTGATAGAAAAGCACAAAAACAGCATAAACACATAGACACAGACACATGCACAAACACAGAAAACTGGTGTTCAATATTTAATGCAAATCTAAAAAAAAAAAAGTGTAACATATCTATCTATTGCTCTCAGCATAATTATATTACAAGTAAAATGGATTTTTTGTTTTTTATATCTGATAGACTGGATAGGATTTGATGAAAATTTTAAACCGTTAGTTAAATAGATTGTACATAAAGATTACAACATTGTAGACAACTACAGCAAAGAGCAAGTGCAAATTGACCTGTATTATAAAGTAGGGAGGGTGTAATCATGCTCTGTTATGCATTTTGCAGGATAGTTGTCTACCAAAACATCAGATGTCTGGAAACTGTGATCCATAATGCTGAATCTCTGTGAAATCCTTCCCACTTTGGAGTATTAAGTGAATAATTTCTGTTCAGAGTAATTTCTTAGCCTTTAAAAAAATTCAGAATAACTTGATTATGCTTTTTTTTTTTTTTTTGTATTTAACAGCAAAATGAGTGTTGATAGTGCTTAAGAGGCAACATACATATGTGAAAGAGTATGTGCATAATAACACTATTTTAGCCTGTCTTTAATTCTTTCTTTTACACTCCTAAATAATCTCAAAACATTTTACACATTCTTTTTAACAGAAATTTACATATTAATGTAGTCTAATTGGCTACTATTGTAGCCTTTAATGCTATCTACAGTATTCAGATAACTTTAATAAGGAAGCTATGGAACAGTTCTTGGTTCTTTAATGGGGACTTTAAAAGTATATAATTATCCCTTTGTGCATACAAACTAACAGAAACACTTTTATACTGACAGAGGATTGCTACTATTATTTATTTATTTATTATTTCTCTAAAAGGTAGTGGTGAAGAATTCACTTCTGGTGAGCTAAAATGTGGTATTTTAATTAAGTGGAAAACTTGAAAAGGGGAGCTTTTTGCAGAGGGGGCTCAATTGCTTCTTACAACCTTTCTGAAAAGGGCAGAGTGTTAAAACAAACCTCCCACTTTTATTTTCAAAAGGAAAAAAATCAGAAGCTAAAGATAATCTCTCCATTAGTATTATTAAAAGTGTTCAGCTTTCTTCACATGCTTTAGAAGCAGACAGACTTGTCATGAGCATCACATTTGCAAGCACTGTCACAGCTACTGAAGGCTCTGGTAAAAGCACAGAAGTGCGTTAACAGTAACTGCAAGCAGCCTTTGGGGAACAATAGGCTTACCTACACTGTGCCCAGCTATTCAAAAAAACAAGTTGCTTTATTATACTCCATACTCGCTTTAGTGCTCATGTGGTGCTTGACCCAGCCTCATTTTTTGAAGTACTGTCACTAGTTCTAAACACCTTTTTCATTCCCTTTGGGTTAGCTAATTTGACTGTTACAGCATTCACCAAAATAACACTGAATCCAGCATGCAATGTCCAATACGTTCTACTGAAAGAGAGAGAAACCTTCCTTCAAAGGTTCTTCCATTTTTGACTGTGCACGCACAGATTTGATCATTTTTCTTCTACAAGAAAGAAAGAAAGAATGATCTAAAAAGTATTTAATTATCTTTATAGATATGTGTTGACAATAATTACATATTAAAAAGCATTAAGACAATAGCAAAACAGTAACTGAGGATTGCAGAACAATTGTGATCGTGCCATTAGTGCCATAAAACTTCCTAAGTATGTCAGAATCACTCAGCAAGAACAAAATGGGACACTATTACAAAAGCCTCATCTAACTGAAAACTAATTTCTGTTTGGATTTCTCCATGTTGTTTTGGCAATTAATTTACTTTGACTGGTTGCACTGTTGAATAGAAGTACATTTTAGCATGCAGTACGGATGCCTTATGTAGGGTGATGGAAAGTGGGCTAAATTTGCATGACCATACTTTATCTGGTGTAATAAAGCCATGGCTGCAGCATAATCAAGCTGAATAACTAATCAGCTAGGATAGTATTTTCAGATCTATTTTTCCGTAGGTCAGGTTAGCCCCTAACTGACATACTTTTATAGGATTAGGCAAGATCTAACTAGGTTTGGCATTTAATCTGTTTTAGGCAGTGGTTCATTTTTTCCATCATTTCTATCCATTGGGAGGGAAGGTCACCCAATGCGCAGGCAGAACAGACTGTACTTCCGCATGACAACACAATGAGAATACAGGCAGTTTCAGAAAAGAATGTGAAACTCCATTCTGTTTCAAGAACTGTGGAAGAAAAGAGAGTTATCTACTGCAAATGGTGAAATAGACTTTCTAGAAGCAACAAGTTCTCTGCAGGTGTTAGCAGGTGGGAGAGCAAGCCAGAAATGCCTTAGTACTTTAAATATTTTTCACTCTCTGAAGCGGAGAAATTACAGCCATAACTTCATTTCCCCATTATGACATTAATTTCTCAATCTTTAAAAATGAAAAATCTAAAACGACTTTGGTTCATATGTGTTCCAGATGACCTAAGAGCCATATTAAAAATGAAATATCACAAATTAATGTGTTTCTGAACATACTGTTTAATTCTTCCTTCTCAGCTCTAAAAGTGGGTGTATAAATACCAATTAAAAAAAAAAAAAGTATGGCTCAAGAATTATTGTTTTGTAAAAGTAATGTTTAATGCATTCCTATCTTCAGAGACTGAAAACATAGATGGATATCTTCAGAATCCCCAGCAACACTCCAACTGCAAAAAGAGACATTGCTGTCCCAGACATGGCAGAATGAAGATTTCACTATTAGTCATCCACAACTGAATCCTCCCAAAAGGAAGCCTGAACATATGTCTCTAGAAAATAGCCAGAAAGCAAAGTCAAAATAATGTGCAATATTTGTGAAATAGAGTGATTAAACTGAGAGCAGATATTTGGAGAAAAGCTAATGCCACCAACCTAAGCACTAGTCCACTTTGAAAATTGAGCAGGAAAACTGGACTGTATAAGGTATCTCAAAGCCCATCAGGGAAAGGTTAGATTCTTCTTTAGATCAATTTCTGTATGTTCTTATGGAAGAATGCTCACATGGATTTAAAAGAAGCTCTTCACCAATTATCTGCTTGTAGTACTAAATATGAGAAGACAAGGTAGACAGAGGAAAAAGCAAAAATTTCGTTAGTGCTGTACAGATTCCTTAAAGAGACTTTTCAATTACATGTATAGGACTAGTGGACTGGTGTATGCAAGTATATATCTTGGTGAAATTGTCAGAGTATTTATGAATGTTCCCTGGCAATAATACTGAATTCATTGTAGTAATTTCCATGTATGAAAAAAAAACAGGAAAACATGCACACACGCAACATAAGAGTCCTACCACCCCTATCCCCCCCACTCAAAGAAAGAAAGAAAGAAAGAAAGAAAGAAAGAACAAAACCACCCCACAGAAAAAATAAAGAAAATAAATAACTCTATATAGGAAAACATCTAAGCATTCAGGGCATGGATTGGATTAGAAACAATCTTTTACCCAAAGAAGATGTTGCTTTAGGTATGCAGCAGAACAGAAGAGAAACAAAATGTCAGTGCCATCTCTTCCTCCTGTGGAAAACAATCCACATAAATCATACGGAATAAAATTGCTGATATATTCTGATCAATTACCTTTTTATGAAAAGAGGCCTGAGATTTAATATTCTGGAATTTCCTCCTGCAATGGCCTTTGGAGAGGATGGCTACCTCCAGCTCACTGCTGGGTTACTTAAGGAAAATAAAGTGCAAAGAATGCAGTTCTCCCTCTCACATGCTACACCTGGCTTGTGGATAAAGATAACAGCTCTAGTCCCTGTTGCTTCCCGTTCTTTTTTCCTTTAGATGACTTAATTCATCAAAAGCAGGGAAAGCAATAAAATATATGGGAGAGGCAAGTGCTGCAGCATGAACATAAAATGTGCCTTTTATATATTCAAATTCATATCCAGTTGTAGGAAATATTCATGACTAATATTAAACTAAGCCCAGAATTAGGCAAAATGCAACAGACATATATTGAAGTGAGCATTTTATTATGTGCTATGTCAGTCAGATTAAAGAAAAGAGTGCATGACACCGACAGGATATTGCATGTATATCAAGCAATCTATTTATATATGACAGGGAGGGTTTGATTTCTGGAAGGAGTGACAACCCAATGAAATAACTGCTCGCCTTCAAAATTACTACAGTCTAAATGTATACCCTTTAGAATACAATTTTAAATTACAATTAACAAAATGTAGATAAATATGTTTGAGAATCAATACTGACATACAGAATCGAGGAAGAAGAAATAATCTGTAAAGATACCAAGAGGTTTCTGAGTGTCATCAGAACCCTGGCTCTGAAAATCAGAATGAAGGAAGCAAAGGATATTTCTCTGAGAATCCCAGGGAAGGTAATTTAATAAAAGGGATGATTTGTTTGTTGCCAAAAAGGCCTTGAAGGTGGGGCTGGGAATTTATATTGCTTTTTTTTTCCTTTTTTTTTTTTTTTTCCCCCAATACCAACATGTAAACTAGAGAAGTGAATCTGCTGTGATTAGCAATATCTGATCAGGGTATGAGCCTGTTTGCAATAATAAATTACAACATCTCACGTGTTTCACTACTGTTCTAGCCAAGTTAAATCTTTTGTTTTATTGGATTGGTGTTTCTGGTCATTTGTTTCCTGTTCTGGTTTAATATTGAGAAAATATCTGCCGAGACAGAAACTTCAGTGCTAGAAAAGAGATAATTGCTGCACCATTCAAAAAAAAAAAAAAAATCCTTTCTGCGAGGAAAGAAAAAAATAATAAAAGAACTAAAGCACTAAAGCTGAACTCACTATCTTCATTACCTGCAAAGATAAAATGCACTGAAACAGAAATTCTTTGAGTTCACAATCATTACACTTGGATGCTTATACGAGAGTATAGGATAAGGAAAAAGAACAATCAATGGTCAATTGACTTTATTTCCTTTTGTAGAATTATAATTTGCATGACTGTTACATGTTTCCAAGGTTATCTGAGCAGAACACATACAGCCCATCTGACACGTAGTCCATAAAGTAGGCTGAATGAGAAAAGCAGATATGCCATATGAGACACATCAACCTGCACTCTAAGCAGTAATGAGAATCACTGCAGTAGTCAAATCTCTTGCTTTTATTTCCATGAACTTTCAGCAATATCCAATTGGTGCATTTGGGGGAGCTATAGGACAGATGCAATCAGGTATAGCTTTATATATCAATAATTTCAAACTATATTTTCTCATAACCTTTCCTTCTTTGTTCAAAAGGGGACTTCCATTTTAAATTGTAATCTATGACTTTTGAAACGGATGTTAAAGTGTCTTGCCGACAAATTCTTCTGGTTGATTTTCTCTCTCTTCTTTCTTCATCTCTTTGCTGTTTTGAAAAGCCATCATGGAAGCATTATGTGAAGGTGAAAGGTACTAGACTGTAAGGCGACAATTAAGCTCCCATTTTTTAGCGGGATTGCTATGGGGATTATGTATTTAGGAGATGCTAATCGAAGTTGCACACTGATGTTAAAATTCAGCATATATTAGCTACTTATAACCAGAGATTAAACCATTTCCATAACACACTGCTAACATCTTAGTCTGAATACTTTCTACTTTCAAATCTCACTCTACATTAAGCTTGATTACTTGTGGCTTCATAATGCATTTGCTAATATGATCTTAATCCTTCAGTGGCATTATACTGTGTAACAATGAATAAAGACCCAGATACACGAGCTGCCGTATCACAAGATCCAGGGAAGATTTAGTGCAAGGAAGCAAAATTATCTGAGGTTGTCATGCTTAAATAATAATTATTATCATGTGCTAAGAAAATCCTGGTCTCTGATTGGATAAAAGCTGCTAAAGCCCAGGATGATCTTTACCTTCTTATCTCTGGCTCGAACTTCTGCTAAAAGCAGGTGCTTCTGGCTCCAGACCTCACCCTGAGTAACAGCACAGATGCAGATCTATATTCTTGCACCCTAAATTGAAATGACGCAGGTTCTTCTCAAAAGCATTTAAAAATGAAAACAGAGTAGCAACAAAGCACATGATTAAGCAACCTTTTTGTTATATGAACTATGTTTTGAAGCCGTCATTGCTGCCTCAATTTTTTAATTGAAAAAAATAAGTGCATTTCTGAATGCAAAAGAAATGCCTTTTTGGTTAAAAGTGAAGTCACAATCTCACTCTCGTGCACCATCTACTCAGACAGGGAGATGAAGGCCACGTAAATGGAACAAAACTAAACCTATTTTCATGAATCTAAGAACACTTCTTCAGGTAGGCATAATATCCTTCCTTACTGCCTGTCCTCAGCTACTGTGTAGTTACACACTTACGCTGCTCCATTGCAAAAGTGTCCATATTTCATTTTGTTTAACTAATTCTTGTCTCTCTCTGTACTGAAAAATGGTTCTCTTAGACTGAATCATTTGATATGGATGTAACTGTTCACTATTACATTTTCATTCCTATCAGAGCTTTGTAAGGTGCTGAATGCAGTCAGGGAATTTTTTCTTTGGAGGATCCAAGTGTCTTTCTTGACTCACATTTGGGAAACCAAGATTGAAATAATTGTGGATACCTCACCCAGGCCAAACAAACATGAAAGTTACACCTGCACAGTGTTTTAGAGGACACCCGTACATGTCTTCAGGATCTAATTAAGTGCCCCTCTGGGGATCAAGACAATAGCAGAAATCAGACTGCATCTGGTACTTTGTAAAGGAAGTAGAATTTCAGAGGCCTAATTCGGTACAAGGCATTTCCCCAAACAGTCTGAAAAACATGTCTATTGACTGTTCCCAAGTTAGTCATTAACAGTATCTTTGAAGCAGCACCATGGATGAAACCTCAGGCAGGCAGCAGAGATGCTGTGCTTTCCACAACTATTTTACCTTCCCATCTGGAGCAAAACAAATGAAACCTTAATGTTGTGTTGTTTTTTTTTCCTCTCCCTCAGTTTACCCACTCATGTAAATTGTAAAAAAAGAAGTGGACTGTTCCACAAATCAAGCAGTTATTTTATTCGATGAACATATGTATCTTTGAATGCCAAAATAATTATGCACAGGGAGAGGAATTAGTGTGATCTTCTTTGGTCCTACCAATGGACTGTGAAAACTCACAACTGACTCTAGCCTCTTTTCGCTTGCTATCAGAGGACTTTCTTTTATTTTGTGCCTCCTTTTCCTCTCCTTCTCCCAGATAATTTTTCCATTATTACTGGATTCTTTGGTTTTCCAGTGAAAATCAGCTTGCATAAAGAGTGAGTTTTGTGGGTTTGACAGTACTTATAAGTCAGTGATAGCATTTTAATGTCTTGTGTTTACTGGCTATGGAGTTTGGCGGCTTTAGCTGGTAAAGAGGGAGGGGATAGGCTTGCAGACAAACCGCCACTCTTCTGAACTCCTATCACGTGCAGACAGTGCATTTATTCCCAGTTTCTTGAGAAGGAACATGTTACTTGGACAGTGGAGAAGAAGGTATACATACTTAAGAGCTCACTTTTTAATTCCTCAGATGAGAAATTAATGTCCCAACACTGATTCCACTGAAGTGTGGGGCAGCAAAATGCATAAATGAATGAATGAATGAATGAACAAATACAGGCACCAGCAAGTACAGGATTAATCTCTCAAGCACAAAATGTCACCAACCCACAGCAGGAGAGCATGCTGACAGCTGTGGCCCTTTGCTAGATGTGGCTGCTGTACTCCCCGGCTGGTTTCTCCTGATGCACACTTCTGGTTGTGGCTATTGTGTTGCTACTGGAGCTTGTGAATTTGAACTTCTCCCCCATGCTTCCTGCTGCCTTATCTTGCCTTTGTCTTCAGACCTCCTTTCTTTCCCAGTATCCCCCATACTGACAGACATCTTCCCTCTTCAGGTTGTGTGCTGAAGGTGTGGAGACTTGCAGATTGGGTGAAGAAATGCTTAGAAGCCTGTTAGTGGAAAAAAATAATCTCACAGTTTTGCTAACATTTTATTTCTAGAGGCTTTTGTGGGTGAAAAAGCAAGCAACTTTAGCTCCATCTCTCTGGGCCAATTTTAAATATTTGATCACACTGTAGAATGTTTTCTCTGTATGTCCAAGCTTCTCAAGCAAAATATATTCTTTTATATGTTGGGGGCTCATTTATAGTATTTACTTCATGTGCTCATTATTGAGAACTTATGGTACTGTGTAGGCTAGTGAAAAAGAGTACTTTAGTGTCATTTATATGAAAAGTATATAGTGAACTGTTTCTATTCAGTATTTTACTGGTTAACTAGAATAGGGCAATGGTAAACATTTACTGGAATATATAGGCCACCTACATTACAAGGTAAATTATATTCATAATAAATTGCCTTATTCTCTGCACTACATGTGAGGAAACCTAAACTAAGCAGTGAAATTTGCTTTATAGTTAACTGTTTTATCCGCTGAGTTGTGAGGAAAGCTGGAACAAATTAGCCTGTATTCAGGCATTGATTAATACATGGAAACCACAAATATCATGTTGTGGACTAATCTATTTGTTTACACAGAACAGAAAGTGACTGGGATTCCAAAGCGCTGTAAAAATGAACCTATGAATCAAGAACTTTATTTTATAGTAGAATCAAAGATAACAAAATAGCAGAGTGTAAAACTAATTTAGGAAAAATAGATGCTGAGGTTTGGATCCAAAATTACTAGGAAAATTTGTTTTATTTTGTTTTAAAGGAGGATGTGGTCAAATAGTTAATATATAATACTATGAAGTATGGTTTCTGCATCTTTAATAGCAATTTCCTGATTAAAAAAAAACAAAAAACAAAAAACAATACCACTTTATCATAGAGACAACACTCCCCAGGACTCATATAAAACTTGAAATTTTGCTTCCCTCTTTTGCCAAAAAAAGAAATCTCTTTTTACACAGCTCAAAAGACCAACATACTTTTTATGTTCAACAATGTCCAAGATTTATGCAACAGATACATCCTATTGAAGAGATATAGCTAAGAGTCAGATGGAGGGTTTACAGGAAAGGAGCTAAAGTTAATAATACCAAGTTTTTCTTCTTCAAAATTAATAAGTCACAATTAGTCCAATCAAATAAACTTTTCTCAGTATCTTTTCTTTTAATTTCACACCTCATTCAACTGACAGTGGTACATCAAATGATATCTCAGTAGTTTATATTATCCCAGTTTTATCCCATGTTACACACCAGCATTGAGATATGTACAGTTCTACCATATCACTCTTCTAGTCCCAAATCAATTGACTGCTTTTATATTGAACTTTTTAATATAGACTGTTCTCACAACTCTGTCTCAAATTAGTTGATCACAGCACTAAATCATCAGAAGCAGCAGAATAACATATTAAAGTCAAATTAAAATTGACCTCGACTTTTCTTGTTAAGTAAATGACATATGTTAAATTAAAAGAGGATTAAGAATGTCTTTAACTGTACTCTTTTTTTTTTTTGCTCTAAGAGAAAATTAACCTGACCAAAATACCCAAAGTTGACTTGTAAATAGGCATTATGAAAGCACCGCTAAGCTGTATACAAAGAATGAGTATAAATTTATCTTTTAAAATTTATCTCAACAATATGCCAGCAATGTGCAATTATATCCTCATTTATAGGGGACATTTCTAGACAACTACGTGGTAAGAAAAGATTTTATTTTCACATAAATATTCAATTAATTAATTACTACTTAAAATTTATTGTAATATTAATCATTTAAAATATTATCTCAAGCAGTCTCTTCAGTTAGTATAAAGGCTTAAATTTCATTGTACTAACCCAGCTTTATGTGTGTAAACAGATTTTTTCAGCGTACAGCTGTTTTAGCAGCATATGCTCTACTTCCAAAAGCAGATCTGTTATGAACATCAGAACTGTGTGCTCAAATTTTCTGATACCTTTTCTCTTTCTCCAGAGCTTGCTAATTTAATGCTATAATAAAGAAGAGTAAATCAGATGGGATCCTGCATCTTTATCTTTCTTAGAGGAAGTTTATTTCATTTTAGAATTGTATCTTATTTGAAGGAATTGTCCACCTTTCATTTACTCATTTATTTAGTCTTGTTCAAGCATGAGCACCTCAACTGAGTTTAGAAGAGCTTTTGAAAATAACATGACTTCGAAATTTGACACAGTTAAAATGACACTATGTTCTTCCATATGAATAGAGGATTTCTTTTTTTCTTTCTCTTAAACTACTGGCTCAGCAGTTTAAAACTTGAAATTATGAAACACAATAAAGATACTGATTTCTTGCCTATCCATAATGATTCTTGTTAGCAATCTATCTGAATTTTGGCTTTTTCGGTGTTAGTATTAATTTCAGGCTTAACCATTGTCTTTGTCGGATGAATGTATGATGGACAGAACTAATCTTCCAAATCTCTGGTTTTGGTATCATGACTACTGATTAAGGGAGCCTTTAGCATTATCCACACAGAAAGCTGCTCTTTAATTTCCTATGTTAATATTACTGTTTCAGTTAGCTAAATGTACAGCACCTTTTAAACGAGGATTTTCCAACCTGCAGGAAGAAGTCTTTGGTTTATCTACTGTCAGAATTCCAGCCAGTTGCCCTTACAGTAGATCTAAAAATTTGTGTTTGAGTATTATAGAGTCATAAAATCTTAGAATGGCTTAGGTTGGAGATGACCTTTTTGATCATGTCCCTCTAGCCCCTCTTGCATGGGCAGGGCTGCCAACCACTGGATTAGGCTGTCCAGCACCCCATGCAACCTGACCTTGAATGCCTTCATAGTTAGGGCATCCACAACCTCTACAGGTAGCCTGTTCCAATGCCTCAAAACCCTCTGAGTAAAAAATTTCTTCCTAACATCTAACCTAAATCTCCCCTCTTTTCATTTAAAGCCATTCCCCCTTGTCCTGTAGTCATTCCCCTTTGTCTAATAAAAAAAAAAAAAAGCTTTAATAAAAAAAAACAAGGTTGTTAGTCTTAGATGAGCAGATGGATAACCTACTGCTTTCCTCAAGTAGTTTGTTTCATTAATTAATTATACTTGCTGTTTATCATTCTAATTTGGATGTGTGTAGCTTCAGTTTCCAATTAATTATTCCTGCTTGGTAAGAATCTTTATCTACCACACTAAAAAGGACACTATCACCTGGCCTTTTCACTCCAGGACTGTACTTATTTAGCTAATCATGTCACATTCTGGTATTCTTTTTGATAAGAGTTCTTTGTGCATTTCCTCCCTCAAGCCATAATCTCAACACCAATCCCCTCCTCTGTCGCCAAGAAAATACGTAATACATTCTTTGTGACAAATAGTTCACATAACAAAGCTGCATTTTATTCAGATGTCAAAATTTCCACATATACATATATAACTGTCTTGGTCCTCATATCTGTTGAACGTTGTCACTAGTGTACCGGCGTACCTTTCTGGTGCTGACTTTGAAAGCTTCTGACATATTTCGGGTGTACTCCTTACTTTCTCTGGATCATGGTCCCGATCGTCAGGATCAAACGTGGGATCATACAGCATTTCCGCCACAGCTGTTTCTCTCAAATACTGGATGCCTTCCTCAATAGTTTTCCATCTTTTCACTTTAGGAGCCAGGTCACTCTTGTAGGGATATCTTTCCCTCACAGCTACTAGCATTCGTTGCCAGAGGCTGGCGATTCCATCCATATACCTGCTGATTCCTCTGTCGACAGCCGGATCTCGGGCAATGTTTCCTAGTTGGCGAGCTTCGTTACTATCAAGGGACACACTGTTGGCCCCGTTGTCCCAACACCGAAGCAACCAAGTGACAATACTCTCATCCGGACGTCGAACAAACTCCTTTCTTGAGCCTTGGATCTCAGACATTTTCATGGGCCGACGAAACGTCGTAACTTTAACTTTCTCTTCACCTTCATCATCACTTTCTTCTCCATGTCTCTCACTTTTCTTTGTTGCCTTTCTCGGTGGTGGTGGGGTTGTGGCCACCCCCTCACCTATATCTTCCTCTTCTTTCGGCACCTCTTCTTTGCGTTCTAGGCGCGAGGACACACGTTTCCATTTCTTGCCTTCCACAGGGGCAACTGACTTTGATACTAGTGCTTTCTTTGGCTGGTCAGGTGTGACCGGGAGGTTTTCCTCTTTGGTTTGGGCCTCAGTTTGGACACTCTCTCCCTTCACAATAGTATATAAACCTCGGTAAGCATAAGCCAAGCCCCAAATAAGCTGTTCCACCTCAGATCTTTCTGAGCCGCAACACCCTTTACTCAGATACAGGCCTAGCTCCTCAGGATCCTGCAATTGTTCAGGAGAAAAATCCCATGACACCGGGTGCCCCCATGCTTCTAATTTCTTTCCTAAAACTCTCCACTCTCCCTGCCATTCAACATTCTCTGTTTCTGGGAGAAGCTTCCTGCACATGATGTAAAATGCTACTACATGCAAGAGGACTAATATCCCAATTATTAACACCATCCCTAAGCTGTGATCTGGAAAATTCATAAAAAACTGAGAGGGGAACCTGGGTACCCATTCAAACATCACATGGTTCGTTAATATGCTATCGTTTGTTCCGTTAGCTGGGGTGCCCAGGTATCTGACAGGTGCCTCTATCATTGCTTTTAATTTGTCATATAGGGACCAGAACCAATGGAACAGAATGGCAAACCTAACCAAGTTCCAGTACGTTTTGAGCATTAAGAGGGAAAAAACAATGAAATGCAGCCCCTTTAAGAACAGTTTAAAACGAGAAAGCATTTTTTTTCTTTACTATAACAAGTTAGCAGCACCCATAAAAGTTTACAAATATCCCAGAACAACTGGCAGTACGCCCAGACTTCAAGGTCGTGTTATGCCATACAGCACCTGCAGTACAGATAAGCTTGCTAGCAAGAGACAGAGATTCACTCTAAAAGTATGTCTCTGCCCGGCTAAGGCAGCTCGTCGTGCCCCACGTTGGGCGCCAAAAATGTCAACGGTTTACCGGGCTGGATCGGCCCGGTTCCGTGACGATTGGTGTGGGGGACTCACGGACCCACGCCCCAGGAAAGGGCAAGGGAAAAGGGAAAAGGGAAAAGGGAGATGGGCCTAGAAACAAAACAGCGGCAACGATCTGAGGAGGAAAGCTAATTTACTAAATAAGATATTAGAAAGCAAAATAACACAATATAATACAATGTAATTGGAATTGAGGCTAATGAATCAAATAAAATGAGCAAGAGAGAGTGTCCGATAAACCGAAGGCCTTACGCTAACGCTGAAGGCGATACGGCAGCGAGCACCCACTGCTGAGTCGATCCCGAAGGAAAGAGAGTGTCCCGTGACCGCTGAGGGTTTTTATCTGTTCCCTCTGAGCGGAAAACACGTAAAAATACAAAGCATCGCAAAGTCCTCTGGGGAATGTAGTTCTTCTCTTCTGAGACAGGTATACCTGGAATTATCAATGATCTATGGAGCTGGAGTATTAGCTCTTTAACTCTTAATGCAATACATGATGTTATGATGTGGAATACCAGTACCAAAAAATCATAAAACCATGACAATAACATTTAACAAAATTCTACAATATAACAAAACTTGAAAATTTGAGGGGAAAATAGAATAAATGGAGTATTGATATGAAATTTCAAGGTATACTGTACTATCTGTGGTTGAAGAAAAGTTAGAAAGGAGAATGAAGAGGCTACGAAAGACTGTGAGACATTACTAACTTGTTTTGACTCCTACAGGGACATGTGTTTATGTTGTAGTATCAAAAGTTGAATACTGATTCCTTATTTCATTTAGATTTGAAAATAAGAGTAATGTATGTGACATGATGTTAAGTATTGGAAATGTTGCTCTGTGTCTAACTGTGATTGTTTTGTTATTAATATAGCAAATGTTAAGAGAAAAAACTCAGAAAGTTAGACCTGAAATTTGTCTTTAATGTAGAGTAAAATAGATTTTTATTTTATATTGAAGAGATTAGAATTCAATAAACATATAATTAACTTGGGGATTGGCTCATGAGAAAAAAAAGAGTTGGGAAGTAGGTATCAACAAATGACAAAGTTCACATGAAAGTACAAATCTAGTCTTTGTGTTAATACAGAACTTGGCACAGAAAGAACTCTTGCCCTCCCTCCCCCCCCCCCCCCCAAAAAAAAAAAAAAAAAAAAGATAAATATCAGTGCATGAGGCTTCAGAGTATTTTCTGACCAGTGTATGCTAGTGACTCAGAATTCTTACTTTCCTTAATTGCTTTTTCTGAAAACATAGGAGAATAAGTTTGGATAAATGAGCACTGAAAGAAGCATGGCACCCATTTTTAAGTCAGTTACAGGTTGAGTGAACTGTTGGGCAAGCCTCTGATTCAGCTGTATGTCTCAGTTCCTCTCTATTAAATAGAAGCAATCCCTATCTGTCCTTCTGGCTTCAAGGATAAAATCTTAGAAGATTTAAACATGTAAGACGCTCTAATACAACAATTGCCAGGACCAAGATAGTCTTGGTTACTATCTGAAGGAAATTGTGACTCTGGATTAATCTGTTGGGATTATGCTACATTCTACCAGGATTATTATATGCAAACAAGATGGTCTGGTGATAAATAAAGATTTTTTAAAATTGAATGTTTTTCTTGAAGCTCATGGATGTTTCAGTGCGACGTATTGTCTTCAAATCTGTTCTGTAAGGCATACACAGATGGAAGTAACATGTTAGTGTTTCATCCAGCAGGCTTGAAGGCTTCTGACCAAAGCGTTTTATTCCTTTACTTCCAGCTGTGCGTATCTAATAGTATATTTCATAATGTTTAAATACCAGCTGCATCACTCATTGGGCGCAAGAAAAATGACTTAATTTGTTGATGAGCACTCTGTTACAGGCTGGCAGTAAAGGCAGCAGCGATTTTCCTGGTTCAGTATTCCTATCCTCCTGCACTCTCTTCCACACTCTGAACTTGGATGACTACAGCACATAGCACAGCACTGTCTGTGTTCCCCGGTTCAGGATTTCATTTCACTACATCATAAACTACTAACACAACCTTGTCATTGCAATTTGTCACACTTTTTTTGTGTGCTCTATATCTGACTGAATTCTCATCTCCTCAGCACATAGGCTACCAGTCTGGAACAAATCTCTGAAACATAATGGAAAAGGATAAAAAAAAATCTAAAGAACCTAAGAAAAATAAAATGATAGCCAGTTGCCACCTCTCCTTCCAGCAGAAGGAGACACATAGTCATGTGTAATAGTCATTTGTCCTGTGTGCTATACCAGATCAGCCAATGATTGCTTGCACTCCTGATCTCAGGAGTGCATCCTCGTGCTTCGTGACTCCTTTCCAAGCACTGGGACTGCTGTTCAGGGTGTCCAGGGAGTCAGCATGGAAGTACTCTCAGAAGAAAAGATTGTTTTCTCTGGAAATTTAAATCCTTTTTCTCCCTTTACCTTCTGGCCTTTCCTCTTGGGTAAATATGCAAAAATTTGCGGAGGAAATTATTAGGGATCAACTGTGCTTCTTTTCAGATGCTGAACAGCATTTAGAAAAGAAGGCACATGCCTCCAGGCTTTGAAGAGAATAGGGGAGAAAACATCACATGCCATAATCGGTGAATAAATGATCATAGGAGGAAAACATTGTGTCCCTAATTTGTCCCAAGTTAAAGGTTTAGATGTGTATTTTAAATAAAATTGTTAAAGCTTGCTACTGTGGCCTCATGATCATTCCCTCCCCATTTCACACCGCCATGCCACTAGCTCTGTGAAATGAAAATATTTACATCTGAGAATAGCATCCACCAATAACCATCAAATGCAGATGTGCTTTTAAAACCTCCTATGAGCCTGCACTGAACTCTTCAGCACCCATTACACTTAGTTGCATTAGAAGTATTTTCACTGATGTGCCTGACAGACCTAAAGTCTGTAGCAAAATCAACTCCATGGCAAAGATTAAAATTACAAATTTTAATTCATTCCTCTTGTACACTCTTGCCCCCATCTCCTTCAAACAATTTAAGTAGTCATGAAAACCAGATTAAGAAAGATCCACATGCATCCAACATGACTAAGATAATGCTATGAGAAGAACCTTGACAACAAGTAATTTTACCTGCATTATATCTTGCACTTATAAGTATTTTTACACATTACATACGTACATTTGCCACGGTCAAGCTATAGATTACACACGCCAATTCTGTATTCTTTAGGCTAAGAGAAACCATTGAGGACATAATGTAGTGCTCTGAAGCATAATTTCATTTACTGCTTTACTTTTCCCTGCTTCTCTTTACATTTACTTTTTATTTATTTTTTTTATTTTCTTCACAGCTACTTCAGCTTTGTTGACAGGATTGGGCTTCCTATCAAAATGACATGCTATTTTGTCAAATGTCACTGAGTCATATTCAGGTAATTAATTTACTTGCTGCACATTTGACCCAATTTTCTTTATTAATTGGAAGGTCAGACAACTCTCTTATCCACAAGTAATTCATTTCTTTTCTATCAGCTGATAAGCATTTCTAAATAGACATTAAGAAGAAAATTCACGTGTAGTTGCTCTTATACTTTTTTCTAAGCTATAGAAAGGCTTGTAGATCACAATTGGAAATATGATGTACATAATAAATGAAGTATCAACTCCATTTGTATGTAAATGAATTCAGACAATCAGAAGCCATGCATCTCATCTAGGAGAACCTTACTGTTCAATACATCTTTGGGTGTTTTGCTATGTCTTATCTTCATAGCAAAGTGACTTCTTACAGTGGCATGTTAAATACTAGTCCATCATTGCATATTGTACATGTATTGTTGATAGTACTTGTATTGTCAGGGTTATGTCCACGCTACGTTATGTGCTGCCATTTCCAATCATCTGGATGAGTGTTGAGAAAACTCTAACAAGTGTGTCCATATTACCATGGTGCACCATCCAAGCAAGTTGTTCTCAGAGGACTAGGTACAATAAGACTAGGCAGCTGCAAGAACTGCCAGGACATAGTCCCACATATCCTGAGCATGAAATAGAGATTCATCACCTGCATCTAATGAGGCAATACTACAGGTGCAATTAATACTCTCTTGTGTCAAAGCTACTTCTTACACAAGTAGTGCTCAATCAGCAGTTTGGGATTCTGAGACTGTACTTTTTATTTTCAATATGATAGACCTGAGCTATACTACTCACATTGTCATTGCTGCTATGAAGAGTTCAAACATGTTCTCATGAAAAATTCAGACCATCCGGAGTGAAATTCTACAGATATTGTTCTGGATATAGGCTATCAAGGTAAAAAGAAAAAGAATAAAACCCTACTTTATTTCTATATGATTTGTAATAACAATATTTTTGTCACTACTTTTAGATGTAATGTAATATACTGCCTTCTACCTCACTGAGTGATATATAAGAGGTGAATTTAAACTACTAAATTTGCCAGTCTCTTCTTTGAGGTGATACTTCCATTTATAATGAAATTTTCACTAGGTACCACAAGTTTTGTAAAAGACTTATAATCTACTGAGAGGAAAAATCCTGAAATAACAAGTTAAACCTGCTCTATTGGGAAAATTCTTGCATGGAGCACCGGGAGGTAACATAATTAGTTTATTCAGTTTCTTCAAACTGTATATCATTTTAGCAATTAATTTGTAGTTTATGTCTTGCTGATGTTTTGATATGTATGAGAGTAATGTATGAGGCACAAAAATTAATCTTCAAAACATATCTTCATATTCTTGTTCTTATATCTCCCTGATGTTCAGCAGTTGGGATTTCTAAATTTTAAGTGTAGAAACTAGATAAAAATCTGCAACCCCATGTAGTAACAATACCAAACCAATACTCTTTGTGCTTTATTTATGTAAATTAAGTAAAAGTTAATAACATCTAAGTTGAGTTTGGAAGTTTTTTGGTGAGTCTGGAAGTATTCTGGTGAAACTGTAAAAAGATCAAGTACTTTTATGTGATTAAGCTAAATTATAATTTTTAAAGGCAATTTTTTTTCACCAAATCATACAAACTACCTTTAAAACAGAAATACCACATGAGATCTGCTTCCTAGTTTTATTGCTGTTTAAAATTGCCTTAGATAGATTCAGTATTCAAGGAATTTCCTGTGACATGAACATGACTGTAAAAATAATTTTCAACATTAAATTTGGTGAACTGGTGAACTTTGTTAATATTTTTTGCAGTGTTCGATTCATTTTAATAAATTGTGCAGTACTAGGAGTGGAATGAAGTCCAAAGTCTGAAGATTGAAAGCCTGAACAGGTCAAACAAAAAAATTTGGCTTGCAATCTTGAGCCTGTTAAAATACTAAATAGAAAATTAGGCAGGAAAAACAGTTATGAAAATATTGAGAGTATCTTTGATCAGCTGGTTGAAGAGAAGTAATATGACAAACAGGAAATTACAAAGAATAACTATTTTGACTGTAGTGGAAATAGTGACTTAGGTAGCTATAGTTCAACTAGAACAGAATATTTTACTGGAATTTAAAGGAAAGGTATCCAGATGTCTAAACATTCTGTTCAATGTGGCTTTTATTTCAAGTTTGGCAAGTCTTCAGAAAACTGGTAGACAAGTTTAGCTGGAAGAATTTTTCCAGTGTATTTACATAATTTCATACATATTTTATGCTTCTGCATTACATCTTTTAGCAGTGGTTGTGTTTAATTTTCGGATTGTCTTAAAATGTTACATACATTTGTATGAACTATATCATTATCCTACGTCAAAATTCTCTGTGTATTAAACAAACCTTTAAACCTGTGAACAGCTATGGTAAACATAAGGGAAGATAAACCATGGAGAAAAATGTTACAGAGAATTCAGTGAAGTATCTCCACGTAATTGCAATGTACCATTCTCAAATAAGGAAAAAATGTACTGCAGTGAAACAAAACTGTTTTTTCTCCTTCATGGAAAAACACAGTTTTGGCACTTTATTAATGAAATCCCACATAAACTTTCTTTGTAGATATAATCAAAAATGGACGCAAAGCATTCTACTTGTAGTCTGGAACAGAGCAATCATAAACCATGGAAAAGATACAGTATGCCTAGGCAGTAAAGTACATTTAGATGTGAAATGTAACAGGTGGGGTCAGCTGTGTGCTCTGAAGGCTACATCTCTTAGCAGCTGCTCTATGATGAACAAAAAGTAGAGTACAGTACATTACAGCAAACGTTGCAGGATGCTGTGTGTCCTCTAATCACGCTGGTACCAGCCAGTACAGCCACCAGCATCTCCATGCTCATGGTTACCATCTCACTGTAGGGGAACAGAGACAACTTGCTGGAGTTGTCTCCTTTTCAGGCTATGAATATTAATCTTTTGAGATTTAATAGGCCTTTTTGTGTGACAGGAGTGAATTTCCAATTCAGTAACACTTCTGTGGTTGACATTGAACTAAATTGTTTTAAAAAATTGAAATTTTGTGACTCAAAGTTTCTATTCTGTATATAAAAACACTTCTGACTTTTTGGGAAGTCTTTGTCCATATTTTGCATTCTGTGTTTTTAATTAAATGAAGAATGTAGACAGAATTGTTTATACACTGTTTGTACATGCAATTAAAGAGAAAAAGGGCTCTAACAATCAGCAGGGAGATAGCAAAAATATTATTATTGTTATTGTGGATCCTATTCAGAATTATAAATAACTCAGATGAGTAAAGCAGCATATATAAATGAAAGCAAGCTTGCTTTTTCTTTGTTTCTGAGAAAAGGAAAAAACAAGTGTGTATACAGAAATTATGATAATTTTTTAATATCACTCCATAAAATGGAAGTACAATACATGTGCACAAATACCCATTTGGTTATTTCAGTATATTTTATTAGCAAAATACCCTTTTTTTTTTTTTTTCTTTTTAAACCATATTTCATTAAGATACTTATTTTTTGCTCTGCTCACATACAAAATCTGATGGGATGGAGAGCTGTAGACCAGACTTTCCTTTCATTTTACACTTCTTGGTGTTGGGTAATCAGCATTCTGTAAATAAGGCTCAAATTGCCTCAAGGTATTCCATAACCTTTGAGGTATCAAAATTCAGTGACTGTGTTTCAGGGCACATTTCTGTGATTAGATACAGAAAACAGCTCCATTGACTCACGATTGTGGCCAAACAATATAAACTAGCTTTGTTCTGGAAGGCATGTTGAGTTAGCATGACACTGACAGAAGGACATGTCAGTTCAGGTTGAATGAAAACACAGCTACACATCTTTCAGGCCACAGATGACTCAGATCCAGAAAGATTCGTGGTTTAACAGAAAGGGCATGTGCAGACTTGCCCTTAGAAGAGTGATGTGGAACAATGTGCCACCCAGGTTCTTTTCTATGCTTTCCTCCGTGCCTTGACAATTAATGGACAATTCTTCATCTCCAAATTGAGATGTGTGGAAAATTATAATAAAACCTGATTTCCTAATATATACATGAAAAGAGGAAAATGCTACAGTGCAGGAAAAACAAACAAAGAAATAATAATAATAATAAAAGGAATGTCAGGAATGTTAAGGATATATTTATTTGTCAGAGACCATATTTTGCTTCTAATTTAGACAACAGAGTAATTTTGCGATACCATTCATACATATCTGTCTCTCTTTTTCATTACTACTTAGTGATGTAGAAAGTATCCTCGTGTACAGAAGGGTTACATTTAATACACTGAAAATAATCATTGAAATATCGAGATAGAGGTGATCTCTAGAAAAAGGGTATTAATGTTTCTCTGCTTAGAGGGAAGACCCACAATAACTGGAATTAGACCTTTGCATATTCTGTTCTATAATCATTTGGAGAGGGATTTAATTTCATCAATTATCTATTCTCATCTGCGAAAGAAATTCTTAATTACAATCTAAGATATTTTCTTTTGAGAAAATGAAACAGGAATGGTCCTTGTCCTTACACAGTGAATATAGAGAACATTTTGCACTTTTATAGGAAATAAGCAGAATATGAGTTGTCCGGCACCAAGTGCAACCAAGTTAAACTAATGGCTGAATAAAGTCAGATATCCGAGTTATGTATGGTTATTTCAAACTGAGGGCCAGGTGAAACCATAGCCAAGAACAAGTTAGTAGTCAGAAAACAAATAATTCAATAAGATCTGAGTGAACAGTAAGAGAAGAGTGCAGCAGCAGAGGAAAAAAATAAAAAACCAAAAAAAGCCAGAGAACAAACTCACCACAAGTTTCAAACACTGGTGTGATTCTGTGCAACTTGGACATTCTGCAAAGAAAACCAACTTTGCTAGGATTCAGCCCATGAACTGGATTAGAAGTCCAAAAAGAAATGATAGTCACTGTTTCTCACTGCTGTTTGGAAAGCCAAGTGCATCACCAAGCAGTTTCTTTGTTTGATATTTTCTGATGTTATCAACTGAATGCTCTCTGTATAGATCATAGGATAGGACATCGTCCTCATGGCTATCCTCCTTCTCCAGGGTCTCCTTCAGAAGCCAGAGAAATCAGCTCATTATGATAATTCTTCACATTTAAAGCAGTCATGCAATCAGCAAGGAAAAGAGGAAGTTGCTATCCCATAAACAAATACATCCTCCAGAGGGGAAAGTCCTTTCAATAAGATTTTAACTTGGAGTAGTGATCAGTGATTACAAAACACCAGAACATAAAACAATTAAGAATGTCTGAAGGCATGGATATCCTTACTTCCCGTTACCATCACCCTGAGCTGAGGATACTGCACATTTCACAAGTGCTTCTTGATGACTAGTGTAATATTTTGTCTGTAGTTTATGCAACTGAATGAGCTAAATAGGATAAACAAATTTTATAGACTTTATGTGTGCAGTACATGTATATTCTTTGATGTTATATATTCTCAGATATATCCTACTAGTCTACATGTTCTCCAAGACAGTAGTATTCTACCATCTGATTTATAAGACTTTGTGACTATTTTCAGTAATCTACAGCAGAATCCTGTTCTCTTTTGCAGGCAGGGAAACCTACATCTTCATACAAGTTTAAGTCCTACTGTTATAAGTCCATATCAGACATTTGTGGAGTCAGATGTGCTATTCTTCAATTATCCAGTAAATATTTGGAGTATGACCGCACCCAAATATAACATGGATGCACTGACTTTCATTCATGCTGTGTATGGGAAGTAAGACAGAAAATACTCAAGCTGTGGGAGTCAGCGAGCATAGATCTCCCGAGACCAGTCTGAGAATGAGGGCTTTATAATTAAGAGCTCTGGGTTCTAGCTCCAGTTTCCCTACTGGCTCTTGCTATTGTTAAGCAATTCCTCTATGCATTATTTCTGCCATGAATAAACAGAGAGAAATACACTTACTGACATTTACCATTGTGAAATGCTTTCGAGGGTCTGACATGAAAAGTATTATAAAAATATTATCATATTTCATTCTTACTAAGTGTTGTAAACTTTTAAAAGTGACAGTTGCATGAGGCACGGTTCTTGGCTTTGCTAATGTTTTATTACTCGTTTACTCTCTATAAATCCGTATTTATCTTATTTGTTCTTTGACATAAGGATCTGAGTGAAATATTAAACACAATGGGGTGTGAATATATAGAGATAATTTGTGCTTTAATTTCACAGGTAACTTCTACCTTTCCAAAAGATATCATTTCAAATATCCTGAAATTCAAAGAATAAATTGATTTGGGTCACTGTAAGTCTTCATCTCTCATATGCTAAGATCAGAGTATCATTGATAATGGGTTTTTTGTTGTTGTTGTTTTGGTTTGGTTTTGAACTGAAAGGAACTGAAACAAAGATTCGATTTGAGAGTAGAAATCTCATATGCCATAACAATTTACTCAAAGTAAGTATCTCCATTGCAAATTACATGCATTTTATCATTAGAGAGGGCCATGGAAGATTCATAAACTGTTAACTGAGAGAAATGAGCTATTCTGTAGGCCATGTTCTTCTAAGTGATTTTTCTACTTTCATATATTCAGAGCAATAATGGATCGATGAATGAGAAGGTTGCTGCAAGTTAAGTACCTTCACTATAAGATTTGTATGGAACTGTTGCAGACATAATATCTGTGAATCAACAGGCTGGAAAAAAGTCAGATCATCTTGTGTGCCATATACTGTAGGATCCAAGCATGTAGGAAAATTTCTATCATACTTCAGTTTCATATATTGTTAATTAAAAATGCCCAATCAACTCCAAATTTTCTCCAAAGCTAAACAACGCAATAATATCATTTTACTGGATTGTGAAAGTGCCTTGGAATAGAAAGCTCAGAGACATTTAGGAAACAGTAAGCATTATTTCTTCTAAGAGTTTCTTCTGTAACATAGTGATGTCAATAAAAATTGAAGCTTCTCTACACTTTGCAGGATCAATCCTTGAAATTCTTTCCACAATATGAACTGACAACATTTTAGAACAATTGTTTTTCATTATGGGTACTTTAATTCCCTTGCTTTTAAACCAGATCATTTTTGTTTATATACGAAGTGTCAACAGATACTGTACATATTGAACTCATAAAAGTCTCATATAACACACAGTTAAGTAAAGAGAAGAAAAGTACTGCGGCATATACGTAGTTAAAACTATTTAATTGTACTTTTAAGAGTCCTTCTGCAGAGAAATGCTTTTTGTTTACTTATTCCAAGTGGTGGCGGTTAACATGAATGCAGAAAGATAAGTGATAACACTAGTAAATTCTGATGATTCTTTTCTTTTTTGCTTTTTTGTCTATGATCAGAAGCTATTTTGTCATGAAAGCTCCAAGATTTCATCAATTTGTATCTACAGTAAGTATTTTTTCCAGCTAAGCTCTCACCATATTCAGCATATTCATCATCCACCATAAATATCTGGAGTTTGTTCTACAAAACTGATTTTTTTTTTTTTTTTAATTATTTAGTCTTCAAGATCAGGAAAGAATACAGGGTTTTTTGTTTTTTTTTTTTTGCATAAATTATGTGAAAAAAAATCTCTTTGATTTTAATATTTTTGGAGTACTATTGATGTAAGATCAAACCTTCTTAAAATGGTTAGGGTAAAAATATTGAAGTAATGCAATACAGCAGTTACAGGACAAGAACTGCATAAATCAGCTAAGGGCCCTTTAAAGCGCATAACTGGCTGGCAAAAGCAGACCCATTTCAAAACTGTCATAACACCAGCTTGTTTTTCAGTTCTATAACTCAGAATGTCTGGATTTCAATAACTTTTCTTTCTTTTTTTTTTTTTTTTCCTTCAGGGTACAATGCAAATATTGTAATGAAAACCTCTATACATTCAGTGTGTGTCTGAGTACAGCTATTATATGCAGACCAGATAGTCCTTGTCTCCTTTATATAGGCAATATGCATGTATAGTCATTCTGCATTTATTTCCTCTAGTAGTCAAAATGTACAAAGTAGTCACAAAACATAAAAGACACAGACTCTATCCCAGGTTGTTAAAATCTATGGCCTGATCCTGCTTTGAATTTAACAGGAAGGGGCTCCCGTGGAGCCCTATTGGATCTTGCCTGCCCATGCAGTACTCATTGCAGGGTGACAGATTAAATTACTACTGTAAGCGCTGGAATTAAATGCCTACTCACAAACACCTTGAGATGTATAAAATTGTACTTATACATGGACTGTGTTTCATGAATGTGCATAATGATTTGCAGGAACCCTAGTTGCATTCTGGTATCTACGCTGCTCCATTTTTTCCCTCCGAGTAGCTGACTCAGAGCGCACAGATGGGCCATGCTTTTCAAATTAAACAGAATGGTAAATAAACTCATGCAGATGATATAAGTGTATTTTGCTGATTAAGGAGGTTTTTTTAAAAATTATGGTTGCTTTCAAATCTATCATGACAACCAGCCGAAACAAGACCAGTCAGAGAGAAATAGAGTTGCAATAGGCCTGAACAATAACATTATCCTCTCATGGAAATAATAATTTTTTTTAGTGACAGTTCCTCAATAACTTGGTGAACTATGAAATCCCAAAAATCCTGGATAATGATAATAAAATTCTGTGACACTTCTGTCTCTCAAGACACGTACTGGCTAAACTAGAAGAGGAAATCTGTAGCTGAAGATTAACAAAAACGTTGAAATCAAAATTATAAAATAAGTAATAAAACATGTTTTCTTCCAAAATAATACATGTAACTTTTTAATACATTTTAGTTTTGATTAGTCAACAGATCATGATGGACATCTCATAAAAATAGTCAGCCACTGTTAGTTTGTAAATAAATGAATAAATAAATAAATAGAATTATACTTAGAAAAAGCATTCAAACCCCTGTGTCGACTTCAAGATTCTTTTTTATTTCAGTGAATGAAATTATTAGCCAGGGTTGATAGACAAACAGGAAATGTTAAATCCACGTGAAAGAGTGTTAATGTTGTACACTTGACTATACTTGACAATATATGTGTGCTAAGCTATGCAGGGGGAAAAGCACTACACATGATCTATTTAAAAATCAATTTTATGAAAAATTATATTCGTCAGGGTTCTGGAATACAACTATTTGCAGAAACTACCCAGCATATTTTTTTAATAACATATAAATATCAAGATAATTGTGAATTGGTCTCGGGGAGAGGATATTTGTCCACTTTATTCATTGTAAATAATTATCTCAGGTTAGATTTATTATTTAATTAGTCACTTGATCAGTCAGTTTTGCACCTGTAGGAGCAGAAGTGGTGGCAGGGCTGTGAAGAAAAGTGAGAACTGCAGTGTGTGACAGGCTGCTGTGCTTGCCTCTGTCTGAAGGTTCCCTACAGCCATGCCAGTTCACTTGCAGTCCCTCCTTGTCTCTCTAAGGATACAGACTCACTAGAAGGGACATTGACTCATGTGTGCTGCTGACTGGAGTTCTGACAGGTCTTTCTGAGTCCTGAAAAGGGATAATGGTGGGAATAAATTGGGTCGCTCCAAGAAAAAAAAAAAAAAGAAAAAACCCTCCAAGATCTGAAGTACTGAGTTCTTTTAATTAGCATGCTAATAAATTGTCAAAACATGCATGTTTCCTTCTCCTGCTGACAGTATCACTCACAACTGGTTGACTGCTTCTTTTGTTTTGTTTTGTTTGTTTTTGAGTTCTGACATGGTAAACAACATCACTGTACAAAGAACTATTTGTCTGTGTTCTGTATGTCAAATATTCTGCTTCTTTGATGTAGCTTCCACTGCAGTTATTGCAATGGGAATTGTACTGATATTACAGACAAGAGAGTTGGCTCAAGGTGATTACTTATTATATTTTGAATGAAGAGAAATCTGGTCTGCTAGTCCTAATTATTCTGGTAGAAATTGACCATGACACTGTGCCCAGGAATATAGTTAAGTTACACCAGAGATTAATTTTCCTCATTATAATCTTTTAATTGTAAAAAGAACCACAATAAAGTTTATTTAAATTTTACAGTAGTTCTTTTTTAGAATGCCAGCATAATATTTAATTTTAAATTGGGTAAAATACATGTATATGTGTGTGGGTGACAAAGTAATGTTTAAACAATCAGACCTGACAGATGCTGACAGATACTGTGTAATATTCCTGTGCGCGGATTGTATAGTGAGTCACAAGGCTCAAGGTCACACATCTATAACAACCCAGAAGGCTTTCTTCTTCACTTGATGTACAAATTTAAGTTCCATTAGAGCTAATGTAAGATACAGATGCTTACTGGAAGGAGAATAGACCAATCTTCCAAAATGCTGCATAATCAGTAGTGATGTGATTCTTAGCTATCCTTCCTAACCTTGGTAAATTATTTTTCAGTGATTAAATAAAACACCCATGCAGCAATAAACATGTTACCTTTGGATATATATATATATATATAAATATGTGTATATTTAAAATCTCTTAGGAATATGATAGTAGAACCAGTAAGAAAAAATGACAAAAAGATTCTCACTCTAATACCTTCCCTCCAAATGTCAACACAGGTGATACTTGATTTTTTTCAGGCTCTGTGAAAATATTGACTATCCAGAAAACTGTTTTTGCTGAAAAATCTCATTAAGATTAAAACTGTAATTGCAATACCTATCAGGAAATTCAGAGAGCACCTCAGCTGACAGGCCACTCCATACTGTCCTTCAGCTTCTTTCTCCTTACTACTCCTTTACTTTCATTTATGCACACAGAGTGGTTCTCCTCTGCACGTAACACCCAGCAACCTAATGCTGTTTGATCCTCTCTACAGATCCTTCCTCGGGATCTACAGACTGCAATGTGCCAAGAACTTCTGACTGGGAACAAGCGGATGTGGAAGGAGTCACAGGCAAGCTCGATGAAATTTCCAGAATTACCAGCTGAGAAGGTCTAGGAAAACATGTTACCTAGTATAGCCACAAGTATGAGAGAATGCCTGTTTGTTTTTGGGGTACTAAAATATTTTTATTTATTTTTTCCTTTGATTGTTATCTAAACTTGCATTAGAGACAGCTGAGTTTTGAAATTACTTGATTCTGTAGGACAAGTGGGATTGGGTAGTCTGAACAGTAGACTTTTTGGAATCATGGCCACTTTTTTGTTCAAAGATATTCATCTGCTTAGGATGTCCTTGCAGTACACATTTTTTGCTTACTCTCCATGCTTGTAGCTTATTCTGGCCTAGAGTTATCACTAATCTTGAATGATACTAGGAAGGGGCAGCAGCATGATTCATCCCAGGCTCATTTTACCTTACAAAAAAAGCGTACACAACACTGTGCAGGTGAGCTCTCTAAATCTTCTCATGTTCTTCTCATTGCCAAAATGTACTTCAGCTGCTTATCTCTTCTCACCCTGCTTGTCAGTTATATCAACACGGATTTAAAGTCTGTCTCAGAAAGGGAGAAAACATCTGAAGATTTTTCATCCCATTAAAGCAGATTTTCTCTTCACGTGTATGTAAAGTGAAGCTCCATCAATGTAGACTTCAACATCTTTAAAGATCAGCTCTTCCTCTAATCACAGAAAATGCATCATGGTAATCAATATTCTGGGAAAGGAAGGGCAGAAAAAATATGGAAAATTTAATAGTGATTTATTGAAAATTGATAATTAGCAGCAGAGCTTTGTGGACAAATCTTTGGATCAACTTTATACTCTATGCCTACTGTGGAAAGAGGAAATAAATTGAATGTGATTCCTAGCTGAAATTGGAACCTTTTTTTTCTAATTGCCTTTGGAACACTGGAATTTCCCACAGCATAACCTTCTACTTTCCTAGAAGATATCCCAAATTTTAGCAGGATACAATGTATTAAGTAGTAAATAGACAGAGCACATTCTGTAAATAGAGTACGGAATTTTTAGTAACCACTGCTTTGTGTCTTCATTTTGTGTGCATATTTAATGTTTGTGAATAAGATGTCCTGTCTCAGAGAGACTTTGCAAAAACATCTCTTACACAGCTCAGCCAATGCACTTCCATCTTAGCCACAGCTCCACAATTTTAGTTCCAGATCTCTTTTAAGCAGAAACTACCAGTCACCCAAACTGGTGTAGCAGTTTCATGATGTGCTCAAATGGAGACTAGGATGAAATCATCAAACTCATTTTCACTCATGACTCCACCGAATGAACTCTGGCCTTGAAGAGCAGAATACCTACTGTTCCCAATAAAATATAGTCAGGATAAGTAAATCCCACAGTTAAAGACACCTAGGCATTAGCACTATTAATTCCTATCTAAAATGGTCTGTTCAGTGTAAAATACATATTAGTAACACTACTGAAGACCTGAGCATATCGATAATGATGAGAAAGGCCAGGAGCAATGAGAGAAGGAAGTAAAATGAAGAGATTACAATCAGAAAGGGTATTAAGGGAAATCTTGCTTAATGAGGCTATTGGTATCAAACTACATTATTCATAGGGACTTCTGATTAGAGACAAATGTCAAATGTAACATACATTCCTGGGTGGCAAGTCTTCATTTGCATTTCAAATAAACAGTGTTGGTTCTAGGCTTCATCTTAGCTAGCTGTTCTTTTACTTTTGAGTAAGTTTTGCCAACTTCACAAAGCACATTTAAATCAATATTGTAAGAAATGAAGTAGAACTTTTCAAAGAAAAATAGTTTAGAATTGGAATTCTTTTACTCAAAATACTATGCACTTAGTATCCACCAGTATTACTGAAAATAAAATGAGGGTTATGGTAGAGATTTCTCCGTTCTCCAGTTCTCTTCCTGTCTTTCCTTACTACTTCTGTTTATACTTCAATTTAGCTTTCCTTCAGACTTAGAAGATATGGCTCTACCACTTGAGGGCAGTGGATGGCTTTCTGTGCTGAATTTGAATAAGCATTTTTCATTTCTTTTACTACATGTATACCTTTCTTTCTATTCGAGGCACCAGTTCTATGTTTTCCTCTGGTCTGTCCCAAATCCTCCATTTCTTTGTGCTTTTTCATTTCTTCAGTAATTCAGTTTATCCACTTCACACAATGGCCATTTCCCTCCATTTAAGACACACCTTTCAGGTGTACTTCTCAATCTCAATAGGCCAACAGAAAAAGAACCAATACAGAGTTAAGACAGATGGGGCTTCAGAGAGTTACTTAATAAAGTAAGTCGTTTAAAGCTGCATTTTAGCAACTTTTATAATATTTTAGAGATAGCTTGGATATTCTTCAGAAATCCACTGAAAGAAATCTGTGCAATTTATTGGAGATTATTCTTGGAACATCTTTGCGTATGTTGTAAACAGAATCAGCATAAACTTTTTCTTTTGTGATGAATTCATAAAGTATGTCATCAGTACTATCATAGTTTGTTTTGACTGAGAGTTATGTGAATAAGAATTACATCAGTTAGTGCTATAGTTTTAATTAACCAGAGTATGATAGCATTTTTTCAAATTCTTTCGAACTAAACATTAGGTAACACTTTGTCAAAATCACTATTATTGTCCTTAGAATTCATCGTTAGAACATGAATCATACTGAATTGTTTTGGTATTCAAGTGGCTGTAAAATATTATCTACAGAAATACTATTGTAATTTTCCAAAGCATTAATTAGCACCACTGTCCCAACATGAGCAGGTAAGTTATCTAAGGAGAGAGAAAAAGCCATGAATTTTAATTTTCCTCATTAAATAAATTTGACTCTTTTGCCTAAGAGTGGCTGCACATATGAAAATATCACAGAATCACAGAATATCAAACATTTGTATTTGTCAGTATGCCAAATGGTTGAATCTCTGTTTGGTTTCACTTACGGTTTGTACTGTAGGTGGTACTTTATGCCACTAACATCAGTGTGCCCAAAGCCTTTCTTCCACAGAACAATGGTGCTTTCCATGAAGTTACTTTTAGGCCCTGTGCTTTTAACCTTGTTTCCTGTTGACCCACAGGGTTGCAGCTATCAGCGTAGGTGGGCTGCTGATATTTTCTTGATTCTGCTTGCAGCTGACCAGCGTAGCACTTGGAGGAAGATGGAAGCTCATTCTCTCTACGGGTTTCCCTTCCTCCTTTGCAATACAGAGGTTGGGGTGAACCACAGAAAGCTCTTACAGTAGGGATTCAAAATTTTCACTTCACACATAGGACTCTATACCCTCATCTCAGTGGTTTTCATAATGATCAGATGATTTCTACACCTCCTGTTTTTTGAAGATCCTTGTAGAAAAATGTTAGTGATATTAAGTTTTCAGATGTGAGAGACATTTCTACAACATTTTTCAACATGGATCTTAAAAATGGGGTGTACAAAACAGCTTCTTTTGAAATCTTGGTTTACCTTGAAATTTACTCAGGAATGTAACATTGAAGTGTCTTTAAAAGGAGCTTCTGCACAATGTTTTTAAAGAAGGGAAAAGGGAATTTATAAAAAAGGGTCAAATGAAGAATTTGAAAAAAGTGCCATTTTTATGCTTGAAGCAATTTGCATGATATGAAAATGAAGATTTATCCCTTAATTGATGTTTTTAAGTCCATAATTAAGAGTAAAGCCGTCAAAGGTAGGGATATCTTAAAATGATGTTTTTACAACCACACTGTTCTGAGAAAAATGTCAGATGAGCTACTTTGTGCATAGCTGTTTTAAAGTCTGTAACTATAAATTTAAGTGTTAGATTACATCAGTATTGGTGTTTTTCAGATCACTGTGCTTGTAACGATATCATTTTAGCATAATCTTTCTTTTAATGCTTTTATGATTGCTTCAGCGTTTAAGAGGTGCAAGTAAGAAATTTTTCTTCATTTGATGTTTGTAACCACCCGGTTATATGTGAAAATATTTTCAGCACTGTATTATGTTGAAGAAAATGTATCAATATATACATCTACATATAAATATAAGTTAGATCAGTCAAATAAATATCTGTCTGGTAGACTTTTTTTTCCAGGCAGACCTCAATCTTTCTACAAAAGAGTTCTCCTTTCCCATTTTGGATGTTATGCTGTCGTTTGTGGAACTGTCAGTTCATAGCTGGTGTCTGCTCTCAGCTAAATGCCTAGGCTGTACGCGTTTACAACACAACAGTGTACTCTTCTCTTTGGCAGCTCGCCTTGGCCAGCTAGGGCACCTGAGGGATGCAGTACTTAATAACATGGGATCCTTTGAACAGCTATATTGGACACACTGTGTGTATGAAACATGGCATTAGGACAGAGGTAGTAGTGCTTGGTATCTCAGTGTCACTGGATCTTTTAGCATAATTTATCTCAATATATCTCAACATGTATCCTGGGTAGCATCAAAAGAAGTGTGGCCAGCAGGTCAAGGGAGGCAATTGTGCCTCTCTGCTTTCAGGAGGCCCCACCTGGACTACTGTGTCTACATCTGGGGCCCTGATGCAAGAATGATGTTAAGCTGTTGGAGTGGATCCAGAGGGCCACAAAGATGATCCTCATAGCAAGATCATCTAAAAGGGACCTTATAGTGGCTTTCCTGTAACTGAAGGGAGCCTACAGGAAAGGTGGGGAGGGACACTTTATAGGGGCATGTAGCAACTGGATGTGGAGAAATGGCTTTAAACTGGAAATGGGTAGATTTAGACTAGATATTAGGAAGAAATTTGTTAATGTGAGGGTGGTAAGGCCCTGGAACAGGCTGCCCAGAGAGGCTGAGGAAATCCCCTCCCTGGAATCATTCAAGGCCAGGCAGGATGGGGCTGTGAGCAACCTGGTCTAGAGGGAGGTGCCCCTGTCTATGGCAGGGGGATTGGAACAAGATGATCTTAAAGGTCCCTTCCAACCCAAAACATTTTATAATCCTACAATCCTACGGTTTATCTATGTGCTAGTTAACAAGTTTATACACTTACGCATGTAAGTGATTTCTGGATGTTTCATACGAGTTTTTCTTTGTTGCATTTGGACAATTGGCTTTCTTCCTCAAAAACAGCTCAAATGAGCCAGCTACAAATTTTGCTAGACTTTTTTTGGACTCCCAAATTTTCTACCTAAGTTTCTGCACATTTCAGACAAATCAATGTATTTAGAGAGAGACCATAATTCGCTCTGGATGGGAACACGAGGTTTCTTAGTACAAATCAATCAACAATATTCAGTTTTGCTCTTCCTTTTTTTTTTTTTTTTCTTTTTTTTTTAATCTTTCTGTTTAGTTGTTCTTTTTAATCATTTTTTTTCCAGTGGTCTCTTTAGACGTTGACCTCACTTTGACTCTTTTTTTTTTTTCCCATTCAGCCTCAGATTCTGTCATGAGATGGGCCCTTTATAAATTAATAAAGTAATGAAATGAATAAAGCTTGATGTAACATTTCTTAGTGATTGCTGTAATGTTAAAAACATCAAATGAAGTTAATACTTCATTTGATGTTTTTATAGCTAGATATACTGAAAAAACATCAAATAAGGATACTCTGAATTTCACTTTTTCACTTGGGACAAGAATGTTTTATGTATACTCTCTGTCAGAAGAGTGCAATGGAAACTTTATAACATATATGTGTTAACCATCTATATCGCTTTCTATCCTCTTTGGTCTTCTATCATTTTTTACTTTGTTTTATCTTTTGCATACTTTTTCTTCACTTTGTGACCCAGTCTTTTCTTTATTCCTTCATCATTAACAATTAAAAGCATTTCTGATAGCACCAGCGCTCTTCTCGGATCTCAGACATTCTTGGAGCTCTTTTAAGACCACATCTTTCTACAAGGATTAATCCCTTATATTTTAGCCCACCTCTTTCTCCCAGTCATTTGACAAGGACCAAAATAGTAAAAAAGGAGAGGCCCAGGTCCCATCCTCTGATACCCACTAATGCCTCTGGTAGTACTGGGGATAAGTAAATACAGAGCTACTACAATCTGTCAAAGCACATTTGAAGGATATCAAACAACACCAACAAAATGATTCAAATATTTTAAAATAGTTGCAATATTTTAAAAGAGGTGGTTTTTTTGTTTGTTTGTTTCTTTATTATTGTCATTGTTAATTAACAAGATCAATGTTGGAGGTTAGTTTTGTGGGGTTTTTAAAGATAAAGTTTATAATTTGTTCCATTTTTCCTCATGAATTTCCCATTTTTCCCTGGAAAAATAGAGGAAAATAAGAGTAATAATTTTTGTCAGTTTCCAAACTTTGACAGGAAACAATTCTTATCAGTTTTTTTTTTTTTTTTGTCATCTTGGACTCCACAGTGGAGTTGATGATTGTCTTAATTTAAAAGGAATATCTCTGAAATTAAAATTCTGTTGCAATCACTAGGGTCCCTATCATACTAAATTTTATAAGATCATCACATAACTCCTCATTTTAACAGATATTCAAATTACTTTTCCATTTCCAGTTTAACTTAAAATGCTATTGAGAAACAGCTATTTGAGAAATTAGCATGCTATCTATGTGTGTCTTGTTAAATGCAAGAGAATGAGGGAGAGAGCTCAAGTGTTGGACCACTGAGCCCAAACTCTTCAATTCTTATACTGTTCCCTGGCAGAGCTTTGGTTTAAATCAACTTAAAGTTTCTGAATTGAGACTTAGGCATGTTTAATTAATGAGGATAACATGCATCAAAAATCACTGCCAGTATACAGTATGAATAAGACTATTATTTTTTCCTTCTCCCTGTGTGTTTCTTCAACACAGTAGAGCAGGCTTTGGACTCTTCAAAATTCTCACATGCTCCATATAACATTTCCAGTAGCAAAACATTTATGATCAGTTTCATCAGGTCTAAGCTACCACTGTGATGGTGCGAAATATCTGAAATGTTTTAAACAAATAGCCATATATACACACAGAGAAGCACACTCTTTACAGTGGGAGAAAAGTTGGTTTGAATGTTGGATGACAGGGATGTTGCAGGAAGTCCAGAGAGACACCTACAGTCAATTACTTCCATATAGACCCAAGCTGGCTGTGGCATTATTCTTTTGACAAGAGACTAATACCTGTCCCATCTATATTTAAATACATACACATATCTATTGTCTTTTTCACTGCTTTTGTTGCAAAGTAGCAATCTCCAGAAGGAAGGGAGGAAGAATGGCTAGCTGTCATGATGTCTTCAACATCTACAAATTATTCAGATCTGTCAGTTAAATATTCTTTTCATGCTTATAAAAAGGAATAAACCTTTGACAAACATCACTATGAGCTTCTTGTACATAATAATGTTCTTTATTGTTTTGGCGGATTTATATATATATATATATATTTTTTTAAGGAAAAAAAAATTCCACGCACCTATCCATAATTTTAATAAAACTTGAAAAAGTCCAGAGAAAATGAAAATATTGAAAGCATTTTTGTTCATGTATCCAGGTTTATACATCACATAAATAATACTAGGTAAGTCACATTTGTATAATCTGCAAAGGGAAATGCAAAAGGGGAGGTTCTTTTTTTTTTTTTTTTTTGCAAAACCTGTTTCTCACTGATCACTCAGATTCTTTTGTCAGTCCAGCACAGCTGGTAAGAGTCCATGATCAGATATTGCAGTGGCTGAGTGCCTTATTTACCCAGACCATTACTTAATTTTTCTGAGAGAGAAACCTATTTTGTCTGAGAGAGGCCTTCCCTCTCCATAATTTCCCTTCTACTGAGTGACTATGAGCAAATATTTCGTCTCTTCTGCCATTTCTATTTCCAAAACTTTCAGAACCCAACCTCTCTTTTAGGAAAAAAAATAGCCACTCAAATTCAATCCTTGATTCTTACTAATAGGTCTTTTCACAGCGATGGGCAATTTTTCTGCATCTACTCAAGTCTTGCAAGAAGATGTGACGCATTTCAGTTTTTGGCAAAGTGTGGCATTTATTGTTACCTTGATTCCACCAAATTAATTTTTTGTAACTTTGCCTCACAATTATCACTGCTAGAGAGTTAGTTATTTAAGGAAAAACAGACACTCCGAAGAACAATTTAAAAGTCTGTCTGTTCCCTGACTGTACTTCGTATAACGTCCCTAGGGTTATGCCCCCACACACTGGGAAGCACAAAAATAATATTTACATACTGTATTATTTTAAATTAATCATTTCATTAGAGAGAGGAATTTATATGCAACACAGGAATAACAGTTCTATGTATATTAGTAGAGGCAAAAATTGAAGCCGAATATACATATACTTTAATACACATGCTTTAATTAATTTATCTATTTTTAATTGAACAGACTCCAGAAAACTAACTATAAATGCCTAACAATGAACAAGGAAAGCATCCTCATCCTAATTTTAAATTTCTTGACTGTGGATATAATTTCTGGACTCTGGATATACAAAGAAGGTAAGGAATTGACCAGAGAGGAATGTGTGGTTACTCATTTCCATTTTATCACAGCTTTGAAGCTCTTCGGGAGATGAAAATCACCATGAGTCTGGAAAAACAGAGGTTTCACTAACTGTATATGCCTGTATTTTTATGAAAACACATTTGGCTGTGAATACAAATGGATTCAGATTGGCTTTGTGGATATTCAGTAGTGATAAATGCACACAACTAATAGCACACATCTGGATTTTCATCTACAAAAAAAATGCCGAAGAATGTTACACATTTTGAAGTCTCAAAAGAACCTGAAAACTGGAGAGTTTAAGGTCATGGGCAGTTCGGTATACCTGCAGTCATTACTCACTTTTCTTTCTTTTTTGACTTTCTTGCTTCTAATCCTCTTGCTGATCTTCTTCCCCTTTACTTTCTAGAAGTACTCATTACTGCTGTTTAATGTGTTAACAAATATTAATAGGTATCTCAGTGGTAAACTACAAGGCAGGATATAGCACAGACAAGTAAGATTTACGTAGCTCATTTTAAGAAAAATATAATGGAAAAGCATAATAAAATTAATGAGTAGTGTTTGATTTTTCTACCAGTGTGTAGCTAAGTAATCATGCTACCCTTGGGATTGGAAAGGTATCTTGATTGTGAAATAATGTCTTCAGCCTTTGACTTTCTATTGCAATAATATGTCCTTAGAGCACAGTACACAGTTTGTTTCCTCTGAGCATGTAGTCCTCATTTTGTGCTAATAAGGAAACAGAAAGGCTTCTTGGTCTTCAAGGGAGTATGATGAGCTGGGGAGTATCTGCATCAAGTGTAGTGAAGGAGGAGGGAAGATAAGTTTTCCTTTGGCATATGCTACATGATGAACAGAAAGGGAATAGTTAAAGAGGATGTAGATGCATGTGTGCGCAGGACAGCTATAGCTTAGGTGGAGGGGAACTGTAAGTACTGTCTGTCTATGAATGTGAAAGAAAATGTAAGTTAGGACTGTGTGAGCCACAGACAAACTGGCATTGTTCAAGTGAGTATTCAAGTTAAAGGGGAGTGAAAAAGGTGAAAGGAGAAAGAGCCTAGGCAAGTGTCTTCTAGGGCTGGGCTTGGTTAAATAACAACTGTATGTCTTCATTGCATGTTTTTTCCCTCAGGACCTCTTTTTTATTGTCAGTATAGCTTCATAAGCACTCATTCTGATTGTTCCTTTGGCACTTCTGGAGCAATGGTAGATGGCAAATTGCTAGGGATATTTCCCTCAAATATCGAATACTACCTGGCTTCCCAGAATTTGGTATCACTGTTTCAAAGTGTGGTGGTTCAGCATTAAGAAATGCTTCTATCTTCCTAGACTGCCATATATACATACAAGAAATGACACTTATGGCTGCTCTCATTCTTGCTTTCTATGGGAAGAGGCATTCATATTCATTAATTCCATAAAGATATCCATCCTAACGATTTGCTTTTG